>CM066031.1:1600457638-1601147638 GCA_033557465.1 Ichthyophis bannanicus
CGACAGGTAACGTGATGATTGCCATGTCGAGGGGCCCTGAAGGATAGGAAATGTGAGGGCCTGACCTGAGGTGCGATAAGCTGCCTGATAGGCCAGATGGCAAGGGTGTGCTGGCATCCCAGGCACCTAGGGGTAGCAAAGGTGAAGGGTCCTGTGGGCACTGCAGGGGACGCACAGCCTGTGATGGCTGTGTGTAGCTCTGGGGAGGGATAGTTCGCCAATGCTGGTCGCTCTCTCTGGTGTAGTATGGTGAGTGGGGGAATGACAAGGATGCAGCATACCAGATGATTTAGTGTTGTTAAACCGGTGTAAGTTAACATCAATAAAGTTAGTGCAGAGGGGTCTGAATAGCTAGGCCAAATGTATCTCATTCAGCATGGGGAATGGGAAGAAAGAGAAAACATGGTTATCCACAGGCGTGTCCACCAGACGTAAACCTGGCTGGGTCAGTCATTGGCAGCTGTTTGTAACATGTTATTATAAGGTGAAAAATAGTGAGGAACCTGACGAATTGATGGTCAACGTCATTGACGTGTGGGTAGGGGAGATCAGTGAATGGTGTGTTGCCAGCAAAACAAGTCCTGGGGTCCAACATGGAGTGAGGGTGTTTCAAAACAGGGTATTCATGTAGTTGATTATGTCTGGACGGGGTCTCATGGGTGGTTCAGCTGTAAATATGATATTGAAGCGGAGGTACAGAATGAAATATCTGGTAACAGTGAGGAGGGAGCAGGTTCAGGTTGCAGCAAATATTCCTGAGTCTTGGAGATGATGTAGGTGGGAAGATGTTTTGGCTAGCGGCAAGAGCAAAGGTGACCTGTTGTTCTCGTAGGGTAATTATGGGTGGTGTCAGGAGGTGAACACCACACCAGAAAAAATATGCATTGGGGTGAGGGATTTGATATGGACGGGGGGGGGGAGAGGGAGAGAGCATGTTGCATTGCAGATGGGTGTTTTTTGTTGTAGAGACAAATGTATTAGGCATTTAGGGGCATGTAGACAACCCTCAAAAGGGAATGTGATGATCCCACAGCACAGATAGTTTGCTAAGGGACATATGCAAGAGGGGGGGAGAGATAGAATGTGAGGAGCATGTGGTCAATTACCCGTGATTACAAGGTGGGAAGGGGGTTGTTCGGTTCATATGGCCCTGGAGCCCTGATACGACATGCTGCCATGGTCGTTATAGATTGGACCTGCACCAGGTACAAGGCACAATGTTGCAGTGCTGCAACTCACAATAATTCCTGCAACAAGGGGGTTGACAGTCACTGATTCAACACGCTGTGGGGGATGTTCAGATCTGGGGGGTGGGGGGGGCAACCCTAGGTCAGGGATCATCTTTTATATGCCAGAGATCATGTAGCTGGGGAGTAGGGTGTGAGGAGGTTGTCGACTACATGGATGATCCCTTGGGGCCATGTTGGCGGGGGGGGGGTATACAGTGGGTTGCAGCACGGTTCAATAATGTTCACTGTAGCTGTCGGTTGATCAACGTGCGACAATAACTGCCAGCATGTATAGGTTATTGCAGGAGATGGGTGAGAAGCAGGAAACCACCTCTTGGAGGGCACAGATTGCAGTCTGTCAACAGGGGGATAGCTGCGGAGGATATGTTGATAGGACTGCACGTAAATGATGATGTTTGGACAAGGATAGGGACATATGTTGCTGGGGGGATCACGTGGGCCATTGTGACTGCAACGCCCCCGAATCAGGGGGCAGGGCATGGAGCGGCCTGGGGGTGTGGAGATGTTGTGTGCGTTGCTATGGTAGGCCTCATGTCCCTTGTTTCCGGTAGTTAAACAGAATGGCAAGATTTAGCGCCACGGAACATCCTGCACAGGTTTGTCGTGGTTGTCAGACAGTATGGGGACCTGTTGATATAGGACCACATTGAAATTGTAGGGGAAGTTGGGGTGCGCAGTCCTGAGGGTGTATCTCAAGAACGCGGGGAACAGATGACTGGGCCCCCTGGACAGGGGTCCAAACTAAAAGCTACAAAGGTTGGTGTGCGACCACTTGTGCGTTACTCCGACATGGCATCAAAGGTGCTACCAAGTGCAGTGAGCCACTGGGAATGCCCTGCAGCTAGCAGATGGGTGGGTGATGTATGTTGTCCGAGGCACCCACATTGCCATGGTCACTTGGCACCAGTGTTTCCCGGGTTGTCTGTAAGGGATGAGGGTATCCCCACGGTATGCTGTGTTACGCCATGAGCAATTCTGCTCCATTCCGTGGATCTGCGTAAAAATGTTTGATAGTGCCAACACAAGCTATAGGACTGGGACCTGACGTGCCAATCTAGGCAGAGTGGATGGTCATGCCTCTGGGTATGTGTGTGTACGCCATAGGATGGACAGTTTGCACACACTGCCATGTATATTGCTGTCATTGCCCCAAACACACAAAACTACCAGGTACAGCTCGCAAAGGTCCTCGCAAACTGTACCTCCTGTGATCAGCAATGCAGCCACGCCACCCCTGCAGCACCATGTGAGCACAACACCCCTTATGTGTCCACATGCGACATACCATGTACACCTATCCCCTATAGGGGGCCCCATATATGTATGCTGTCCAAACAAAAACCTGCTGTTGGGTCCCAGGTTTCAGGAACGGTTAGTCCACACCCGGCTGTGGTCCCAGTCAGCAGGACTACGGTTAGCACATGTTCCCATAACAACCCCTACACCACACCTCATTTTTTTCCAATCTTCCCATCTGGTAGTGCCAATCGACAGACACCGACCCCCATCCCACTACAACAGTGTCCTGAGTCTGATGTACCTTGTGAGCAATGTGTGTGACGGTGCATGAAGGATGTATAGGTTAAAAAAACAACCATATGGGGCTCCCCAGTTCCTGCAGGTGTGGGTAGACAGACGCCATGAGGTTGTGACGGTGCAGAGGTGTCTACGGCACAGCATCACAGGCCCCCAGCCCTTTAGGTCATTCACACCGCCAAAAGCTCTTCCACCATGGGCGCATGCCCAATATACGGGCCCTGCAGCCAAAAGCTCCCAACATGGGCGCTAATGCCACTATACTGGCCCTGCCACTCTGAGAGGGGGTGGCAGAGGTGGGGTGGTAGCACAGGGATAAACAGGCTAAGGCCTAAACGGTGAGTGATGAGAGGACGCCAGTAGGGGCGAGAGAAGGAGAGAGAGGAGGAAGAGAGAGAAGAGGAGAGAGACATGGGATGGGACCAGGGTTAGGGGGGGGTCTGTTGTGTCCTTATGCGCCCCGGACCTTACTGCCCACTACAGGACACACAGACAGGGATACTGCACACCCCCTGCTACCCAGGTGAGACATGGGCTTGTATTGTATGGGTTGGTTGAGGGAAGCAGGGGAGTGTTCGCGGTAGCCAGTATGCATGCCAACATACCTGTCATGTATGGGTGGGAAAATGCATGCCAGCAGGCGGACCTGCAGTGTATGCGTGGGAACAGTTTATTGAGCCGTCTCTCTATGCAATGGCGGAGTATCACAGGTGTTGTTGCGTAGATATTACGATACATATCTGAGGGCCCTTAATCTACTGCTCACATCACAGGTGGACTACTAGAAGCAGATGTGGGGGCGCCTCCCTGAGGCCGAGCACGGGGGAGGAACGAGCAGCAGGGGGAGGGAGGGAGGATTGCAGATTGTTAGGTGATGTTGGATTGTGATTTTATGAGGTAGAGATTGCGGAAGGTTTCTTGCAGGGAGGATTGCAAGGAAGGGGTAGGAAGGATGGATGATATGAGGAAGAGGAGAGGATCTTTTATGCAGATGCGTTATGGGAGGATTGGGATTGCCAGATTAGGAAGGATGGAGATATATGCGATGGAGGAGGCACGAGGATTTGAGGATGGGATTTGGAATGTGACCAAGAGATGATCGTGGTTGTGTTTTGCCTCAGGGCCTGCCTGCCGAGAGAGGACCCACAGAGGTGTGCACGGGGGAAGGGGGAAAACGGAGGGAAGGAAATGCAGGAAACTTTTTGCACGGGTTGCAGGGAGGGGAGAGAAGGAGGAAACGGAAACATATACTCCCGGGCTGCTTGCAACTGCGAAAACATCCATCACCCCCACCCACAGGGACCAGCGGACCGAGCAGCTCGGACGGAGACGGAGAGATAGAGGAGAGGAGAAGGAGAGAGAGATTTGCGGCAGCGGCCTGTTGGCAGCCAGGAGGCCAGGCTATGGGTGGTCCCCTGCCACAACATCCCCTGCAGCGGGCCCCCTACCAGGCACCACACGCTCTCTGGGACGTCCGGGATGGCAGAGGTACCCACAGAGTTCGAGAGTCAGAGAGAGGATACAGCCAGGGCGGCAGGTGTGGATAGCCGGCGTGATTTGATGAAGGGGGTGCCGTAATAAGTGGTGGTCACCATAACACCGGGATTAAGTAATACTGCCTAACTGGGTTTGATTGCATTGGCATGTGTGGTTGTCTCTTGGTACTCCTACAGCTGCTTGCTCCGTTGTGTGTTATGTTATGTGGCATATTGGCGGAAGGGGGGGGGAGACACCATCAAGGGGGTCTAGGGCATTGGGATTGGCAGGAGATGGTCACCGTGGGTGTGGAACATTGAATTTTGGGGGGTTTTGATACAATACCAGGCACACGCAGGGCGGGGGGGGACAACACCAATCAAGGGGGTTGCCAAAATGAATTGGGAAACAGTGTCTCATATGGCGTCACACCTAACTAGCAGCCCTCCCTGGGGAGACGATCGAGATCCCGACGGGTGGGGGGTGATAGCAAGCAAGGCGGTAGTAGCAAAAAAGGACTCACTGGGGGGTAGGCCCTAGGACAAGGGTTAGTGTAGGACCCAGGAGTAGGCAAATATGTCAGGTCCTGTATGGCATGTGAGCAAGCATGGTAACACTGCGATGACACATCACCGCTCTACGACTGCACCAAGTGGTACCCAGAGACAGATGGGGAGCTGGTGTGTGGTAACGTGTGTCCATGCAAGAGGGCTATAAGATGTACCCCAGGTACACATCACAGAGGGCAGGTCGTGAGAAAACACAGCGGGGCAGAGATGGGGGGTAGCACACACCAAGGCTGGGGCCCCAACGTGTGCCATCAAGAGTGGACTATCAGCTCAGGGCAGATGATCCTGATCCACAGCTACATCAGCAGATGCAACGTCCACAGTTGCACAGACCGATTTGGCATAGGACTATCCGAGGGATGAAGTGCAGATGCGTTGTGAGGTGCCACAAACACAGGGGATGTACGTGCAGTGGGACAGAGTCAGAGGGCAGGTCCACATCAGTGGAGTGGTGTGGGCCGGGGAGGTTGTGCTGCAGAGCTAGGGGGCCACAGATGGCACCACTGACAGCGGCATCAGCACGTCGTGGGGACCCTGGGACACTTTCCACATGGTATGTGCTGAGAGTCCCCGA
Source organism: Ichthyophis bannanicus (assembly GCA_033557465.1). Classification (NCBI taxonomy): domain Eukaryota; kingdom Metazoa; phylum Chordata; class Amphibia; order Gymnophiona; family Ichthyophiidae; genus Ichthyophis; species Ichthyophis bannanicus. The sequence goes on from CM066031.1 coordinate 1,600,463,044, forward strand.
ATCCTGGAACCGTGTTGGCCAGCTGGACATGGGAACTGCTGAATATCATGGCCAGGCTATCTAGCGAGGATCCCTCACAGCAATGTGCGCACAAGTGGAAGCACTGACCTATGCCCTGCCTACGCCACTGGACGACAGCTGGGAACTACATATGTAGTATGATCTGCTCCATTGGGGGACTCCCGCAGTGTCAGACCCTGATGTAGACACATGACTGTTGCTGGGGGGAGGAGCACCAGGGTGCTAGCTGCGGATACATGAATTACCCCATGTCCCACAACCCCATATGTCACCAAATGGCGAAAAGTCTACCTACCAGCGCACAGACACACACACCTGTCCTCATATGCACCCATGGGTGTCCCTGGGTATGACCCAGAGCCACGCAGTGGGATGCGAGACAGGTGGATGATGAGCTGGGTGACAGCTATGAGGCCATACCTACATGAATGTGTGCCCTGATGCAATGACCCTGGAGTCCATGTGTGGGATTTGGGAGGGCTGACATGCAGAGATGGTTTCATCAATACGGTGTTGGCTATGTGTATGGTCATGTACCTGGTCATGGTCATGGGTTTATGGTTATGGATTCGTAACTGGGATCGGGGGTTATCTCGGAGTACACTTGCCAGGGGGACTGCTGTCAGAACCGTGACATATGTTACAGCCCATCATAAGGTAAACCCGTACTCAGCAGGTAGATAGTCACGACCTGATGGTTGACAGCCACATGTCCCTGGCCCATGGGGATGCTGTGCCACCCATCTGTTAGGTCATCTGGAGGGAATGACCTAAGCAGGTGCACAAAGGTGTGTCGGTTGCTGCTGTGTAAGCAGATTGTAACGTAACCTCTGACAAGGTCCCTCATGAGGGACCCCCTGCAAGGCAGGAGAGTCATGGATGGGGAGCATGTGTACTAATGTGGTTCAGGAGCTGTTTTGCGGATAAGAGCCAGGGGGGAGGCGTGCATGGGCAGGTCCCACAATGGGGAGAAGTGATTAGTGGTGCAGCACAGGGATCTGTGCTGTGTCCACTGGTGTCTATTAGACACCCAGATATGACCTGCTCGGTGTTGACATGGGTAAGGTTGGCAGCTATGCACATTGTCCAGGAGTATGCCACGGTGTGGAAACCCACAGGGATTGCTGACACATGCATGAGGACCCTGATCAAATGGAGGGATGGCCATCAGAATGACAGGCGCAATATAATGTGGGGAAGTGCACGGATATGCACCTAGGGAGGACATAACCACACTATGGTGTCATGATGCAGGGGTCAACCTTAGCCAACACCACACAGGGAGATGATGTAGGCGTCATTGCAGATACAATGTTCATACCCTTGGCACAATGTGCTGCAGCGGACAAGGGAACAGATAGAGTGGTAGGTATGATAAGGAAAGGAATGTGGGAAACAAATAGAGATGGTGTCATGCCTCTACATCGTACCATGGTGATGATGCCCCCTGTATATTGTGTGACACTCTGTTCTCTGCACCCTACAATGGGATCTAGCGAGTACAGATGAGGGTCAGATATGAGCCACCAATATGGCAAGGGGGATGTGAGTCGACTCCCAGGAGGAGAGGCCATTAAGCTTTGCGGCCGTCAAACAGGGATGGAGACAGCTGAGGGGAGATATGCTTGCGGTCTATAGATCCATGGATGGTGTGGAATGGGTAGACGTAAATAAATTGATTACCATATCGGAATATATCGGGACTGGGGGACATGCACCAGAGCGACAGGGAAAGCTCTGTACAAATCATGGCAGGTGTTGGTCTGACAGACAAGGTGTACCAAGCTCTGTGATGTGTTAATGGAGGATGTAGTAAAGGATGTTAGTTGTAGCTGTGTTTGTAACATGTTTGTACAGGTTCCTGGGGTATGGTCCGTAGACCATCAGTAGGAAGGCAACCAGGATATCAGTGATTGCTCCAAGACGAGTATTGTGTGATCTTTGTCACTTGGGGAAACTGGTAGGTAGGTGTGGCCGGGATTGGGCACTTTTGGGGTCAGGATACTGAGGCAGATGGTCCCTGGTCTGCCCCAGTATGGCAGATCTCATGTTCCTATGTTGCAATGTTTGTGTTGTCAGCGATTGGTATGGATAACCCTTGCCACAGCATGCACAGACCAAAACCATTCTGCGTACAGTCAGGTCTGCACACATCTCTACGGAGTCCAGGACAGGTCCAACTGTTGACACCCCTGCCCCGTGTTACGGCACGTCTAACACTGACAGCAGGTATCCTGTTGTGTGTGCTACCAAGAATATCTTTGCTGGTGGAGGCCACAACACATATAAGTATCCTGTTTGCGTCACACATCATGAGGCATAACAGATCAGTGTGTTGCAGGCATTGTCTGTCATACATGGGCTCCATCCCCCACATTCCCATGCACAACATATTGTTGTGTAACCCTGACAGGCCTGTGATGACTCACACACAGGCATCTGTCTGACAACAGCCACACGCCAACAGAAAGGTGATGCATACATGTATTGACCTTGCTTCAGTCTGCCGCTTCGCACCCATGCAGCTGTGGCACACGCATCAGACTGGCATGTGCCACATTTCCCCGGGGGCAACTGGGACAGACCCACCATGCCCTGAGCAGCCCTGTATCTGCTGGGGCACACAGCCCCCTGTCACACAATGCTATAGATGTCATTGCACCCCAGAATGTGACAGCCGTACAGCAAACACAGCCTGTCCAGACACCAGGATACCTGTCACCCACCAGATGTCCGGGTCACGGAGCATGTTGGGATGGGCCGGGTGAGGGACGGTTCGAACAGGGACTCCCAATTGCGCACATATATGATATTTTGAATGACATATCACTGTTGGCAATAACATATGCCCCTCATGGGGATATGACAATATGCCCCACAATTGCACAGATGGGTCTGTCACCAACATGGACAGACTGGCCATGTGATGACGTCTGTTGCATGTTGTGGTGGACCCTACCCCGCATGTGCACACCCATCCGCAGGCTACGGCCCTCCCCCCCTCATTCGGTGTTGTTGCGCAACACACCCCATGGGCAGCACCTGCCATGTGCATGACCAGACTTACAGTGCCTGTATGTCTGTGGGGCTGTCAGCCCCTGCTGCCCCATTTGTTGCCCAACCCTATTGGACCATGGGCACCGCCCATATCACACAGTTAGCACACACATGCTACCTTGCCCTCCCCACACACCACATGTCCCTGCCCTCACACAACATGGCCCATACCCTCACCTATCATCGGTGGCAGACGGATGATGGAACCGTACACATGCGCCAGGGAGGGTCTGCTGTACCGTTGCACACATCGCACCCCTGTGATCAGAGCACCCTCCAACAGGGACGTGTCCAAGGTATGTTTCCCTCACAACTGTAGCCCCACCCTGTCCCCCTGACCCCTACCCTGTCAGGAGCACCTGTGATGGTGTGCCTCTGTTGTCCCTGTCCCTGTGTCAGCCACCAGCTCCCATGTCCGAGACACATGTGTTCAGTCCCCTGAGTGCACAGCCGTAGCTGGACATGCTATGCATGTGTGTTCCATCACAGCCACATGGGTCACGTGCATCAGAACATCTCTGAGGGTGGACCGTGTGCTGTGTGTGGGGTCTCCCCACACTAGTGTGGCACAGACTTGCACATCACCACACGCCTTTGTCTCCTGGAGTAGGACATAGCACAGTAGTTTCCCTGGTGATGATGTGCAACCTGTCACTTTGTTGATGTATATCTCAGTGCAAGGTCTTTTACTCATACAGCGCTCTGTCTCTCCCACAGGCCTGCGTCATGTGCTGAGGGACATCAGGGCGTCCATGGATGTCTTCAGCAACAGGTTGGAGCAGGCGACGGTGCAACTCCAGGCCCACACACAGGTGATGAGTGCTGTACCCTATGAGCGCATGTGTGTGGCCCTGGAGGGGATCCTGGCGGCAGCCCAGCAGTGGTCACAGGCACCAGCACCAGCACCAGCACCGGTACCAGCACCACCACCAGCTCCTCAGCCACCAGCGCCTCCATCAGCACAGGGGGGGGGGGTGTTGCCCCGCCGGGGGGGCGGGGAGGGGGACTGGGTGGGCGCAGTCGGACACCCCGTCAACGGAAACCAATGTAAATAAATATTTAGCAAATGTGTATGCCAGGTCTGTAGCATATTTGTGCACCTGTGGTCCCTTATGTATTGCAAACATGCATGGTTGGTCAATTACCATCTCCCCATTACCCCTAGCACCTTGCCAATGTGTGGCTTCCCATGCCAGTTACACCTGCCGCACTGCCATAACACGACGGCTGTGACCGTCAGAGGGTGTTGTGTCAGCTACCCTGGGACATTAGCTGGGTTTTGCCCACACGCACCCATGGACAGGGAGGGTGGATCTTCACAGACCTCATGCATACTGTTGTGTTCCAGAGTGATGTTTCCCCCAACCTAAACTCGCCACTGTGTGTAGCTGCCTGACAATAGCCACTGCTTGCAATGCACATTGCACACCATGGCACACCCCTATGGCATGTTGGTGTTTTAGACAGACAGGGGTGTCATGTGTCAGGCAGGCCATGCAGTCAGCAGCACAAGGGGCTATACAGCACACATCCATGTCTACTTCTAATTGTAGTGGGCCGCCACCACGCAGCTTCCCATGGCCCACCCTGTACCCACGGCCCCACACATATCTGGCCACTTTGACTGCATGTGCGCCCAGGACACGTATGACACCCTTGTCTGCCTTTCATGGTCCTCCTGGTCGCAATACATATCCCGTGCTTGCATACATGTTGGTTATAAGGATGACACGTGACCATTGGGGATGACATTGCACATAACCAATTTATTAACTTTAACAAAAACAATGGGCAACATGCCCGAACAGACATAACACAATAGGGGGGGGGGGAGGGAACCCAGCACAGCACACAGCACATGGGGGCATCACTGGTGCCCTCGCCGGTAGTGGTGATGCTGTTCGGCAGGTGGCAACCGGGATGCCAACTCAAACAAATCTGTGGCCACCTGCCGAACAGCCACAGTCAGGCTCTGGAGTGCATGTAGCACGACATGGGAGTCACGCCGTGCATCATCCAGGGCCACTAACACCTCTCGCATGCATCTGCTAGCACACAGACACCCAGTGTCTGGGGTCTGTGTGCTGGCATGTGCATGTTGTGTGACAGTGGCCCTGGATGGTGCACGGCCATGCTGCTGCCCATGCCGTGCTGACGCCTGCAGGGTCTGACTGTGTCCCCCTTGGCCATGTGCTGGGCTGTGTTCACCCCCATCCCCCTCCCACCCCTCCCCACTCCCTGTGCGCCCTCCCCCCCACCCTCCCTGCCCGATCCCTGCCCCCCCTCCCCCCTCCCTGCCTCCACCCCGACCCCCTGTTACCCTCTCCCCTGCACCCACGATGATGACATCGTCATCCTCATCCCCCAGGCCATGGGTGTGTGGGATGACCTCCTCCTCCTCCTCCTCCTCCCCCTCCTCCTCCTCCTCCTCCTCCCCCTCCACCTCCTCCTCCTCCTCCTCCTCCCCCTCCCCCACGTCTGTGACAGGCGTCTGCTCCTCCTCCTCCATTGCGCGCTCCTCCTCTGTCGCGGTCTGCTCCTCCTCTCCCTCCTCCTCTGTGGTCACCTCCACCTGCCTGGCGCACCGTGTGGTGGGTCGGCGCAGCACATATGTGGAGGTGTGTGGCCCCCCATCTCTGGCATCGGTTTCTGTGAGGAATGACAGACATCAGGGCACATCCATGAGTGGCACATACAACATTTACAGATACAGGTGAGTCACAGGCTGGTGGTCCAATGGCGCCCCTGAACCTGCGACCAGGCCCTGGCAATACTGACCATAATGCTGCTCCTGCTGCTCCCTTCTGCAGCTCTCCAGGAACTGTGGGTGGTAGCGCCTCAGCTCCCGGGCCTTTTTCCTCAAGTCCTCCACCTGTGGATATGTAATGGTTGTCTGGGGTCAGTACCGCACACTAGTCACTGGTCCACACAGCCATATCTCCAGGGTGACACAGAGCCCACTTTGGATGGGCTCTCTGGACTCCTGGAGGTAGGGGGATGCTTCCAACTATATTAGTACACACAGCCATATCTCCAGGGTGACACAGAGCCCACTTGGAGGGCCTCTCTGCACTCCTGGAGGTAGGGGGGATGCTTCCAGCTACATCAGGACACATAGCCATATCTCCAGGGTGACACAGAGCCCACTTTGGATGGGCTCTCTGGACTCCTGGAGGTAGGGGGATGCTTCCAGCTACATCAGGACACATAGCCATATCTCCAGGGTGACACAGAGCCCACTTTGGATGGGCTCTCTGCACTCCTGGAGGTAGGGGGATGCTTCCAACTATATTAGTACACACAGCCATATCTCCAGGGTGACACAGAGCCCACTTGGAGGGCCTCTCTGCACTCCTGGAGGTAGGGGGGATGCTTCCAGCTACATCAGGACACATAGCCATATCTCCAGGGTGACACAGAGCCCACTTTGGATGGGCTCTCTGGACTCCTGGAGGTAGGGGGATGCTTCCAGCTACATCAGGACACATAGCCATATCTCCAGGGTGACACAGAGCCCACTTTGGATGGGCTCTCTGCACTCCTGGAGGTAGGGGGATGCTTCCAACTATATTAGTGCACACAGCCATATCTCCAGGGTGACACAGAGCCCACTTGGAGGGCCTCTCTGCACTCCTGGAGGTAGGGGGGATGCTTCCAGCTACATCAGGACACATAGCCATATCTCCAGGGTGACACAGAGCCCACTTTGGATGGGCTCTCTGGACTCCTGGAGGTAGGGGGATGCTTCCAGCTACATCAGGACACATAGCCATATCTCCAGGGTGACACAGAGCCCACTTTGGATGGGCTCTCTGCACTCCTGGAGGTAGGGGGATGCTTCCAACTATATTAGTACACACAGCCATATCTCCAGGGTGACACAGAGCCCACTTGGAGGGCCTCTCTGCACTCCTGGAGGTAGGGGGATGCTTCCAGCTACATCAGGACACATAGCCATATCTCCAGGGTGACACAGAGCCCACTTTGGATGGGCTCTCTGCACTCCTGGAGGTAGGGGGATGCTTCCAACTATATTAGTACACACAGCCATATCTCCAGGGTGACACAGAGCCCACTTGGAGGGCCTCTCTGCACTCCTGGAGGTAGGGGGGATGCTTCCAGCTACATCAGGACACATAGCCATATCTCCAGGGTGACACAGAGCCCACTTTGGATGGGCTCTCTGGACTCCTGGTGGTAGGGGGATGCTTCCAGCTATATTAGTACACACAACCATATTCCCAGGGAGAATGACGGACCGCCTTGAGGGGCCATGTAGACTCGTGTGGGTGGTGATGCTGCTCCCCAGAACGTTCTGACACACACACATATCCCCAGAGTGACTGAGTGCACACTTTGAGGGGCTCTATGGACCCCTGAGGATAGGGTGGATGTATTCTTAAACATTGGCAGACAACCCCAGATCACCTGGATGTCTGAGGCCCCATGTGCTTAACGTTGCACCACCCCTGATGGTTACCCCTATGTGTTACCCTGCTGATGCAGATACCGCCATCAACACTGGATGTTTGCATACGCTCCTTATGCAGATGCATGGCCTAGTTTTGTTACATTGTGCTTTACTGTATCCACACCAGCAGCTGTCATGACGCCAGGGGGGCATCATGCCCTCTGTTGCCCAAACCGTCAACACCTGGCTACATGGCCACACACTCAGATGTGATACCACATGTATATGGCATGTGTTTCACCTGCTACACTTAACTTATACAGACTACTTACACACAACAGCATGGCCAGCTGACATCAGCCCTGTATGTGTGTATGTTTATTTTGACCTCGGTCCATTCACTTACCTCCCGTGGATGGTCTGCCTGTGTGTTAAAACGCCTGGTCAGCCTCTCCCAGGCCCTCAGGACCCTCCCCAGGTTCTTTCTCCTGGAGGGCCCTGGGAACAGCTTGTGGTCCTTTTTGGCTATCAGGGAGCCCAGGTGGCACAGCTCCCTGTGGCTAAATGCGGCTTTTCTTGTGCGGGACGCCATGTTTGTTTCTGTGCGTGGTGACGCGCGGACGCTCCCGGCGCAACTTCCGGATTTGCGCGTGGCGTAACGCGCACGTGCGTGGCGCATGGCTGCGCGTCTGATCTCTGCTCGGCCGTGCACTCCGCATGGCTGTGCGTCTTCAAATTGCAAATACTACCTACACGCACCATTCATATTGATTTTTCATGGTTGTGCTCAAAATATGTTTAATGTTCTGTGCCTGATCACATAGCTACGGGGGTGTTTGTAATGTCCCTTTAACAAACAGTAACTATTATGGTTTACCCTTGGTCACACAGTGTGGTCTTGAACCTCTGGACACATATCAACTGATTGCTGGTGCATTGTCAGATGAGGTGTGCTATGTGTGTCACATAGCAGGTGGTGCTCGGACACTACTAGTTATGGGTGCAGACAGACCATCAGCGTCAGGTGTCACTCAACCTGGTGATAGGGGGTTGTGTGTGCCAGTGAGATATGTTCTGTGGTGTTTCTCCATGTCTGGACAGACATTATGTGGTGGTTGCCATAGGGGTTGGGGGGGAGATTCATATATGAGCATTGCAAACGCAAAGTAGGTTGCGTGTTGGACATTACAGGACTATGTGGGTCCGCATGTCACCACAATGCACATTATCCTTGGGTATATGTGATGGCATACAGTCCTGGTTTTTGAGAAATAGCACAATGGTTGATACATGGACTGCTTAACCAGGCGTCATGGGTTACATCATCCACTTGAGCTCTGGAGTGCCTGTCTCAGGCATCACACATGCTCATACTTGAGTGCAACAGTAGCCATGATTGTTTTCATGTACATCTGTGCTGCACCAGGCATATATCTTCATACATTGCAACAGTGTTACCGGCCCCAGACCAGTTTCCACGTTACAGAGGTGCTGCTAGTAGCAAGACCCTCACACTGCTGCATACATCATGTGCAGTACACCATTCTCACCAATGGAACAGCGCACCCCTGGTGACCATAGCACACTGTCTGCATGCCTGCCTCTTTAGCCGGACAGGCATCTGTTCTTAGCAATCGAGCTGTGGCCCACACCTACCCTTGATACGTGTGGAGCCAGAGGTTGCATGTTCCCATCCACAGTGTGGTTATTGGTGAGGGCAGCCAGTGACAGGTCCCTGACTGTGAAATAGTGCTGGAATCTCTGAGATCCTCACAGTGCTGTCTGCATCCTGTGCTCCTTACGCAACCGTATAGGGTGGACTTAGGTTAATGCACTGTGATGGTTTTTGAATTGCCAGTACTACAGCACATTACACACATTCCAGGCCTGACAGCCCTCATGAACCTTCAAGATGTTTGCTATATGTTACAATGTCATCTTCAATGTATGTTACTTTTCAGCAATGTAAGCCCTGTTCCATGTAAAACCATGTTCATTATATGTTAGGTGTGAAACGCCTTTGATCTTTGGAAAAAGCGGTGTAGAGGAAAAGCATATATATATATATAAATTCAAACCTGCACTGCTGCTGACTGGCGGAGTATAGGGGCCAGGGACAATATATAAATAACTTTGCTTGTACAAACACACTTTGGATTTGAACCACCAACCTTTCACTTCAGAGGCATTGCAGTCACCAGGGGACTACAGCTCTGTGGCTGTGATGAGAGGTCTGTCTGGCTGCAATATCACCTCTGCAGACTTTGTGCTGCAGTTAACAGGGTGTGGTCGATCCACTCACACCCATGATGCACTGCACATGCAAGGCAGCTGTCTAGTGATGGTCCAGTGATAGGGTGTGCAACCCCACAGCACCTGGGCCTCGTGTTGGACACTGACCTTCTGTGTTGCTGGTGCAGAGTGGGTACAGACCATCCCAGTGTGTGTGGCTGTTGCTCACCCTGAGGGTGAGGTGAGACACACAGCACCTATCCTGGCTGAGATGACCTATACATCATATCAATTTGTCTGCCAATGTCCGATAGTTTGGCACATCTGACCATTTCTGTCTCCCAGACCCATCTGGCCCTTGTGGGCTGCAATGTTCACCGAAGGGGGCATATCCTGTGTGGGTGCCCTGCCCTTCATGATATATTTGCAGTGGGGGTGGGGGTGAGGGGGGTTACATGACCTATAGGCCGGGTGTGTCTGACCACCAAACCTTCCCTGTGCAACACAGTTTCCCCAAAAAGAACATATCCACATTCTGGATCCCCGCTATGGTGCTTGTAGCTGCCAGCATCAGCAGACTGAGTCCAGCTGTAGTACAGACAACCTACAGGTCAGTCACTGCTATTAAGAACGCATCCATATTTCAGGATGAGACAAACAGACAGTATGGCCTGAGACCCCAAACTCACCCAAACCATCTGAGATTTTCCAGCAGCAGGCACATTGTGTGCCCAGCTACTGACCCTGCACGGTGTTCCAGCCAGACACATGCAAACTGCAGACAGGCCACTGGGCAGTCGATGGTGCATGCTACCAGGGAAACTGTGTGCACCCATAACTGGGATGTCAGCACACCCACCGCACAGTTACCTCAGTGATTGGGCCCCATATATACAAAACCCATATATATCACATGAGAGAACCATTATATGGCACTATGTTGGGACCTAGCCATGCCATGGTCACTGATCGTTCAGGGTGAGAGTGACCTCCACACAAGGCATGCTATGGACACCATGTCTGTGGGGGTGATGGCAAGGCACAGCATGGTCCTAGGCATGCACATTTGCCCTGTGTAGCTGCATCCTGCTCCAGCCACCCTGTTTGTTCTGTACCCACAGTACTTTGCTCCTCATTATGCACATTGGCAGGCCATTAATGGCAACGGTGCTATTAGTGTGGTCTGTGGGAGGTGTTGACAGCCACCACACACTGGATAGACAGACACACACTCCCCACACCTAGGACAACATTGAGCAGATGTGGTGTTGTTTGGGAGCCCTGGCCAACATAACAGTGATGGGCACAGTGCAGGCATGGCAACGTTGGGATGTACTTTTGGAGTAATTTCCCAGGGTGCTACTCTCTGGTGGAGATATGACCTGACACACATTGCACATACATCAGAGACGTTGGTTTGTGACAGCTCGCTGTTCTGCTTGTGCGTAGCATGAACATTTGTATCGGTCAGTGATCATATATTGCTTTGGATATATGTGTGAAGTCTCCAAATGTGTAGTATGTGATTGTTGATGTATGCACATGCTAGTTTTTGGACCGCCACACAGGGCCCTACATCCTGGCACTTCATCGGTCTTCCAATAATGGTGCCTGCAGGTGCAAGTGTTTCTGCCCCTGTTGCCCACTGCTCTAGGGAGGATTTTCACAACTTCAGTCAATGTGAATCAGACACTGGTCGGGCTTTCATGCTGTCTGTGATTAATATGCCTGTGATACAGCTGCATACCATGGTGGTGTTCAACTCACCTGCATCACACACATCTTTCATGCAGACAGCAGACAACCTGATTGATGTGTGAGCCTCCATGGCTGCATATGGGGGACTCTGCTGTGGGTGAGGCATATGTGAATGTGGTGTGTGGTATGTATGGCAAACTATGGTATCGTGACCAACACTTATGTTCTGAGCATGGAGATTCCATTCTTTACTATCAGGTTTCGTGCATGAGTCAAACATTGGGACTGTGATGGAAGGTGCCCCAGCCGGAAATGGAACCTGGGGCCTTCTGCTCTTGGAGGCACTTGCTACATGTACTGCACCACCGTCTTAGCACAGCAACAGTACATTCCCGGGGGAGTCTATGGCTATTTGTCACACAGGGCCTGTCTGTTGGATTGTACTGCAGCCACATGCGGGTGGCTAGGCCAGCATCTGCTGTGGTGCAGCAGCCTCTGCCCCCTCTGCCAGCAGTTGGCATCCTCCACCATGCTGACATGGGCCTATATTGGGCAAAGCATCACAGCTGAATGACATGTGGGCCTCCAGTGATGCATTGTGTGGACTCTGCTGTAGGTGTTGTACATTTTTGAGGGGTAAGTGATCCTTATGGTAAAATAGAGGTCCTCTGCACATGCTTTTGTTATCTGCAAGACGTGTTTTGATTTCCTCTCACGGTTTACTGGTGGGTAAAATATGTGCATAGTGTTACTGCTGGCCCCAGCTGGGAGTTGAACCTGTAATCTTTGGCTCCCCAACACACTGGCTGTGTCCCCTGCACCACACTGCAGTCACAGAGTCAATGTGGACCCTGGAGATGGCATGTCTGTTTATCATAGCAGGCCTTTCTGTTGTGGTCCAGTGCACCCACATGTCATGGGCTCAGCCTCCATCTTCTCTAGCCACCTGCCACTAGCCCCCTCAGATAACAGTAACGTTCTGCCAACATGCTACAGGCCCTTCTGCTACTGGTGCTGGGGGCGCACAGTTTTAGACCATACAGTATGCATGTAGGCAACTACCTATGCTGCACATTCCCCCCAACTCACACATGCTGTTGTGCAAAATGTGCATGCCATAGGGGACCTGTCCATTGCTGTGGGGAACCCTGCTCTATCCTACATCAATGTGTGTTCATTCAACTTTTATGCCGCAGGGGCTGGTGACCCTTCCATCATTCATATATTTTTGCCCTGCCTTTCTTGGGAGTGTCTGATGATGTTTCACATTGCTGTGACCATTACCCAGGTTGGTCCTCTTTTGTGCTTACAATCGAGAGGTTTAACAGCTCTGGCCAACACACCAGTCCTGTGAACACTACAGGCATGGATATGTTAGGCATAGACTGTTGGGGGTCACTCCCCAGGGAGGTACACACTATCAAACACAAGACCTGCTGCACACAACACACACATCTGAATGATTGTTATGGTGGTGCTCAATGGGCCACATGTACTGAGCATTTGAATCAATATGAAAATATTTTCACAGGGTACCTTGGATAGCTGTGTACCATGTACCCAGGTGTGGGGTGGCATTGCTAAGGTACACATCTGCTACTTTTGGGGGTTACAGGCAGGGCCCACTGTCCTGCCTCTCCAGGATGCATTGTCCAATGGGGCCTGTGGGTGTGGGTGTGTCATGGCCTGTTGGTTGATGCCTTTCATATGGGTTACACACATCAGGTCATGGTGTGTCAGACACTGTTCTGGTTTTAGGATGTCCCTCATGGATATTCATGTGCTACATCTGCATAACATGGGGGTGGTGCATAGATAGGCAGCACAATCATTTGTATTACCCGCAGCATGGATGCTGAATGGTGTGTGGTCCTCCAGGTCTGCATTTCGGATACTCTGATCTGGGTGATGCTACGGTTAATGGTGTCTGTGCTTTGGATGGGAAATGATAGCCGTATAGACAATGCCTATCTCCTCTGCATTACAGGTTTGTGCTTGGCAGCACAGTTTATTTTTTGGAAAAATATGTGGGCGGAATTGGCCATAGCCCCAGCTGAGCTTTGAACCTGTGACCTTATGTTCTCGCATACACTGTCTGTGTGCACTGCACCACCATGTAGTCACTGATTGGCTGGATTCCCTGGGACGTCCATAACTGCACATCCGACAGGGCCTGTGTGTTGCAGTGGATGGTGCCAGCCTGCACATGGCTAGGCGGCTGTATGCTGTGGCTCGCAGCCACTGGCCCCACCACCACCTATACCCTTCCACCAACATGATGGCATGTCCCTATCTTGTAAAAACATGTGAACTGATGGAGTTGTTCCACTCCAGGACTGCATCTATGCAACTCAGCTGTCGGTAATGCCCATTGTAAAGGGTTGTGTGCAGTGTAGGGTAAATCATGGGTGTTTCAGACACACTTATGTTCTCTGCAATAAAGGGGTGTCTTCACTATCTGTGTTTGGTGGTGGTTAAAATATGTGGACTGGGTTGCCAGGAGCACCAGGTAAGCTTTGAACCTGTGACCTTCTGCTCTTGCATACACTGTCTGTGTGCACTGCACCACTGTGTAGCATGGATTGGCTGTGTTCCCTGGGAAGTCCATGTCTGTACATCCATCAGGGCCTGTCTGTTGCAGTGGACGGTGCCAGACTGCACATGGCTAGGCCACTGTCTTCTGTGGCTCACAGCCACTGCCCGCTCCACCCTCTGTACTGTTCCACCAACATGCTGGCATGTCCTCATCTTAGCTAACGCATATGGCCTGATTAGGTTGAGCCACTCCAGGACTGCATTTGGGGGACTCGGCTGTGGGTGATGCCCATTGTTCAGGTGCATGTGCAGTGGAGGGTAAAATATGGGTGTTTGCAACATGATTATGTTCTCTGCAATAATAGGGTGTCTTTACTATCTCTGTTTGGTGGTGGTTAAAATATTGGGACTGGGCTGGCATGAGCTGCAGCTGGGATTTGAACCTGTGACCCTCCTGTCTTGGTGGTGCTGGCTCTGTCTGCTGCACCACACTGTGGCCACAGAGGCAGTGCAGTACCTGGTGATAGGAAACCTGTCAAGATGGGGACGCACACCCTGCTCTTCAGTCTTTTACTGTGGCCTCATTCACCTTGTCTGGTGTCATACATGCAGATAAACCCCAGATATAGACACGTAAACCGGGGCTTTACTTTTAAACAAGCTGGACAACAGTGATATTAATGGGCAACCATTTGGAAGACACCCAGGACAGCCACAGGGATGGGAATTATTTTTGGGGGATTCTCAGCTCCATGGCCCTTCCAATATTCATTTCTTTTTTTCTGGGACTGTCCTGGTTGTGATTATTATATTTGCCCATTACTGTACCTGTTCCCAAGCTGCATTACTATTTTTAATATTATTTTTCTGGTCATTGTCTATTTGTAATTTCACCTTTGTGCTGTGCACATGTATCACACTGCTTACGTTTTGCAGGTTTCCCCGGTTTTGCTGTACATTGCTGACGGAAATGGTTTCTCTTGCCTTTATATGCCCTCTATCGCGAGTGTTTCACTGGCGCTATTTTTTCATGGGAAATTCGGCCCCGTTCATGTGCGGGGAGCCTCTCCCCTCCCCTTCCCCGCCCATTGACCCCGTCTCTCCGCCCCTCGGAGGCCTTCCTCCGCCCTACGTTCGCCGTTCCACGCCTCTTTCGGACATTTGCGGGCCCGTATTTGTGCGGGGCCCGTTAGTGTGTCGCGCACATGCGCGGGGGTTCCTCGTACCTGTGCGGGGCGTTTAAAAGCATTTTTGCGCGTTTAAGTGGCGGTTTTCCGTGCGCTATTGTGCGGCACGCACTTTTGCGGTTTTTAGTAAACATGCCCCATAGTATGCTTGCTTGACAAGCGCTATGGATGACTGGAAAGAGGTTAACATGAATTTGAAATGTAGGTAGTCAGCAAGGGTACGTGATTTAAGCCAAAGGCAGTCAGCTGAACGGGCACAGGAACATAGGTAACGGGTTGTTGAGGACAGCTGTGTTGAGGTACGGTACACCTCACAGGGCGTGGAATGGGAGGAGCAAGTGCATCCAGAGCAGAAGAGAGTATAGTGTTATAGGAGGATACTGCCCCAACAACGGATTCAGATGACGTGGTGGAGGAAAGAGGTGATAAGACAGCAGTGGAGAGAGCTGACCACATCATACATACAGTAGGTTTACCCTGCTCCTGAAGATGAATCAGCCTTAGTTACCCCACTCCAGATGATGTTTATAGTCGTGGACTGAGCAACAGCTGTTATCTCAGGCTGATCTCAGTGGAAAATTCCAGAAATAAAAATAACCTCTAGTTCTTATCTCTCCTAGAGTTGTATTTTTCTCTCGGAAGCAGAAAACTGGAGGAAAAGAATCTAGTCTGAAAAAATTACCTGAGGATCAATTCGGCGTTACAGATGTTATAGCACGTAATGTAATATATTTGATAAACAACTGCAGGACACAAAATTGTTAAATAATTAGGATGTTTTTATTTTCTTGAATTAGAGTGTAAAGCTAATTAAAATCACAATAAAACACTGAAGCTTCAGTAAAGAATTATTCTCATAAACAAAATCATTCTTTAAAAAGAGTTACTAGTATTGCTCTAGTGTACAGAAATGCACTTCTCAAATTAACGCTGGCACTCAATCAATTTCTCAAATTTAAACACCAGCATTTCAGATAAGTGTAGTTTCTTTGCCTTTTGCTACTGAAGTTTACTTGACTTTAGTGAATTGAGTTAAAACTACTTTAAAATTTTCTTTTGTATTTCTTAAAAGACCACCTGGGAAATGTACACCTACCAGGTAAGCAGGAACAGTGCAAAAGATAATCAAATTAGTTAAATTCTCCCTTAGCACAAAAGCTTAACTTCTGTTTTCTTTTGTTTTGTTTCTTTTTACCAGTTTAATTTATTTTTATGTTACTTATTTAAAAGAATTTGATATGGGAGCAGAGGCAAGATGGCGATGGGGGAGGATGTCTGTGTCTGAGCTCCCGATTTCGACATTGGCTTCCCTGCAGTTTGGGCGCTTTTCTCCCTTGTTATGGGGTGAAAGTGTTAGCAGAAGGGCTTATCTCTGGGCCCAGCTATTCCAAATACAGGTGGACAAGCCAGTCTCGAAGCCTGTGGTTTTCGACACTTCGGAAGAGAACGGCAGGTCCGAGGAACTTGCGTTCCATGGAACTGAGCAGCGATGGGGTGCTTCTAAGCCCTAATGCTCGTTGTGCTTCACCGCGACCCACCTCACCCAAGGCTGTGCTCCCTCTGACATGGTGGAGGGAAACCCACATGGCAGGGGGAGTGAATGAGGCTCCTTGTCAGCGGGTGTGGGAAGTGGCAGCCAGAAGCCTGTTGCAGCTGCTTTTCCAACCACCTAGGGGACAGGTGAACTGCAAAGAGTTTTTGTTCCCAGTGGCTCCAGATCAATGTTTGGTGGTAGGATGGTAAAACCAGCTGTAATTATGCTTGATATGCTATGGGAAGTCATGGCAAGCATGAACCAGTCTCTTGGTGCTTTTGCTACTACAATTAAAGAGGACTTTGTGGTGACCAAGCAAGAAGTTGAGGAGGTCGTGAGGGAGCAGGAGGTACAGTCGCTTGGCAAAACTGGAGGAACAAGCTGGCATACTGTAATCTCTCAATGAGGCTCAAGTTAAAGATAAGAACTTTTTTGTCTAAGAAATTGGAATACATGGAAAGCCAAGTTAGAAAGAACAACTTGAGACTTTTGAATTTTCTGAAGTCTCCCCTGCTATCACCGCCAAAGATGTCACAGAAGTATTTTAGAGAAATTCTCAAGATCCCATAAGATGACTTGCCCCCCTTGATTAGGGACAACAAGATACTAAAAAATCAGTTTAAATTCAAATATTAAATCAAATAAAAGAATCATGACATTTCACTAAAAGTTTTAGAAAAAAAATAGGTTTTAATGCCCTTGATAAATTTCTCATAAGAGCTCTCCTTAGTTGGAATGATTCTCCCTTGGAAAATAAGAAGCCTAGGCAAGTTCTGTATATAATAAATTAGGCTTGCAGTTTCTTTTGTGTTTTTCCCCCTTTCTGGCTCGATTTGCGTTTGAGCTCAAATACACACAAAAAAATTAAAATTAGATGCACCAAAAACTTTGGGACCCTTTTTACCAAACGCCACTAACCAGTTAACATGTGTTTTAGCGAGCAGTGACTAGCAGCGGTGAACCCTAACAGGTAATCAGGTCATCTACTGACTGCTGAAACATATGTTAAGTGGTACTTGCATGCTACTGTGGATAGTGGGCAGGTAGAGGCCAAGCACGGGCATAGCCAATACAGTAGCGCGCAAGTACAGTTGCCGTGGCACATAGTGTGGGTTTCATCTAATTGCACCTCTATGCAATAAGTGGTGCTAGGTGCCCCCACATTACTGTGCTGCTTGTTAGGATGCCCCAATGTGCGTTAGCTGCTGGGAACATACAGGTCATGCCCTGACAGCTCACTGGAGGTTTTGCACTTAATGTGCATTGGTAACACACATTAAGTGCAAACTCTTAACAGCATTTAGTAAAAGGGCTCTTTTGTGTGTATAAGTAGCACTACTTATCTACCTAGATCTCTCTTATCCTGGGACACACTTCCGGATCCAGGTCTTCTTATTTGGCGCTCCTTTAGTGATCTTCCAAGGCAGCAGTGAAAACACCCTACTCCCTTTCTTTACTTAAACCAATAAAAAAACTACCTCTCTACTGCTGAGACAACAGGATCTCTAAGATTGTAGAGACTATGAAAGGCCCTGTAGGTGAAATTTAGGATGTTCAAGTCAGAACATCTGAAATTTAGTGGGAGGGGCACCAGAGAAGATGGGCACATTTAAGTGCCTAGTGAAAAAGGCCTATCTCCACCCTGAAAGATACATAAAAGGCAAATTACTACTACTACTGCTACTAATCATTTGTATAGCGCTACAAGGCAATTACAGCACTGTACATATAGATGTAAGACACAGTCCCTGCTCATCGGAGCTTACAATCTAACCAAGACAAAAAAAAAATCACAAACTGTGGACTAGAGTATGATAAGATACCCATAAGTAGTGAACAAGAGAATGAGGAGCATCAAGATCCAAAAGCAATCTCAAAGAGGTGCGTTTTTAGTCTGAATTTGAATAGGGCTAGAGAAGGAGCCCAACGTACTGACTCAGGTAGTTTGTTCCAGGCATATGGTGCAGCAAGGCAGAATAAATAAAATCTGGAGTTGACAGTGGCAAAGAAAGGCATAGATAAAAGGGATCTGACAGAAGTGGAGCTCCCGAGGAGGGATGTAGAGTGAGATAAGAGAGGAAAGGTATTGAGGAGCCACAGAATGAATGCACTTGTAGGTCAGTAGTAGAACTTTGAACTGGATGCAGAAACAGATAGGGAGCCAGTGAAGTGACTTGAGAAGAGGGGTTACATGAACATAGCGACACTGGCGGAAGATAAGCCATGCAGTTGAGTTTTGAATAGATTGAAGGGGAAAGTAATGATTCAGAGGGAGACCTGATATGCAGAGTAATAGGCCGGACTCATGCAGGTTCTCCCCCAATTTTCAGAAATGTGCATATGTCAGATATGGATGTCTGCCATTCCGGGCACATAGAGATGCCTGTGGCCCAATTTCAGAATGTGCCCATGTATATCTCCTAACTGCCATTTTGCAAATGGGAACATGCAGCAGCATAAGAGCCAGTCTTTTTACTTGCTATCATGTTTTCTGGAAGGCACGAAAAATATTAGGGAAGTGAGAGGGCATTTCACTCTTCATCTTACAGTTGTTGCTTTGCCAAAACTAGCACTTTTCTGAATTCTATTCATGCTCTGGAGCAGGTGTAGCTATGGACATACCTGACAGCAAATTGAGAGGTGCAGCTTCTTCTTCTTCTTCTTTAATCCCTAGCTGTCGTTTGGGGAGCAGGTCATCCTCTCAACCAATACGCTGCTGTAGATGCCGCTAGATTCTGTGAGTTGTTCACAATAAGCTTCCATCCTTTACGATCAGTGGCAATATTTCTGACCTTGTCGATGGTCAGTCGCTGGTTTCTCAGGTCTTCCTTGATGTGTTTGAGCCACGTTTTCTTTGGTGCTGCTCATTGAATCCTCCAGTGGACAGGTCGTTCTTGCCAGAGGAGTTTGTATAGCAGCCGACTAGTGTTCATTCTGCAAACATGGCCAAACAATCGCGGTCTGCATTTTTGGATTTGTTCTTTGACTGAAGGTTGATAGTCACATCTTGTCCGAATTGTTTCGTTTCGATGGCGATTATGAAGAGAGACACTCAAAATCTGTCTCAAGCATCACATTTGAAAGATCTCAAGCTTGTTCATAACAGATTTGAGCAGAGTCCATATATCCGATCTGTACAGGAGAACTGGCAAGATCAGTGTTCGGAAAAGGCAAATTTTGGTCTTGGTGTCAATATTGGCCTTCTTCCAGAGGTACCATTTGAGAGAGGTGAATGCTACTATTCCCTAGCTAATCCTGCTGTGCACATCAGTGGTGGATGCCATCTTCTTCTCTTGCACCAGTGATCCCAGGTATTTGAATTCTGGGACCTGCTCAATTTGGATTCCATCAAGGTGAACTTTGGCCTGTGATCCATCCATGGTCTTAACTTTGGTCTTGTCCGCATTGATTCTTAGGCCATTAGATTAGGCGATGTGGTAAAGGATGTCAGTGGCCTTTGCATCTATGTCAGCAAATATGGCACTGTCGCCTGCGAACATCAAGTCTGTCGGGAAGTTGTTCACAACGTACTGGACCCCCCCCCCCCCCCATCTGTCCTCAAATGTTTTCCTTATAGTGGCGTTGACCATGATATTGAAAAGCAGGGGTGAGGCAACATCTCCCTGACAGACTCCAGTTTGGATAGGAAATTCCTTGGATAGTTCAGTTTGGATCGGCACACTGCTGGTTAAGCCATTCTATGATGCTTGGAAAAGTTGGATGATTATCAGAGGTACATGCTTGTTCTCCAATGCCCTCCATAGAGCAGACCAGTGAACATAGTCAAATGCGGAGTTGAAGTCAATGAAAACAATGATTATCCACAATGACACCAAGATCCTTTTCCTTGGCAAACCCTAATGTTGAACTTTGCATTGTGTAGCTATAATTTGGGTTATTCTTCCCTAAGTGCAAAACTTTGCACTTGTCCACATTAAATTTCATCTGCCATTTAAATGCCCAGATTCTCAATTTCTCAAAGTCTTCTTGCAACTTTGAATAATTTGTGTCATCTGCAAATTTGATCATCTCACTTGTTCCCATTTCCAGTGAGCCCAGCACAGATCCTGGGGTGCTCCACTTTTCCCCTTTCCCATTAAGAAAATTGGCCATACTGGCCCTACTCTCTTTTAACCAGTTCCCAGTCCACAAATAATGCACCTGCCTCCTATCCCATGATTCTTTAATTTCCTCAAGAGTCTCTCATGAGGGACCTTATCAAAGGCTTTCTGAAAATCTAGATACACTATATCAACTGGCTTGCATCTACCTGTTTATTCACACCTTCAAAAAATGTAAGAGATTAGTGAGACAAGATTACCATATTGACTTTGTCCCATTAAACCACAACGTGCTACATGTTCAGTAATTTTGTTCTTTATAATGATTTCTATCATTTTGCATGGCATTGATGTCAGGCTCACTGGTCTGTAGTTTTTTCAGATCATCCCTTTTTAAAAATTGGTGTTACATTGACCACTCTCCAATCTTCAGGTATTATAAATGATTTTAATGATAGTTTATAAATTTCTAAAAATAGGTCTGAGATTTCATAAGTGAGTTCTTTCAGCACCCTGGGATGTATAACATCCATGCCAGGTGATTTGCTACTCTTTAGTTTATCAAATTGCTGTATAATGTCTTTCCAATTTATTGAGATGTGTTTCAATTCCTCTGATGCATCACTTTTAAATGTAATTTCTGGCTTGAATAAGTTTCCTACATCTTCATCAGTAAAGACCAAAACAAAGAATTCATTCAGTCGGGGGGCGGAGCCTGATGTCCAGCGGGTTAGACGCTTCGCGCTGAAGCTCCCGAGAGGCCTACTCAGAATCCTGACTTAATACCTACATAAACTCAATTTTTTGCTCCGAACTTACCGGGGTACCTCGGGGGGGATGGCGGCCCATAAACCAGCGCGCTTGGACTTCGGGTCTCCTTCTTCTTCACACGGAAAACGCTCCAAAACAGAGGTGTCTTCCCCACAGAAGATGGTTCCACTTCGGGAAAACCCCGAAATGCATCAGGAGCTCTTAGAGGAAATACGCGGAGTGAAGGAACTGGTGCAGTCCAACGGAGAAGCGCTTCGAGCCATGCGAGAAGACCTCAGTGTGCTCCAGGACCGACTTGAAAGCCTTTCATTACGGCAGGACAACATGGCGGGGGTCCTCGACTCGCACGCGGTGCGCTTGGTCAAACTGGACAAGGCTGAGCGCCAGATACAGAATCTTCAAAAAGAGTTAGAAGATAGCAATAATCGCGCCCGTCGCAACAATGTGAGGCTCCTTGGAATACCGGAGGGGCGGAAGCAGGAGATATCAGAGAATTCTTGCTCAAAACTCTTCCCTCCTTGTTGAAGATCACATTTCATAGAGACCTGGAAATTGATCGAGCACATCGTGTTCCTATCCATATGGCGCTCAACCGCACGACCCCCGGCCTATTATCTTTCGATTACTACGATATCAACAAGTGGAACAAATTCTAAATGCTGCCCGGGCGAATCGTCATCTGGAGTTTGAAAGTCATAAAGTCTCCTTCTTCCCTGATTTGGCAAAGCCCACAGTTGACCGTCGGAAGAGGCTCCTTGCTTTTCGCCCTCGACTTCAACAGCTACAGGCTCGCTTTGGCCTGTTGTATCCAGCGAAGCTCCGAGTGACTCTCCACAACCAAACTAGGACATTCGAAGATCCTGATCTACTATCAACATTTTTAGACTCCAAAGAAGCAGAGCAGATGCGTTAACCCAACAACTTGGACTTATTATCTGCCGGCTCTGTCCGCCATTTTGAAGGGCCCGACGTGGTGGTCATCGCCAAGCACAGAGACTGCCTGGACTTTTCTTTCTGTCTTTATATGACTTACTTGGTCTTCTATCCCTCCAGGATGTGTGCCTCGGTTGGATTCGGAGCACGCACAGTTATACAGGTTATATGTTTTCAATTTCGGCCTTCTCTGGGGTTTCTCCCCGCAGACACATGGTCGCCAGTAATTTCTGGGGTTCTGCTTCTTCTCTACCGCGCTGCGGTTCTTATTTTTTAATGTGGGGCGCTTCATTGTATTACATTAGCTTATTTTCTATCATGTCATGTGTACAGTCAGATACAGTTACTATGAGGGACATTGTGAACTTATGTGCGCTATCATGTTCTCTTTCAGAATTTTTAACCTTGCTCAATGGCCTTATGTAAGATCTTATCACTTAACGTAAAAGGCATCAATAGTCCAATCAAAAGAAAGAAAATTCTTAGCTATCTTAATCATGAGCATGCTGATTTAGTGTTTCTTCAGGAAACGCATCTAAATTCCGCTGAAACACTGAAACTCAATGCTAAACCTTATCTGGTGGCTGCCTATTCTCCCGCCGTTTCCAAACGGTGTGGGGTGGCCATTCTGGTTAAGAGGTCTTTGCAAGCTACTGTAATAGATACTAGCTCTGATAAGGAGGGTAGATGGACCCGTGCACATTTTAAGGTTGGAGATAGTGAATTCACGTGTATTTGTATTTATGCTCCGAATGTGGATAACCCTGCTTACTATGCAAGTATTGCGCAGTTGGCACAGGCCTCTGCCAATACTCCATTAATACTTGGTGGCGATTTTAATCAAGTGCTAGACCCTTTGATAGATAGACAACCGCCCAGAACGAGTAGTCCACCCAAGAGTCTTGCTACCCTTACAGCTCTAATGCAAGACCTTGCACTAGTAGATATATGGAGGCTGCTTCACCCCTCCGACTTAGAGTACACCTTTTTTTCTGCCCCCCATCACTCACAATCTAGAATAGATTTTTTTCTCATTTCCAAAGCACTGATTTCTCAAGTGGACACGGCTAGGACTCATCCTCTTCATATTTCTGACCATGCTGCCATATCTTTTTCATTGCATGTCACTACGCGAGATGATCATCCCCGTGCTTGGTTTTTTGATAGATCCCTACTGGATCAAAAGGATTTTCAGGTTGACATAAAGGCCGCTATCCAAGATTATTTTCATTTTAACTCACCCCATGACACAGCGAGCTGGGCTTGGTGGGAGGGTTTTAAGGCATCTATCCGTGCTACTATAACCAGCTACCAAATTCGACAGGGGAAACAAAGAAAGCAGCACTTACTGATTCTAGAGCAACAGATACAAGCTGGGGAGCGTCTCCTTACGTCCCGTACTGACCCATGTATTTTACTCCGTTTACAACGCCTCCGCTTTCAATACAATCAGCTTTTATATACTGCTGCTGCTAAAAATATTGAATCACAACAAGGGTTGTATTACCGGGAAAATAACCGTGCTGGCAAACTATTAGCGAATGCCCTGAAAGGTCAAAAAGAAGCCAAGCGTGTTACCGCTCTCCGTAATCCGTCGGGGGGGGGCCTGGTCACTAACGATACAGAAATTTTAGAACTCTTTCGTGATTTTTATACTCGGCTTTATCAATCTGAATGTGATTTTGAGCCAGAAGTATTTGAACGATTGCTCTCAGGGGTACAACGACCGACCCTATCTGACGAAGATAGAGAGGCCATGGACAAACCATTCACTTTATCAGAAATTCATTCTGCTCTCAAGAGATGTGCCACAGGTCGAGCTGCCGGCCCGGACGGTCTCCCTGCTGAATTCTACAAAACCTTTAACGCTGACTTAGCTCCAGTTTTGAAACTTTATTTTTATGCTCTGGCCGAGGAGGGATCTCCTGCTGGGTCCTTTTCTATGGCAAATGTAGTAGTTTTTGAGAAAGAGGGGAGAGATCCGCAACTAACAGCCAATTATCGTCCAATTTCCCTCCTAAATGCGGACTATAAAATATTTGCCACCATTCTCTCCACCCGGCTCTCTGATAGGATGTCTACTTTGATACACCCAGATCAATGCGGTTTCATTCCCGGTAGATCAACCGCTGACAATGCTCGGACTCTATGTCATGTACTGACTACCGCAGTTAATCTTGATCGACCATTTGTCGGCCTCTCACTTGATGCTGAGAAGGCCTTTGATCGCTTAGAATGGCCTTTCCTGTTTGCAACTCTCCGCTGGTACGGATTCGGAGAAGGTTTTCTCCGTTGTCTCCACACCATGTACAGTATCTGTGCTAATGCTTTAAAGTCTCAGCCATTTCCCCTTCAACGCGGTACTCGTCAGGGATGCCCACTGTCTCCACTTCTTTTCGATCTTGCACTCGAACCCTTAGCTTTACTAATCCGGCAATCGGAGGAGATTCATGGAGTCCCCTTCTCTCATAGGGAAATTAAAATTTCAGCATATGCTGATGACCTTATGCTCTGTCTCTTTAGACTCGGTGCCGGCTGTCCTAGAGCAAATCGGTAAATATTCACAACTCTCGGGGTATAAGATAAATTGGACCAAATCGGTAGCCTTCCCATTAAACTCTCTAATTCATCAAGCAGATATGCAATCCTTTCCCTTTCTATGGCAACCTCGCATGGTCAAATACCTTGGGGTCCACTATTGCTCTCCTTTGGAAGATGCTATCTCCTTTAATGCCAAAGACTTAACCTCTAAAGTCCGGGCGCTTACTCACCGTTGGACTCCTTTAACACTTACCTGGTGGGGTCGCCTAGAAACCATAAAAATGATGATTGTTCCTAAAGTGAATTACATTTTAGAAATGTTGCCCTGTCTCCTACCTCGACGTACATATAAAGATTTAGAGGGCCTTCTGACTAGATACTTATGGCAAAACAAGACACCTAGGATAGCGAAGCATAAGTTGCAAGCTGATAAGGACAATGGGGGTGTCCGATTCCCTGATTTCCTGAAATATCACCACTCTTTTCTTCTCAAACAAGGCACTCGTTGGCTGGAAGATCTAGCACCGAGTAGACCTGTGTGGCTAGATATAGAGGAGAACCTTTGCAAACCGTTTCCTCTTACTTCTCTCCCTGGTATGACTCTCCCATCAGACTCCCACTATCCACCAATGCTTTTAGACACTTTAGGTGCCTTTAATACTCTTATTCAATCTCTAGACTCCCGATTCTGTCCGTTAGACAGACTCCCGCTCTGGTACAATACTCGATTTCAAATACAAAATAAACCGATGGCGTGGAGCCCCTGGTACACTAGGGGCATTTGGACCCCTACCCAGTTGTTCCATGATGGTCGCTGGAAAACTTTTAGTGAATTGCAAATTGAATTTGGTCTCCCAGCGAAACACTACTTTCAGTTGGTGCAACTACAGCATTGTCTTCGGAGTGCTAAGGTGCTCCCGCCATCGGAATCCCCTACCCAAGACTTGTCGGAGACTATCCGATCTATCGGGAGCTCATCGGGTGTAGCATCTAACTTTTACAAAACCTTAAGTACTGCTGTAAATAGAGGTACCCCTATTGCACAGAAAGCATGGGAGCGGGAACTGCATGTAACTTTGACCCCGGAGCAATGGAGCCTTGTCTGGAGTAGAGTGACACGGGTCTCCAGATCCGCCTCACTCACTCAGACACTCTTCTTTCTAGCCCACCGGTGTTTTTTATTTATTTATTTATTTATTTAACATTTCTTATATACCGCGCTATTTGTCATCAGCGCGGTTTACATCAAAACAATAGAACACTTGACCAGATACATTGGCCGTCGTTTACATAAAACGGGGAGTTAACATGGAGGAGAACTTGGGGAACTATTTACATTCAAGTTTATAGCAAACTTAGGAAACTATGTACAAATCGATTGTATTACATATTAGGTATGATTACAGTGTTTTACATCATGTAGCGGCTGTATGATATAGTGGGGGTGTGTGGGAGGTAATGGGGTATCGGGATGGCTATAATGTAAGAGAAAAAGGTGGTGTTTGAGGGCTTTTCTAAATTGAATAAGGTCTCTAATAGCTCTAATGTGTGGGGGGAGTTTGTTCCAGCATACGGGGGCAAAGTTCCTGAAAGCCCTATTGGTGGTGATCTGGTTGAGTTTTGTGGATTCAATTGGTATAAGTAGCATGTTGGCAGCCTGGGATCTCCTGGATCTGTTGTCTGGAGAACGCGTTATGAGGTCGGAAATGGATGGGGGAGCTATCATGTTGAAGGCCTTGAAGGTAATGAGGAGGGTTTTGTACAGGATTCTACTGCTTATGGGAAGCCAGTGTAGTTCCTTTAGAATGGGGGAGATGTGGTCGACCCTTGAGGTTCCGTAGAGCACACGGGCTGCCGCATTCATGGCTAGCTGTAATGGTTTGAGGGAGCTCTTTGGAAGGCCATGTAGAACTATGTTGGCATAGTCGAAGTGCGGTGTGACTAGTGCCTGGAAGATGGTGCGGAAATCCGCGGATTCCATCATGGGCCTAAGATGCCGTAGGGTTTTTATCTTGAAATAGATGGTCTTGACAGTGCGTTTGATATGTTCCTTGAAGTTGAGTTGTTGATCAAGAATTACCCCGAGATATCGTATGTTGGATTTGATTGGAAGTTCCGCGTCTCTGACTTTGAGTGTTGGTGGCGGAGAGAAGGCTTTATTCCTTGTGATCATTAGTACTTCCGTTTTTTTGAAGTTTATCCGGAGGTTCTGAGTGAGTAGCCAGTCAGTTATTGTGTTGAAGCAGTCAACTAGCACTGTATAGTCGGGACAATTGATGACAATGGGTGTGAATAGCAGGACATCATCGGCATACATAAGACACGATATGCCAAATGAACGGGCAATGTCACAGATTGGTTGCATATAGATGTTAAAGAGCAACGCGGAGAGGGAGGATCCTTGGGGTACACCTTGGTGCTGTTGGAAAGGTTCGGAGGTGGTGCTTTGAATCCGGACTTGTTGACATCTGCCTTCGAGGTAGGATTTACACCAGTCCCACGCTTGATCTCGGATTCCCTTCTCATGTAGCCGGGTGAGAAGCTGCAGGTGGTCTACGGAGTCAAACGCTGCTGATATATCAAGGAAGATTAGTGCGAAGCCATTCTTTATACTGTCAATTCCATTGATCAGTGAACTGGTTAATGTTGTCAGTAGGGTTTCGATACCGTGTGCTTCTCTGAATCCATGTTGAGAGGGATCCAGTGGTGAGGAGGAGTCAACATGCTGCTGGATCTGTCTAAGGGTTATTCTCTCTAGGATCTTAGCCAGAAAAGGGATACTGGAGATTGGTCTGTAAGATTCCTCTTTCTTTGGGTCAAGTTGATTGTTTTTTAGTAGTGGGCGGATGGATGTGTGCTTGAGCGCATCTGGGAAAACTCCTGTTTCAAATGACAGCTTGGTGATGTTGGCTATGATAGGGCTGAACTCCGTGCGCATTGTCTTGATCCAGTGCGCTGGGCAGGGGTCGGTTGGTGCGGTCGTGGCGTTGATTGATGCAATTACTTCTTCAATGGTCTTTGTTGATGGCGGTGAGAGTTTGGTGAGTGTGGACTGGGAAAGAGTGGTTTTGGGATTTGTGGTATGGTTAAGATCAGGTGATGATGCCATTGTAGTTACCTTTATTGATTTTGATTGGATGTAATTCGCATATGCTTGTGGCTGAATACCTTCTTGTTGAGGAGGGGAGGGTTGGTTGGTAAGGGATTTCACCAGCTGGAAAAGGTCTCTTGGCTTATTTAGTGAGCGGCTGAGAATTTCTGCATGGAATTGTTTCCTTTTGGCCCACGTTGATTCGCGATGGGTCTTCAGATATTGTTGATAGATGGCTTGGTCTGAGGTATTTCTAGTCGCTCTCCATTTCCTTTCGAGTTTTCTGAGTCGGAGTAGGGACGCTCGTAGTTCCGGGGAAAACCATGGGGCGGCGTGTTTCTTGGTGTCTCCTCTGTCCGATGCGGTTTTTTTGTTGTTGGCAGGTTGTTGAGCGTAATGGGAGAGGGTCTCGTTCCAGTTGGACATCATGTCATTCAGGTTGGTTGCTGGTTGATCAAGCTTTGGGAGAACGTCACTAACGATTGTTTCCCTGTTGAGTTGCTTGAATCGTGTGGTTCCTGATGTTTCCGTTGCACTTGGGCGGTGGCTCGTAGAGTGTTGCATTGGTAAACGGAATGTTATTAGATTGTGGTCTGACCAGGGGACTGGTGAGATAGTAAGGTCAAATTGGTTTGATGTACTCATGACGGTATGTGGGATGAATATTAGGTCAAGGGGGTTTCCTCCTTGGTGGGTGGGATCAGTTATAGCCTGCTTGTAGTTGAGGTCAGCCATTGCTTCGAGGAAGGCTTTGGCTAGGGTGGGTTGAGTGGAAGCGAGATTAAGGTCTCCTAGTAGCCAGTTAGGTTTGGAGGAGTCTTCTGGATTACATGCTAGGTCAATGATGTCTGAGAGCTCATCTGATCCAATTCCTGGGGTTCTGTAAATGAGGTTAATAGTATTGTATTTGTTGGTGATGGTTAGTGTGTTCAGGAGTTGCGTGCTCTTGGTAAGGCTAGTCCGGTATTGTAACAATGTTTTTGCAAGGATCAGTACACCTCCTCCTCTTTTGTTTTCCCTATTACAGGTATAGATCGAAAAGTTAGGTGGTGTAAGGTGATTTAATATGACATTGTCGGATTCAGAGATCCATGTTTCTGTGACCATTAGCATGTCTAGATTGTGCATAGTGATTAGGTCGGTGATTACCGGCCATTTATTACGGACCGAACGTGCGTTGATAAGGGCGCACCTTAGTTCTTGTTGATGCTTTGTGTTTTTATGTTTTGTGGAGTTTGAGGTCTCTATGGCTATATATATTAAGTGTGACAGTCTTCTGTGTGAAGGGTTTGAGTGCCGGTGGTATTGGTTGTTGTATGTTTTACCGTTTGCACTCTTTAGTAGTTGGATGGGGTTGCATCCATCTGCCAATACAACTGATTCATAGAGTGTGCTGACCAGTGTATAGAGTAGGGCAAAAGTAAGTAATGGGTAAGCCATTTATGTTTCCGGAATGAGTCGTTTCTAGGTTACTGGTGTTTTGTGATGTTGCATGTGTTTTTCTAGTGCTGTGTTGTGTTAGTGGAGGTGTTTAGCACTTCAAAGTAGTGATTCAGTAGAGCAGTACAGTGTAGCAATATAGTATAGCAATATAGTGTGGTAATGAGGTATATCAATTCGGTATAGCAATACAGTGCAGCAATATAATGTGTCAATACAGTGTGGCAATGAGGTATATCAATTCGGTATAGCAATACAGTGCAGCAATATAATGTGTCAATACAGTGTGGCAATGAGGTGTATATCAATTCGGTATAGCAATACAGTGCAGCAATATAATGTATCAATACAGTGTGGCAATGAGGTATATCAATTCGGTCTAGCAATACAGTGCAGCGATATAATGTATCAATACAGTGTAGCAATGAGGTATAGCAGTTTAGTAGTGCAGCAATATAGTGTGGCAATGCAGTATAGCAATTCGGTATAGCAATACAGTGCAGCAATATAATGTATCAATACAGTGTGGCAATGAGGTATATCAATTCGGTCTAGCAATACAGTGCAGCGATATAATGTATCAATACAGTGTAGCAATGAGGTGTAGCAGTTTAGTAGTGCAGCAATATAGTGTGGCAATGCAGTATAGCAATTCGGTATAGCAATACAGTGCAGCAATATAATGTATCAATACAGTGTGGCAATGAGGTATATCAATTCGGTCTAGCAATACAGTGCAGCGATATAATGTATCAATACAGTGTAGCAATGAGGTGTAGCAGTTTAGTAGTGCAGCAATATAGTGTGGCAATGCAGTATAGCAATTAAGGTGTAGCGATGAGGGGTAGCAATATAGTGCAACAATACAGTGGTAGCAATATAGTGCAACAATACAGTGTAGCACAGTGTTTCTATACTCCTGACAGATTAGCCAAATGGAACACCTCCCAGGGCAATAAATGCTGGACATGCCATGCGGCCATTGGTTCACTAACTCATGTTATGTATGAATGTCCCGCACTACAGTATTACTGGCGTCGGGTCTGGGGTCGTATCCAATCTATTTTGCACTTTCAAGAGCCCCTGTCTTGGAGGATAGTGGGACTCCGCTCAGCTGCGGGGATCCCCTCTCTTCCAAAATCGGCTTACTTCCTTTTAGATTTTATGTTGGGCATTGCTATTTCCCTAATTACGAAATACTGGAAAAATAGCTCCCATCTGAGCCCCAATGAATGGTGGAATCATGTCTGTCTTTACAGTAAATATGAACAAATACCTCGTATGTTTGCTTCTTCCGTTCAGACCCCCCATCATCTATCTAAATGGAAGATGCTCAATGACTATGTTCACACCGCTAAATGCTCTCATCTGACTGTTTAAATTTGTATAAATCTCTGTCACATGATTATTCTGTATCGCAGATGCTATTTATGTTCGTTTTGATGTACAATCACTGTTGTTTGGAAGTGCTCACATGCTGATACTGTCGACTTAGAGAAGAAGCAGGGGGGTGGGGGGTAATAGGGTTTGTTTTTCCTTATTGTATACTTGTTTTGTCTCCTTTGGTGTGTTGTTTTTTTTTTTTTGTTTGTTTGTTGCAAAATGAAAATAAAAGTTAAAAAAAAAAAAAAAGAATTCATTCAGTCTCTCCACTGTGGCCTTGTTCTTTCTTAGTGCCCATTTTACCCCTCTCATCTAATGGTCCAACTGTCTCTTTCATAGGTATTTTGCTACAAATGTATTTGAAAAAGTTTTTACTATGCGCTTTTGCTTCCACAGCAAGATTCTTTTCAAATTCTCTCTTTGCTTGCCTTTTCAATGCCTTGCATTCAACATGCCAGTACTTATGCATCTGCTGTTTTCATCATTTGGCTCCTTTTTCCATGTTCTGGAAGATTCTGTCTTTCTTTGCTGTAACAGCCTCTCTGACCTCACCTTTAAACCCCTTGGTTTCCTTCCACTTTACTTAAAGCATGGAATACATCCAGTCTGGACTTCTAAGATAGTATTTTTTTAAATAATGCCCAAGCCTAATGTACCTTTGCAGTTCCACCATTTTCCTCATTTTATCATAGTGTCCCTTTTGAAAGTTAAATGCTAGCACAGTGGATTTCCTTGCTATCCTCCCTCCATTTATTAAATCAAATGTGACCATGTTATGATCACTTTTGCCAAGTGGTCCCAACACCATTATCTATCACACTAGATTATGCATTCCACAGTGTCCCATCAATTATCTTCTTTCCACCATGTCTCTGAGATACCAATTATATCTAACCTTTCTTGTTTTTCATTAAGTGCTTGTCTTACTACATCAAAGGCTAACACCTTGTAAATGAAGACGTGCAGTTTATTTACAAACAAAGCAAGGATACTTATTCAGAAAGGCAAGTAATTCTCTTAGTTACACATGAATAGTTAGAAAAGATAACTAGAAAGCAATTATTTACAGGAGAATAATACATCACCGATAGAGTTATGAGATATTGCAGCTATTTACAGAAGAATAATACTTCACCAAACTGTCATCATGCAACCCTTTAAAACATCAGCTGGGAGAACTCAGAGAAGGCTGTAGAAGTCTGGGATTCTTCATGCATGGCATGCGCCTGGCAAAGCAGATCTATGCTCTCTCTGTTCTGGGTTTTCTCTATATATATATAGGCTAAATGCAGCCGGCCATCACATGATTCCTTACATGAGATTATTCCTACAGCCATTCTCCACCCAATACACCCCCTGCTTGACCAGTCCCTCTCCAGCCTTTGTTTGCTCCCAGCCTTTGGTTTCCAGGCAGGCTTCTGACAATGCTCACCCCCCATGGTTTTAGAAGCTCAAAACTTACACAATCAAGACCCTGGTCAGACATCTGAGAATGCTCAAGGGAGACACCCCCCATGGTTTTAGAAGCAGCTCAAAATT
This sequence comes from Ichthyophis bannanicus, assembly GCA_033557465.1. NCBI lineage: Eukaryota > Metazoa > Chordata > Amphibia > Gymnophiona > Ichthyophiidae > Ichthyophis > Ichthyophis bannanicus. Next base: position 1,600,495,478 of record CM066031.1, read on the forward strand.
TCTACATTATAATTGATGAATTCTTATCCTGTCTACATTGGCTAGGTAAATGTTTCTATATTGGCTAAGAGAATTGTTTCGAAGGCTAGGTGAATTGTTCTCTTTAATGGATCTCCATTAGAAGAACTCCTCCCTAGTCTTTCAGTATCCCTCAGGCTAGATGTGTAAGCAGTTTCTCACAATATTGCAAATACAGCTTTGGTCTCTGGGCTAGCAAGCTGGGTCAGCATGATTTCTCACAGGCAGAATGGCTCAAAGCAGAATGGCTCAAGAGTTCAATTTCCTTGCAAAGTTCAATATTCCTTGCTGATCCAAATAAATCTTTAATTAGTAATACAGTACTATATTCCATACAGGCATTTCAACATTTGTTTATTGCTCATATTAACAGTCTGGCTATTGGATAACAGGGGTAATTTGGAATCATTCCACTCTGCTTTTTACTTAAAGGCACCTGGGTTACTTTTCCCTTTATTGGAACCTCTCTGTCGGAATGCTCTAACTTCCTTGTTTTGCTAGTGTCCTTCAAAGCTACATCATTCCAAACCATGCGCTCTTGGGTGACTGTCAGCTTTCTCCTGTTTTAAAGTGAATGCTATCAGCCCAGTTATACCTTGGAAAGCCCTGGAGACTAGAGAGAAAATATAAATTTAAATTAGTTACAGACTTATAAGAACATAAGATATACTATGCCCAGTATCCTGTTTCCAACAGTGGCCAATCCAGGTCACAAGTACTGCCAAGTTCACAAAAAGGTACACAGATTCCACATTGCTTATCCCGAGATAAGCAGTGGATTTCCCTGGTCCTCTTTAATTATGGTATATGGACTTTTCCTCCAAGAACATATCCAAACCTTTTTTAAACTCATCTACACTAACAGCTTTTACTACATCCTCTGGTAGTAAATTTCAGAGTTTGATTACTCATTGAGTGAAAAAATATTTTCTCTTATTAGTCCTAAATGGGCTACATTGTAGCTTTATTGAATATACCCTAGCCTTTCTACTTTTTGAAGGAGTAAACAAGCAATCTATATATACCAGTTCCATTCCATTCATTATTTTATAGATCTCTCTTATATCTCCCTTCAGCCGTCTTTTTTCCAAGTTGAAAAGCTCTAACCTTTTTAGCCTTACCTAATAGGAGTATCCTTCCATCCCCTTTACGATTTTGGTGCTCTTCCCTGTACCTTTTCTAATTCTGCTATATCCTTTTTAAGATATGGTGACCAGAATTAAACACAATATTCAAGAACTGGTCGCACCATGGAATGATACAGAGGCATTATAATATCCTTTGTTTTATTCTCCATTCCTTTCCTTATGATTCCTAGCATTCTATTTGCTTTCTTGACTGCCTTTCCCTTCATCCTCCTATAGAGATAGCTCTCTTGTACCTACTGGATTATAGAAAGCGATAAACCGTGCCACAGCTGTAGCTTTGATTGTTATAGACAGATAAAGGTCACATTCAGCAGTGTGCATGATGTCTGCCCTTGTGATTGCTCAGTTTGTCACTGCCACTGGAATGTTGCTTAATCACCTTTGTGAAGGCCACTTCTGCAATTCTGAGTAGCAGTAATTAGCTTACAGACCCCAAATGCAGTTTATTCCTCACAATGAAATGCCATTGAAACGTATGTTGGGAGAAATGATTGTTCCTCCCTGACCTTGCTGCATGAATTAGTACTTATTCTAAAATAAATGAATTCGTTGCTTGCACAGTTCCTCAAACTAGTTAGCCAGCTGGTGTTTTCTATAAACAGTGAGGAACTACTGTGAGCTGGGTGCAAAGAAACAGGAACAAACTAGTCAGTAAAACTTCCACCATCAGCTGATAGGAAATTTCTGCCAGTTTATCGTTGCCTTTCAGAGAGCAGCACAAGACCCAGTCTGTGCCCAGCTCGGAGTTTGTCTGTACCAAGAAGCAGAGAAGAGATCAGTGTACTTTTTTCTCCATGCCAGGCTACTCAGAATTATATTTCAATGTGGACAGTGGCTACCTGGAAGGACTGGTTCGAGGATTCAAAGGCGGTATCCTAACAAACTCAGACTACGCCAACCTAGTGCAATGTGAAACACTGGAAGGTGAGATATTGCATTATTTTCTTGGGAAAAAAGAATATTGATAACTTGAAATTTAAGAATGCTTAAAAACATTGAAACTTATGACAAAATATAAAAAACAAAGACATAAGAAACAAAAAATGTAGAATCCTGTTTTGAATGTAGGCTATCATAGTTTATAGATTGGGCTTCCTATTCTTAGGTGTTCATAAATTATGAATTTAGATATTTATTTTCCAGCTAACTAGTGGTTTTTATGAGGGTACAAAAGTATTTGTATTTATTAGCATCTATGTGCCACAGGTACCTTTCCCAGTGGGATCAAGTATATATGTTTACGTCACTTAGGAGGTGTTGGTGCAGAAGAACCGAATGAGGATCTAGGACAAGCTAGGGGAGGGATAGAATACTAGAGGAAGTGGTATTTTCCCAATGTTTATCCCATAAATGCCGCTTTTACTTTTTTTGCATTGGGGTGTTTTATTGGTGTCTATTGATTAACACTTAAAATCAGAAGCCCTGCTTATAGGTTAGTGGATGAAATCCTAGGCAGGCTGAGAAAACTTAAGAACAAAACACTGTTTTAAAATGTAGCATTTCTGATATTGAATCTAGCCCCAATCAGTGAAGGTGACTTTGTGAACTGATTTAGTGGATCAGTGCTGTGAAATTGTTAGACTGTGGATCAGACTGGCGGCAGCCTGTACAATACAGCTGAGAGCCAGATAACTTCAGTCATCATCTGATGCCCTTGGATAATTTAACAGAGATCATTCCTTTTATAACCAATCAACCGTTTCTATCTATTCTCCAGTACCTAGCTATACAATTGCAGTGAAAATTTGAACACAAAAAGGCACATTTTAGAAAGACTGTTGTTTTTAGTGGATGCGGGACCGTCCAAGTAAAAACGTTTGCAAATTTATGCTCATCTTGGAGAGGGTGGACACATGTAAGTCCGATGTAAACTCAACATATCTCCCCCCCCCCCCCCTTTAACAGGGACTTGCTTTTTAAATCAAAGAAGGATGTGAAGGAACGCACAAGGATGGATATCCATGTATAGCAGGAGGTGCCATTTCACAGACATACATGTGGGAAAATTCAGTGTGGGAACCCCGGCAACATACACATGTACACGCATTTCAGAATGGACATGTGTAAATGTCGGCACCTGCACATGTATCCTCGCCATTTTGCAGACCTAGACATGCAATTGCTCTTAAGCAATCACAGAGGATGGAAATCAACATTCGAGGATTGAGGGAATATCCCCTTAATCCCCCCTGTAAAGAACTGGCTGATTTGAGAACTTTTCACTCTCTTCGTGCCAGGGAGAGGTGTAAATCCAGATGTAGACAGTTTCTGTCTTCAATGTGCGTCTCCTAGAGAAAATGGCGGACGCAGTAGGATGCCGCTTGCACATAGTTCTGCTGCCACATCCGCATGTAAAATGTAAATAAGTCTTCTAAAATAACCCCCAAAATGCTTAGTTTCTGAGGTCAATAACATTTTGTTACAATTCTATTCACTGAACGGCATTGAACGTGATTAAAAATGATCTCTATATCTGTTCATAAATAAAATGGGGTCACTCTTCTAAAATACAGTTTGAAGTCTATCTGGATCATACACATTTGTTTTAAAGAGTTTGGGCCTGATATTCAAAAGCGACGGCTAGCCGATCTAACACGGCTAGCCATCGCCACTGAACTCTAAGCCCAGATATTCAATGTCAGGGCCATATCTGGGCTCCAGCACTGAATATCCAGGTTGCCTGGATTGCAACAAAACTTACCGGGCAGCAGCGATATTCAGCCGCTGCCCGGTTAGCTTCTGCGGCGAAAGTTAGGCCAGTCTTTCCTGCGCCTGACTTTTGCCATGTGTTATTAACCGGGCAGCAGCAATATTGAGCTGCTACCTGGATAACGATGGGCACCACCCCTGAACACCCCTGGCATGTCCCGTGGCTAATCAGTTAGCATTGGGGCATAGGTGGCTGCACCTGTGGATATTCAGCGACACTAACTGGCGGCATTTATGTGGCATGCAGATATGCAAACCATGTAAATGCCTTCGAATATCAGTTGATGTAGTAAATTGTTTGCTTCTTTTTTTTGTTTTTTTGCAAAAGGGATTTTGTTCATAAAAACACAAAAATGCTGGGAAAATATATCATAGAAGTGGCTACCTCTGTAGGAAACTTTGGGGCCCTTTTACCAAAGTGCATTAAGCAGTTAATGGAAATGTTAGCACGTGGTAAATTTTAGCACAACGCTGCTGGCTTGACAGTTACCACATGCTAATTCCCATGTTAACTATTGTTATGGGCAGAGAGTGGGCATGAACTGCACACTGCAGTTTGCACACAATACCAACCCTGCACTGTCAATTTTAGAATTAGCATGGGTGCACTTAAGGTCACCTCAGTAGGTGGCGTTACATTTATCTGCAGTAATTGTGAATGATCTTAACACACTATAAGGGACCTTTTATTTATTTATTTATTTAACTTTTCTTCTATACCGCGCTATTCACATCAGTGCGGTGTACATTCAACATAACATTATACATGCAGTCGAACTGCATTGTATTTACATTGAACAGGAGCAATAAACCTGGATATAACTAGTGTTAGTGTACCTTTTAGTGCCGTAACAGCAGGGAACATGCAAGCCACACTTCCAACAGTTACCACACAACTTCTGCACACTGCTTATTAATTTTTATTCAAAATGCATGTTAAGTGCCAAAATAAACCAAACAAACTTGCTGCACATTAGTAAAAGGGCCCCTTTCACACATAGGGACATGTTTATTAAAACGTACTAACAGCCTGTGATTTACCACACATTAAGCATACCACTATAACTTTTAAAAAGCACCAAAATGGGCCAGCATGGAAAAAATCACATGCTAATCACTTAGCTTGAGACAGGGTTGAGACTGGGCAGGTTAGGGGTGGAGACTAAGCACTGACTGCACATTGAGCTTAGCATGTGCTAATCATCAATATTGCAGCAACGATCTTTGTGGTTTTCTGGGTCATGTTGCATCTTAGTAAGCGGAATCAACATTTTAGCCATCATGCTGTGGTTTTCTTCAGGGTGAAGTGGTTTTGCATGGATGTCTGTGGTTTTATATAATGGTTGTCAAACCAGATTGTTGGAATTGAGGCAGGAAATTTGAATTTTGGTGGGAAAGTTCATTGAAGAAAAGGCAGGAAATTTGAATTTGACTTTGGAGGGAAACTTCTTTGGAAATAGGCGGGAAGTTTGAATTCTGAATTTTGGCGGGAAGATTTGTTGGAGAAAAGGCGGAAAAAGTGCAAGTAGGAATCCTGTAGGCGGAGAACTTTGAATTTTTGCAGGAAGATTCTTCCCCCTGAAGAAAGCCTGTTTATATTTAACTACAAAGATTGTCACATAAGTTTGTTTGTACAATATGTTCCTTGTAAATAGTTAATACCGCTGTCCCATGTAAAAGTTGTTTGAAAATAGTTAATATTGCTGTTCCATGTAAAAGTTGTTCAACTGTTCTCTGTTCTCTGTAAACCGCCCTTGATCTCTGGAAGGGGCGGTATAGAAGAAATGTATAAATAAATAAATAAAGTCACAGCATGATGGCTGAAATGTTGGTTCCACTCACTAAAACACGGCATGACCCAGAAAACTGCAAGGATTATGGTACTAGCCACGGAAGCAGCACATTTACTGCCACTTCAATGGGTAGAGTTAAGTGTACCTGCATTCAGGGCCGGATTTGCCTATACGCCACGTACGCCGTGGCGTAGGGCCCACAGCTGGCAAGGGCCCACCGGGAATGTTTTTTGCACAGGGCCCCGCGTTTCAGGGGGCCCCGCGCAAAAAACATTCATTTCATCATTAAAATTAAAACAAACAAAAAAAAAGCTGTCGCTGGCCTCTGCCGGGGCCGCCGCGGCAGAATCGAGTGTGCCGCGGGGCCCCCCCTGCCCAGCAGAGCCTGGCCTGCCCTCCCCGGTATCACCTCTCGAGTCTCAGCTGCCGGCTTTCAGAGCGCGAGGAAGAGTTTTTTCCCCTCGCTGCTCTGTTTAAGCCCGCGGGGGCTGATGGAAGTCCCATCAGCCCCCGCGGGCTTAAACAGAGCAGCGAGGGAGAAACTCACCTCGCGCTCTGAAAGCCGACGCGTGTGACTGGAGGGAGGCAGCTGAGACTCGAGAGGTGATACCGGGGAGGGCAGGCCAGGCTCTGCTGGGCAGGGGGGGCCCCGCGGCACAATCGATTCTGCCGCGGCGGCCCCGGCAGAGGCAGCGACAGATTTTTTGAAAAAAAAAATTCGGGGGGGGGGGGGGGGCGGGGGGGGTTAGGACTGGTGATGGGCTGAGGGGGTTAGGAGTGGTAATGGCTGTGGGCTGTTGGGGGGGTTAGGACTGGTGATGGGCTGGGGGGGGTAGGAGTGGTAATGGCTGTGGGCTGTTGGGGGGGTTAGGACTGGTGATGGGCTGGGGGGGTAGGAGTGGTAATGGCTGTGGGCTGCTGGGGGGTTAGGACTGGTGATGGGCTGGGGGGGGTTAGGAGTGGTAATGGCTGTGGGCTGTTGGGGGGGTTAGGACTGGTGATGGGCTGGGGGGGTGTTAGGAGTGGTAATGGCTGTGGGCTTTTGTTGGGGGGTTAGGACTGGTAATGGGCTATGGGGGGGTTAGGAGTGGTGATGGGCTATGGGGGGGGCTATGGGGGAGCTAAGTCTATATGGGCTGATGGGATTAGGACTGAAGTGGGTTGATGGGGGCTTAGGACTGGTAATGGGCTATGGGGGGGGGCTTAAACTAAAATTGGGTGATGGGGATTAGGACTGGAAAGGGGCGGGTGGGATTAGGACTGGGAGTGGGCTATGGGGGGCTAGGACTGGTAATGGGTTGGGGGATTAAGACTGAAGGTGGGCTGATGGAGTTAGGACTGGTAATGGGCTATGGGGGGGGCAAAATGGGCTGGTTGCGGGGGGCTTAGGACTGGTAATGGGCTATGGGGGGCTAGGACAGGAAATGGGCTGATGGGAAGGGGTTAGGACTTGAGGTGGGCTGATGGGGTTAGGACTGGTAATGGACTGTGGGCTGATGGGGGGGTTAGGACTGGCAATGGGCTATGGGGGGGTTAAGACTGGTAATGGCTGTTGGCTGATGGGGGCTGTCTGATAATGGGCTATGGGGGTTAGGACTGATAATGGACTATGGGGGGGGGGCTAGGACAGGAAATGGGCTGATGGGGAGGGGTTTAGGACTTCAGGTGGGCTGATGGGGTTAGGACTGGTAATGGACTGTGGGCTGATGGGGGGGGGTTAGGACTGGCAATGGGCTATGGGGGGCTGACTGGAAATGGGTTGATGGGGGTTAGGACTGGAAGTGGGCTGATGGGGGTTAGGACTGGTAATGGGTTATAGGGGGGGCTTAAACTGAAAATGGGGTGATGGGGGTTAGGACTGGAAGTGGGTTGATGGGGGGGCTAGGACTGGTATTGGGTTGATGGGAGGGGCTAGGACTGGAAATGGGCTAATGGGGGGCTAGGACTGGAAATGGGCTGATGCAGGGACTAGAAGGGAATGGATGCTGGGTGAGGCTGGAACTAGAAGGGAGCTGGTGTTGGGGGAGGATTAGAATGGGATGGTGCTGGGAGAGTAAAATGGAGAGGGGAAAAATATTTTGTGTGGGAGGGATAAAAAATCTACAATTGGCCGGGTATTGGGAGAGTAAGTGGGGATTGAGGATGGAGGGGTAAATTTTGAGTAGATGAAATAGGAATGAGGAAAGAGCAAAAGGAGAAAGATTAGTATGTTAAAGCAGATGTAGAGAGAGAATGGAAAAAAAAAACCAAGAAGACAGAAGAAAGGACAAATGGACAGCAGATGGAGAGTTAGCAGAAGACACAAAGAAACCAGAAGAAAGTGGCTGGAACAATTGCAACTGAAAAAAAATGCACAAAAGGTAGAAAAATATCTCATTATTTTGAATTTATTAATTTGATTATGTAAGATCTTGGAATTGTGAATCAATAATTTTTGCGCTTTGTTTAGTACTAGAGTATATTATTATATAGTTTTATTTCTACAGTGTTTTTGTATATTCCAAGTTTGGCAATTTGGGTTCCCAGTATAATTATGGACTTACTGTTCCTAAATTGAGATTCCTTGTTTGGTGATTGTCTATGATCAGCATGTGTAACTGAGCTGAGGAATACTGTTTATGTAATTCCTATTTGACATTGCCACTTGTCTTTCCCCAGTAGGTCATGTATTGTTGTTCTCTGAAATGTATTGGTTTAATATTTGCAGTGTTGCCTTTTGATAGTTAGGGTATGGTGCTTTGTGAGTCCTGGTAGTGCTGTTAGGATATGGCGGGTTTGCTATGGGTTCTAAATGGGCAGTGTTTGTAGTAGTTCCTAATGTGCCTGGCGGTTGGTACTGGATTATAGTAATGTAGAAACCTTTTAGTCTTTCTTTATCCATATACTCATTAAGAGGCATGTTTACTAAAAGTTAGTGTATGGCAGAGCTACTCAATTCCAGTCCTGGTGGTCCACAATCCTGCAGGTTTTCAGGATATCCCTAATAAATATGCATGAGATATATATGCATTGGAGATATCCTGCTTTAACCTTTCCCAGCATTCCCGGCTTCACAGAAACAGCCGCCAGCGTGAAGGAAAAGGCTCTTCACGCTGGCGGCTGTACAGAGGAGCCGGGGCCTCGCGGGCTCCCCGGCCCCCTCTGAAGCCCCTCAGACAGCCGCGATGCTGTCCGGGGGCCAGGACTGCATGGGGGGCCCAGGACTGCACGGGGCGGGCCAGGACTGCACGGGGGCACGGGGGGGCCCAGGACTGCACCGGGGCGGGCCAGGACTGCACGGAGGCACGGGGGGGGAACACGGGGGGGCCCAGGACTGCACAGGGGGGGCACAGGACTGCACGGGGACATGGGGGGGGGGGCCCACAATTTTTCTTGGCGTAGGGCCTCACTCTAGCTAAATCCGGCCCTGCCTGCATTAATGCCATTTGCCAGTTTACTGACTTTCTTTGGTCTCAACATGCAGGTTACTATGTAACTAATTTCATAGGAAATAAAAAAAGGCAGAAGTAATAGCTGAGATCCATGTCAGATAGACATATGGCACATTCATTAACTAGCCCTAGGATTGGATGGGGAAGCTACATATACAGAGAAAGAAATGGACATGAGGCAAAGGTACACAATTTTGAAACTATGGGGGATTTTTGTGATGCTAAATAGTGCGGTATATAAGAAAAGTTAAATGGGGGATGTTTACTAGATGGTGGTAGCAGACTCCATGCTATATCGGAGCTGCGGCCCCATTGATTTCCTTGATATCTCCCGGAGTCCGTTACCACCGTTTAGTAAACACCCCCCTATGTTTTTGTAATAGTTATTTTTCTCCAATACAGTATCTTTGCACTGCATCAAGTGCACTTTGGCAGTGGCCATCCTGCAATATGGCCAGCACACGGCCACCAGGGCAGTCGTCAGTAATAGCTGGAGTCTGGTCAGAAATAAGAGGAAACTTACTCAACTCTTCCGTCCTGGTCAGGTTGAGGAAGAAGAGAAAAAGAGCAGAAAAGCACAGGATGGGTAGTGGTGGTGAGGAATTCCCCAACAAATTACTCACAATCAAAATTTACTTAAAAACATCAAAATATTGTCCCTCCATCACTATGAGCATGATTTGATGAAACAGTGATATGCAAAAGAGTATGGATGGCTGAGGATAGATATGATAGAGTTCTATAAAATAATGAATGGAGTAGAATGGCTAAATATAGATCGGCTCTTTACTCCTACAAAGAGTAGAAAAACTAGGGGACATGCAATGAAGCTACAATGTAGAGCTTTTAAGAATAATCAGAATAAGTGAATAAGGATTTATTCACTCAATGTGTAATCAGACTTTGGAATTCATTGCCAGAAGATGTAGTAAAAGCTGATAGTGTAGCTCGGTTTAAAAGAGTCTTGGATAAGTTCCTGGAGGAAAAGTCCATAGACCATTATTAAATTGGACTGGGGAAATCCCCTGCTTACCCCTGGGGCAAGCAGCATGGAATCTATGCACCTTTTTGGGAACCTGCCAGGTACTTGTGACCTGGATTGGCCTCTGTTGAAAACAAATACTGGGCTCGATGACCCTTTGGTTTGACTCACTATGGCATTTCCTATGTTCTTATGTTGTAAGGACTACTGGTCCTTCATGGTAATATCAATAATCAAAACAAAAACAATAGCCAAGAGCAGGAAAAGAGTAATCCAACTATAGCAAAAAACCCGCTAAACACCTTACAAGGTACAAATTCTCAGAACACACTAATACCAAATAATCTTATAATATATATAACCAGGCAAAAAAATGACCTCAGATGTCACAACTCCACATTTAGTGATAAATCACTATATGGTGTTGGTAGACGCTTACATCACCGGTCAAAGCCTCCCTACCATCCTAACAAATTTTTAATTCAATTCACAATAAATATAGTACACCATAATTACCAACATTGTTCTTATTGTGCTATTATGAGTGCCTCTATTTGCACGAAATATAATTACCAAGTAAAACCTTTGTCTGTGGTGACTACATGTAATACTGCTTATGTAGTGTATGGCATTTGGTGTAGATGTCAGTTGCTTTACATTGGAAAAACTACTAGGCCTTTAAGAACTAGGCTAGCTGAACATAAATATAGCCTTAAAAAAGCTCGGATTGATACTCCATTGATACAACATTGCATTGACTTAGGTCATGCTTTTGAAGATCTTCGTTGTACAGTTCTAGAGTGGGTACCCCCTGATATACGGAGGGGTGATCGGAAGAAATTGCTTTTGCAAAAAGAACAAAGATGGATTTTTAATTTACGTACTGTACAGCCCGGAGGTTTGAATGACCGTCTTGAATGGTCATTATTTTTTTAATTGACATCTTTATAGGTTTTTTAATTGACATCTTTATATTTTTTTTGATTGAAGATTTTTGGTACTGTTAGTTGGGGATGTTTAGAATGCTGTGTTGACACTGTGCTGCTCCAATATTGTTTTTTATTATTGTGGTGTAGCTGTGGTTTTAAGATGACGTTATAGGTTAGTAGTTATCGGATTGGCTGGTTGTGTGATTAAGTACGTCACACGCCGAGGTGGATCAGTTGAAGCCGGTGAGAAGCCATTGCTGAAGAGAGATTTGCTGTATGACGTTGCTCCTGAAGAAGCCTGGTTATGGCGAAACAAAAGCTTTTGTAGAGCTTTGGTCAACTTTCGAGCTTTAAGTTGTATATCTCCCTCTCCGGTTCTTCGGTTGGTACTGGAATTGGTTAACAGCGTGTGTTGAAGAGCTGGAACTTTGCTGGATGAAAATTCGTCATTATAAGCTAAGTTATTTGCATTTATTGCTTGTTGCAATGCTTTTAGATTCTGCAGTGATTTTCATTTTTGCTTTTAGGTATCACTCTTGGACCGTATTAGGCTATGTTTAGCCTTGCAATTATATGATACATGACGCTGTTTTCCAGTGTGAAAGTGGTTGTATGTATGTGGTATTGAATGGTAATTAAGTGAGAATGTATATGTTTGTTTTTTAGGTAAATTTCTAGTTTGGTTGGTATTCTAGAGATGTTTTCCCAGTGAATATCAATAATCAACCAAAATTCTCATAGCCTAATCTAGATGTAATATATAAATGCATACAAATTCAAACATAAATAAATACTGGCAGCACCCTACCATCCCTACTTATAAGAGAGGAAAAAAAGACCTCAGTAACCCTCCAGGCACAACCACTGCTCCAATATTTTAGAGAGCGGGTCTGACCGGACACAAACAGTGCCAAAATGGTACAGAAACAATACTTGTTTTCATTTGTAGGCATTTGTATATTACGTCTAGATTAGGCTTTGAGCATTTTGGTTATATCTTGCTAAGGAGTTTGTAGTTGATTGCTGATATTTGTTTGGCTCTTTGTGAGCGTTTTCTTCATGGTCATAAATGGTTACAACAGCTGAACACCCCCACATTTTACATATTGGAAAGGTCCAGTGACCCTCACTGCCTGTTAGAATGAAAACCAAAGAAAATTCCACTCAGAACCAGCCAATAGGAAAAATGTTTCTTATATGATTTTTATACCTGCTACATTTATTCATTTCTGGATTTTGAACAGATTTTGAGAATAGTCTGAGAAAATGGATTAATCAGTGTTAAGTTTAAGACTGCCTTTTTTTATCATCCCCCCCCCCCTGCTGTTTCCTGAAAGCTTCTGTTTCACGTAATAACCACCCTGGCCATTTCTAGATGACTGTTGAAATATGTTTTCTGTGTGCAGAAGGGAAGTGAGCTTCAGAGTGTTTTGGTAACCGAGATCCGCACAGAGCTTTGTACAGCAGTTTGTTTGACAGCAAATATTTCCGTGAAAGAAATGGGTTCCTGCTGGTAATATTTGGTCTGTAACAGTGTGAGTTAGAAACACACAGATAGCAGGTGAGCTTTAACTAGTGTGGCGCTGGCTTTCAGAAAGAAGCAATCATGTAGAATGAGAGATTTATTCGGGGTAGTTTCTCATTTATCTGTGAGTGGGCGGGAGGCTCTTATCAGGGTTAATGTAGCAATCATTTATTTCTCATGAACAGCAGAAAGTTTGACATTGGTGTTACTTATGCACATCATAGATATGATGTTATAAAGTTATCCTTGATGTGTGCAGTGAAACTGTTCACTCCTAACTAGAGTGAAAATGTAACTCATTCTTCAAAGATTATTCAGATGGTAACAACTTAAAGGGAGATGTTTACAAAAGTGCAGTAAATGGTAAAGGATTTAACACACGCTGTTAATGTAGGCCCGCATTATGGGCTATCTCGTGCTGGAAACAGTCGCAAGGTAAAAACCCCATCCTAACTGCTTTGCACAGATGGGGAAGGATCAGGATTGGTTATGGACAGAGATAGGGTATGGACAGTGCTGGAAATTAATGTATGGTACATTACCATGCGCTGTCAAACCTGCCGAGAGCACAGGTGCACTTAGCACCACCTCAAAAGTTAGTGTTAAGTGCACCCATGCTACCAGCATAGATAGAGTGACTTTATTACAAAACGAGTTGAAAAGCATATATTTGCAACGTGACACAATGGCGCTTTTCTCCAGTCGCAGAATCAAACATGTGGGGGGTGCATGTGTGTAGCATTAGGGGTGTCGGGGGTATGTTTTACTGATGCCCCTTCTCTCTGGAATTGCCTTCTGACCACGATCCATCTAGAGCACAATTTCAAAAGCTTCAAGAAGGTGCTCAAGGCATATTTATTTGAAGCTGCCTTCGGTCTTCATTCTGCATCCGTCTGAGGACTGTGGCACGGACGGCCCTGGTAACACCTTTCCCCTATTCCATCCTCTCTTTTTTTCCCTTACCGTTCCTTGGTGCATTTTATGTTCTTTAGGCTTTTTTTCTAGCTTATATGATATGGAAATTCTTTTCCTTGTTTTTAATTAATTGTAAACCACATGGCTTGTTGTACAGATTTGTGGTATATCAAATGAAAAATAAACATAAACATACACACATGCATATGGGGGTGCCATTGGGGGTGCGGGGAAGTGCATGCATATGCATGTGTGTGTGCTATGGGGGTGTCAGAGATGCGTGTATGTGTATGTCATGGGAGTGTCAGGGCTGCGTGCATGTGTTTTATTTTTGTATTTGCTTGGTCTCTCTCTCTCTCACGTTTCTCCCCTCCCCTTTCCCACATTTTTCTCCCTCATCTTCCCTGCTCAGAAAAAAACATGTGAGGAAAGCATGTAGAACATGGCTCATGGACTTCTTCCTAACCCCTATGTATTTGCATGCACACACCAGTCTGTTTCTATCTGCATTGCCCATGTGTGTGTGTGCCTTATATATGTGCCTTGTCTGCATGGCCTGTAGGTTTACCTGTTGTGTGTGTACATGTGTGTGTATGTGTACATGCTTTGTACATGTATTGTGTCTGCATGTGTGTATGTGTATATCTCGGTTTTGTAGATTTACCTGTTGTGTGCATGTGGGCTGGTATGTGTGCTTGTATTTATTTATTTATTTATTTATTTAACACTTTTCTATACCGCACTATTCGGCATCAGCGCGGTTTACAAGGAACAGGTTTGAACAATGAGGAACCGCCGTACATTGAACTTACATAGAACAGGGAGTTTAAACATGGATAACAGGTGAACTTTATACATAATAAATAATAGGGAGATTTAAACAAGGATAACAGGAGAACTTTGTACATTATATACAAAAGGGGATTGCATCACATCTGAGTTTATGATACAGGCCCTAAAGGGGATAGTTGGATGAGGTGGGGAGTTATCATAGGGGATTGGTTAGGCAGAGTTGGATTGATAGGCTATAGGGTCACGTGATACTGTCTAGGTGATGCTGTCGGAGTTACCAAAGTGCTGTATAAATAGGTGCTGTTTGAGGGCTTTTCTGAACTGGGGGAGGTTGTTTATGGACCGGGTTTCTGTTGGGAGGGAGTTCCAGCATGAAGGGGCAAACAGGGCAAAGGCACGCTTCCTAGTGGATTCGTTGCATTTTGTGATGGCTTTTGGAAGGAGGATGGTATTGCAGGACGTGGTTCTTCTTAATCTGTTGTTTAGAGTTAGTTGAATCAGATCTGACAGGGTAGTTGCGGTGATACAGTTGATTGCTTTGAAGGTCATGGTTCGGATCTTAAATGTGATCCTGTATTGGATGGGGAGCCAGTGAAGGCTCTTCAGAATGGGGGTGATATGGTCTCTGCGGGACGCTCCAAAGAGGGTTCTAGCTGCGGTGTTCATCGCCAGCTGCAAGGGGTTTAATGAGCTCTTTGGGAGGCCAAGTAGGATGGAATTGGCGTAATCGAAGTGGGGCATGATTATGGCCTGGAAGACTGTTCTGAATTCATTTGGTTCAAGAGTGTTCTTTATGAGGCGTAGTGTCCGTAGTTTATGGTAGATTGTCCTGATGGTATTGTCTATATGAGCATGCATGTCCAAGTGCTGATCAAGTGTTACTCCTAAATATTTGATCGTTGTCTTGGTGATGAGTTCTGCGTTGTTCACCTTGATTGATGAGGGGGGAGTGAATGATTGGTCTCTTCCAATGAATAAGACTTCTGTCTTTTTTAGGTTTATCCTGAGCATTTGGTTGTGTAGCCAGTCCGTGACGGCGTTGAAACAAGAGGAGAGCTGATCGAGGTTTGGATGATCTGTGTCTATTGGGGTGAACATTAGGACGTCATCAGCATATACTAGGCAGTTGATGTTAAAGGACCGGATAAGGTTGCAAATGGGCTGCATATAAATATTGAATAATAGGGCTGAGAGGGATGAACCTTGTGGAACGCCTTTTTCTAGTGGGAAAGGGTCTGATAATGAGGAGCCGGAGCGGACATGCTGCCATCTGTTACTCAGGTATGAGCCGCACCATGCTAGAGCGTTGCCATGAATGCCCTTCTCAGTGAGGCGAGATAGGAGTATCTTGTGGTCCACCGAGTCAAAGGCGGCTGCGATGTCCAAAAAGATAAGGGCGAAACCCTTCCTGATGTTATCAAGCCCGATGGTAAGGGAGTTGAATAATGTAGTCAGAAGGGTATCCACTCCATGGGACTCTCTGAATCCATGCTGGCAATAATCAAGGGGCGCGTTGTTTTCAATGTGATGGGTTAATTGCTGTTGGACCGTTTTTTCGATGATTTTAGCTAGGAGCGGAATGCTCGATATGGGCCTGTAAGAATCCATCTTTGTGGGGTCGAGCTTTTTGTTCTTCAGTAGGGGTCTTATTGAGGTTTGTTTTAGGTTCTGTGGGAATATCCCCGACGTGAAGGATATTCCTATTAGTTTGGCGAGGAACGGGCTGAGTTCTGATTTTAGCACTTTTATCCATTGTGCCGGGCACGGGTCGCTCGGAGCCGTGGTGGTGTGAATGCATGTGATGGTATCTTGGATCTCCCTTGCTGTTGGGGGGGAGAAGGAGTTAAGAATGTGGTGGTTATCTGCTGTCCAATTTAACGGGAAGGGGTCAGGAGGAATCAAGATTGTATGTTCCAGGGGGTGGTAGTTTGCAGGGGCAATGTGTTGGCTCGTCTTTGAGCGAAGGTAGTCCGCATATTCCTGGGGGTCAGGTAAATTTGTTTGGTTGGGGGAGGGCTCCTTTGCCAGTTTTTTGACCAGATTGAATAGCTCTCGTGGTTTGTTTATGGCTCTCAGTAGGATATCTGAATGGTATTGCTTCATTCTTGTGGATACTGCTGTTCTATGATCATCGAGGTGGGAGTTATAAGCTTCGTGGTTCTCGGTTGTCCTTGATCTGCGCCATCGTTTTTCAAGTTGCCATAACCGCCGGAGGGACGCTGTTAGTTCAGGTGAGTACCAAGGTGCTTTTTTCCTACCTCTGAGATTTTTCTTGGTAGTTGGGATGTCACATACTGCGTTGAGGGACTTGTTCCATAATGTTAACATGTCATCGAGGTTGAGTTCGGGTGTTTCCAGGAGGGGGCGTATTCTCCCAATGATCTCCTGCTCGTTGAATAGGAGGTAGCATGTCCGAGTAGTAATGGTGTTGTCCACTGGGGTGGGGGGGTAGTTAGATCCGCGAAGGGAGGGCAGCGAGAACCTGACGAGACTGTGGTCAGACCATGGCACTGGGCTCAGTGAGAGATTGAACTTGTGAGAGGGTGGATGGCTATTTGAGGTGCAGATATCAGGTCGAGGGTATTTCCCTTGGTATGAGTGGGGGAGTTAACTATTTGAGTGTAACCTAGTGCTTTGAGGGCATCAAGGAAGGTCTTGGCTTGGGTGTCTTGCAATGCGGGGAGGTTAAAGTCCCCTAACACCCAGTTTGCTGTACGGGGTTTGCTGGGATTGCATGCAAGGTCAACAATTACTGAGAGGTCGTCAGGTATGTGTATCTTTGCATGCTTGCCTGCATATATATGTATGTCTGCCCACGTGTATGTATTTATATCTATGTTGTTTCTCTGTGTGTCCATGACTGGGAGAGGAGATGAGAGGGAAGGGAAGGGCTGTTTGACAAGTGCAGTTCCATAACAGGTATGTTATTGTGAATCAATGTTTATGTGTTGCAGCTGTTAGAACAACTTTTCCTATAGAAATACACTGAGGTGCCTTTTTTTTGGAGGGGGGGGACCTTCATTTCTCTTCCATTTCCCAGCACATGCAGATTCATGGCTTGTACATCACATACACTTCCCCCAGCTCACCACCTCCCTTCCCGTGACTACAGCAGCATTTCTGCCCCACAGCCTTCTCTTCAAGGGGGCTCAGTACTGCTGACATTCTGCTAGTGCTGTGTCGGGAGGGATTGGGGGTGTAGTCGATAGGGAGGCTATGCAAATATGCCATATGGCCTGTAGGCTGAGTACACTCAGATATGGGTATGGAGTTGTTACTCGGTGTTGGCCTCCTAGGCGGATCACACTCCCTTGCCCCTTTAGGGCTTGAAGAGTCTGCACTGCTGCTGTGAATGGCCTGCCCTTGCTGCCCTCCCGACAGTGTAACCTCACAACATGCTGCTATTCAGGCACTGTATACAGCTGCTATGCAGTTCAAGAGTACCTATGCTATCGGGGGCGGCTCAAGGCAATCTGCTGCCTGAGGCGAAGGATGAGATGGCGCCCCCCACCCCCCTCCCCGCGTAGAGGTGGGCGGGGCTTTTTCCAAACTGCAATCAGGGACTGAACCAAACCAAAAAGCTGATTCGATTCTATGGAGGAAATGCAAGATGTTTGCACACCAAGGAACTAAAAGAGAGCGAGAACCACAGCACATTTCATAAAACTAAATTATAACTCATTTTTATTTTGTTATGTGTTATGGTTATTACCTTTTCTTTTTCAACATATATTTTGCATCCACAAAACCCCCTTCAACAGTGGCTGCAGAGCAGAACCAGGACATTCACGCACAGAACTCAATATCTTAAAACAAAAAAAAACAAAAAAAATCTGATTCTGATCATCTCGCTAACAACAACAACAGACATTCTCCAGTACCAGGCATATTGTGAACTAATACAAAACCCTACAACAAAGTCACTGAGTATCTATAGAGCAAATCTACCATACCATACCAGCATAGCACCAACTTCCAAAACTCACATAAGGAGCCCACCAAAATAAAGCGTCACTGTAAATACTACAGTGGACCCTGGAACATCCATACACCTATTTGAAAAGCTGAACAAGTCAAATTACTACAGTACAGTATAGATCTTTATGTACAAACTCTATGTTAACAGAGCACCTGGGCTCAGTCACACACGCAGAACACAGACCCTCACCAAGTACAGAATAAGTGACTTACAATCTAAAGTAAAAATAAAAATATGTAGACAAAATTTAAACTGAAACCCCAAGAAGCCAGACTCTTCAAGCAGTGCTTCATCAGATAAATATGCAGTTCCTCCATGCAGTATAAAATATAAAGATAACACAAAGTCCAATCACTAAAATGAAATAAAATTATTTTTCTACCTTTGTTGTCTGACCATTTTATTCTCTGATCATGCTAGTCCTGATCTGAGGCTTCTGCTTTCCTGTCTTCTCTTAGCTCTCTTTCTGTGGTCTATGGTCCATCTGCCATTTCTTATCTCTTCTTTTTTTTCTTCACTTCTTTCCATCAGCCTATTTCCAGTCCCTGTAACCTTCCCAGTATCAGCCCCTTTCCAGTCCTCCCTCCCAATACCTTCCAATGTCAACTTGCATTCACATGACTGCCACTGGTGTCCATTCCCTTCCAGTCCCCCTCCTTCCCCACTGTCCAGTCCCTTCTAGTCCAAATACCATGGCAGCCCCTCTCAGCATCCACTCCCTTCCAGTTCCATTCTCCCATCCCCTCGCATCAGTCCATTTGTAGCCCTAGCCCCCAGTTTTCTTCCAGGGCCAGCAGCTCTATCCTCCCCTCCCCAGCATCTGTCCATTCCCAGTCGAAGCCCCCCAATCAGATCACTTCTAGTGCTAGTCCGTCACCCAACCCCATAACCAGTGCTAGCCCCCCATTATCCCATTATAATCCTAACCCGCACTGTCTCTCCCCTTTGTCCTGCATTTCTCTCCTGTCGCTCCCCTTTGTCTACTATTTATCCCCCGTCTCCCCCTTTTGTCCAGCATGTCCCCATCTCCCCCTTTGTCCAGCGTGCCCATGTCTCTCCCTTTGTCCAGCACTTGTCCCTCTGTCTCCCCCTTTCTCCAGAAGGGAACACATAACCCCAATCCTAAAAAACCTGCACTGGCTCCCAGTTCAATCTAGGATCACCTTCAAAGTCCTGACACTGACTCACAAAGCCATTAATAAAAACTCTTCCACGTCACTCACAGATCTCATCCAAACTACACCCCTAAACAGAGTCAGGAGATCAGCCTCAGTCAATACATTGAACATCCCAAAGGAAATCATAAAATGCTCGCAATCAGCCAAAAACAGAGCATTCGCCTTTTATGCACCGACTTGCTGGAACGCCCTACCCCCTACTATCCGGGCCATAAGTGACCTTGCCCAATTTAGGAAGGCACTTAAACATCACCTGTTCCTACAATACTACGCACACCCAGGTCACCACACACCCCTGCCACACCTATGAGCCCATGTAGCCCGCCAAACTCCAACCCTCCTGCTAGTAGCACTTCACTCATCACATTGACATCATGATCACTACAGATCCAATTTATATATAGCTGAATGATACAGGTACATTTGTTGATAGTTTATTATTGATCCATGGACATATGTTGATAGTTTATTCTGCACATAGTTACCTTGTTCGTATGTCTCCTGTACATAACTCCCTGTTATAATGTAAATGCAGTTCATTCCCCTGCTCTGCATAATTTCGTTTCATGTAAACCGCACTGGTGTAAAGAGCGCGGTATATAAGAAAGTTAAATAAATAAATAAATAAATATCCCCTGTCTCCCCTTATCCAGCATCATGTCTCCTGTCTCCTCCTTTGTCCAGCATGTCCCCTGTCTCCCCCTTTCTCCCCCCTGTCACTCACCATTGTCTCTCCTTGTTGTCTTCCTCCTGTCCCCATTCCCTCCACCTGCACCTCTCATCCGGTGGCAGCGGGGGCACTCCAGCTGTTTTAATTTTAGATTTTGCCACCTCTGCCCTGCCTCTGCCTTACCATGCAGGAAATCAGAGGCAGGCCAGAGGCTGTAAAATCTAAAATTAAAACACATCCGGAGTGCCGCCAGCATTGGGAGTGCCACCCCCGTCGGAGTGTTACCTGAGGCGATTGCCCCAGATGGCCTAATGGAAGAACCACCCCTGATGTCTACCATTTCCCACCCTTCATCCAGTGTCTCTTTGTCTTTCCTTCCATCCAGTATCCATTCTTTCTCTCCCTATCCTTCCATTTCTGTCCTCTCCCTTCCTATCTCCCTGCATCCAGGACTCCATCTCCCCTCCTTGATTCTCCCTATGCCCGTTCCCCCTATTCCTCTTCCCATGTCCAGTATCTCCCTTCTTCTCCTAGCCACCACCTCTAACTTGTCTCCACTGTTTTCCTTCCCCCCCCCTGCATCTTTCATCTCCTGTCTGTCTATGCCCCTCCACATCCAGCATATCTCGTCCACCCCCAATGCACCTCATGACCACTCCCAATATCCTCCTCAATGTCCATTCCCCCCTCCCTGGTATTGTGCAAGAGGCAACAGCCCAAGAGAAACAGCGTGTTCCGCAGGCAGGGGCAATGCAAGAGATCACAGCCCAAAGATACAGACGGTGCACAAGTTGCTGCCGCTGTTGAGTCTGCTTCTCGGCAGCGGCAGACTGGCTCTCTCTTTCCTATGGCTTCCACGGCTCCTGCTTCTTAGAGCCGCAACTGTGCTGCTGCTGCTAGCGATGGTTGTCCATTTAAATCAACTTCATACTGGTGCGGAGCCTTTGCCACCTCTGTGAAGGAACCCATGCAAATGCGTCCCACCCCCAAAGGAAGTACATCCCAGAAGCGGACTCAGCAGTGGCAGTAACTTGTGCACTTGGGTTGTGTGGGTTTTTTTTTAAAATTTTTGAAGGCGAAGTGAGGCAGCTGTTTTGGGCTCATTTTTGACGTCCTTGAAACTTTGCCGCCTGAGGCAGCTGCCTCACTTTGCCTCATTATAGAGCCGTCCCTGTATGCTATCTACAGTCCCAGACCTGACATAGCATACTGCCATGGTGGTGAGCACTTCATGCCCTCCTGACACAGCAGCCATACCCTCACACCCAAAACACCCTAGTGATCTCTCCATGGCATAGCAAATTATGCCTGCCATCCCCATTGTCCAACATGCACAGCCTTTGCAAGGCCCAATATGTAGCCCATGCTCAGCAGAGGTGACATGGAGGCCTGTTCCTGGTGTAAGGGGCAGTGCCACCTCTGCCACATCATTGGTAATCATCATCAGTATGGTCAGTCTTATCACCTATGTCACCCATCGGTGTCTGTGCTGCAAATGCCATGTGGCAGCAAATAGGAAAGGCTTCAAAGGTTAGGGCTTCTCAACATGGAAATGAGATGGCTGAAGGGAGATGTGATAGAGGTCTAGAATGGAATGGAAGGGGTAAATGTAGATCAGTTGTTTATGCTATCAAAAAGTAAGAAGAAAAGGGGAGATGCAATGAAGCTATAATATAAGGCAATTAAGATTAATAAGAGAAAATATTTTTTTCATTCAATGCATTATCAGATTTGAAGGATGAAGTAAAAGCTGTTAGTGTAGCTGGGTTTAAAACAGGTTTGGACAATTTCCTGGAGGAAAGGTCCATAAACCACTATTAATGAGGATGTGGGAAATGCATTGCTTGCCCTGGGACAGGCATTGTGGAACCTGTGTGCCTTTTCCGGATGCTGCTAGGTACCTGTGACCTGGATTGGCCACTGTTGGAAGCAGGATACTGGGCTTGATGGACCTTGGTCTGACCCAGTATGGCATATCTTATGTTCTTATGTTCTTATGCTCTCACATGGCTGTAACACTTTTTCTCCTCCAGCATTTCCACCATGTGAGTCATGGCATATTCACCACCTTGGCCTGTGCCGACAACATACTATGTGTGCAGATCCAGACCCCAACAACAACCAGTACCCCACACACACAATGATTTGTACAGTGCAACCCACAATCACCAACACCTATGTGGCAGCCGCCCACTAATGCTGCTGGTGAAAATGATGATGCAGTGAGGTACAAACACAGAACTTTTATTTATAACAGCACAGCACATGAACAGAGAAAGAAAAGTTAACACATCTCAGTACCTAGCCTTTAGAACAAAACCCCACAAAATGTTCTCAACTCCCATATCCATGCTCCTGTAAGTGAAGGGGACCCTCCCTGCTGCTCTGCAATGCCTGTGCAATGCCCTGTAGGCCTCTGTAGATGGCCTCTGCAGACTCCACCACTGTCTTCCTCAGGAGGCATAGCTCCTCTGCTACACTAGCCATGACAGCCACATGCTCTGGAAGGGGGGCTGCTGAGAGAGCCAGGCCTGAGTCTGGCTGGGCCATTTCTGGCTCCTGCTCAGGCCAGGGAATCTGATTATCTGCAGTGCCTCCGATTGCAGTCATAACAACCCCTGAGGGTGAAGGGTGGAAACAGTGGGGGAGCAGAGCTCAGTTGGTGGGTAGGAGGCACTGCAGACACTCCCTGCTCCTCTAGAGCCTCCTCTTTGATGGTCATTGCTGGCCCCCATGTCCCTGGCATACCTGGTGACTCATTTGGGGCATGGCCAACCCCCTCACCATGCCCCTCATCCACCACATTTAGCTCCCCATCCCTTTGGCTATCATAGGACAATAGCTGCTGCTCCTCCTCCTCCATCTGTACCGCCTCCTCCTCCTCAATTTCTGCCTCCTCCTCCTTCTCCATCTCTGCCTCTTCCTCCTCCTCTTCCTCTTGCTCAGCCTCTTTGACCCATTGTTCTGCCACCTGTGGGACCTCCCCTGGGACCTAATCATCTCCCATCCCTTACATCAAGTATGGGTGTTGTTTAAAAATATGATCTTGGAAGCCCAGATCAGCTGTATTCCACGCTTTAAGAAAAGTGGAAGGAAATCCAACAAAATGACAGCATGGTTTAAAGGTAAGATCAGAGAAGCTGTTGTTGCCAAAAATCATCTTTCAGGAAATGGAAAAAGGAGCCAAATGATGAAAACTGGAAACAACATAAGCAATGGCAAGTTAGATGCAAGGCATTGATAAGCAGGCAAAGAGAGAATTTGAGAAGAAGCTTGCTGTGGAAGCAAAAACACATAATAAAGACTTTTTCAAGTACATTCATAACAAAAAACCTGTGAGAGAATCAGTTGAACCATTAGATGATAGAGGGGTAAAAGGGACACTAAGAGGGGACAAGGCCATAGCGGAGAAACTGAATGAATTCTTTGCTTCGGTCTTTACTGAGGAAGATGTAGGGTGTTACCCATGACTGAAATGGTATTTAAAGGTGATGTCGCAGATGAATTGAAAGAAATATTGATACACCAGGAAGATGTATTACAACTATTTGATAAACTGAAGAGTAGAAAACCACCTGGACTGGATGGTATACATCCAAGGATGTTGAAAGAACTTAAATATGAGATTGCAGACCTACTATTAGTAATCTGTGAACTATCCTCCTCCACTACCCCGCTCCCAGTCGGTGTACCCCAAGGATCTGTCTTGGGTCCGCTCCTTTTCTCACTCTATACCCAGTCCCTTGATGCACTTATCTCTTCCCATGGCTTTCAGTACCATCTGTATGCTGATGACTCCCAGATGTACCTCTCTATGCCTGAACTCTCTCCTGCAACCCAGACCCGGATCTCTGCCTGCCTTTCTGACATTGCTGCCTGGATGTCCCACCGCCGCTTGAAATTGAACAGGGCCAAGACTGAACTTCTTATCTTTCCCCCTAAAACCTCCTCTCCTCTTCCTCCTTTTTCAGTCTCTGTGGACAGCTCTGTACTCCTTCCTGTTTCCTCGACCCACAATCTGGGGTTGTCTTTGACTCCTCCCTCTCTTTCTCCACACATATCCAGCTCGTAGCTAAGACCTGCCGCTTCTTTCTCTATAACATTAGCAAAAGCCACCCTTTCCTTTCTGAACACACTACTAAAACACTTATCCACTCCCTAATCACCTCCCGTCTTGACTACTGTAACCTACTCCTTGCTGGTCTCCCTTTGAGTCATCTCGTTCCCCTTCAATCTGTTCAACAATCCGCTGCACAGCTAATCTTCCGCCAGCCTCGTCATACCCATATTACTCCTCTTCTCAAGTCACTTCACTGGCTCCCTATCCATCTCTGCATCCAATTCAAGCTTCTCCTGCTGACCTATAAATGCATTCACTCTGCAGCTCCTCAGTACCTCTCTTCTCTTATCTCTCCTTACAAACCCTCCCGGGACCTCTGCTCTTTTAACCAACTGCTTCTGTATGTGCCCTTCTCTCCTACTGCCGACTCCAGACTTCGCTCCTTTCACCTTGCTGCACCTTACACATGGAACAAACTACCTATGTCTGTACGCCAGGTACCTTCTCTAACCCTCTTCAAATCCAGGTTGAAGACTCACCTCTTCGCTGCTGCCTTTGGAACTTGACTTACCTGCTCTCCTTTTCCTTCCCCCTGTTTTACCCCTGTTTACGCCTTCTGTGTTTGTCTTGATTAGATTGTAAGCTCTGATGAGCATGGACTGTCTCTTACAAGTTTGTACAGCGCTCCGTACGACTGGTAGCTCTATAAAAATGCTCAGTAGTAGTAGTAGTAGTATCATTAAAATCGTCAGTAATACCTAAAGATTGGAGGATGGTCAATGTAACGCCAATTTTTAAAAAAGGGTTCCAGGGGTGATCCATGAAGCTACAGACTGGTGAGCCTGATGTCAGTACTAGGTAAAATGGTAGAAACCTTTATAAAGAACAAAATTACTGAACATGTAGATAGTCATGGTTTAATGGGAGAAAGCCAACATGAATTTAGCCAAGGAAGGTCTTGTCTTACTAATCTGTTATGTTTTTTTGAATGTGTGAATAAACAAGTAGACAAAGGTGAGTCAGTTGATATAGTGTCTGGATTTTCAGAAAGCCTTTGACAAGGTCCCTTATGAGAGACTCTTGGCGAAACTAAAAATTCATGGGATAGGAGGCAGTGTACTATTGTGGATCAGGAACGGATTAAAATTTGAATAGCAGAGGGTAGGACTAAAGGTGAATAGGTGGAGAAAGGTGAATAGTGGAGTGCCCCAGGGATTTGTGCTGGGTAAATGACCTGGAAACAGGAATAACGAGTGAGGTAATCAGATTTACAGAGGACACACAATTATTCAAAGTTGTTAAAACTCATGAGGACTATGAAAATTTGCAAGAGGACCTTGATAAATTGGAAGACTGGGCATCCAAATGGCAGATGAAATTTAATGTGGACAAGTGCAAAGTTATGCACCTAGGAAAGAACAACCCAAACTATGGTTACACAATGCAAGGTTCCACATTAGGAACCACCACCCAGGAAAAAGATTTAAGCATCATCATGGATAACATGTTGAAACTCTCCACCCAGGGTGCAGTGCAGCCAAGAAAACAAGTAGAATGCTAGGAATCAAGGAAAGGAATAGAGAATAAAATAAAAGATATTATAATGCCTCTGTATCATTGCATGGTGCAACCACACTTTTTTATATTGTGTGCAATTCTGGTTGCCATATCTTAAAAAGGATATAGCGTTATTAGAAAAGGTACAGAGAAGAGCCACCAAAATGGTAAAGGGGATGAAAGGATACTCCTATGAAGAAAGGCTAAAAAGGTTAGGGCTCTTTATCCTGGAAAAGAGACGGCTGAGGGGAGATATGATAGAAGTCTATAAATTAATGAACGGAGTGGAACGGGTAAACGTAGATCGATTGTTTACGACATCAAAATATAGTAAAACTAGGGGACATGCAATGAAGCTACAGTGTAACCTATTTAAGACTAATAAGAGACAATATTTTTTTCACTCAATGTGTAATCAAACTCTAGAATTTGTTACTAGAGGATGTCGTAACAGCTGTTTGTGTAGCCGGGTTTAAAAAAAGGTTTGGACCAGTTCCTGGAGGAAAAGTCCATAAACCATTATTAAAGAGGACCAGGGAAATCCACTGCTTGCCCCAATACAAGCATTATGGAACCTGTGTGTCTTTTTGGGAAACTGTTAGGTACTTATGACCTGGACTGGCCACTGCTGAAAGCAGGATACTGGGCTTGGTGGACCTTGGTCTGACCCAGTATGGCATATCTTATGTTCTTATGTTGGAGATGCTGATGGTGACAGTAGTGCTTCTGCCAGGCCTGGGCATGGTTGTGCGGGCTGGTGCTGCAACTGGCATTCCTGCAAGTGCTGGGGGCATCTGCCTTACTGCCTCTCCATGGCTCTATTCCTTGGCTTCTCTGGCTGTAAAGAGAGGTACAGTGGCTCATAACATGGATGTAACATCATACTTTCAGGAGATGGACAGAGCAGACACATGGACACATGCACACACACTGGCTACTGTGCATGCATACTCCATGGGTTCCCAACACGACCACACATGTGCTCCTCCATAACTTGCACACATGTCCTCCAGACATGCTGCTGTTTGAGTGGTGGGTCCCCTCACATACTGACTGATCTCTCATTGTTGGCTGGCTGGCCACGTATGGTAGGTGTATAACGATGCACTGCTTGGGATGTGTGCTCCAGTATGCTGATTCCATTGAGTGCACCATACACATGTGGCCTCCGGTGGGTTTTGTTTTCACTTGCAATTCTGCATCATCCTTTCAACCATTTTAATGGGCTCTCAGCACCACTCAGCACAGTATTTACACGGGTTTCATACAGTCTACCCCCATTAAATTACATCACAACAGCCCCTGGGGACACATTTGCCATCATAACTGTGCTGCATCTGGCACAGCTGTCTGTGTGTGAGTCATGTGGAAGGCTGACAGCACTCACTGTGTGGACCTCTCTGCAAACAGATCTCAGTGCAATGTGCATGCAAAGATTAGTTAGTTGCTCTCAGTCACCACTATGTGGCTGATGATACATGTGGTGGACCCATTGGCATGCAGCAGGCCTATAGTGCTATGTAAGCTACATATCTGATGTTATGAACACGTGTAGGCCTTCCTTTCCATCATAGCTGTCGTTCCTGGTGGCAAGTGGAGACTGCCATGTGCCTCACTTACCTGCATCTGCCTGAGGCGCCTTATTAGGTCAGACCTCTGCTGCCGCCTGGTCCTGAAGCAGCACTTCAGTTCCTCCCGTGTCCAGAATACCCTGAACTCACTGTAAAAGAGAGGTTAAGGATCAGATTAGCACCCTTTTGTGCCTATATTTACCCAACAGTGCGATCACATACACAGCTGTTTACAGAAGACCTAGGCACCCTAGCAGCAGGGGCATGTGCTTCCATTCTCAGGGGGCAATTCACCATATTTGTCAGTTGTTATACCTTTGTGTACTCTGTACCAGGGTTCCCACATACCCCTCGGTCAAAGTGGTGTTATGGTTATGCCCCTAGAATGGGCCGTGTACAGGTACTAGAGAATGCTTCCAGATCCTGTGTCAGCAGGGAAGATCTTGGCCCCCGCTGTCACCAGCCATATGTTGCTGCTCTGTATGGATCTTATCAGTTTCTGGCACTAAATGTGGGGTATTAAGGACTACTTAGTAGCTCTTACTAGCATCCCCACATCGTCCTTTCCCAGTCCTCTGGGTATCAGTACAGTGTGGCTGTCACCTTGACCCTGCATCTGCGTCCTCGGATACCTGTGTTTCCCTTCTGGACCCCATAGGCCCATTTCCCTTCGGCACCTGCCCCCTCACTGCCCCTACCAAACACTCCCTGCTATGTGCCTCCACTTTCTATACCCTGGCCCTGGCCCTGGCCCTCCTCCCCTTCCCTGTTACTTTCCCTAAACCTCTCATAATCCCTATGTTGTCTCCACCCCTTCTGTACGTCCCTCTTGTGACACAACTCTTGAAGCATTCATCCATGGTTTGTGGTTTGTAATATTTTTCAGTTACATATAGTCAGCTTTCTTATGCTGTACACGACTCACAGCTGCACAAGATGTGGTGATATATGGGGAACAGGAGGTCCTCAGTGTGCTGGGAAATCCACATCTGTTCCAATCTGTTTAATTCAATGTTTTTCAAATGATCATAGCCAGGGGCTTTGATTTCTCCTGGAGGCTGGGCAGTTGCAGCAGGCCACAGGATAAGAGCTACAACAGCTAAAGTGACACCCCCACAACATGCAACACCTTAAACAGACCCCAAAAACTCTTACAGTACCCCTTCTGTGGTGATTAACCTGTGGCCCATGCATTTGTAAGTACAACACCAAAGAAGCACAACTCACGCTGAACACACAGACACAGTCACAGGCGTGAAGAACCAAGAAAGACAGAGTCCTTTATTAAACCAACGGCCGCCTGACATAGGCCGTGTTTCGTACCCTTCGTCAGGGGCTAGCCAGGCAAAACAACTAAAAACATAAACATATTAACATCAGAAGTAGTAAGGAACAGCAAACCAAGACTCAAAACATATAATAAAACATAATTAGAATATCACACTACTCAGGTAAATAATTAGAATAGTGAATAAATAAATAAATAAATAACAGCCCACCAGCTTAATCAATAAAAACGCCCACATAAAAATCCCAGCATCCAAATAATAGGAGAACCGCGCCAGCTAATCTGACTTATAATAAATAACAACTAAAAACAAACACTGTAAACTTTTCAATCTATTCAGATAATGAAATGTTAAATAAATAAATAGATAAACGAACGTACGCCGACTTAATCAATAAAAGCGCCCAGAACGGAATAAATATTAAAACCCACTTTCAAAATCAACGCATCCCACTAAATGGGCATAAAACATAGGGGGGTGCGAGCCATTGGTAAAACAGTGCTGTTAAAACTTGGCAATCTATTCAGATAATAAAATATTAAATAAATAAATAGATAAATGAACGTACGCCAACTTGATCAATAAAAGTGCCCACAACGGAATAAATACTAAAACACATTCAAAATCAATGCATCCCTCTAGATGGGCATAAGACATAGGGGGGTGCGAACCGTTGGTCAAACAGTGCTGTTAAAAGATAAGGAGAATCACGGCGTTTAACCTAATCTGTATATATATTGATGACTTTATCAATAAAAACACCCCAACAGGACAAGAACCCACACTCAGACCAAATATAAATGTATTAAAAAAGGGGGATAAATGAACAACATAAAATGCGAAAAATAAAAATAAAAATAAAATTAACCAAAGGCGGGAACACACCCGGCCTAAAAAACAGGTAGCATCAGAGCCTCCTAAAAAACAGAATGCCGTACAATCAGTACCATATTAAAGAAAAACAGACAAATCCGTGTCCAAGTTTAATTCCCTCCTTTTTTATGGCAGCTTTATGATTGTGTCATATGTACTGACAATTTTACTTATCTGGCGTCTCCTGTCCTTTTCCTCCTCTCTCTATGTTTTTTGCTTGTTAATTTATGTAATTGAGTATGCAATGTCTTGGTATATGGTTTTATTCATTAGATTTTTATGAATAATTTTTATGTTTCTTGGCATTAGCATATAATCTAATTTTCTGCGCAAAGAGTGTGAAGTGACATTTGGTTTATACATCGCAACAGAGGTTAGTATTTCAGTTTTGTTTTAAGCACATTCTCATCAGGTCCCGAGCACTGTTGTTCCCCCCTTGTTGCATTTGACAATTATGTATATGTATGATGGTATTATTGTTTTTTAACCTTATGCTTTTATAATATTTTTGGTTTTATTTAACACATATTTATTGTTTTATTAATTGTGTTTTATTATATGTTTTGAGTCTTGGTTTGCTGTTCCTTACTACTTCTGATGTTAATATGTTTATGTTTTTAGTTGTTTTGCCTGGCTAGCCCCTGATGAAGGGTACGAAACACGGCCTGTGTCGGGCGGCCGTTGGTTTAATAAAGGACTCTGTCTTTCTTGGTTCTTCACGCCTGTGACTGTGTCCATGCATTTGTAAGACATCCTCTACCAGGGGAACTCTTGTGTCCTATGTGATGTCTGCAGCTGCATACTGTTATAGGCAACCTGAGTTGTCAGGGACCTGCATTACGATGTGCGGAACCTGGCAGAGTCAAGAACTAGACACATGGTGCTGATACCAGCATGTGCCATGAACCATTATCACTGCATACGCAGTCCCACAGCTAGGCCTGTGGCAGTGTGTTATCTATGACCTGCTGCTCTGCCCATCCCCCCACTCTCATCCCTGGGCCTACATTAGCCATTAGCTACTCTCCTCCACAGCTGGAGCTGGATCCTCCTCCATATGGCTATTGAGAGGTGCAGGTTGCTCCTTTGGGGCCCCTGGGTTACAGCACCTCCTCGGACCTCAACACCATCTTGGCTAGGTTCTCTGCTAAAATTTACGGTATGCCTGGCCACCATGCTGCTGCTGTGTATTTGCCCAGCTAGAGGGGGTTCCTGCACTGACAGTACATGGAAGCTCATAACCAGGCAAGGGGGAATACAGTACACGGGCAGGGGTCCACAAACCCAAGTAACCGCTCATAACCAGGCAACATCCCACTGTACACGCCATACCTGTATAAAGCGGGATACTGCAATCTTGGCCGCTTTCTGGGCAGTTCTACCTATGCGCCATTGAATATTCTGCATTACCCGCATTTATTTATCCCTACGCACTTACGGCGTTCCCTCTGTACCCTGCATGGTTTATGGAGCGATATTCATGTACATCCCATTGCATGGGAATATCAAATATCCCCGCTTCTTGCATTCTACCCACATAGCTAGATTCGGCAACTGGCAGACGTTCACCCATAGCCGCCTATATTCCATCCTTGCCCGCATGTATGCCGCCTGACTCACAATTCGTGCTCTTTTCTGAACAGGGTTTTAAGCCGGTTATCAGCTTCTTCAGCACCTCATGCAATATTGGGCACTATGTGTTTTTTAACCTAAACAGCTTTGGGATTTTATTGTGGCTAGAGAGGAGGTGAGGGTTCCAGACTGACACTGTAATGTGCTGGTTGGAAACTTCAATGTGGGGGTGCTTTTTAGTAATTTACCTCATATTTTCTTCTTTTTATTTTCCTGTTTCTTCGATCTATTGCCATATAATGTGGACAAATGTAGTTTACTAATTTTTCCTATTTTGTATTTAATTTTTCTTCCAATTTGGAATCAATATATTCAATTTCTGTATTTCACTTAATTGTGAGTGAATCTCAATTGGCAAATCCAATTTAAAAAAAAATATGGATGCGAAAGTTGGAAAGTGACAAAGAAAGGGAGGAAGAAAATCAATGCTTTCGAATCATGGTGCTGGTGAAGAACACTGTGTATACCATGTCCTGCTAAAAAAAAAAATTAGTCGCTACTAGAAGGGCTCAAATGACAAGATTTCAACTTTCATACTTCGGACACATCATACAAAGAGAAAGATCATTAGAGAAAGATATTATGCTTGGCAATGTTGAAGGTCAGCGCAAAACAGGAAGGCCAGCAATGCAATGGATTGATACAATAACAGCAGCTATGGGTGCCACTCTATCAACAATTAGGGGTATGTTTACTAAACCGTCCTAATTTTACCGGCGCTAGTTGCAGCGATAATGTGAAGAATGCCATATAAGGAGTGGGCGTTCCAGTCCTAACGTAGCAAGAATATGTATCGCGTGATAGTGGGTGCCGTGGCACGTTAACGCGCGTTAACCCTAAATACATGCCAGCACAGGGTTCGAAGCTATAACGATGTAGCCCACTGGTTACTGCAATGACTGTAGAGGCAGAGGTCATGGGTTTGATCCTGCAGTGGTGTAATCTAAAAAGGCTGTCTGAGGCATTTTCTTTTAATTTAAATCAGTGCTGCCAGCAGAAACACCCTCACAGTGCCGTAACCTAAGGTGCCTCATAAGGCGCCCCATAGGTCACATTATAAAGTGCCCTGTCTGCCAAGGCACCCTATAATATGCTCTATAGGGCGCCTATGAGGCACTTTAGGCTAGAGCACTGTGAGGGTGCTTCTGCTGGCAGCACTGATTTAAATTAAAAGAAAATGCCTCAGACAGCCTTTTTAGATTATACCACTGTGGAACCCATGACCTCTGCCTCCACAGTCATTGAAGTAACCAGTAGGCTACATCTCTACAGCTGCTATCACACTGCTGGCTGGCTACAGAAAGACTGCAGGTCACCACACAAACTGTCTGCTGTGGTTACCAGCACTGTTCCCTCTAAGCTGTGCACGTGTGCGCGCGCACACACCTCGCCGAGCAAGCGCACATACTTCACAACAGCGCACAAAAATTACGGCTCTGATTCTGATAGAAAACGACACAGTCATCTTAAAATTTAAAAGTTATGATTGTAATTACTAGAAATTTCCCGCTTCATTTAGTAACTGTCTATTTTCATTTAATTAGATTAAAATCAATGTGGTGTACATACTGTATTCTGACGTGTAGTCAAATTTTAAAGTATATAACTCCGAGTGTCATTATGTGTCACACAAAAATTTAACCTTCCTTCAAAAGCTGCACACAGCTGATATTTTATGCGCACACAGCCTACAGAAAATTAGAGGGAACATTGGTTACCAGGATAGGGTAAACCCACCCGTACCCATGATGCACTGCACATGCAGATCAGCAGTCTATAGATGATCACAAGATGGGGTATGCACCCCCACAGCACCTAGGCCTGCAGAGTAGCTACAGACCGTGACATTGTGCGGGTCCTGTGCTCACCCTGAGGGTGAGGGGGGCACCCAGCACCAGGTCTGCAGCACCTGGCTTGGCTGAGATAGGCTATACTGCAGGTCCCCATCAATGCCAGTGTGTGATAGGTAGTCCTTGCAGACATCCCTAGGATACACCTGTGTCCATCTCTATTTCCTAGTCACGTCTAGCCCTTGTGGACTATGATGCACCCAGAATAGTGCATATCCTGTGTGGGTGCCATGGTCACATGTTATAGGTGAAGGGGGGTGTTTGGACCCAAAATTGAATAATGTAGCACCACCCAACCCGCCCTCTGTGGCTCAGGGTGGGGGGACAGGACCTCCCACCAACAGATCCACATTGTACATCTCTGCAATGGTGGCAGTAGAAAGGACCATCAACCCCAGTCCTGTTGGGGAACAGGCACCCTACAGGGCAGTCGATGCAGATCTGTACACATCACATAAGGCAATGGCAGACAGGCAGAACGCAGTAAACACTCAGTTGCCCCCCACCACTATCTGACATGCACCAGCAGAGGGCACAGTCAGTCTCCACCCACTACACCCTGCAAGGTGTTCCAGCCATACACATGCTAACTGCAGACAGTCTGCTAGCTAGTACATAGTGCATGGAAGAACTGTGTGCACCCAAACATGGGATGTGAGCACACATACCAAACAGGTATGTCAGTGATTGGGCCCCAGAAAAAAAAACCCATAAATATCACTTGAGAGAAATGCTGCAGAGCACTATGGGTGAAACTAGCCATGCCACGGTCACTGCTCAGTCAGTGTGAGAGTGACCTCCCAGCATGACATGCTGTGGCCACCCTGTCCGTGCAGGTGGTGGTCGGGCACTACAATGTCCCAGCCATTGCCCTATACCCTGTGCAGATGCATCCTGCCCAGGCCACCCTGTCCGGGCCATACCCACAGTACCTTGCTCCTCATTATGCACATTGGCAGGCTAACACTGGAAACAGTGCAAGCAGTGTGGGCTCAGTAAGGTGTAAGCAGCCACAACACACTGGATAGACAGACACACACTCCCACACCTATGCCAGCATTGTGCAAATATAGAGGTTTGTGGCAGCCCTGGCTGCCACACCAGTCCTGGGCAGAGTGCAGGCATTGCTATGGTATGCAAAATGTTTGGGGTCACTCTTAGGGTTGCCAACTGGCTCCAGATGCGCCCGACAGGCTTGATCCAGTCCTGGGTTTACCCCATTGCATGCAGGGACATGTAGTCTTGCTTTTCTTATGGAATGCAATGGAAAAATCAGAACTACATGTCCCTGCATGCAGTGGAGTAAACCTAGGACTGGATCAAGTGTGTCGGGCGCATCTGGAGCCAGCTGGCAACCCTAGTCGCTCCCCAGGGTGGTAAACACTGTCAGAATCAATAACTGAAACACACTCTACAGATATCAGAAAGGTTGCTATGATGAATCTCTATCAACAAATCGTGTTTAACTTAGGATTTGTTATCTGACATTAATCATAGCAACCTTTTGATATATGTGGAACGTGTTCCCAAGTTTAGGACGGCATTGCTAAGGTATGCACGTGTCAGTATTGGGAGATACTGCTCCACGCAGGGCCCAACAACCTGACTCCACCCCTGTTGGCCTCTGCTCTAGGGCTGAGTTTCCCAACTCCGGTCCTGGTGGGCCAAACACTGTTCAGGTTTTCATGCTGTCCCTAATGATTATGCATGAGATACATTTGCATACAATGGGGGCGGCGCATACAAATGCAGCACAGGCATATTTATTAGGGACAGCATGAAACCTGAATGGTGTTTGGCCCTCCAGGACTGCAGTTAAGAAACTCTGCTCTAGGGATTGCACATGTTTATGGTGTCTGTGCTCTGTAGGGTAAAATATAGGCATTTCAGGCATATTTATTTTATCTGCAATAAAGGTTCCGTCTTTATTACTGGGTAAAATATGGGGACAGGGTTTGCAGGAACTACATCTGGGACTTGAACTTGTGACCTTCTGCTCCTGAATATACTGGCTGTGTGTACTACACCAAACTGTTGCCACAGGGGCAGATCATTCCCTGGGGATACCATGACTGTTCGTCAGACAGACCTTGTCTGTTGCAGTGCACAGCACCCACCTAAATGGGGCTTGGCCGTGGTCTGCTGTGGGCAGATGCCACTGCCCCCTCCACCACCAGCACCCCTCCGCCACCATGCTGACATGCCCTTATGCCAGTGGTGCTGGTGGTGCACAGTCCCAGGCCATCCAGTGTGCCAGTAGGCAGTTGCCTATGGTGTGGGTTCTTGGGTAGGGGTGCCTACATGGACATGCGCGCTTCCCCCCGGCACCGCCTGCCAATGTTATGTGCCCTTGGGGGTACCTGCTGGGTAATATCCCCTGTGACACTGTGGGACACACACTCATGCCCATGTTGGACCCTCGTCAGTTGCTGTCTTGCTGATTTACAGTTTCGGCATTCCTATGTGCCACCTAGGCATCTGCGTAGTCTGCACTGTGCCCCAGCTGGACCACAGCATGTGCTGCCTGCAGCCCCCTGTATCCCATTTACAGCATCAGTACTGTTGCCCTTTCCTACGTGCCCACTCTGCTGTTGCTGCACATGTGCACACCTTAACAAACCTGCCTAATATAAACGACAAAAACCCTGATCACCGCTATTTCAATGTGGGATCATTCACTTTGTAGGGGGACAGAGCATAGGCCCTTCAAACATGATATCTTCCTTTTTACGCTTTGTCAGTAGTGTTGCTTTATGTTTATCATTAATATCACTATTGTCCAGCTTTGTTATTGGGATTTCAAATGTGGTTCTGGTCATTTTCTATGTTTATTTGCCTTTTTGGTTCCTGCATAATGTATCACTACTATCACTTTTCTGGGTTTCCCTGCCTTTGCTGTACATTGCTGACTGAAATGGTTTCTCTCTCCTGCAAATGTGCCTCTAGCGCAAGGTTTTCACTGGCACTAATTTTCAGACCTTCATTTCACGGCGTTAGTGTGCATGGAGCCTCTCCCCCCCCCCCCCCCACACTTTCTGCCTATTGACCCCTATCTACGCCCTGTGGGGAGCCTTACTCCACCCTTCAGACCCAACTTTCACAACGTTAGTGTGCCTTAACGCTGCTGCAGACGTTATCGCGCGATACATAACATTATCACGCGATAACGTCGGCGCTGCTATGTTAAGATGGTTTAGTAAACATATCCCTTAGTCACTGACTGAAGAGTGAACTCAGTTTCGAACACTTATCCAAAGGGTTGCAATGTCGACTCAGTGACATTTAACAACAAAATAGAAAAATATGCATTAAAAATATACAGATTCTTAACACAGTCTTAAAGGTATGTTTACTAAACAGCGGTAGCGGCTTCCATGCAATATCGGAGCTGTGGTCCCATTGAATTGTCCACGGCTCCGATATCACATGGAAGCCGCTACCGCTGTTGAGTAAACATACCCCTTAGTACAAACCACATACTGGAGTAGCATAATACTAGAGTGGCCTTTCATATATACTGATTGGAGTTCTTTTCTTTTTAAGCCATTTTGTAAACTTCTTTGAAAATTTGTTTTAAAGGAGGTACATTTGATAATTTAAAAATCCATCATCTTGAACAAGATGGTGTTCTGAGCAGTTGCTCGCAGCACAGCTCTGTGTTTTCCCTCCTCTTTTCTACAAGGGATTACCTTTTAGCGCTGCTTTTTCATGCCGCATTCCGGTTGGAAAAGAAAGAAAGAAAGGCAAAGCTGGCTTCTGAATTAAAGGAGGGGAGTTCCATTGCTGGGAAAGCTACGTTCTCCGGACCCATGGATTCCTTCGTGGTTCCGGCCAAGGCTGGTATTGTTGCTCCGGTGAGTCCGCTATGCACTGTTGAGGTGGAAGGACGGCCCTACAGTGCTGAGGACTTTAAGGTCTCTCTCAGCCCGGAGCTTTGCACGCCTCCAGTTCAGCCTGAGCTAAAATCTTCTCAGCTGCAGCCCGGGGTTGGTGATGAGGAGGCGGCGCCCCCCCTGATGGAGTTGTGTGATGAGCAGGTCAGCGCTGTAGGAAATGGGCAGACGCCGACCGTTAAGGCGAATGGCGCTGGAGGAGATAGGAGTGCTATGCAGCAGTCATCGGATCCTGTTCACCGCCCGGGAGAGCTGTCTCCTCCCTCTCTGGGGTCTGTACAAGGTATTTTTTCAGAAGGATCGGGACATTGTTTGGTGAAGCCTACTCAAGTGACTCTTGATTCTCTGTGGTCTGCTTTTTCTAAGATGTCTCTGAATATTAATCAGCAGTTGCAGTCTATTGTGCAGCAGTTTCAAACTTTTGGGCAACAGTTGAAGTTATACGAATCGGGACAAATTGCTTGTGCTGCTAAGGTGGCCTCCTGTGAGGGTCGTTTGGTCCAGCTCGAAGAACTTGCTCAAACATTTCCCAAGGACTCTGCTGTATTATATAGGTGATTGGAATTTCTTGAGAATGTTGCTAGGGGCAGGAATCTTAGGGTATTAAGCTTTCCTAAGGTTCCCTCGGTTACTCCGATGGAACTGGTTAAAAAGTTCATGTTGACTACTCTTAAAATTCCTGTTGAATCTCTTCCCCCTATTTCAAAGGCCTATTATCTACCTACTGCTAAGTCTGCTCCTGTAGTCCATGAGGAGAATCAAGTATTATCTGCTGATAGTCTTGACCTGTCTGCCTTCTTAGAAAGATCTCCATCGGCGGCTGGTATGGTTGCGACCTTACTGGTCACCTTTGCTTTGGAGGCAGATCGGGACTGGCTATTAAGGTTATTCTTTCGGTCGCCCTGCAAGGTGTTCCTTGATTCTCATTTACGCATTTTTCCTGATGTTGGTAGGGCCACACAGAGGAGGAGGCGTCAGTTTTTATTATATCGTCCCGGGGTGGTACAGTTGGGTGGTTTATTTTTCCTTCGGTTTCCTTGCAAGTGCTTGGTTAAATTAGATGGGCATAGTTATCTCTTTTTTGAACCTTCCCAATTGGCCAGTTTCTTGTCTTCTAGGCTAGCTTTGGTGCAGGACCCCTCCCATATAGCTCCTATAAATAGCTCTCATGTATAGGGGAGTTTAGTGTGAAATAGGTGTAGTTACCGCCTTGGTGCCTGCTCTATTACCTTTATGGCTATGTTTGTAATTTATCCTTTGATTTGTGACCCATCTTGTCCATTTATTGAGGCCTATTCAGGAATCCATTTGTTAGCATTTTTCTTTTGATTTATGTTTCTGTTAAACACGAGGACGATGGATTGTTTTCTTTGTACAAGGTTTTTTCTTGTCTTAATGTGTAAAATTGCATAAATAAAAAATTTAAAAAAAAAATCCATCATCTTTAAACCAGATTTGCATTTTTTCTACAACAGAATTTCACATTTCAGTGATCTGATTCATGATACTCAGAGACATTTAAATTCAGCAAATATATTGCACAGGTATATACACTGAGGGTAATTTTATAACGGGCACCATGGGAAGACACCAAAGTAGACACTATTTTATATGGACAAGTAGGTGCCTACTTGTCTTTACAAAATACTAGTGTAGGTGGCAGAGAAAGGGCAGATGGGTGTGATTGAATGTGCCTACTTCATACACATCCGCATGTAGATTTAGGTATTTTTTAATTTATGTATGTATGTGCGTACTTTGCCTGTGCTCTGCTCAAACTGTGCCCTCAGGGAGATATGTTAGAGGTCTATAAATTAATGAATGGAGTGGAATGGGTAAATATAGATCGATTGCTTACGCCATCAAAAAGTAGAAAGACTAGGGGACATGCAGTGAAGCTACAGCGTAACCCGTTTAAAACTAATAAGAGAAAATATTTTTTCATTCAACGCATAGTCAAACTCTGGAGGAGGGCCCAGGAAATCCACTGCATACCCCAGGTCAAGCATTATGGAACCTGTGTACCTTTTGGGAGCCTGCCAAGTACTTCTGACCTGGATTGGCCACTGTTGGAAACAGGATACTGGGCTTGATGAATCTTAGTCTGACCCAGAATGGCAGTTCTTATGTTCTTACTTCTTCCCGCAAAGTTCATGCCTTCATGCCACAGCGTGTATGTTTACATTAGTCAATTATTTTATAAGAGGTCATTTTCGTGCCTATGTGACCACATACACAAGGGGATGACTTTATAAAATTACCTCCTAACTGAGCTTTATCTCTGGCCTATCCCTAATGTGAAGGGCCTACAGTCTGTGCCAGGGCTGAGTCTCTCTGTTTCACTCTCTAATTCCTTTAGCCTAGTGTGAAATCTCTATGGAAGGGAAGGAAGGTTAACCTCCTGGGTCCTGGTATAGTCTCATTCTTATCTTCTACATTGTAAATAACTGTCTGACTCCTTAGTGGCTCTCCAACTGGAAGGCCTTCCTAGCACCCCCTTTACTTTTTATTGTGTATCCAAAGGGCTATTCCTGTGAAGGGGAAGGCTTTCTTTTTACTTTTGGACCCATGTGAAATGAGGCAAGGCATAAATGTCTACAGCCACTATTTCTGCCGGCTTTGTGCTAGCATTTTATAAAGAGACATAGGCTAAAAATAGGCACCTATGTAGCCTTCACACCTAGGTGACCTGTTATAAAATTACCCTCAAAATATCTTGCCTGCAGCACTTGTTTTTTCAAGGCTGCATCACATTGAGTAGCTCTAGTACCGAGCATATTATTACTGTGGCAGGTGCAGGCCTGTGATCCACGGTGTTTGACATAAGCAGGCAGGCCTAACTAGCTTGACCTGTAAATGAAGCCTGTGGAGAGGCACATAGGAATTGCACATCCCCCAATATGCTGCTATTGTAGGATAGAACTCTGTAAGAGAACTAAACTAACTTAGGTTGTGGCAGGTGCAGGCCTGTGACCCACAGTGTCTGAACATAAGCAGGCCAGCATGGCTAGCTTGACCTGTAAATGAGGCCTGTGGAGAGGCATATAGGATTGCACATCCCCCAATATGCTGCTATTGTAAGATAGAACCCAGTAGAAGTATTGAATTAGCTTAGGTAAGCAGAACTGCAGTATTGAAAGATGGAAAAATACAGAAAAGATATGTTTAAAAGTTACTGATAAGAAAAAGTACATCTGCAAAGAAATAATTAGGAGTGCTGACAGATGAGTTGCAGAGCCCAGCTCCTCTGCACGTACAAATTGGTTCTATAACCTTGAGAGTGTGAAAGTAACAAGTTGATGAACTGACCATTGTAATTGGGACTAGAAGGGGGGTATGCAGGTGTCATGCCCACTGGAGGGACATAACTGGATAAACTTATCAGAACCGGGACCAATAGAAGAGGTACGGGAGGTACGGGAGGTTACCGGGACCAATGAAATGTTTTTCTATACCTAGAATGGAACAGAAGTCTATAAAAGTTGTTGTAATGCTTGAAAACTTTGCTCAGCCATTTTGAAATTGATTGGTTCGAGACTTGTGCACAAATAAATGATTTGGACCTTTTGAACAGACTCCTGGTATCATTGGTTTGTCTGCGCTTTGCTGCTACATATTCCTTGGTGCGTTGGCCGGGAAGTTGTGGAATCAAAGTGTATATAGGGCAATATACCACGACTTTCCGCCTCTATAGGCTTGGTCCTGCCGGGATCGCGCCCTTCCGACGAGGGCTGCTCCCTGGCGCCACCGGTCCCTTGTATCGGAGGGAGCTGGTCGGACCTCGGCGGGTGACGAGCCCGGCTGGAGTCAACGCCTCGAACCCGAGTGAGGGGAGTCCGAGGTCCAACTCATGCGCCTGCTTGGGAAGTTTGAGGACCGGATCCGGTGAGTATAGTTTTGATTTTGGGTCTAGACAGAAATAGAAAGCGCAGTACTGCCATTGGAACTTGGAACTTTGGAATTTGTAATCTCGAGATATTGGGAATTGGTAAGAGAGCATGATCAACTCTCAAGGAAGGGCCGAGTAACCCCGCATGGGAATTCGCCGGGTGAAACCCCCATCCTTTTTGTAATTGGGAAATTGGAAAAGACTAGTCAGAACAGATAGAAACGAATGCATTCTGGGATACGTTGCTAGCATGATTGTGTGAACGAAGTGTGAATGAGAGGTCTGGCAGCACGGACCAAGTGAAGGCGGACCCCTGAGTAGCGCATTTCCTGACCGGGCGACCGCGTTCAGGTCGCGAAAAGGGGGAAGCGATTGTCGTCTTGTCTTGTTATTTGTACTCCTTATACGTTTCCAGGGCCGTGTGGACCCCTTACCCACGGTCCGCCCTCCTTTTCCCTTCTGTCTGTTGTTGCGCGCACACATCGAAATGGGAGGGGCGGGGTCTACTAGAAACACTCCATTAGAATGTATGATCGCACATTTTAAAGAGGGATATTCAGGAGATTATGGTATTAAAATGACAGCAGCCCGTTTGCAGATTTTGTGTACTAGGGAGTGGCCCGATCTAGACCCCATCTGGCCCCGAGAGGGAACGTTCAAAGTAGAGATTATTCAGTCAATACACCGTAGAGTGCGGATAGCGCACCCCGACCA
Source organism: Ichthyophis bannanicus (assembly GCA_033557465.1). Classification (NCBI taxonomy): domain Eukaryota; kingdom Metazoa; phylum Chordata; class Amphibia; order Gymnophiona; family Ichthyophiidae; genus Ichthyophis; species Ichthyophis bannanicus. Next base: position 1,600,536,875 of record CM066031.1, read on the forward strand.
GTACCCCTATATAGATTCCTGGTTAAGTATTTGTGAAGATCCGCCCCCCTGGGCGCAGCGCTGTTATGAGGAACAGTGCAGAATAATGTTAGCTAAAACAGATTCTAGACAGAAAACGGAACAGCCTAGAATGAAAGAGCAGGATAAGAAAGCCAGAAAGAAGCCCATCCTGGCAGATCCTGATTCCCCAGAAATAACTCTCAGGCAGCCCCGAACCCCAGGTCCAGTAAGAGTAGCCCGGCGTCCTGCCCCAGAACCCCAGAGACAGCCAGAGCCGAGGCGGGACCCAACCCCTGATCCCCCTCCCGGAGGAGAGAAAGAGGAAGAATTAGCGGGAAAAGAAGAGGAGGACCTAAAAAGCGAGTCAGAAGTGGAGACCGAAGAAGGAGAAAGAGAGAATCCCCCAGATGAGGAGGAAAATGTACAAATAATTGAGAAAGCTAGCGTTAGCACTAGCACGCCAGTGAGAGAGAAATCCAAAGCAAAACCTGTTGAGAAAAAGAAAGTGACTCCTGCAAAGGCAACAACGATAACCCTTAGATCCCAAAAGACACCCATGGCAGCCAAACTGTTTCCCTTACGGCAAGTCCCGGGAGTGCCCGTAAAGAATGATAATGATGAAGTGGTAGCGGGACCCCTAACTTATGTATATATCCCTTTCTCTACAACTGATTTATTGAATTGGAGGTCGCATTATGCCTCCTATACTAGTAAGCCCCAGGAGCTGACAGAATTAGTAACTAGTATTATGGAAACTCACCAACCCACTTGGCCAGATTGCCGTCAGCTCCTGACCACCCTATTCACGACAGAAGAGCGAGCAAGAATTAGAAAAGCAGCTATTGAAAGGATGGCAGAGAACCCTGTAGCTCCGGCACAGGGGCAGAATATAATAGACCGTCGAGAAGCAGCTCAGAGAGAATTCCCGAATGAAGACCCCCAATGGGATCCAAATACAGATGAAGGATCCACAGCCCTAGCCCGTTTTCGCCAAGGCTTTTTACAAGGCCTGAAAAGGGGGGGCCAGAAAGCTATGAACCTTTCCAAAGTTGCAGGAGTTATCCAAGGGATAGATGAGAGCCCAGCAGATTTTTATGAGAGATTAACTGAAGCATACAGAATGTATACTCCCTATGATCCCGAGGCACCAGGAAGTTTATGTATGGTGAATTCTGCTTTTGTAAACCAGTCTCAACCAGACATTAGACGCAAATTACAGAAGTTAGAAGGGTTTGCGGGCATGAATGCAACACAGTTATTGGAAGTCGCTCATAAGGTGTATGTGAATCGTGATACTGAAAGACAGAGAGAATGTGATAGAAAGATGAAGAAGAAAGCTGATTTTTTGGCTGCGGCCATAGTGGAACAGAAAAGGGGAGGTGTCCCTAGTCGAAGGAGCAGAGGAAGAGGGCGGGGTCAAGGCGGAGGCCGGACCCAGAGACTAGGCGTGAACCAATGCGCCTATTGCAGAGAGGAAGGACATTGGAGAGATACGTGCCCGCAACTCGAAGACGCCCAGCATGATGACGATAGCAGCCATCAGTGGCGAGAAGAAAGACGAAGCTATCCCCGAAGTCGAGGAGGAGCCAATCGAGAACAATTCCAGCGAGAGAGAGGAGGAGCCATTCAAGCATTGGCCACACCAGCCCATGATGAGAATGACGTGGATTAGGACAGACCGGGCTCCAAGTTTGCTTTAGGTCTCCAGGAGCCTATGGTCGGAATACAAATAGGAGACCAAATTATGGACTTTATGGTTGATACTGGAGCACAACATTCAGTAATAGACAAAAAGATAGCCCCATTCACTATAAAAGCAGTCACCATTATAGGAGCAACTGGTGCCAAAGCCACAAAGTCTTTTCTTCAAAACCGAATATGCAGTCTGGGAGGACAGCAAGTAACTCATCAATTCCTTTACATGCCCGAATGTCCAGTGCCACTACTGGGACGAGATATGTTAGCCAAGCTTCAAGCACAAATATCTTTCTCTGAGCAAGGAGAAATGCAAATGACAGTAAATCCCCAAACCAAACCAGCAGGAGTGATGCTGCTGACAGTTCCCCGAGAAGAAGAATGGAGATACTACATTGATGATTCGATACAAGATACCTATTTTGAACAAACTTTGAAAAGTATTGATGCACCACCTGGAGTATGGGCAGAAGGCAGCCCCCCAGGCCTAGCCAAACATATAGCTCCAGTGATTGTAACCCTCAAGCCTAGTGCTACACCAGTGCACGTCAAACAGTACCCTCTCCCAAGAGCCGCAATTGAAGGCATTCATCGCCACCTACAAAGATTGCTTGAGTATGGCCTACTAAAAGTATGCCAATCCCCATGGAACACTCCACTTTTGCCAGTAAAGAAGCCTGGGACAGATGATTATCGCCCAGTGCAAGATTTGAGAAGAGTAAATGATGCAGCTGAGACCATACATCCAGTCGTACCCAATCCTTACACCCTCCTAGGACTGATACCTGCTGAAGCTACCCATTTCACTGTACTGGATTTGAAAGATGCATTCTTTTGCATAAGATTAGCCCCTGTAAGCCAAATATTGTTTGCATTCGAATGGCAGGACCCCATCTCTGGAAGAGGGGGCCAACTTACCTGGACAAGATTACCCCAAGGATTCAAGAATTCGCCTACCATCTTTAGTGCCGCACTGAATCAAGACCTTTCAAGCTATCCAGTAGCCCCGGGGAAGAGAGTGCTTCTCCAATACGTGGATGATCTGTTGATAGCTGCCGTATCAGAAAGTGAATGTATACTAGCCACCAAAGATCTCTTGCAGTTACTAGAGGAAGCTGGATACAAAGTTTCCAGAGCCAAAGCACAGCTATGCCAAAAAGAAGTGAAATACCTGGGTTTTCGTATCACCCAAGGAAGCAGAAGATTAGGCAGAGAAAGAAAAGAAGCGGTATGCAGAATTCCAACTCCAACAACCAGAAAGCAAGTCAGAGCCTTTCTGGGAGCGGCAGGATATTGCCGAATTTGGATACCCAACTTTGCCCAAATTGCCAAACCACTGTATGAAGTCACAAAAGGAGAAGAAAAGTCGCCACTGGAGTGGGGACTTGAGCAGGATACAGGCTTTAAGACGTTAAAAGAAGAATTAATGTCATCACCAGCACTTGGACTACCAGATGTCCACAAACCTTTCCACTTGTTTGTACATGAAGCACAGGGAAATGCCTTAGGCATGTTGACTCAGAAATTGGGAAATTGGGAGCGACCTGTAGCCTACCTATCGAAACAATTGGACCCTGTGGCCAAAGGATGGCCACCTTGCTTGAGAGCAGTTGCAGCTACAGCGCTACTAGTGAGTGAAGCAGACAAACTCACACTAGGACAGAACATACGAGTCACTGTGCCACATGCAGTCCTTGCCCTTATGGAACAGAAAGCAAATTATTGGCTCACCAATTCCCGAATGTTGAAGTACCAGAGCATGTTATGTGAAAACCCACAGATACAACTTGAAGTGAGCCATGCCCTGAATCCAGCCACCTTGATACCCATCAGTGAAGAACTCCCAGAACATGACTGTATCGAAGTCATGGAAACTGTGTTCTCCAGTCGACCCGACTTGACAGATGTGCCCATAGACAATCCTGACCAAACCTATTATGTTGATGGGAGCAGTCTCATCCTTGATGGACGACGCTGTGCCGGATATGCAGTCGTCACTCAACATGAAGTAGTTGAATCATCAGCCCTAGCCTCAGGCACATCAGCCCAGAAAGCCGAATTGATAGCACTCACCAGAGCATTGTTGTTAGGAGAAAAACTTATACTGAATGTATATACAGATTCCAAATATGCCTTCACTACCCTGCATGCCCATGGAGCTCTCTATAAAGAAAGAGGATTCATCACATCCGGAGGAAAATCAGTCAAATATGGTCCCGAAATATTGATGTTACTTGATGCAGTATGGGCCCCAACACGTGTAGCTGTCATGCATTGCAGAGGACATCAAGCAGGAAAAGGAGAAGTTGCCCGAAGGAATAGATTTGCAGATGCCTCAGCACGACAAGCAGCTATGACAGGACAAATTGCCCCACAAGCTATGCCAATGCAAGCAGCATTGTTTCCAGTACCTTTGAATCTATGGACCCCACGATATACCACCAAAGAATTGGATTACTATTGTGACAGAGAAAATGGAGTACTGAAAGATGGATGGATTGAGCTGCCTCCAGAAGAGGGCAGTCAACCTCCTGGACGAATAGTAATCCCTGAACTGTTAGGACCATCCTTTGTCAAAGCTTTCCACGAAGCCACCCACTATGGGAAAAGTGCTATGGAAAAAGCACTCAGACCACATTTCTACATCCCTCTGATGACAACCATATCAGCTTCAGTAGCACGACAATGTCAAACTTGTGCCAAGAATAATGCCAAGCAAGGCCTTATTACAGCACCCCGAGTTCAGTCAAGAGGTGTGACCCCCATGCACAACCTCCAAGTTGATTTCACCGAAATGCCAAAAGCCAATGGGTACCATTACCTATTAGTATTAGTATGTACTTTCTCTGGGTGGGTAGAAGCATTCCCAACCAGAACTGAGAAAGCCCGAGAAGTTACCAAAGTCTTAATGAGAGATATTGTCCCCAGATTCGGAATTCCAGCAGTAATAGGTTCAGACAATGGACCCTCATTTGTCTCCCAAGTTACTCAGCAGTTAGCAAAAGCTTTGCAGATACAATGGAAACTCCACACTGCATACAGACCCCAGAGTTCAGGGAAAGTTGAGCGAATGAATCGTACCTTGAAAGCCCAAACGTCTAAGCTTTGTCAGGAGACACAATTGAAGTGGCCCCAAGTGCTCCCCATAGCTTTATTCAGAATACGCTCAGCTCCTGTAAAGTCAACAGGATTTTCCCCTTTTGAAGTTTTGTATGGTAAACCCCCACCAATAGTGCAGGGAATCAAAGGAAGTCTAGCCCAAATTGGTTCAGAAATAACCAGACAAGAACTTCTAGCTCTTAGTTTTGTTCTGCAGACTCTCCATACGTGGATCCAAGACCAGTTGCCTATCAACTTGACGGAACCCTTGCATCCCTACCAGCCTGGTACTTCGGTGTGGATCAAAGATTGGAAGAAGACACCGTTGGAACCCCATTGGAAGGGACCGTACAACCGTCATCCTGTCTACCCCAACTGCAGTAAAGGTAGCCGAGATCGACGCCTGGATCCACCACAGCAGAGTCAAGCCCGCCGCTGATCCTGAACCTGAGCAGTGGACAGCAGAACAGCATCTTGATGCACCCTTGCGAGTTACTTTGAGACGGCAACCAGCAGCTTAGACACTTCATCACAAGTGCTTTGCAGCAGCCAAGTCTTTCGAAGAGGATTGCTGTTTTCCATGCAGCAACAGCTTTGTTTCAACGAACCCAATTTGTGTGTGATTTGACACACTACTTTGAGACTACATTGACTAAGCCAGACTTCACAGGCCAACTGAAATTGCTAAAAAGTTGGTCAATGTGTACTGGACAACCTGAGGATCTTCAATCAACACTCAGCAACCGTTAAATTGCTTCATTAGCAAACGGGACGAAGAATAAAAGACCGTCGTGATCAAGATCAGCAAGCTGAGGATTCAGAAGAACTCCAATCAACATCGACATGTATCTTTACTTTTGCTTTGCTTTGGTTGCCTTCTTTGGAGGTTTTGAACAGACTCATGCTTTACCTCCATGCACTGCCTGCATTACTTCTACTAGAATTGGACTGAAAGTAACTCAGACTTTGCTTTATCATTCTTACTATACCTGCAAGGGGACAGTAACTCGGTGTATCTATAACACCACTGAACTAAATGTTTGCACTCATGGAAAAATTAAAACATGCTATAATCCGCATCAGAATCCATCCTATTACACGATGGAAATAAGATGGAAGGATGCAGATGGACCTATATTAGCTGCAACGCCACCACTTAAGGACATTACTAAACCTGCTGTTTTGAATTTTGATGCATGCAATGCTATTAATAGAGATAGTTATTCCACCTGTGGTACATGGGAGAAAGCGTATCGAAATGACCATAAGTATATGTGTCCAGAAGGTGCCACAGGATGGAGAAAGTGTACAGGCAAAAAGGAACCAGGCTATAGTACTGCCCCAGCAGCAGACTACTATTGCCCGTATTGGGGATGTGTTTTTTATGCTACCTGGAACACTGGTATAACTGATGAGAAAATAGATAAACGAATGGCTACTTTAACCAAGCCAACCACAAATGATAAATGTCAGAAAGATGCTTGTAACCCCTTACACTTACGTATACACAATCCCCATGCATGGAAACAAGGATATAAGTTTGGTTTACGTATTGCTGGAGGAGCAATAGATCCAGGGACCATTGTGTATATCAGATTGAATACCCAAGCCCACAAGTCATCTAAATATCATATTCATAATACTTTTTATGAAGCCATGCATGTAAATAAGTTTGAGATCCCTCACCCCTCACAGAATTTATTTCTAGAATTAGCCGGAGCAGTAGTATCTAGTCTTAAGATCACAGATTGTTATTTCTGTGGCGGAACCCAAATGGGAGATCAGTGGCCATGGGAAGCCCAAGAATTGAATTATTCCATGATTTACAATCAGACTGAATTACACAAGACTACCAGTGAATGGGTGTTAGCGCACTCAATCGTTGGACGTCTTTGCTATGCCAGAACTGGACCCCAGTTCACCCAAAAGGTAGGACAGCTGGTCTGTCTTAGCCAGAAGTACTATAATGCCACGACCAAGAAGATAGCATGGTGGTCAGGAATCGGACATCCTGAACCTCCTAACCCATTAGCCAGATTTCCTGAACTTGCAGGTCTATGGACTAACCTTGCTAAAGTCCAAGCCTGGCAAGCCCCACCTGGCCTATATTGGATCTGTGGAAACCGAGCATATGCACAACTCCCACCACACTGGGGAGGAGCATGTGTCTTAGGAACCATCAGACCTTCTTTCTTTCTTTTAAACACTGAACATGGAGAACAATTAGGATACCCAGTATACACTACCCACCGACACAAAAGAGCACTAAGACAGAAGAGAGAGGCCTTACAGATAGGCAAGTGGGAGAAATGGCAAGGTGATGATTGGCCACCAGAAAGAATCATTGAATATTATGGACCCGCCACTTGGAATGATGATGGTATGTATGGTTATCGTACCCCAATTTATATGATTAATCGTATTATTCGCTTACAAGCAGTAGTTGAAATAATAACTAACGAAACTAGTCATGCTCTTACGCTTTTAGCTAGACAAAGTACACAGATGCGCACTGCGATATATCAGAACCGCTTAGCACTTGATTATTTGTTAGCAGCTGAAGGAGGAGTATGTGGTAAACTGAACTTAACCAATTGCTGTTTGAAAATAGATGATAAAGGTCAAGTAGTTGAAGAAATTGCTAAAGATATGCAAAGACATGCTTATGTGCCAGTGCAGACTTGGCACTCATTGAAATTTCCTAATTGGTTTGCTAACCTCTTTTCATGGGTGGGAGGATTTAAGACTTTCATCGTATTGGTACTAATCCTTGTTGCAGTTATTTTCTTATTACCATGTTTAATCCCATGTTGTATGCGTTCCATTCATAACACTATTGATAGTACAGTAGAGCGGAAGACCGCAACAAAAATCATGGCTTTATATACAGCTAATCCTGGTAGAAATCCCTTAATCAGGATGTGATTCTTCAGAAAGTGATTTAATTCTCACACCTTATTAAGTAATAGGGTGAGATTAATCAAAGGGGGGAATGTGGCAGGTGCAGGCCTGTGACCCACAGTGTCTGAACATAAGCAGGCCAGCATGGCTAGCTTGACCTGTAAATGAGGCCTGTGGAGAGGCATATAGGATTGCACATCCCCCAATATGCTGCTATTGTAAGATAGAACCCAGTAGAAGTATTGAATTAGCTTAGGTAAGCAGAACTGCAGTATTGAAAGATGGAAAAATACAGAAAAGATATGTTTAAAAGTTACTGATAAGAAAAAGTACATCTGCAAAGAAATAATTAGGAGTGCTGACAGATGAGTTGCAGAGCCCAGCTCCTCTGCACGTACAAATTGGTTCTATAACCTTGAGAGTGTGAAAGTAACAAGTTGATGAACTGACCATTGTAATTGGGACTAGAAGGGGGGTATGCAGGTGTCATGCCCACTGGAGGGACATAACTGGATAAACTTATCAGAACCGGGACCAATAGAAGAGGTACGGGAGGTTACCGGGACCAATGAAATGTTTTTCTATACCTAGAATGGAACAGAAGTCTATAAAAGTTGTTGTAATGCTTGAAAACTTTGCTCAGCCATTTTGAAATTGATTGGTTCGAGACTTGTGCACAAATAAATGATTTGGACCTTTTGAACAGACTCCTGGTATCATTGGTTTGTCTGCGCTTTGCTGCTACAAGGTAAGCAAAACTGAGAGATGGAAAAATACAGAAAAATATGTTTAAAAGTTACTGATAAGAAAAAGTACATCTGCAAGGAATATAATTGGGAGTGCTGACAGATGAGTTGCAGAGCCCTGCTCCCCTGCATGCACAAATTGGCTCTATGGCCTTGAGAGTATGAAAGTAACAAGTTGATGAACTGACCATTGTAATTGGGACTAGAAGGGGGTATGCAGGTGCCATGCCCACTGAAGGAACATAATTGGATAATCTTATCAGTACCGGCACCAATGGAAGGGGTACGGGAGGTACGGGAGAGTACCGGGACCAATGAAATGTTTTTTCTATACCTAGAATGGAACAGAAGTCTATAAAAGTTGTTGTAATGCTAGAAAACTTTGCTCAGCCATTTTGAAATTGACTTGCTTGAGACTTGTGCACAAATAAATGATTTGGACCTTCTGAACAGACTCCTGGTATCATTGATTTGTCTGCGCTTTGCTGCTACATTACCACAGATTGCTTTTATGTTTCCAGCAAAATTCCCACTGTGGCCTGAATTTAGAAAAGGTTATTGAGCCCCAGTGCACTCTTTTTTGTGGGGGAGGGGGGGGCAGAGAAGAGTATCTGTATTTTTGCTACATATCAGTGTAGGCCCTCTTTTTGCTGCTAAGTCCAACCCTCCTTATCTTTTCTACGCAGTGGTGTATCGAGCCTATTTGGTACCTGGAACAGGCATCCCTCACCCCTTGGTGCCCCCCCCCCCCCCCACGATGCCCAGGGGCAAACTTATTTACTTTACCTGTTTGCCATGTGGTACTGCCTCCACTCCAGGCCCAGTCCCTGAAGCTATTACCTCCCAGGCAAAGTCTCGCAGTATCATCACAAGACTTCAGGAGAGGAAACAGTGTGGGGACTGGAGGGAAGGCAATGGCGTGGCAGGTGGCAAACAAGTAAAGTAAGTTTGACACCACTTCTACAGGTGTAGATGTGAGTGCCACCACCATCTCCGTGTGTGGGCCCGGCCAAGAATTTCACTCACTGTCTGCACCCCCTTTTTACCAGCATCTCGGGCGGACCGCTCCCACTGCCCCGTCTTCTGTCACATCTTCATTTCCTTTCCCTATGTATAGCTTACTCTTTTCATGAAGTCTGAAAGCCTCCTCTCGTTGCCCATTGAAAGGGAAGGGAGGTATAGGGGAATGAATGGAGAGGGAAATACATAGATAAAGGATAAGAAGTGAAATAAAGGAGAAGAGTAAAAATAAATTGTTGATACTGTGCCGTAGCTTTGTGCAAAAAAGGGTATAAAAATATCTCACTATCCACTTCCCCTGTCAAGTCATAAATACTAGGGCAATGCGCTGTTACATGAAACTCAATGCTCAATATATTAGAAGGTCTTTTTACTAGAGTTCAATGCAGATGGAATGGAAAATAAAACAAAAGATATTATAATGCCTCTATATCGTTCCATGGTGAGACCGCACCTCCAATATTGTGTGCAATTCTGGTCGCCGTATCTTAAAAAGGATATAGCGATTTTAGAAAAGGTTCAGAGAAGAGCCACCAAAATGGTAAAGGGGATGGAAGGATACTCCTATGAAGAAAGGCTAAAAAGGTTGGGGCTCTTTAACCTGGAAAAGAGACGGCTGAGGGGAGATATGATAGAAGTCTATAAATTAATGAACGGAGTGGAACGGGTAAACATAGATCGATTGTTACCTTATCAGAATATAGAAAGACTAGGGGACATGCAATGAAGCTACAGGGTAAACTATTTAAGACTAATAAAAGAAAATATTTTTTCACTCAACGTGTAATCAAACTCTGGAATTTGTTACCGGAGGATGTAGTAAAGGCTGTTAGTGTAGCTGGGTTTAAAAAAGGTTTGGACAAGTTCCTGGAGGAAAGGTCCATAAACCATTATTAAGAAGGGACCCAGGATATCAATGCTTGAACCAATACAAGCATTGTGGAACCTGTGTCCCTTGGTGTAACTGCTAGGTACATATGACCTAGATTGGCCACTGTTGGAAACAGAATACTGGGCTTGATGGACCTTGGTCTGACCCAGTATGGCATATCTTATGTTCTTATATGTTCTTATGGTTGCACATTATTACGTAATGAATAGTAAAGATACCCCTTCTGTTGATTAAAATTGAGTCTCAAGAATGAAAGCGATATCTCAAAATGCATCATGCAAAAGTCCTGCTGCTGCTGCTGTCATGTTTCAGTTTGGCTGCATTGTTGGCTACAAATATTTGTAACAGAGGAGCAACCGCTGCTGTTAAGGAGACTGCAACAGGAGAGAGCACTAGGAGACAGAACATCTGCAAACAAGCTAAAGTGTGGTGTAGACTGGCTGTGTTCTGTCACTCCTAAAACTTAGAAGCAATAATTCTTGGATTGTATTAGCCAGCTTTGTGATTTCTTACAGCTATTAAGTCAAATGATGTGTTTTGATTGTCTGCTGGAAGTGAGTCATTTTGGGTTTTCATTTTTCTCATATCATCATTTCAGACTTAAAGTTACACCTACAGTCCACAGATTATGGAAGCTTCTTAGCAAATGAAACCGGTCCTCTCACCGTCTCCAACATCGATGACAAGCTCAAGGAAAAACTGTTGACAGAATTTCATTACTTCAGGAATCACTCCTTTGAGCCACTTGCCACTTTTCTAAACTTTATCACGTAAGTAGTTTTGTAAATACCAAAAATGAAAACTTTGATTTGGTTTAAATGCTAGTGGTTTACTAGGAGAAGCACAGCATAACGGTTTGTCGGAGCAACAGTGTTTGAGAAAGCTATCAGCAGGTAGCTTTTATTTATTGAACTGACATTGTGCGGGCAGACACTAGAATTGTACAAGCTTGGATACCTGCTTGGGAATAGGGTTGCCAATTGGCTCCAGATGCGCCAAACAGGCCTGCTCCAGTCCTGGGTTTACCCCATTGCATGCAGTTACTTGTAGTTTTCCTTTTCTTATGGAGTGCAATGGAGAAATCAGAACTACATATCCCTGCATGCAATGAGGTAAACCCAGGACTGGATCGAACCTGCCGGGCGCTTCTGGAGCCAGTTGGCAACCCTACTTGGGAACCTTAAGAAATTGTTAGCAACAGAAATAGAAACTCTGATATTAGGTAAGAACCATTAGAGCCATATGGTATGCCCAATTTAATTCCTGATACAAAGCAATAGAGCCTGACATCTCTAATATACTAAAAGCTGTTGGAGAATATAGTAAACTTGGGTGTGTTACTCCTCCCCCTGCTCCTTGCTCTTGCAAATACTTTGGACAAGATCAAAGATGCTGGCTCCTATGGCCCACCCCCTACCTCCTTATGTGGGTGTTCAGGCAAGCATAGGAGAGAAGATGCAGCCAATGAGAGGAGAGAGGACCTATTGGTGAATGTGTGCATAAGAAAACTACAGCACTACAAAAGAATCTAAGGGGTATGTTTACTAAAACACCGGTAATGTGCGCTGCCCGCTAGTGTGCGGGTACCATATAAGGAGTGGGCGTGTCTGGCTGAAAAAAGCAAAACCGGGATTATTCATGCGCTAATGTGCGCGGCGCCCATGTGCGCCCCGCACATTAGCGCATGAGAAAGCTGCGCGGGAGGCATAAGCAGCGCGCTGATGTGCAAGCAACAGAGTAGAGCCACAGCACAATGATTAAGACACTGGCCAATGGTGCAGGGATCAGGGGTTCAATCCCCCACAGTGCCCAATGAAGACAGCTGGCTGAGGCATTTAAATAATGGGCAGCATAAGACAGTGCGGTGGTGTGCTATTGCTTTAGGAGGCATTTTAATATTGGGCGGCATAAGGCAGCACGCTGATGCACAAGCACAGGAGCAGAGCCACAGCCCAATGGTTAAGACACTGACCAATGGTGCAGGGATCATGGGTTCAATCCTTCACTGTGCCCAATGAAGAAGGCTGGCTGAGACATTGCCTATTATGGGTAAGTTTGCTATAGGGGGCATTTTATTTTTTATTTTAATTACTACTACTAGCAAACGCAATCTCAAAGCGTGTTAACATAAGCCGCCCCATAAGGCACATTTTAAAGTGCACTGTCCGCCAAGGCACCCTAGAATGTTGCTGATAGGGCGCTTTATAGGGTGCCGTATGAGTTACCGCAAGGTCACAGCAATGTTTTTGATGGCAGCACTGTGCAGTTTAAGGAATGCACAGCATAAGTAGGTGTGCTGACATGCAAGGAGGAGCAGCAGTGTAGCACAATGGGTAAGGCACTGACTGCTGATACAGGGGTCATGAGTTTGCTCCCCAGTGTGTCTAATACGTAAGGCTGGCTGTGGCAACAGCTTTGCAATGTATGTATTTTTTCCTGTAGCACTTTAGTTGTATTTTATTAATTGCTGCCAGCAAACAGGTCCTCACGTGCCGTAATTGAAGGTGCCGCATAAGGCACCCTGTAAGGCACTCCATAGGGCACATTATAAAGTGCACTGTCCGCCACAGCACCCTAAAATGTCCCCTATAGGGCACCCTATAAGTTGCTCCACAGGATAACGTATAGTGCACCTTATATGGACGGTAACCATAAGGTAACCTATAGGGCGCCCTATAAAGTGCCCTCTGAGGCACCTTATGGGTACAGTACGATGAGGGTGTTTTTGCTGGCAGCAATAATGTACATTAAAAAGAGATAATGCTCTGGGCAGCCCCATCACATAACCCCACTGTGGGCTTGAACCCATGACCTCTGGCTCCATAGGTAGTGAAGCAACCATTGTGCTACAGCCCCATAGTTACTAGCAAGCCCCTGGCTGGCTGCAGAGGGAGTGCATGTCACCACACAGACAGTCTGCTGTGGTCACCAGGATAGGGTTAGCCAACCCGTACCCATGATGCACTGCACATGCAAATCAGCTGTCCACAGATAAACACAAGATGGGGAATGCACCCCCACAGCACCACGGCCTGGTAGGGGGAAGTGACCATGTGCACCCCCACAACACCTCGGCCTGGTAGGGGGTACTGACCATGTGTTTTACTGGCACAGAGTAGCTACACACTGTCACATTGTGCAGGTACTGTACTCACCCTGAGGGTGCAGTGAGGCGCCCAGCACCAGGTCCACAGCACCTTCCATGATTGCAAAAGACTATGCCGGAGGTCCAAAGCAGTGTTAATGTGTGAGCTGGGTAGTTTCTGCAGAAACACCTTCAATATCTCTGTCTGTCTCAGTCAGGTGTAGCCCCTATGGACCCCTAGTTGGGCCGTGTACTACCACCCCCACCTCCTCCTCCCGGGCCGAGGGTGGCAAACAGGGTCTACCTATCAACAGATCCACATTCTACTTCTCTGCAATGGTGGCAGTAGAGGGGACCATCAACCCCAGTCCTGCTGGGGAACAGACACCCTACAGGGCAGTCAATGCAGCTCTGTACATATCCATAACACAATAGCAGACAGACATTAGGCCTGGATATGCTAAGCTGCACCCCACCACTATCTGATATTCTCCTGCAGCAAGTCTTCAGCCACTGCACCCTGCAAGCCACTCCATCAAGACACATACCAGCTGCAAACAGTCTGCTAGCTAGTCCATAGTGCATGTTCCCAGTGGAAATGCATGCACTCAGAACTGGGATATCAGCATACACAACAAGCAGATAAATCAGTGACTAGGCCCCAAAAGAAAACCCATAAATATCACATGAGAAAGTACTATAAAGCACTATGGGGGTGCCTAGCCATGCTGTCATCACTGCAAAGTCAGGGTGAGAGTGATCCCCCAGCAGGACATACTGAGGTCACCCTGTCTGTGTAGGTGGTGGCCGGGCACTACAATGTCCCAGCCAGTGCCCTATGCCCTGTGCAGATGCATCCTGGCCAGGTCACCCTGTCCGGGCTATACCCATGGTACCTTGCTCCTCATTATGCACATTGGCAGGCCAATACTGGCAACAGTGCTGGCAGTATGGGCTGTGGAAGGTGCTTGCAGCCACCACACACTGTATAGACAGACACACACTCCCACACCTATGCCAGCATTGTGCTACTATAGAGGGGTTTAGCAGCCCTGCCCACCACACCAGTCCTGGGCACAGTACAGGCATGGATATGCTACGCAATACTGTTGGGGGTCACTCCCCAGGGTGGTAAACACTGTCAGAGACCAGACCTGAAGCACACACCACAGACATCAGAAAGATTGTTATGATGGAGCTCAATGAGCAAACTGTGCTTAACGTAGGACTTGCTATCTGCCAGTAATCATAGGAAACGTTTGATAGGTGTGTACCGTATACCCAGGTGTAGGGTGGCATTGCTAAGGTATGCAAGTGCTAGTATTGGGAGATGCATGCAGGGCCCAATGTCCTGCCTCTCCAGGAGGCATTAGCCAATGGGGCCTGTGGGTGTGGGTGTGGGTGTGGGTGTGTCTGGCCCTGTTGGCTGCTGCTTTACGGCAGAGGTTCCCAACTCCAGTCCTGGTGTGCCAAACACTCTTTGGGTTTTCATGCTGTCCCTCATGAATATGCATGGGATACATCTGCATACCATGGGGGTGGTGCATAGATATGCAGCACAGGCATCTTTATTAGAGGCAGCATGGAAACTGAATGGTGTTTGGCCCTCCAGGACTGCATTTGGGGGATTCTGCCGTAGGTAATGCACATTTCTATGGTGTTTGTGCTGTGTAGGGTAAAATAGAGGTTTTTGACCCATGCTTATGGTCTCAGCAATAATGGTTCAGTCTTTACTACCATGTTTTCTTCATGGGTAAAATAAGGGGACTGGGTTGGCAGGAGCCCCAGCTGGGATTTGAACCTGTGATTGTCTGGTCCTAAAGGCACTGGCTGTGTCCGCTGCATCACCGCCTTAGCACAAAGACAGTGCATTCCCTGGGGAGTCCATGGCTGTTTCTCAGACAGGGCCTGTCTGTTGGAGGGCACTGCACCCACGTGAAGGGGGCTAGGCCACCTTCTGCTGTTGGCAGCAGCCACTGCCCCCTCCACCAACGGTACCCCTCTGCCACCATGCTGACATGGCCTTATATTGCTGACAGCATCACAGCTAAATGATATGTGGCCCTCCAGGACTGCATTGAGGGGACTGTGGTCTAGGTAATGCGCATGTTTCTGGTGTCTGTGCTCTGTAGGGTACAATAGAGGTGTATGGACCATGCTTATGTTATCTGCAAAAAAGGTTGGTCTTTACTATCATGGTTTAGTGGTGGGTAAAATACAGGGATTGGGTTTGCAGGAGCCCCAGCTGGGACTTGAACTGGTGATCTTTGGTTTCTGAATACACTGTCTGTGTTCACTGCACCACACAGACAATGCAGTCCCTGGAGATTGGAAACCTGGCCAAAGGAGTCATAAACCCTGCTCTGCACAATTTCTCTGTGGGATCATTCACCTTGTATGGGGACGGAGTGTTAAAAATAATAATTACTATTGCCCAGCTGGATTATAATTTTTTAGAATTTTGTTGTGGTCATTTTCAATTTTTATTTGCTATTTTGTTCTGTGCACATGTATCACACTGCTCACGTTTAGTAGGTTTCCCTGGTTTTCTGTACATTGCTGACAGAAATGGTTTCTCTTCCCTTTAAATCGGCTCTACCGCGAGGTTTTCACTCGCGGTATTTTTTTCATCGAATTTCAGCCCCGCTCCTGTGCGGGGAGCCTCTCCCCTCCCACTCTCCACCCATTGACCCCGTCTCTCCGCCCCTGGGGAGCCTTCCTCCGCCCTCCGGGAGCCTTTCCACGCCTCTATCGCTCATTTGCGTGACGCGCACATGAGCGGGCCCGTTAGTGCAGCGCGCACGTGTGCGGGGCACAAAAACACATCATTAGCGTGCGCTAAGGTACCTTAGCGCACGCTCAAGTGCGCCCCGCACAGTAGCGCAGTTTAATAAACATACCCCTAAGAAACCAAGCATGATGGAAATAAAATATATGTGTGTTTACTAAAATAGCTGTGTTGTTAAATGTAGGTTTAGAATCAGATAAAGGCCACATTCGTTGTTAGTGTTCTAGGCTCTGTAGGTGAGCGCTGGAACTCTAGAAGAAAAAAGTCTCTTTACCTAGCTAGGGAAACTTGCTGCAGGCTGGGAGGGAACACCCAGTAAAGAGGATATGTGGACTAGCCAAAAGGACTAGAGAGGCATCTGCAGTTGGGGAGGACCAGTAGTATCTATCTGTGCCTGTCACTGCTAGTCCACAGGGCTCTAGAGAACAGCTTAGTGTTTACCAGAGGCATTAAGAACCAGACTGTAGTAGGCTTCACCTGTTGCTTCTGTGAACCAGGTGTGCATGAGAAAGTTTGCTGAACTCTTCCTGTGTAAACGTAGATCGATTGTTTACCTTATCAGAATATAGAAAGACTAGGGGACATGCAATGAAGCTACAGGGTAAACTATTTAAGACTAATAAAAGAAAATATTTTTTCACTCAACGTGTAATCAAACTCTGGAATTTGTTACCGGAGGATGTAGTAAAGGCTGTTAGTGTAGCTGGGTTTAAAAAAGGTTTGGACAAGTTCCTGGAGGAAAGGTCCATAAACCATTATTAAGAAGTGACCGAAGATATCAATGCTTGACCCAGTACAAGCATTGTGGAACTTGTGTCTCTTGGGGAAACTGCTAGGTGCATATGACCTAGATTGGCCACTGTTGGAAAGAGAATACTGGGCTTGATGGACCTTGGTCTGACCCAGTATGGCATATCTTATGTTCTTATGTGTGAACGCTCTTGTTCCACACACCACAGAACCCAGGGTCAGGAAGGGGAGAGGAACCCACATGTAAGCGTATAAGGGTAAATTTTTAGTAGTGTTCATAAATTCAATAGGACAGATTAAGAGAGAAAACACTTGTGATTTCTTGTTTCCCAAAAAAACTTGCTGTGCTAATGAGAAGTGTGATTACACTCCTGTTTAAGAGTTTGAACTCTTAGGTGTTTGACTGCTTTGAGACACGTTTTTATAACCTATAGGTGCTCCTTTGAAAGATAAGCAAACTGAAGCAGTGCTTGAAGCAGTCACAGATAAGGCTGAAGTTCAAATAGGGTTGCCAACTGGCTCCAGATGTGCCCAACAGGCTTGATCCACTCCTGGGTTTATCCCATTGCATGCAGGGACATGTACTATAGTCTTGCTTTTCTTATAGCATGCAATAGAGATATCAGAACTACATGTCCTTGCATGCAATGGGGTAGACCCAGGACTGGATCAAGCCTGTCGGGCACATCTGGAGCCAGTTGGCAACCCTAAGTTCAAAAACCCTAGTCGTATCCACTTGGAGAAACAGCTTGGTTGAAACAGGACAGATTATGGGGTAAAATACAAGGAGATGGATGATAACTAGGGCTGCCAACTGGCTTCAGGTGCACCCGACAGGCTTGATCCAGTCCTTGGTCTACCCCATTACATGCAGGGACATGTAGTCTTGTTTACTTATGAAGTGCAATGGAGAAATCAGAACTACATGTCCCTGCATGCAATGGGGTAAACCCAGTACTGGATCAAGCTTGTCGGGCGCATCTGGAGCTAGTTGGCAACCCTAATGATAACACTGTACTGTTTAGAATTCTAATTACTCTGAGATGTTTGATTTTCCATCTCAACAAGATTCCAGAATGAGAGCCACACTAAACTAGCTATCAAATATACAAATACACATAGTAGAGAATAAAATAAACCACTCTGTACTTCAAAGCAACACATAAGCAAACTAGTAGAACCTCAAAAGGGGAATAGGAGTAGAAGTGGAAGTTAGAGTTCACAGAAGAGGCTAACTCAGTGATATTCAAAACAGCTGGTGCCCTAGACAAGGAGGCAAGGGAGTTCCCTTCCACTGATGCAGTCAGCCCTTTGCTCACGTACTGTACACTAAGAAAAAAAATGTACAACTACTGTAAAACAAAGTTTGATTCTTCAGGTGCACGCTCTCTCTCTCACCAGCCCATGTATCCTCAGATACTAAACTCCTCTCCCACAACACATTCCCTCCCCAAAAAATCTCCTGCTCCCCATACTCTCTTCTCCCCAAATTCACACTCTTCCCGTATCTTACCTCAGCCAGTCTCAAATCTCTTCAATCAGTCAGCTAGAAGCAGTTGGTGACTCAACTGTTTGAGTAGCTAAAGTGGGGCAGGGCATGTTGAGTTAAAATCCATGAGGCAGTGCATAACCAGAACTGATTTTTTGGAGGGGCCCCAAGGTTAATATGGGGGCAATAAGGATAAAGGTTAGAGTAATACTAGTTATCTCTTATTGTCAAATGATGTCTTTGCATGCACCTAAAAATGGATTTGGGCTTCATGAATGGCACGTTACATACTGTATCTTAAACTCCATTATTTCAAGAACTTACAATGCTAAACCACATATATGGTTATGGAAAAAATTTAACACTATTAAAGATGTCTCAAGAGGCAATGTCCCATAACTAAACTGATCTGACACAAGTCTGCTATAAAAGAGAGCCACCTCAACACAAGTTACAGCCTGCAAAATGTTCTAAAACCCTGTCTGGTTTATGGCAAACTAA
The DNA here is from genome assembly GCA_033557465.1 of Ichthyophis bannanicus. Classification (NCBI taxonomy): domain Eukaryota; kingdom Metazoa; phylum Chordata; class Amphibia; order Gymnophiona; family Ichthyophiidae; genus Ichthyophis; species Ichthyophis bannanicus. The sequence goes on from CM066031.1 coordinate 1,600,555,841, forward strand.
AATTTATATTAAAATTTTGATGTCGCCTTAGTAAGGGCAACACGCAATCCCTCTATTGCCAAACGTTATGCACAAGACCATGCAAAAAGACTCAGAAACTTACCATACCATAAGAGCACTAAATCCTAGGACTCAAACAGCAACAACCTTATCTATGAAAAAGCAACACTGCAAATATTACACCAGACCCTAAGGGGTATGTTTACTAAACCTTTTTAACGTGCGTGCTGTGCAATTATCGCGCGCTAAGGTACCTTAGCACGCGATAATGACGCTTTACGGGGAACAAATGTGCGCTAACGCGCGCAGCGGCACAAACGAGCACTGAAGGCGGGGAAAGGCTCACGGAGGGTGGAGGAAGGCTCCCCAGGGATGGAGAGAAGGGGTCAATGGGTGGAGAGTGGGAGGGGAGAGGCTCCCCGCACACTAACGATGTGAAATTCGAGGCCAAAAATAACGCAAGTGAAAACCTCGAGTTAGAGCTGATTTAAAGGGAAGAGAAACCATTTCTGTCAGCAATGTACAGCAAAACCAGGGAAACCTACAAAAAAGAGATGTGTGATACATGTGCACGGAACAAAAGTACAAATAAACATTGAAAAGGACCCCAACAAAATATACAAAAAACATAACCAAGATGGGCAATAGTGATAGTAATGGGAAACATCAAAAAACACTCCCAAGAAAGCCCCAAAAAATTTTGGAAGGGTCTACGCTCCGTCCCCATACAAGGTGAATGATCCCACAGTGAAATAGCACTGATCAGGGTTTCCCTCTCCATTGGACAGGTTTCCTATGGCATGCACATGTTCCACAACAGCAGGGCGGGCATGTCGGAATGGCAACTGGACAGATGCTGGGAAAGGGATACAGAGGGCTGCAGGCGGCACATGCTGTGGTGCAGCTGGGGCACAGTGCGGACTAGGCAGATGCCTAGGTGGCACTTAGGATTGCTGAAACTGTACAGCAGCCAGACAGCAACTGATGAGGGCCCAACATGGGCACGAGAGTGTTTATCACAGTGTCACAGGGGATAGTACCCAGCAGGTACTTCCAAGGGCACAGAACATTGGCAAGCGGTATTGGGGGGGAAGCGTGGACATCTATGCAGGCACCCCTACCCCAGAACACGCACCATAGGCAGCCGCCTACCTGCACACTGGATGGCTTGAGACTGCACACCACCAGCACCACCAGCAGAAGGGCATGTCAGCATGGTGGCAGAGGGATACTGGTGGTGGAGGGGGGCAGTGGCAGCTGCCCAGAGCAGACCATGGCCTAGCCCTGTGTAGGTGGGTGCCATGCACTGCAACAGACAGGCCCTGCCGGACAAACAGTCATGGTATCACCAGGGAATGCACTGTCTCTGTGGCAACACGGTGATGCAGTGCACACAACCAGTGTGTTAGGAGGCAGAAGGTCACAGGTTCAAGTCCCAGCTATGGTGCCTGCCAACCCAGTCCCTATATTTTACCCACTACTACAACGTGCTAATACAGACAGAACCTTTATTGCAGATGACGTAAACATGCCCAAAACACCTACATTTTACCCTACAGAGCAAAGACACCATAAACAGGCGCATTACCTAGAGCAGAGTCTCCCAAATGCAGTCCTGGAGGGCCAAACACCATTCAGGTTCCATGCTGCCTCTAATAAAGATGCCTGTGCTGCATATCTATGCACCACCCCCATGGTATGCAGATGTATCTCATGCATATTCATGAGGGACAGCATGAAAACCCGAACAGTGTTTGGCACACCAGGACTGGAGTTGGGAACCTCTGCCGTAAAGCAGCAGCCAACAGGGGCAGACACACCCACACCCACACCCACAGGCTCCATTAGCCAATGCCTCCTGGAGAGGCAGGACATTGGGCCCTGCGTGCATCTCCCAATACCAGCACTTGCATACCTTAGCAATGCCACCCTACACCTGGGAATACGGTACACAGCTATCAAACATTTGCTATGATTACTGACAGATAGCAATTCCTACGTTAAGCACAGTTTGCTGATTGAGCTCCATCATAGCAACCTTTCTGATGTCTGTGGAGTGTGCTTCAGGTCTGGTCTCTGACAGTGTTTACCACCCTGGGGAGTGACCCCCAACAGTATTGCGTACCATATCCATGCCTGCACTGTGCCCAGGACTGGTGTGGTGGCCAGGGCTGCTAAACTCCTCTATAGTAGCACTATGCTGGCATAGGTGTGGGAGTGTGTGTCTGTCTACTCTATCCAGTGTGTGGTGGCTGCAAACACCCTCCACAGCCCACACTGCCAGCACTGTTGCCAGTATTGGCCTGCCAATGTGCATAATGAGGAGCAAGGTACCATGGGTATAGCCCAGACAGGGTGGCCTGGCCAGGATGCATCTGCACAGGGCATAGGGCACTGGCTGGGACATTGTAGTGCCCGGCCACCACCTGCACAGACAGGGTGGCCACAGCATGTTCCGCTGGGAGATCACTCTCACCCTGACTGAGCAGTGATCACGGCATGGCTAGGCTCCCCCATAGTGCTATATAGTATTTCTCTCATGTGATATTTATGGGTTCCCTTTTGGGGCCCAGTCACTGACTTATCTGCTTGGTGTGTATGCTGACATCCCAGTTCTGGGTGCACGCAGTTCCACCAGGAACATGCACTATGGACTAGCTAGCAGACTGTCTGCAGCTGGTATGTGTCTTGATGGAATGCCTTGCAGGATGCAGCGGCTGAAAGCTTGCTGCAGGAGAATATCAGATAGTGGTGGGGTGCAGCTTAGCATATCCAGGACTAATGTCTGTCTGCTATTGCGTTATGGATGTGTACAGAGCTGCATTGACTGCCCTGTAGGGTGTCTGTTCCCCAGCAGGACTGGGGTTGATGGTCCCCTCTACTGCCACCATTGCAGGGAGGTAGAATGTGGATCTGTTGGTGGGAGACCTGTTTACCCCCCTCAGCCCAGGAGGAGGGTGGTGGTGGTGGTACATAATCCTCCTAGGGGTCCATAGAGGCTAAACCTGACTGAGACATACAAATATCCAAGGTGTGTCTGCAGAAACTACATATCTCACACATTAGCACTGCTGGGGACCTGCAGCATGGCCTTTCTCTGCTGTGGACCTGGTGCTGGGCGGTGTGTAGCTACTCTGTGCCAGTACCACACACGGTCAGTTCCCCCTACCAGGCCGAGGTGCTGTGGGGTGCATACCCCCTCTTGTGATCATCTGTAGACTGCTGATTTGCATGTGCAGTGCATCATGGGTATGGGTGGGTTAACCCTATCCTGGTGACCACAGCAGACTGTTTGTGTGGTGACGTGCAGTCCTTCTGCAGCCAGCCAGGGGTTTGCTAGCAGCTATGGAGCTGTAGCCGACTGGTTATTTCACTACTTGTGGAGCCAGAGGTCATGGGTTCAAACCCACAGTAGGGGTTCTTTGATAGGACTGTCCAAAGCGTTGTCTTTTTTTAATGTACATTAGTGCTGCCAGCAAAACACCCTCAGGGTACTGTAACCATAAGGTGCCTCAGAAGGCGCCTTATAGGGCACCCTATAAAGCGCCTTCTGAGGCACCTTATGGTTACAGTCCGTATAAGGTGTCCTATGGAGCGCCTTATAGGGTGCCCTATAGGGGACGTTATAGGGTGCCGTGGCAGACAGTGCACTTTATAATGTGCCCTATGGGGTGCCTTATAGGGTGCCTTATGCGGCACCTTAGGTTACGGCATGTGAGGGTGTGTTTGCTGGCAGCAATAAATAAAATACCTCAGGAAACAATACTTACATGTCACAGCTGATGCCTCAGCCAGCCTTATGCATTAGGCACACTGGGGGATCAAACTCATGACCCCTGTATCATCAGTCAGTGTATTAACCATTGTGTTACACTTCTGTTTTAATGTTTGGATGTCTGTGCGCCTACTTAAGATTACCGCGTGGTAACGCACTTAGCGGCACTTTGCCCGATAATGTGCACAGTAGCGTGCGTTATCGCGCACTAATCCCGTTTTGCTACTTTAAACTGAAACGCCCACTCCTTATATGGCATCCTGCACACTAACGCTGGGCGCACATTAAGAGGGTTTAGTAAACATACCCCTAAAACAGTGTTTCCCAACCCAGTCCTATGGGGCACACCGGCCAGTCAGGTTTTCGGGATATCCCTAATGACTATGCATGAGATATATATGCATTAGAGATATCCTGCCAACCTGACTGGTTTGTGGCCCTCCAGGGCTGGATTTGGAGACCCCTGCCTAACACCTCTGTCATCTAAGATTGTGAGTGGGCAAGGTGCAGATGTCCAAGACATCAAAAAGGTATATAGAATGTGTCACATTCCTCCTCACTTCTCACCACCACCAAAATATTGTCTATTAGACAACTTTTTGGTGGTGGTGAGAATCGAGGAGGAATGTGTCACATTCTATATACCCTTTCGATGTCTAGGACATCTGCACCTTGCCCACTCACAATCTTAAATGACAGAGGTGTAAGGCAGGGGTCTCCAAATCCAGCCCTGGAGGGCCACAAACCAGTCAGGTTGGCAGGATATCTCTAATGCATATATATGTCATGCATAGTCATTAGGGATATCCCGAAAACCTGACTGGCCGGTGTGCCCCATAGGACTGGGTTGGGAAACACTGCCCTAAAACACCAGTACTACTCCTACTGAGAAAACAGAACTGCTACAGCTCTCTCTGCACAGAAACTACATGTGAGCAAAATAGCGCGCTTCGGTCGCACATGCTAAACCCAGACAGACCCTCACCAAGTACAGAATAAGCGACCACAGATTAGTTATAGCAAACTGAACTGGAAATTCAAGCAGTCAGACTCTGCATGCACAGCAACACTAGAGAACTAGAAACAGAAATGCATTTGAGCTAGGACTGAGCAAACTATAAAAGGACATCAGAGATGCGCATTTCCCAAAGCTGGCATATTCCAGTAAATTCTAAATAGAATTTGGAGGTGTGGTGGGCTGCTGGAGGGAGCGCATCCAGGCGCTCCCTCCAGCAGCTCGCCACACCGGACATTGACGGCCAGGCAATCTGCCCAATTGGGGCAGGTCGTCCATCTTTAAAAGAGGAGCGCATCCAGGCGCTCTCTTCAGCAGCCCGCCACACACCGGACATCGACGGCCAGGCGATCTGCCCAATCGGGGCAGGTCGTCCATCTTTAAAAGAGGAGCGCATCCAGGCGCTCTCTCCAGCAGCCCGCCACACACCGGACATCGACGGCCAGGCAATCTGCCCAATCGGGGCAGGTCGTCCATCTTTAAAAGAGGAGCGCATCCAGGCACTCCCTCCAGCAGCCCGCCACACCGGACATCGACGGCCAGGCGATCTGCCCAATCGGGGCAGGTCATCCATCTTTAAAAGACGAGAGCATCCAGGCACGCCCGCGCCGGGCGTGCCTGCGCCTGAGGACCTTGCCAGAGGGCCCTTTGGCATGGCCCTTAGGCGCAGGCCCGCAAGTAAGTCACAAGTCAGACGGAAAAGCAAACGCATCATCAGCTAGAGCTCCCTACCCTGGGTCGAGCTTGCTCTACACAGACGCCACAGGACACCAATCAAAGACCCCGTAAGACTACCTAATTAATACGGAAAGAACCCGGTGAGTTCTCACAGCCCTATACTGACCATCATACTGATCCCCAGTACGCCCCCACCAACCGGTAGACTGTGTTAGTACCCAGGTTATAAGTCTGCGGTTCTGTTTACAGCCGCAACCACATCTTACCAATGAATGTTCCTACCTAGCTAGCAAAACTGCAACATTGTACCCACAGTACAATACCCTGTCTACTATGGTCTAGCCAATCAATAAGTTAGAATACACTGTGTCTACCGAATGATTCATTACTTACTGCTGCCTAGCCAACCAATCTGAAGACACTATCTACTGAATTGTATCTTTCATATTACTGTCTAGCCAGCTACTGAATGATTCTTTGCCTGCTATTGCCTATATAGCCAAGCTGAATACACTGTGCCTTCTGAACGATACCTTACATGATACTGTATAGCTAAACAGTCTGAACTACACTATACCTGACCCCGTGACAAACAGAAAACTCAAAACCCTCCAGCACCCCATCCCATTATGTTAACACCCACAATGAATCATTACTATTCCATACTCACCATCTGCTGCATGCTCCTAGCACTCACACATAGCACCCTAGCCCTCATCTCCCATTATAACTCCATCCCCGTACTACAAAGCTCATGGAGAAGGTGGTCATGCCCCCCCCTACCACCAATCAAGCGCATCAGAATGCCTATCTGGCCCACACCTAATCTACGTTGCCATCCAGCAAGGCAAACCCCCCCCCCCTCCCAATGTGAACAAAACACCCACCCCCACACTCTGAAGTGTGCACTCATAAATGCACGATCGATCCGAAACAAATGGCCAGCAGTGACCGACCTGTTGTCTACCCACGACCTGGACATCCTACTCATCACTGAGACCTGGCTATCCACTACAGACACAGTTATCCTGCACAAACTAGTCCCTCCCAACTTCAACATTCACCCCTGCTACAGATCTGACAGAAGAGGTGGAGGAGCCCTCATCCTAACAAAGCAAGAACTACAATACCAGCTAACTACAGCCAGTAGCACTACAAACCTCGATTCCATCACCATATCAAACAAATACAGCAACATTAGTCTGTTCTATAGGGCTCCATCTCCCTCCCCAGATGACTTATCCACCATCATAGACATTGCTGGAAACCCTCAGAACCTTCGTGCTCAAAACTGGGTAATGGAGGACTTCAACCTCCCAGCTCTTCAACACACTCACTCTGAAGCCTTTACTGAGGCACTCACTGAGTTAGGTTACATCCAACTGGTCAATGCCCCTACGCACATAAAGGGAAACAAACTGGACCTGATATTTGCCCCAAAGATATCATTGACTCCACGCACAAGACAGACCTTTCCGTAAGCCCTGTCCCATGGTCCGATCACTGCCTAATAAAGTTCCAGATACCATCACACTATCCAGAAAATAAAATCCAGACCTCAAATGAACCCATCGAATCATTCTCAAAACGGTTCCGGCCTTTTAACAAGGAGGACATCTTGGACAGAATTCAACCGCTCCAAAACCCCACAGCTCAGTGCCTCGATGATATGATTGCTGCGTGGAATTCAAGCCTTGATGCTGCAGTCAGTCTACCTGTCACCAAGAAAGCATCGAGAGTAAGAAGGAATGCACCCTGGTTCTCCACCGAACTCCGAACATCACTCCTTATACTCAGGAAACTTGAAAGAAGATGGCGTCGATCTCGATCAGCTGAGAGTCTTGAATTATACAAAGATCACCTGAGAAGACACCGAGCTGATGTCACAAAATGAATGAAACAATATCACGCAGAGATATTACAACGTTCTCTAAATAAACCACACAAGCTCTTCAACCTAGTCAAGTCCTTAGCAAAGGAGCCCTCGTCCACACAACCAAGCCTCCCTGACCCTCAAGAATATGCGGACTACCTGCATGCCAAGGCAGGTCAACCCGACACGCATACCATGTACAATTCCATCCAACCATCCTTGCCATGTACCTCAACGGCTGCCGCATATGACAGCAAACACATCATCACCGCTTTTTCCGCCCCAACTGAAAGAAGCATACAAGACATCATATCCACCATAAATACCACCACAGCTCCTAACGACCCCTGTCCAGCATTTTGGATAAAATCCTTGCAGACCGAGTTCAGCCCTTTCCTCTCCAAACTCATCAGGCTATCCTTCTCAACGGGGACTTTCCCCCAAAGCCTGAAGCAGACAGCAATAAGACCACTACTAAAAAATAGCAAACTGGACCCAGCAAGGATGGATTCCTACAGGTCGATATCAAGCATCCCGCTGCTAGCAAAGATCATCGAGAAGGTTGTACATCGGCAACTTGACCAACACATTGAGATTAACGCACCCCTCGACCCTTGCCAACATGGCTTCCGTGAATCACACGGGGTTGAAACGCTGCTGACCACACTACTCAACACTCTGACCATCGGGATGGATAATATCAAACAAGGATTCGCCCTGATCTTCCTAGACATTGCCGCGGCATTCAACACTGTATGTCACGAAATACTCCTCTCCCGTCTCAGTGAGAAGGGCGTCCAGGGAAATGCGCTATCATGGTGCGCCTCATACCTAACCGACAGATGGCAGCATGTGCACACCGGTCCCACCACCTCCTCCCCTTTCCTCCAAGAAAAAGGATTCCCACAGGGATCGTCACTGTCAGCCCTACTGTTTAACATTTACATGCAGCCCATATGCAACCTCGTCCGCTCATTCAACATTAACTGCCTAATTTACGCCGATGATGTCCTACTATATATGCCGTTCCTATTAAACAAACCGGACCTATCACCCCTGGCAGCTTGTTTCGATGCTGTTACAGATTGGCTACTCTCACAGAAACTAAGAATAAACTTTAAGAAAACAGAGGTCCTCTTCCTCACAAGAAATACAACATTCATACCACCCAGCTCCCTGAAGGTCCGGGATGCGGAGCTCCTAAGCAAGCATACAATTCAGTACCTAGGAGTTACGCTCGACCAACAGCTCAACATGAAGGCCCAAATAAGCAATATGGTCAAGGCAATATACAACAAAATCAAGACACTTCGCCACCTGAGACGACTACTGGAACCAGAGGATTATCGGACAGTTTATCAGGCGTTAATAATCCCGCACTTTGACTACGCGAATGCCATACTACACGGACTCCCAAAAAACACCTTAAATCCGCTTCAACTAGCAATGAATGCGGCTGCCAGAGTTCTGCACGGGTCATCCAGGAGGGAACATATAACCCCTATTCTAAATGCAGGATCGCATTCAAGGTTCTGACGCTGACTTACAAGGCCATTAATAAATGCTACTCCACCTCACTCACAGAACTCATCCATACGACACCCCTAAACAGAGTAAGAAGATCAGCCGCTATCAATACCCTGAACATCCTGAAGGAAATCACGAAATGCTCACAATTAACCAGGAACAGAGCATTTGCGCTTTATGCACCGACCTGCTGGAACGCCCTACCTCTGGCTATCCGGGCCATAAGTGACCTCTCCCAATTTAGGAGGGCCCTTAAACACCACCTGCTCCTACAGTATTATGTGGACCCAGGACACCTCCCACTCTCAGCCACGTCAAGGAGCTCATGCAAACAACCTCCATGCAACCTCCACGTAACACAGAAACCTAGCCCACCAAACACCGATCCCCCTGACAAATAGTACCACACCCATCCCACTAACAGCACGCACACAACGGAGCCAACATGTAAATAGTTGAATGAACCATGTACATATGTTAATAATTTATTTGTATATACTTACCCTGTTTGAATCCTGTACAAGACCCCCTGTTATATTGTAAGATCAGTGCAGGTCCTCTGCACTGCACAATTATGTTACATGTAAACCGCACTGATAGTAAAGAGCGCGGTATATAAGAAAAGTTAAATAAATAAATACTTTCTTCTACCTTTGTTGTCTTGCATTTTATTTTTTCATTTGTTTTTATTGCAGGGTCTCTTTTCTGCTTTCTTTTGTCTGTTGTTTTCTCTAACTCTCTTTCCAGGGTTTGATGTCTATTTGCATCTCTCCTCTCCATTCCTCCCCCACATCTGTCTCTGATGTTGACTTTTGTCTTTTAAGATTTTTCCTTAATTTCATTCTTTTCTAACTCTCTAGCCACTCAGAATTCTCCATGCTTCTCACCCTCCAGTTCTCAGTTGCCCTCTTTTCGCCTACAGTAGCTATCAACTTTCCAGTTCTTTTTTCACTTCCTTCCCAGCTCTCCCCCCCCCCCACTCTCCCCCTTTCCCCAACCCTCCCATTTCCCCTGTTGCATTCCTTCCTCGGTCTCTTATTCCCTTCTATCTTTCACCCATTCCCAATTACCACATTTCTATCCTTGTACTCAATACCTACCCACCCCTACCCCTCAGTTCTCATCTACCTTTTCTGCCTCTTATCTCCTTACCAGCTCCTTGTTGGTTGTCCCCTCCAGTTTCTTTCTGCTTTCTCTTATCCCTACTCAGTCTCTGACTATTCCCTTTTACCACCTTCCTAGCTCTATTTCCAATTTCCTCTCATTCATCTCCTTGCTAACTCCCCACCACTTTGGCCTCTTCCTCATTAATCCACCATATCCTGCATCTCTACTCTTTCTCTCTCTTTCCCTTCCCACCACCCCCCACCCCTGTCCAGCATTTCCACTTCAGACCAGCATCTTCCATCTCTCTTCCTCCTGCCCCCCTCCCCCACAGTCTAGCAACTTCCTGGATTCCCAGTGGTCCAGCAGCTCCCCTGTCTATCATCTCCGTCCCCCATACAGTCCTACATCTTCCTGTCCCTCTCTTCCTATCCCCCTCAATAGTCCAGCAACTCCCTCTATCCCCAGTGGGCCAGCATCTTCTATTCTCCCCTTTCTCTTTATTCCTTCCCCTCTCCCCTATCGTTAGCACAGTCCATCATCTCCCTGTCTCCACTCGTACTCCCCTTTTTCCTTCTCCAGTAGTTCCCCTGTACCTTGTCGCACTGATGAGGCAGCTAGAGCTCATCGGCAGCAAGGGCAACTCAGTGAGAAAGGAAGAACGGGGCCTTTTAGCCAACGTTGCACTGAAGGACCGCCATACCGCCACCTACTCTCATACAAACCTGCTTTTATGGAGTAGGCAAGGTCAAGGCAGCTCTCCAGCATGACGTTGGCTGAATGGCTTCATGCTTCCTTTCTGGCTTAGCTGCACTTGCCACTGATGAGTTTATGACCCATGTGCGACTTGCATTGCAGGATAGGGCCTGGCACTAGAAGAAGTATTAGAGGATAGACCGTCAGACAAGCAGCGAGTCAGTGATCTCCCACAAAGCCCAGTCACTCAACTGGTGCAGCGCTGCAGTGGGGGCACAATGGAAGAGTAGGGCTTGGCTTCCCCATGCCTCTTTTACAGGGTGCCTGCAGTCAGCCACCATCATCCTGTCCCGCCAAGCTTGTTTTGTTCCCAGTTTGCTAATCCCCCCACCCTCACAATCCTCATAGGCTTGCTGCTGACATCACTTTGGGCTCACAGAAGAAATCCAATAAGCAAAGCCACAATAGAATCCAATGAAAAAAGGCCTGCTAGATAATCACCATTACATCATCAGTGATTTGTTTTAAGAAACAGTGTAGTGCACATTTGTTTGTGTTACAGTTTTTTTGTCGGATCGTCTGTGAATGAGGATGTGAAACATTCTCTTATAACAGACCCTCCATTTTATTCAATTTTTTAAAACGGTCTCATCGACCTGAATTTGCCGGGGGCTATAAACAGCCTAAAAGACCAGCCACTGCAAACACATGACTTTTAAATTGTTATCAATCCCTGGTTGTGAACAGTTTCCTGTAATCACCAAATGTCACAATAAGGAATTCACATTATTCATCAAAAACTTTGTCAGATGATATAGTTATATGGCTGAACATGCTTAAACTTATCTTCCCCTTTCGATTTTAAATTTTCATCTCATCTCGATGGGGTCCGTAAGCTGGTTCGCCGTGACCATTTTCCTTAAAAGACATTCCCTCCAAACATCGGGTAATCCTACGACACAAAGCTTTGTGTTTCAAGCCCAATACGAGAATGGCCCTTTATCAAGCACCATACCCGATTTCCTGTTCCGGTTTGAACAAAGATGATGTCATTCTTGCTGAATCCAATGACAGCTTCCAATAACACAAACTGAAGATCAATTTAAAGACCACCATTCAATCTCCACATTTAATCCCTGGGGGGCCACTGTCTGAAGCATGAAAATCCAGCGTTGTTCTCGATAACGCAACATGGCTTGCCGGTCACCCCCACGTATAGTTAAAGGAACCGCATCTACTATTGTCCATCTTAGTTGATCAAAAGTATGGGAATGCTGTATGCAATGTTGAACTACTGGAGCACTCATCACCTCGGTGTTTATACGTGACCTATGTTCCTGCAATCGCGTCTTTACTGGGCGTGTTGTCATACCCACATACATCAGTGTGCAAGGACATATGATCAAATAAATGACATAGGTAGACATGAAATTAGTTGAGTGACGTAAAGAATAATGTTTACCATCTCGTGGATCCACCCATTCCATCCCTTCTAGAGTCAATGAACACATATCACACTGACCACAGGCTCGATGACCCCCTCCGGAGGCCCCTATAGTCAATCTCGTGGTGGTGTGAACTACTCGGTCTGCTATATTCGCTCCAAGACGATAAGCTAATCATAGGGGTATCTGAAAACAAGAATGCTCAGCCAAAATGTGCCAATTGGATCGTAGAATCTTAGAAATCTCCATTGTATGCGGCATATATGGCAAAACCCCTGTAAAACAACCTGAAGATTCATACAATGGAGATTTCTACCTATGTCGTTTATTTGATCATATCTCCTTGCACACTGATGTATGTGGGTATGACAACACGCCCAGTAAAGACGCGATTGCAGGAACATAGGTCACGTATAAACACCGAGGTGATGAGTGCTCCAGTAGTTCAACATTGCATACAGCATTCCCATACTTTTGATCAACTAAGATGGACAATAGTAGATGCGGTTCCTTTAACTATACGTGGGGGTGACCGGCAAGCCATGTTGCGTTATCGAGAACAACGCTGGATTTTCATGCTCCAGACAGTGGCCCCCCAGGGATTAAATGTGGAGATTGAATGGTGGTCTTTAAATTGATCTTCAGTTTGTGTTATTGGAAACTGTCATTGGATTCAGCAAGAATGACATCATCTTTGTTCAAACCGGAACAGGAAATCGGGTATGGTGCTTGATAAAGGGCCATTCTCGTATTGTGCTTGAAACACAAAGCTTTGTGTCGTAGGATTACCCGATGTTTGGAGGGAATGTCTTTTAAGGAAAATGGTCACGGCGAACCAGCTTACGGACCCCATCGAGATGAGATGAAAATTTAAAATCGAAAGGGGAAGATAAGTTTAAGCATGTTCAGCCATATAACTATATCATCTGACAAAGTTTTTGATGAATAATGTGAATTCCTTATTGTGACATTTGGTGATTACAGGAAACTGTTCACAACCAGGGATTGATAACAATTTAAAAGTCATGTGTTTGCAGTGGCTGGTCTTTTAGGCCGTTTATAGCCCCCGGCAAATTCAGGTCGATGAGACCGTTTTAAAAAATTGAATAAAATGGAGGGTCTGTTATAAGAGAATGTTTCACATCCTCATTCACAGACGATCCGACAAAAAAATTGTAACACAAACAAATGTGCACTACACTGTTTCTTAAAACAAATCACTGATGATGTAATGGTGATTATCTAGCAGGCCTTTTTTCATTGGTGACATCACTTTTGGAGCAACTGTTCTGGTTTCTTTCCATCACTCTACATTTGCCAGTGAATCTGAAGTAAGTGGTGGCTGAACTTCTTCATTGTTCAGTCTCGTGAGAATGGCTCAGAAGTTTAGCTACTGGGTGGCTCAAATGTAAGGAGAGTCATAGAGGGTCAGAGGAAAATAAAACAGCTGTTCTAGAGGCAATGCTAGGACCAAACCTCTGGATAAAGTTGGGGGGAGAGTGTATATTTGGGGAAGAGAATCAGAGAACTGCATTTATGATCAATAGGACCTGCCACTTCCCCCCTCCTGGGCCTTAACATGAAGAATACTAGGCTAGCTGAATTCACTTGCAGGACAAATCAAGATAAGCTGGGGGGATTTTGTAGGTGTTACTCACTTTTCTCAGCAGGTAATAGAGCTCCTAACTAAAAAAAGATGGGCAGGAAACACTTTCCAAACTGTCAACATCAGTACTGCTTCTGCCTCTGTACAGATGGATATTCTTATCCACAGTGAAAGATATCTATAGGTTGACTTCTCCCAGAAAACAGACGGCAAAATTTAAGCATGTGGTGACGAGGCTGAGAAACATTCAGAATAAAACGAATAAAGACAATCAGTATGGACCCCGATTACCTCTGCTGCTAGAACCTGCCTTCAAGCTCAAAAACGGATTTGTTGCCCTGGAAGTAGATGGGAAGCCATCCAATGACGAGACGAAACAGAAGCTCCTAAACCCCAGTTTGCAGGATGTGCAAGAACCACTCCTAGGAAGCAAAGGGTAGTGGTGTCTGGCAACGGCCTTCTGAAGGGCACAAAAGCAACCATCTGTTGACAAAACCTGCTCTTCCTGGAGGTATACTGTATGCCAGGTGCCAAAAACCAATCCTACTGACTACAATCCGATGCTACCCAAGGGACTGCAAAAGTATCACACAGAAAGTATCAAAAGTGATTTTTATGGCTCTAGGAGAGAAGATGAAAGGGAGGCATGAGTGGTATTACTACTACTAATCATTTGTATAGCACTATGAGGTCTACACAGCACTGTACATACACAAGTAAGAGAAAGTCCATGCTCTGGAGAGCTTACAAACTACTCAGGACGGACAACATAACAAACTGGGGAGTAGGGTAGATCTAGGAAATGATCAAAATACACATACGTCGAGAGCACGTGAATAAGGGGATCTGGATCCAAAAGCAGCCTCGAAGAGGGGGGGTTTTAGCCTGGATTTGAATAGGACCAAAGATGGAACCTGGTGTGGTAACTCGGGTAATTAGTTCCAGGCATATGGAGCAACAAGGTGGAATGAACAAAGTCTGGAGTAGGCAGCGGCAGAGAAGGGTATGGATAAAAGTGATCTGCCAGAAAAGCAGAGTTCCCAAGGAAGGGTGTGGGGAGAGATAAGAGAAGAAAGGTAGCGATGAGCTGCTGAAAGAATGCATTTATAAGTCGGAAGGAGAAGTTTGAACTGTATGTGGAAACTGATACAGAGCTAGTGAAGTGACTTGAGAAGAGGCATTATATCAGCATAGCGAGACTGGTGGAAGATTAGCCACGTGGCTGAGTTTTGAACAGTTTGAAGGGGAGAGAGAGAAGTCAGAGGGAGACCAGAAACAGCATGCTGCATAGCCAAGACAAGAGGTGACTAGAGGGTAGATAAAGGGTCTCAGTAATATATTCAAAAAGGAAGAGATGAATTTTGCTGATGTTATATAGAAAGAAATGGCAGGTTTTAGCTATCTGTTGGATGTGTGTAGAGAAAGAGGAGTCAAAGATGACCCCAAGATTGCAAGCTCAGGAAACAGGGCGGAGTAAAGTGTTCTCCACAGAGCTAGAGAAAGGAGGAAGGAGTAATGTGTTTAGGGGGAAAGATAAGGAGCACAGTTTTGGCCATGTTTGGAATTTTCACTATCCTACAAATCAAAAGATAAAGGCCCTTGCAAAGAAAGTCATATCTTGCAGATTTATTTAATTGTTCTTGATCTTAATATACCATCTTATATAAGGCATAAAGCAGTGTGATACAACGAAAGAGGAACACACAATGGAGTGTCCTGTTGGCTCAGTCAAATGAGTTTCATCTTCATTGGATTCAATTTAAAATGTATGAAATTCTAGCCTTCATCCCCTCTTCTAAGTATCTGTTCATGCAATCAGAAGTTTTATTCAGAGAGCCTGTAACGGTTATTTATAACCGGATATCATCGGTGAAGAGATGACAGCCAATCTCATGGAACTGCATCAAGTCTGCCGATAAATGTATTTAGAGATTAAACAAAACAGAGTATGGGAATGGACCTTGAAATGAATGCAGAGTTGTGCAGATGATATCGAGAAAAGCTTTTTGGTTACCTGGACCATGGGATCAGGGATGATGTTCCAGGAAAGTTGGATGAGCAGTTCCAGATTTCAAGAAGTCATGAGACAAGCAGAGTATCTCTGAGGGAGGGAAAGGGAGAATGAGGATGGGCAGATTGAATGAACCTTACACTGCTTATCTGCTAGCATAGTCTGTATAACAAATGGTTTTCAAATATAAGAATCATGCATAGATTGGGTTTGAATAGCAGGATGTTATGCATCAAAATATGTACACATAAATTTATATATCTACATGGCATGTCATATACTGTATTATGCTTAACTTTTCAAAATTCAGTTTATATGTGTAAATTCATAATAGTAACATAGCAAATAAAGGCAGCAAAAGGTTGGAATAGCAGAATATGCAATGCAATGTGTGCCTTTGAGTCAATGCTGACTCCTGGCAACCCAGCAGTTCTTGGGGTATAAGGGCTTAGAAACAAATAGGCCTGATATTTAAAAAAAAAAGACTTATGCACTTGACACCGATGCCAACTACTTTTTGAAATTTGCCTTGGTTATACGTATAAAAGATGCAGGGGGAGGGCTGAAAAGTTATAGAGAAAGCAGCAAAATTTACAGTAGCTGCTTTCCATGTGATTTTCTACACATAAAGATAGGTGGCAAAAGAGCAGGCCAAATTTATGCATAGAAGCCTTGATAGAGTATGGTCAGCAGCGCCATTTAAATGGGTGGCACCATTGTATATATGATTAAAGTTAAAACATCACTGCCAGCATTTTATTTTATCCAGTGGCCACAGGCACTCAGTATCAGGCCAAAATAAATCTAGCCTGACCAGTAAGGCGGTTAGGATTATAAAGTCACTCCATACAGGTTGCCTTCTATGCCTTTGATTAAGGTTGTAACTGCCACTCCTTGCAGGTTATCCCCGTCTTCTTAGACGTGCATAAAAGTCATTCCACTGCTGCTTTCAGCTGAAGCACCCCAAGCTTGGTTTCCACCCTCTTCTATTATCCCACGCCTTTGTGAATTCCATCATCGTTTTTGTCTTCACTGCCCCCTTCAGGGCAGCATTCCAGGCATCCATCATACTTTCCTTAAAAATATTTCCTGCTGTTGCTCCTGAGTCTTATTCCTTGCAGCTTCATATCATGTCCTCATATGCTAGCGCTTCCTTTCCATTTCCTGTGCATTAATACCTTACAAGTATTTAAACAGCTATAGCATATCTCCCCTGGCCCCCACTCTTCTCTAGGGTGTTTCAGTCTCTTCTCATATGCTTGCTTTTCTTTGGACCTACTCTAGCTTCTTTATATCCTTACTGAGATCCAGTCCCCAAAGATGAACAACACGGCCTTCTAAGTGAGACCTAACCACTAACCTGTACCAAGGATTTTACCACTTCCTTTTTTTTGAAGGTTCTGCTTCTCTTTATAACCTACCATCCCTCTGGCTTTGGTCACTACTATTTCATACTGTTTTGCTACCTTGAGACCATCAGACGTTCACCACAAGTCTCTTGCCGAGTTCATGCACATCGGTCACTTTACCCCATCACCTAGAAATTTTGCACATCCACATGCATCACTCTGTACCGCTTTGCATTAAAGCTTAAAAGTCAAGCAGTGACTAGTATTCTAATTTTTAGGTCTTTTATTTTCTTTATTTTGTTTGCCCCCTGAGGAGTGTCTACTCTGTTACAGATCTTTGTCATCTGCAAAAAAGCAAACTTTTTCTCCTAATCATTCCATAATATTGCTTACAAAGATACTGAACAGAACCGGCCCCTGGACCAATCCCTGAGGCACTCCACTACTCAAATTTCTTTCCTCTGAGCAAATTCCATTTATCGTCACATTCTGTTTCATGTAAGTCAATCAATTTCTAATCCAGTCCACCACCTTGGGACCTGCCCCCAGAATGCTAAGTATATTAATGATCCACCTATGAGTAGCAGTATCAATAGTTTTGCTGAAATGTAAATAGACCTCATCCAATACGTGCCTTTGTTCTAGGTCTCCATTCACCCAATCAAAACAATCAAGCAGATCTGTTTGATAGGATCTGCCTCTAGTAAAATCACGCTGCCTCGGACCTTGCAAACCACTGCAGTGTATATACTTCAGAGGTCAGACTGTGTACGTATTTAAAACCATGATACTGGACTGGAGCTTGGCTTAATGTAGTCAAGAAATGAATGTAGCCCTTTTGTTGGCAGGAATTAGTCTCTGCAGTGTTTAAGGAGTCCGCCTTCAGCAGTTGCAGCAAAATCGACTGAATGTAATGTCGGGGAAAAAAAGTTTCATGAAATGTTGTTGTTGTTGTTGTTGTTAAGTGCCGTCGAGTCGGAGTCGACTCATGGCGACCCTCTGGATAGCTATCCTAAATTGTGTTCAGTCTTGAGTCAGGCGGCTCATTGTTGACAGACTGGTACCCGTAGCTGTTGTTATTGTATCGATCCATCTCATTGCTGGCCTTCCTCTTTTGCGTTGACCTTCTGTCTTGCCAAGCATGATGTCTTTCTCTAATGATCTCTCTCTTCATGAAATAGAACCATCAATACCTGCTGCGGCCAGGCATAAAGGATCACACTTTCTTGCACTCCGCAATAAAGTTTTGGAATGTGGACTATGTTGTCAGTGAAATCATTTGTGGTTTGGAACAAAGTGGAAGAAAAAAATATCAACCACGCAGTAGAACTAGGTTTGCCAACTGGCTCCAGATGCGCTCAACAGGCTTGATCCAGTCCTGGGTTTACCCCATTGCAGGCAAGGACTTGTAGTTTTACTTTTCTTATGAAGTCCAATAGAGACATTGGAACTACACATAGCTGCATGCAATAGGGTAAACCCAGGACTAGAACAAGCTTGTTGTGCGCATCTGGAGCCAGCTGGCAATCCTAAGTAAAAGAGAAGCATACAAGTGAAACAAAATCTGTAATTTCCAGTTGTTAATCTTTAGCAATTATCCACTTCTAAGTAAAAAAATATATATATATTTATATCAAATTCACTGACACATCAATATGCAATTTTATTGAGCAATCACAAAAGGAAATTTGGACCTCTCAATTTTCCCTTAGGGCCTTTCTCCCAGGAAAATTGAAAAAAAAAGACCTCTTATTCCTCATCAAATACAAACAAATCACTTCCAATACTGCATTTGTGACTGGTGCATCAAGATACAGCTTTTACTCTCCTGACCTGGGAATAATAATTCTCCATGGTACTACTCCATTGAGTTTTCCCTTGATTCACTCCAGCACATAGATGGAGAGACACCCTCTTTCTATGCCATAAGGAAAATGCTCCCCTTCCCCTTCTTGGAGGGCTGGAGAGTATAGTCCCTTCTGTTCCTCCTACCTGCTCCCTGGTTAGTGACATCTCACTAGGACTCACTAGTCCCTCTTATACTACTGCTCCATCCTGTGAGGCTTGGTAACACCTCCCTCACATTCTAAGAATTGCCAAGTTACCCATTTTCAGGAGTGAGATTTTTTGCCAGTTCTTATTTTAAATTTGCATTGCAATGTAGTATGATATTTGTTGTCCCTGATTTTACCCATTGGAATCAGTGCTGCAGGTCCCATCATGCATCAAGATGAGATTGTCAGAAATCCCAGACTGGCTTAAATTCTCACTCCTGGAACTGGGTAGCTTGGCAACTCTGCATATATACCTAGAGAAATATCTTCATCCAAGCTAATTCTTGATCCTCATCTACTGCAGAGTCACTGGAATTTCTGGACGTTCACTGCTGAATTGTTTTAAGAATCAAAAATAAAGCTTTCATAGCAATGATATCAGAGCATTTTTCACCAACTATGAGATTCATTCACATAAAAAAAGTAGTTTATGTTTAATAAAATAGATACTCTTTCATCTAGGGAAGTAGAATAAGTAATTTACCAAAATTATAGCACTTACAGACAATATATATTCAGAATAGAAGTTCTGAGAGTTTCTTCTCTACAGATTGTGGAATTGGTTATAGATGCTGCTGTAATCATCTCTGGCAATGTTTATAATCTGAGGAAATAAAGTGAAATGGATTGTGATGACCATTGTGCAATTCCTGATGATTCTCCTGCTCCTTTACTGGAAGAATAGTGACATCTAGTGGAGCGATTTCAGAGTCACTGTGTCTCTGTCTATTTCCTTTCTGCAGAAATCCTTGCAAAGTAGATTATTAAAGTGACCTTAGAACAGCCCCATTTCATTTTGGATTTCTACTGTGCATCCAACCTGAGGAGATATTTGTATTTATCAGGACAATATTTAATTGCAATGGTTGCCATGATTAAATTAAATCCAGATATGCAATGCCAGTCTCTGGACAGCGGCTGGCACTGAATATCCGGAATAGGCCGTTATTTCCAGCATTATCCGAGTATCAGCAATATTCAGCGGCACTATCCCGATAGTTTAGGACCAGCCTTTTTTTGTCCTTAGTTATGACAATAGTGGCGCTGAATATCACAACTGTCTGGATAATTCGCCACTTTGCCTACAGATGGCACAGTACTTTCCAGGTAGGTATGACCTCGATTGGCCACTGTTGGAAACAGGATACTGGGCTTGATGGACCTTGGTCTGACCCAGTATGGCATAGCTTATGTTCTTATGTAGGTGATTTGTAAGCCCCAGTCAGCATCGCTTCTCCAGATATCAGGTGCTGCTATTGAGATAAATACATCTGAATAGTTACCCCTTATTTTTTAAAAAGTTACTATACAGCCTCCCTAAAGCTTTCTTCAATACTGGTACTTTCGCCCTGCATCCAGCAGCCAGATAAGTGCATAAGCACTTCACCTCCTCTTGCCAGCCAAAGTCTTGCATGACTGGTATATCAAAACGTTGGCCCAGTTGCAGGAGATAAGGCGTTTATGCATGTCTCTGGCTATCAGGAGCCAAGCGAACGTGTTGCCATTGGTGAAAGTCAGAGGAAAGCAGTGCAGCAACTTTTTTAAAAGCCTGTTAGGTTCGCCATGCTCTGGCTCTATCATCACAGTGTGGAATCACTGGACCCCCTTCTTGACTGTGCCCACCCCTCCACACAAACGCACAGTGTAAGTTGCTTGGACAGAATTTATGCCCCTGATACTCTTCCAACTCTATTTTCTTTTCTCGTAGACTCCATGAGCCTCCTGGGGCAATAGATTAACTACCCCAAAGGGTCTCTCCCAATCTCTGCAGCCTTGCTAAGTGATCCCACCATAACAGGCCCTAGCTGAATACTCCAGTTACTCTAACTCTTGACCACTGATGCTACCACAACAGGTTTTCAGAAGCAGAGCTCTTCACTCCCAAACTCCAGGGACTTCTTCCCTCTAGGCACTCCCAGTCATGGACAGAAGACCCCAATCTGCATCATCCCTCCCACACTCAACCCCCTCCCCCCTCCCCACACATAGACTTTACCCATCCCTTGGTCAGAGGATCTTAGATAGCTCCTCAACATTTCCTATGGTGAAAAAAAAAAAAGCAACAAACCGATGAATCCTTTCTTTTTCCTTCACCCCCACCAGGTTGGTAGATAGAGCCCAATCCTTCAAGTCCTGGAACTCAGGGCTGATTGAGCTCTGAATCTGTCTTAGGATGGCAGAAAAGAGGCAAGAGACAATTTTTCCTCCCAAACTAGGGCTTATATGTTTTTACCCGACATCATAGCATTTCTGTAACTTCTTCCAATAGGGGAGCAATCTATGTAAATAATCCCACATTATACACTCAACAGTATAGAAATACAGTTTAAAGAGTCAAAGGGGCACATAGCAATAAATCACTAGGTCATTTTTCAGTGAGCCTGTCGCAGTTTGTAATGAAGAGATGTAAATCCAAAAGGAGGACTAGTTAGAATACAAGAAGAGGGGAGGAAATGACATCATCGTTGCAACCGGAGGCCTAAAAGATCAGCTCTGTGGCTTTGGTTTAAGAGCCCTTCCCAAACGGTGAAATATCTCCTGATTTCTACATGCAGTAGTGGAGAATATTGCTTTAATACCCCAAGAGACATGAATGGCTGGGAAAAAAATCAGCATCAATCTCAAAAGCTATGCTTTCAAAATGGCAGTGAGCGCAGCTACAGGGAAGCCTAAGATAGTGACAGGCTCAAGCCTGGAAAGTGGGAAAAGCAGTGTGGAGTCCAATACTGAAGGGTACAATGAACTTCAGAAACTACAGCAGGACATCAAATTCGCCGCACTTAGACAAGACCTCACTGAATTTAAAATGGATACTCAAAATTGGATCTCCGAATTAAAGGGGAGCATAAATGAGATGGAGACAGAATGTAAGAGGGAGGCTCAGGAAGGGATGATTCAGGCCTTGCAAGCTGATAACGCCCTGTTATGGGCAGCACAGGAGGAATTGCAAACTAAACTTCAAGACCTCGAAAACTGCTCATATAGAGGAAATATATACCTCCGGGGGATCCCAGAGACAGAAGAATCGGTGGATTATAAAATTCTAACAGCAATTTTGCATAGCGGTCGCCAGTGCACCAGGTTTAGAAGAGGCCTCCATCTGCTTCAAGGTGGAATGCATGCACAGGGCCTTGGGGCCTAAGAAAGATGGCAAAACGTGAGATATTGTAGCCTGTCTGCACGAATATGCAACAAAGGAGGCGATCCAGGCGGCGGCTAGGAGACGGGAAAATTCAGTGGGATGGTCATGAAATTGAAGTGTTTGGAGACTTGTCCCCCTTAATCATGCAAAAGCAGAAGTTGTATAGTGGGATTACCAAGTGGCTGTAGCAGAAGCGCATTAGATATAAATGGTTGTTTCCACTAGGTCTTCAGTTTACCATTTCTGGTACCACAACCTATGCCAAATTCTGGACGCAGCAATCAAAGCATTGCAAAAAGCAGACTGGAACAATTTACCTTAAGTGGGTACCTCAGGTTCTGCATCCATCCCACAGTCCACTCTTGTTGCTACCAGCTGGGTGAGAGTGAGAGGAGGAGAGAAAGGTCTGCGTCATCAGAAGAAGACAGGAGAGGACTCCCCTAGTTGAAATGTTATTGAGTGGATCTGTGGTGTGATTAGTAATGTACCAGATCTCGGGCATGATTGATAGCAGTGTGTTTGGTGTGGTGAATGGTTTTGTTGCATGGATTGTTTATTGTGGTGGGGGGGAGCATGAGTGGACTTGGGAAAGAGCTGAGGGGTTAGATTGGGGGGATAGGGTAAGGGCAAATATAGCATGAAGAAGGATCAAGCAAAGTTTAAGAAATGATATAGAATTTGGCAGCTAAGATTTAAAGCTAAAAAAAATGCAGGGTCATGGATTTGGACTGCCAAAGATCATGGGAGAGGTACAGTATAGAAGATGAAGCTCTGTGCATTTAAACACAATCTGGGGGAGATCATGTCTGATGATCTTAAGGTAGCCAAACAGGTGAAACCAGACGGATGCTTGGGTATATAGGGAGAAGAATGACCAGCAGGAAAAGAAAGAGGCGAGAATGCCTCTGTATAGGTTTCTGATAAGACCTCCTTTGGAGTATGGTGTGCAATTCTGGAGACCACACTTTCAACAGGATGTAAATTAAATGAAATTGGTCCAAAGCATAGCTACTAAAATGGTCAGTAGCAATGGGCTTTTTTCTAGAAAAAAAAGGGTACCGGTACTCACATACAGGGCCAACCTTCAGAAAAGGTGACTTTCCAAGACTCCGTCCCCATAGTAGCCGTGCCCTCACACTAACCCACCCCTGCGGCCAGTCACAGAGCATGTCAGCAGAATATGTCACCTCAGACACATATAAAGAGAATATGCATAGAGCCTCACCAAATATAGAATAAGTAACCACAAATTACAAATCATAATGTGTGGTGAAAAACTGAACCGGAACCCCCAAAAAGCCAGACTTTAGTGCAACACTGAAAAAAGCAAACTATTTTTCTTCTTGTTCTAGCCTTTCATAATCTACATGGTAGAGCACAAACACAAACACTGCTACTGCTGTTAGAGATGTCGTTCAATGAGTCCCATCACTGGGATACAAATACACATTATAAGAAAGCTTTTGACAGCATCCCACACTCTTGGATAATACATTGCATTGAAATGTATAAAATAAATTCTGGTTTGATAGAATACATTAAGTTCACTATGACAATGTGGCAATTCACACACTTTTTGAGATATGAAGATGGTCAGTACATCATTCCTTACATTAAGATCCAGCGAGGAATATTTCAGGAATGTTTTGCCACTTCTGTTTTGTTTGGCTCTTAATCCAATGAGTGTTCTCATCAACTCTTTGGGGTATGGATTTAGTCTGAATCCTAAAGATGATACCAACCCAGAAGCAACTTCCCATCTGCTATTTATAGATGATCTGAAGCTCTACATTTCCAGTGACCAACAATTAGCAGAGCAACTTCGTCTGGTGAAAACCTTTTCTGATGACATCAGGATGATTTTTGGCCTTGACAAGTATGCTAAGGCAACCTTTTTCAGAAGAAAATTGAGCAAAACTGAAAACATCTCCCTTACTGAGGGCTGTGACGTTAAGGACCTTGAACAGGAAGGTGTATATAAGCATCTCGGAATAGAGGAAGGAATGATACTTGAGAAGAAACTATTGAGAGAGAAGATCAGTAAAGAATATTACAGGAGATTAAAACTGTTATTGAAAACTGCTTTAACATCATGAAATAAGATACAAGCCATCAATCAGCTGGCAATTCCTGTACTCTCATATAGTTTTGGGATTGTGGATAGGCTTCATAAAGATCTTGTAAAACTAGATGTGCGAACAAGAAAAATCTTCCATGCTCATGAAGTAATTTACAAGAATCAGTGTATGCCAAGATTGTACATTTCTAGAGCTGATTTATAGAGATTGAGTACTCCTACCAAGCTACTATTGTAGGCCTCCAAGTCTATCTGACAGCATCATCAGATCCAAATATGCAAAAAAAAGTGCTGAAATGTGAAAGTAAACATCCAGAATCTGTCTCAATCATAAAACTGTGAGAATCCACAGGCATGCACTTGAAAGGAAGTAACAGAATTTGCAAAACAAGAGAAACAACTCTTCAAAGAATTAGATCAACAGGCAAGGAAAAACAAGTGGCAAATGCACAAATACAGTGGAAAATACAGACTGTTACTCCAAGAACCTTTTGTCGATCAAGAACGGACACATGAATGGTTGTGGAGAGGTGAAATGAAACTGAAGGATGAAAGATTGATAGTTGCAGCCCAGGACAGTGGATTACGAATAAGATGGTTTATGGCGAGTATTGAAAAAACTGGCACAATAGACATATGCTGATTATGTAAGAACGAGCTGGAAACAGTGACTCACCTAATAGCAGACTGTGAAGTTCTGATGGTGGAAAATTTCTATACAGAAAGGCACAACAAAGTAGCACACGTCCTCCCCTGGAAACTCTGGAAACACTACAACATCACTGTTTCTGAAAAGCACTGGGATCATGACCCTAAGAGAATAACAGAGAATGAAGAGGTTATGATCACCTGGGACATTCCCATTCTGATGGATAAGAAACTGGATGCCAGGAAACCTGACATAGCAGTAAAGGAGAAGAATACCAGAGCGGCATTTATAATAGAAGTGTCGGTACTGAGGGATTATTCTGTAAATCATGTGGAGAGGAAGAAGATCCTGAAGTAAAAAGAGATGCAGTCAGAGACCAAGAAAATATGGCAGAAAGATACAGAAATATTTCCCATTGTATTGGGAGCCACAGGCTTAATAAAGAAGAATTTCCAAGCACATCTTGACAAACTACCCATACATGTTACATCTTATGAACTCCAGCAGGAGGCTCTCTTTGCACAATGCAAGTATTACGCTGAGCATTAGCAGTAAATTTGAGAGAGTAAGATCATACTCCACATACCCTGGGTTAGAAGTGAGGTTCATAAATGCCATAGGATGCGCAAAACTAACCCATTTGGAGAAACTACACCAAGTAAAACTACATCAGGCAAAGCAGGCTAAAGTCTGTACAGGAAGGATAGAGAAGAAAAGGGAAGGCATGGAAATGAAATGATTGCAGAGTCTATAAATTCAGAGTCATTTTCAATATATTCTTTTAAGAAAAATGAACAACAACAAAAATCAATATTAAAAAAAACATACATACTTTTGGACAAGTTTCACAAGAATCTCCAGATCTCCAGTAGGTTCATGGTCTGAATTTTGCTAATCTGATTTGTGATATAGTGGGTCAACTACCACTATTTTGCATTTGGTGTCTATTGCAGACTGGCCCAACAATTTTTCGATGAACATCATTCCAGCTGATGTGTTTATTAGCAAGGCTAGGGATCTTGATGGGACTGCAGCAAGGCCCACCTGTGAAAACATTGTTTCATACTCACCTAAAACTGAGGGAACTGAGATTTGGTCAGGACTCTAAGAGCCCAATATTCAAAGGCATTTGCATACTTGCAAACCGTGTAAATGCTGCTAAGCGGGATATTCAGTGGGTGCTGCTGCTGCACACCTCAATGCTGATTAGTACTGAGGCATTCTAGGCCATATCCAGGCAGTGGTGATATTGAGCCACTATTCGGTTATGGCTACGCGGTGAACGTAAGGCACAGCAAAGGTCATGGAAGCTAACTGGGAGGCTGAATCACCACTACCTGGTTAGCCTCTTGCTGGATATGACCTTGGCATTGAATATCCAGGTTTAAAGTTCAGCAGTAGTGGCTACCTGCATTAGATCAGCTAGCTGCCGCCACTGAATATCTGACCCAAAGTGTATTTCAATGGAGTGGACATAATTCATCTCAAATTATTTTCTCCGCCAGATATTCTCAGAATCTGTAAATCCACTCTCTTTCATTCAGTTGAAGTGTTTCAATTTCAGTTCACCAAATTCAGTTTCAGTTCACCAAATGTTAAAGGCTCCCGAATTTCTTGTAGCCATAATTTTGTATCTAGCACCTGTGAGAGATCCATTTCTTCATCGTCAATTGGGTTTTCATAAAATGCATTTAGACAGATAGCAAGCTCTTCTTTGGAGAATTTTCCCACGAAACTCCAAAATCTTAGTCATGCCTAAAGTAGGTTCATTCTCTTGATTTTATCATTTTGCTTTTGGTGTCTATTGCCGAATGATATTCATGAAGTAGCCAAGACTAAATAAATTTTGTTGGATCAAAGTGAGTTAGAGGAGATGCAATTATTTTGATGAAAATCAATCTTGATGGAGTGGCAGTATGAAAAACATCTTTCACACTCATCTGAGGAAATCAGAAAGATGTCAAGTATGTATTTCAAAAATTAATAATTGAATTTTCACATGAAATTCCATATCTGAGTTGTGCCTGGAATAGGTTCAGGGTCTCGATTTTATTTTTTTAGCTTCTGATATCTGTTGCAGAATAATACGCATGAAGTAGCCAAGACTGAACATAGTTTGCTGGATCGATCTGAGTTAGAGGAGGCCCAACAATTCTGATGATAGTGTATTTGCCAACAAAGAGGATCCTGATGGTGTCACAATAAGGTTCATCTGTGAAAAACCTCTTTCACACTCACTTGATGAAATTGAAATGATGTCAAGAGTATGTTTCAAAGGAAATAATTTGGAATTTGTTTTCTCCTCCAGATATTCTTGGAATCCAGGAATTATCTCTCTTTCATTCATTCGGAGTCTTTTGGATAAATTTCTTATTTCTGTTTCTCCAAAAGTTAAATGCTTTCGGATGTCCTCTGGCCACTGTTTGGGATCTAGCACTTTGGCTCATTTAGGTAGCTCAAGCAATCTCTTTTCTACAGAGATTTTCAGGTTGTCATAGAAAGCATTTGGACAGATTGGAGGAAACTCTTTTCTGTCTTTTCTGTAGAGAGCAATCCATTGGAATATGAGTCTATTAGCAGCAGTAATGGATTTTTTGTAATATGGTCCAGGATTTCCTCGTCGGTCTTCAAAACCTTGAACAAGACTTAATTGTGTTGTTTGTTCTATATGGATTCATATTACATTCTTGTAGGTCTGGGCTTAGTTCAGACAGTTCTTGGACTTCATCACATGTCAATCCTAAATCTAATTCTATACATGTAATCTTCCTTAGCAATACTTCATACATGCTTCTATCATTCCTGTCTCTAGTACAATCATTCTTAGCTTCTTCAAAATGAAGTACCAGTGCTTCATAGTCCTGCCATACTGCAGAAACTCATCAAAAGCTAGATGCTAACCAATGAGTGCATAGAATGTATCCAGTTTTCAAAAGGTAAATATCCAGTGTAGTTGCGCACAATTGTATTTCTCCACAATTTTTTGGTGATGCGTGGTACAGCACATACGGCTTATCAATGAATGATTTGAATCTATTAATTCCTGAAAGCTTTTACAGCATCTTGGACTGATAATTCTAATCTGTGACTAGCACAATGCCATACAATAATTGAGGGAAATTTGTTTTTTAGTAATTTCTTAACTTCACCATGAAGCCCCAGCATTACAGCTGCTCCATCACAAGCAACAGAAAATAAATAATACTGCAAATATTCTTCTGTTATACCAGTAGACTGGAAATGATAAAGTAAAGAGCTGAGATTCCTTTTGCTGTTACATTTTCTAATTCAACCAAATCAAGGAATAAATTTACTGGTATAGGCACTCAACAATCTGTAATAAATACTCAAACATACATAATGAATTTGGTTTTTTGACTGAGGGTTGTTGCTTAATCAATTAATGTTAACTGAACACCCATACCCCCGGCCAAGCACTTGATCACTCAAGCTTTCTTAGATCACGTCCTGTTCTATTTCCTCAGAGGTGTCCACACTGTTGTAGATCTTGGTGTCATCTATAAAAAAAGAATGCATTTTTTGCCAGCCCCTCTTCAATACTGCTCAAAAAAATATTGAACAGAACCAGCCTCAGCACAAACTCCTGATGCACTCCACTAATCATTTTTCTTTCCTCTTTACCACTCTTCCATGTTGTCAGTCACTCAGCCGGTTTCTAGTTCAGTCCTCCACCTTGGAGCCCAGCCTCAGTTGTTCCAGTGGCGTAAATTCCACCCATGCGGCACCTGCAATGCGAGGGGGCCCGTACAGTGCCGGTAAGGCAGCGCAGCAAACATTCTTGGTGATCTTTGCCGCACTGCCTCCGCTCTTCTAAGTTTGCCTCATGCCCGGCAGCTGTTCCCTGCCAGGCTGAAGTCTCATGAGAACAGCTGCACTGCAAGACTTTGGCCTGGGAGGGGAACAGCCTCCAGGCATAAGGCAAACTTAGAATAGCGAAGGCAACGCGGCAAAGATCATCAAGTAATTTTGCCTTGCTGCTGCTGCCGCTGCCACTATATGGGGGGGGCACCACACAAGGGGAACCATGAAGGGGGCGCCACCGCAACAGTGGGGAGCCCTCATTGGAACTTACGCCACTGGGCTGCTCAGTTTATTTATGGGACTTTTGATTTAATTGTCTATATCAAAAAAATCAAACTGATTCATTTGACAGAATCTGACTCTGATAAAACCATATTGCTTCATATCCTAAAACCCTACATGTTACACTGCATTTTCATCAAGAGTCATAAGAAATGCCATACTGTGTCAAACCACGGTGCATCAAGCCCAGTATCCTATTTTCAACAGTGGCCAATCCAAGTCACAAGTACCTGGTGGGTTCCCAAAAAAGTACGCAGATTCCACCATGCTTATCCAGTGGTCCTCTTTAATAATGGTTAATGGACCTATCCTCCAGGAACTTTAAAACCAGGTACACGAACAGCTTTTACTACATCCTCTGGTAACGAATTCCAGAATTCGATTACTCGTTGAGTGAAAAAATATTTTCTCTTATTAGTCCTAAATGGGCTATACTGTATTATTACTAATTACTAAGCATTTATAAAGCGCTGCAACATACGAAGCGCTGTACAAACATAAAAAGAGACAGTCCCTGCCCGTTAGAGCTCACAATCTAGTCAAGACAAAATATGAAATAAATTAGATAATACAAATAACAATTAACAAGACAAGAATAAATGTTTATGGAGAGAACAAGAAAGGACGAGTTAGGAACAACAAGCAATAGTGAAGAAATGGGATTTCAATTTGGATTTGAAGATGGCCAGGGAGGAGGCTTGGCGGACAGAGACAGGTAGAGAATTCCAGGAAAAGGGTGCAGCCATTTGAAAGGAGTGAAGTCTAGAATTAGCAGTACGAGTAAAAGGCATAGATAAACGAAGACAATTAGATGAGCGGAGTAGGCGAGAGGGGGTGTAGGTAGAGATGAGGGATGAAAGGTAATGAAGAATGAATACATTTATAGGTTAGAAGGAGGAGTTTGAACTGGATACGGAAGCGGATGGGGAGCCAGTGAAGTGACATGAGAAGAGGAGTAATGTGTGAAAAACAAGACTGACGGAAAATCAGACGAGCTGCAGAATGTTGAATAGACTGGAGAGGAAAGAGGTGGTTAGCAGGGAGGCCAGCAAGGAGAAGGTTACAGTAATCAAGGCGGGAGGTGATTAAAGAGTGGACAATCAGTTTAGTAGTGTTATCAGAGAGAAAAGGGCGAATCTTGGAGATATTGTAAAGAAAGAAACGGCATGTTTTAGCAATGTTTTGGATATGTAAAGAGGAGAGAGATGAGTCAAAGATAACACCAAGGTTCCATGCCGAAGAAACAGGAAGGATAACAGAGTTATCCACAGAGATTGAGAAAGGGGAAGGAGGAGGGGATGCATTAGGGGGAGAAACAAGGAGTTCAGTTTTGGCCATGTTCAGCTTCAAGCGGCGGTAGGACATCCAGGAAGTAATGTCAGAGAGGCAGGCCGAGATCTTAGCTTGAATTTCAGGAGAGATAACAGGCATAGAGAGGTAGATTTGAGAGTCATCAGCATAGAGATGACAGTGAAATCCATGGGAAGAGATAAGGGCACCAAGGGATTGGGTATAGAGAGAGAAGAGGAGTGGACCTAAGACAGAACCTTAAGGTACACCCACAGGTAAAGGGGTAGAAGAGGAGGAGGAGCCACCGAAGTACACAATGAAAGAGCGGTGGGAGAGATAGGAGGAGAACCAAGAAACTACAGAGCCTTTGAAACCGAGTGAAGACAGGGTGATAAGAAGAAGATTGTGGTCAACGGTGTCAAAGGCAGCAGAGAGATCCAGAAGAATGAGGACAGAATAAAAGCCTTTGGACTTAGCCAGAAACAAATCATTGGCGACTTTGGTAAGAGCAGTTTCGGTAGAATCTACGGGACGGAAACCGGATTGTAAAGGATCTAGGAGGGCATGAGAGGAGAGGAAGTTGAGACAGTGGTGGTAGACAGCACATTCAAGTAATTTAGAAATGAAGGAAAGGAGAGAGATGGGATGATAGTTAGGACAGGAGGGATCGAGTGAGGGTTTCTTGAGGAGGAGTGTGACAATAGCATGCTTGAAGTCAGAAGGGAAGGTAGCGGTGGAAAGCGATAGGTTGAGAATATCTTCTCCCTTTCCTGCCCCCACCACCATCCACAGCTCTCCCCTGCACGGGGATAGAGCCTCCGGCAGAGAGGGCAGCAGCCGAGCATCTCCCGCCCAATCCGGGCGCACCGAGGACGATTTAAAGAGCGCGCCATCGGGCGCGTGTCCTTTCCTGCCCCCACCACCATCCACAGCTCTCCCCTGCACGGGGATAGAGCCTCCGGCAGAGAGGGCAGCAGCCGAGCATCTCCCGCCCAATCCGGGCGCACCGAGGACGATTTAAAGAGCGCGCCATCGGGCGTGTGTCCTTTCCTGCCCCCACCACCATCCACAGCTCTCCCCTGCACGGGGATAGAGCCTCCGGCAGAGAGGGCAGCAGCCGAGCATCTCCCGCCCAATCCGGGCGCACCGAGGACGATTTAAAGAGCGCGCCATCGGGCGCGTGTCCTTTCCTGCCCCCACCACCATCCACAGCTCTCCCCTGCACGGGGATAGAGCCTCCGGCAGAGAGGGCAGCAGCCGAGCATCTCCCGCCCAATCCGGGCGCACCGAGGACGATTTAAAGAGCGCGCCATCGGGCGTGTGTCCTTTCCTGCCCCCACCACCATCCACAGCTCTCCCCTGCACGGGGATAGAGCCTCCGGCAGAGAGGGCAGCAGCCGAGCATCTCCCGCCCAATCCGGGCGCACCGAGGACGATTTAAAGAGCGCGCCATCGGGCGCGTGTCCTTTCCTGCCCCCACCACCATCCACAGCTCTCCCCTGCATGGGGATAGAGCCTCCGGCAGAGAGGGCAGCAGCCGAGCATCTCCCGCCCAATCCGGGCGCACCGAGGACGATTTAAAGAGCGCGCCATCGGGCGCATGTCCTTTCCTGCCCCCACCACCATCCACAGCTCTCCCCTGCACGGGGATAGAGCCTCCAGCAGAGAGGGCAGCAGCCGAGCATCTCCCGCCCAATCCGGGCGCACCGAGGACGATTTAAAGAGCGCGCCATCGGGCGTGTGTCCTTTCCTGCCCCCACCACCATCCACAGCTCTCCCCTGCACGGGGATAGAGCCTCCGGCAGAGAGGGCAGCAGCCGAGCATCTCCCGCCCAATCCGGGCGCACCGAGGACGATTTAAAGAGCGCGCCATCGGGCGCGTGTCCTTTCCTGCCCCCACCACCATCCACAGCTCTCCCCTGCACGGGGATAGAGCCTCCGGCAGAGAGGGCAGCAGCCGAGCATCTCCCGCCCAATCCGGGCGCACCGAGGACGATTTAAAGAGCGCGCCATCGGGCGCGTGTCCTTTCCTGCCCCCACCACCATCCACAGCTCTCCCCTGCACGGGGATAGAGCCTCCGGCAGAGAGGGCAGCAGCCGAGCATCTCCCGCCCAATCCGGGCGCACCGAGGACGATTTAAAGAGCGCGCCATCGGGCGTGTGTCCTTTCCTGCCCCCACCACCATCCACAGCTCTCCCCTGCACGGGGATAGAGCCTCCGGCAGAGAGGGCAGCAGCCGAGCATCTCCCGCCCAATCCGAGCACGATTTAAAGAGCACGCCATTGGGCGCGCCCGCACCTTACGGGCCCACGCCTGAGGGCCTCGCCAGAGGGCCCTTTGGCGTGGCCCTTAGGCGGAGACCTGGCGGAGGCCTAGAAACTCTCGATTACAGAAACTGGAACATACAACAACAGTCTCTCTCCTGTCGTTTACAATAACGAAACTCTAAACGCATTGCAACTTTCATCTCCTACATTGATTTAAAACGCAAGACACCAGCAGCAACTAGGGTTCAACACGCAGACAGAAGAAATACCCTCACCGACTACCATCCTACACCAACAGACCTGTGATACCAACATACAGTCAACCAGCTGGAGCTCCCTTGAAGTAGAACTACATCCCTTCACAAAGGAAACAGACCATCCATCGATATCAGCAAGTATAACTCTCCCTAATGATCTAGATATAACAGAGACTTCCAACATACCAAACTATAAAGATATACTGTTGTCAGTAGACCTTTACTGTTATTGATAGACCTCACTGTTGTCAGTAGACCTTACAGTACTATTTACAGCCACATTTACTGTTGTCAGTAACCCACGTAATATTACCTTTAATCTCATATACTGTTGTCAATAACTCTTGATATCAGTAACCCAAAGAACATAGTCAGTAGCCTCATATACTGTTTTACTACTGCCAGCAACTATATAACACTGTCAGAAGATCATATCACACTGTTAGTAACACATTTACTGTTGTCAGTAAACTACTAACTCTATTAGTCGCCTCATATACTGTTGCCAGTAGCTTAGTGTAATACTACTAGTAGAAGACTCATATATTGTTGTCACTAACCTATATAGCATTGTTAGTAGCCTCATTTACATCTCCTCAACCGCAAGTATACCTCCTACAACCATCTAAACAGCCTCTCCACACTAAAAACAAAAACTGAACTTTGTAACTAAATAGTTTTAAATCCATTGCATCAGGATAAGAAACAAGGCCAGCAAATAGCTCACTGCACCTTAAACGATATACTATCCCCAGTAGTCTACATTTAGATTGCTGTTAACCAGAGACCATTGTACTGTTACCTATACTCTATTGTTACTGTTGCCAGTATTATATACTAAGAAATACCTCACGGTAACCAGCCATACTACTATATCCAATGCTAACAAAAGTATCAAACAGGCCTCTTCCTACTTGTTACTGTTTAGCTACTTACTTACTATTGTTACCTATTCACTTGATACTGTTTAGTTTTGTAACACTGTACCAGTACCAGATCTAAACTGACACATACAACAAAAATGCTTCTAAAAGTGGCTTATATCTGCATCCTCCTAACAATCATAATTAACCTAACACTAAGTCTTAACATTAAAAACTACCAGACAATTCCAATCATACATACACCAAATCGGAACAACTTCCATATTGGTCATTATTCTCCACACAATCAGACTAAAATAAACTACCACAGACTCATCCAAATAAAACAAATTAATCTACAACATACCACACAGCTTAACCACCATCACAAGTCTACATCTTTATCATGCACCCTTATAAATGCCCGATCATTGAAAAATAAAATCCCTATAATTAATGATCTACTCACTGACTCAAAACCAGATATTCTATGCATAACAGAGACTTGGCTCACAGATACAGATACAGTTCTCCTAAATCAACTGCACAACTCAAACTATGATATCTCCTACTCACATAGAACCAACAAAAAAGGAGGTGGTGTATTGATTATGACAAATAAAAACCTAAAAGCCAAAAAAATACTAGCTAATTCAAACAACAACATGGACACGCTCATAATAAAAATAGATCACCTCAGAATCTGTTTAATTTATAGACCCCCCAACCAAAATGCTGATAGCCTCCAATCATTATTTGAACTCCTCAACTTATCTTCAGAACAGAGTCCTCTAATTGTCCTAGGTGATTTCAACCTTCCCTCACTACCAACGAATGACTCTAACCTCTTTCTTGAAACAATTCAAGATCTCGAATACCATCAAGTAATAAACATACCTACCCACACCAAGGGTGGTACCCTTGATCTAGTACTACTACCTAACTTATGCTTTAAACTGTTTAATCCAGACTCTATAGAATGCTCTCAAATACCGTGGTCTGATCATCACCTTATCAAACTAAATCTCAATTACAATACCATCGACACCATAAAACACAAAAGAAATGACCATACAATTAAATTTAAAAAATTTAACGAAACTGAATTTCTGGATGCCACAATCCCTCTCCTTGATCCTTCTCCAACAACCCTGGATGAAGCAGTCAAAAACTGGCATACTACCATAAACAATGCAGCCCAAATACATCAAACTAATAAAAAATCAACCCACTCAAAAACCAACGGCACCCCATGGTTTAATAGCACTTTAAAACAAATGAAAAGAGAGCTAAGAAAACTAGAACATAAATGGCGCAAAACCAAATCCACTATTGAGAAAGAAATATACTACAACCACCTCAAAAACTATAAAGATGCCATAGATAACTCAAAGAAAAATTACTATGCTACAATCCTATCAAAATCATATAACAGACCAAGAGAACTATTTTCCATAATTACCAACCTAACAACCAACCCTCAAGATTCTAACAAGGAAATCACTGACATCTCTGCACAAACTCTAGCCAATTATTATCAAAATAAATCAAAACACTCACCAATGACCTTAGATCCTATCTACAAACCTCTCCATATGCTAAATGAATGGCCAGAATTTTACCCTTTATCCAAAATATCATTAAAGAATATCATTATCAATCTTAACACCACAACATCCTATCTAGACCCTTGTCCAGTAACCTGGATAAAAACACACTACCAACACTTCTTTCATTCATACTTCCTATGGTCAATTTATCACTACTCCAAGGTTACCTCCCACCCACCCTTAAACAAGTACAAATCAGACCAATCCTGAAGAATAATACACTTGACAAAACCTCCCCAAAATCTTACCGACCTATCTCAAGTATACCATTCTTAGCAAAAGTCATCGAAAAAACTGTACAAATACAAACACAAGAATTTCTTGACTCATCCTACCCGCTAGATGACCAACAATATGGATTTCGCCCCAAGCATGGAGTTGAAACACTCCTGACTGTTTTTACCGATACACTACTAAGAGGAATAGACAACCACAAAAAAGCTTTTATCCTCTTATTTATTGACATATCAGCCGCTTTCGATAGTGTTAACCATTCAATAATGCTTAACTACTTAAGACACATAGGAATATACTCTACAGTTCACAAATGGTTCACCTCTTATCTGAGCAATAGAACGCAAAATGTTAGAATAAGCAATCAAACTTCTGAATCATATAAATTTGAAACAGGATTACCACAAGGCTCAGCGCTTTCAGCTCTACTATTTAATATATACATAAAACCAGTTTGCAATATCTTTAAGAAATATGGTGTACTCTATCATCTATATGCAGATGATATTATGATGTACATCCCATTCACTATCCCTAACATACCGTTGCAACTCCTTTCGGATTGTTTTAATGAAATAACATTATGGCTAAATGCCCACAATCTCCTAATAAACCATTCAAAAACTGAAGTGCTAATAGTCACCAAAAACCAAGATTATACCCCACCAACACATATAACACTTCAAAACCAAGAAATTAAAATAAAGAATGAAGTGAGATACTTAGGAGTCATTTTAGACAAACATCTCACTCTAGATAC
Source organism: Ichthyophis bannanicus (assembly GCA_033557465.1). Lineage (NCBI taxonomy): Eukaryota > Metazoa > Chordata > Amphibia > Gymnophiona > Ichthyophiidae > Ichthyophis > Ichthyophis bannanicus. The sequence continues at coordinate 1,600,592,228 of CM066031.1, forward strand.
CCATATCAGAAATACCACAAAGAAAATTTACTACAAACTTAAAATACTTAAACAACTTAGACCTCTTGTTTACATACATGATTTTATCAGTATAATCCAAGCCACTATAACCCCCCACTTTGATTTTGCGAACCTTATATTATTAGGTACATCAAAACAAAACATCAAAAGACTGCAACTCGCACAAAACTCAGCAGCTAGGATAATAACAAAAACACACTCTCATCAACATATAACACCAATTCTAGCATCCCTTCACTGGCTTCCAATTCAAAACCGAATAACATATAAAACACTAATAACAGTATTTAAATCACTATTTGATTTGACACCATCTACTTTAAGTAACTTAATTACCAAAGAACATCCAAAACCTACTCAAAGAAAAAATCAACTAAACAAACTTAAAACCCCCATAGATTTCATAAAAACAAATAAATCAACAAACAACAGAGCGTTCTCACATGCAGCCCCAACAGCCTGGAATTCCCTCCCTGTTGAACTAAGAATATTAACAGAGATTAATGAATTCCGAAAAAAACTGAAAACACACCTCTTTACAATGCACTACAACACTATAGAACAGCCATCAAAAGAATTAGACAAAGGCTAAACAGTTTTATCTACTTCTCACTATAACAGAAAAGAAAACCTGCCCTATCTGCATCTGTACTACTCATAATGATTATATCCCACATAACTTGTATATGTATTTAATAATATAATGTTAATGTACATAATGTATATAGTGTTGCACTGTTCAGTGCTATCTGTTCAACATTTCTGTTTACTGTACATTGGTTATAGTTATATGACGTTATATGTAAAACAAATCCATGATTTGTTGCCTGTTGTTATTTGTGAACCGCAGCTGATCTTAGGAAGCTGCGGTATATAAGAGATTGTTAAATAAAAATAAAAATAAATAAAATATGAGTGATGGAGGGGATGATAGTGGAAGAAATGGAGCTAAGGAGGTGAGTGGGCATAGGATCAGAAGGGCAGGTAGTCAGCTTAGAGGAAGAAAGGAGGAGTGTTGTTTCCTCATCAGAGACCAGAGGGAAGGAAGAAAGGGAAGCAGAAGTAAGGGGGGAGAGTTGGGAAAAGGGGGGGGGAAGAAGAGGAGGTAGTGAAATGGAGGGTGATTTTATGGATTTTGTCATGGAAGTACTGTGCCAAGGTTTGGGCAGGAAGGGAGGTAGGAGCCAGAGGTGGGGGCACACTGCGGAGAGAATTGAGTGTATAAAAAAGACGACGAGGATTAGAGACAAGAGAGTTATTATGTTTATTATTATTATGTTTATTTAGAATTTGATATACCGCTCAGGCCAGAGGCATTAGAGCGGTTTACAATGCAATATCATTCAAGGAAATAGGAAAAGAACGCCATTTATATGATAGGACAGAATAGAGGACAGAGACAGTCAGACAGAAAAGAAAAGGAGAGGAGCAAGGAACAGCGAGTTACCACAAAATAGACGCAAGTCGACCCAGTCCATGTCTTCGGATCAATCCACAGCCACAGACGCCACGGCCCTACGCCTAAGGGCCACGCCAAAGGGCCCTCTGGCGAGGCCCTCAGGCGCGGGCGTGCCTCAGAAGCGGCGGTTTTTATGCCGAAGGTAGGGGCTGCCGATAGACATGCAGGGGAAGTGAGGAGGAGCTCCTGCTCACTCCCTCCGAAGATGGCTGCTCCTGTTCTCATTGGCGCACCTCAGAAGCGGCGGTTTTTATGCCGAAGGTAGGGGCTGCTGATAGACATGCAGGGGAAGCGAGGAGGAGCTCCTGCTCACTCCCTCCGAAGATGGCTGCTCCCGTTCTCATTGGCGCGCCTCAGAAGCGGCGGATTTTATGCCGAAGGTAGGGGCTGCTGATAGACATGCAGGGGAAGCGAGGAGGAGCTAGTCAGATGGGTGAAGTAGATTTGTTTGGTAAGTGCAATGGCTGATTGGAAGGAGAATAGCATGAATTTAAAGTGGAGAAAGTCAGCATGAGAGCAAGATTTGAGCCAGGCATGCTCAGTAGAGAAGGCACAGGAGTGCAAATAGTGGGCAAAAGGAGAGAGTGGAGGCTGTGGAGGAGAACGCCTAACAGGACATGAGATGAGGGGAGCAAGAGAATCCAAAGCAGAGGAGAGTACAGCATTATAGGAGGCCACAGCCTCATCAATAGAATTAGAAGGAAGAATAGAAGGAAGAATGGATGAAAGGGGTGAGGAAATAGTGGAGGAGAGAGCTAAGGTATCAATAGCAAGAAGGTTTCTAAATAGATTAGTGGAAGCAGGCCGAGGCTGAGGTGGAGAATGATGAATAATAAGACTTAAAAGGTGGTGGTCAGATAAAGGAAGGACAGAGTTAGAGAAGTTGGAGGGTGAGCAGTTAGAGAAGAAAATTAAGTCAAGGCAATGACCATGTTTGTGAGTAGGAGCAGTGGAAGAGAGTTGAAGGTTATACAAGGAGGTAAGAGAGAGGAGTTTTAGAACATGGGAATTGGAGGGGGTCATCAACATGAATGTTAAAGTCGCCAAGAATAAGGGTGGGGGAGGAGGGGTGAAGAAAGGTAGACAGCCAACAATCAAAGTCAGAAAGAAAAGTGGAAATAGAAGTATCAGGAGGACGATAGAGAACAGCTACTCGGAGTGGGAGAGGAGCAAAGAGGCGGATCGAGTGGAGTTCAAAAGAGAGAGAGGAAAGAGATTGAGGTAGGATGAGAGACTGGAAGTGACAAGAGGGAGACAGAAGAAGTCCAATACCCCCACCACGACCAGTAGGCCGAGGAGAGTGGGAGAACTGGAGGCCCCCATGACAAAGAGCGGCAATGAAGGCATTATCTTCAGGAAGAAGCCAGGTCTCAGTTAAGGCAAAGAGGTGAAAAGAGCAGGAAATAAAAAGGTCATGTACAAAGGCAAGTTTATTAGAGATAGATTGAACATTCCATAAGGCACAGGAAAAGGGGAGAGCAGACGGGGAGAGGAGAGGAATGTGAATTAAGGTTAGAAGGATTGTGAAAAGGCCTAGTTCTAATATGAGAGAGATGTTTAGGGAGGGTAGGAAACCTCAAAGAGTGAGAGGTAGATTTAGGGAGACCAGAATTGGGGAAGACGTAGATCAGGTTAGCCAAGTTACGAAGCGGCCTCATCATGAGAAAGGAGGGAAGAAGGGACTTACCAGAGGAGAGAAGGATGAGGAGAAGCAGCGAATGAGGTGAGGAGAAAAGAGAGAAGGAGCAGAGGCTTTGGAGTAGGTAGAGTCAATAGGCAATGGAGCTTCATTGAGTGTCCCCTAGTCTTTTATCTTTTGAAGGAGTAAACAACCAATCTACGTTTACTATTCCACTCCATTTATTCATTTATAGACCTCTATCATATCTTTCTTCAGCCATCTCTTTTCCAAGTTGAAGAGCCCTAAACCTTTAAGCCTCATAGGGGTATCCTTCCATCCCATTTACCATTTTGGTGGCTCTTTTCTGTATCTTTTCTAATTCTGCTATATCCTTTTTAAGATATGGTGACCAGAAAGCACACAATATTAAAGATATGGTCGCACCATGGAACAATACAGAGGCATTATAATATCCTTTGTTTTATTCTCCATTCTTTTCCTTTGATTCCTAGCATTCTATTTGCTTTCTTTGCCGCTACTGCACACTGGGCAGAGGTTTTCAATGTCTTATGCACGATGACACCTAAATCCTTTTCCTGGCTGGTGGTTCCTAATGTGGAACCTTGCATCATGTAACCATAGTTTGGGTTGTTCTTCCCTAAATACATAACTTTGCACTTGTCCACATTAAATTTCATCTGCCATTTGGATGCTCAGCCTTCCAGTTTATCTAGGTCCTCTTGCAATTTTTCACAGTCCTCTTGTGCTTTAATAACTTTGAATAATTTGTGTCATCTGAAAATTACCTCAACTGTTATTCCCATTTCCAGGTCATTTATAATGTTAAAAAAGCAGCAAGCCCAGCACAGATCCCTGGGGTACTCCACTATTCACCTTTCGCCATTGAGAAAATTGGCCATTTAGCCCTACTCTTTGCTTTCTATCTTTTAACCCACAATTTTCCCACTACAGAGGTAAGCTTGTAGTTGTCAGCCTTCTCTCTGTTAGCATTTGTATGAAGAACAACTATGTACAGTTCTGTTCGGTTTATCTCTGGACACCAAGAGATTCTGGGAGACTGGATAAGAATAAATATAATCCTTTTAGGAAAATATAAACAAGGAGAAGGAAGATAAGCAGAAATGAAGTCCTCACTTATGGGTGACATCACCAACGGAGTCCTGCATGGTAACATTCCCCAGCTTCTAATGGAAGCTTTTGTGAGGCTTCACCACGCCTGTGCCTGTCTTCCTGGCTGCCGTGGAGCCATCTTCTCCAATCTTCATTTTCTGCAGGGCCCCACAGTTATGCTTCAGTCATCTGCTGGTAAACCTTCCTTTTTTTTTCTCTCCAAGGGTCATTTTTCACTTACTTATCTTTTCCTCCTGTTGTTGGTAGCATCGGGTCTTTTGAATGCGGATCTGTTCTCGGTTCTGGTGCTTTTGTCAGTAACCTTTTTCATGTATTTCTATTTCATTATTCCTGTGATCTGGCTGGCACCATCGAGCCGTTTGATTTTGCCACTGCCATTTTCCCAGACATGTCTCAGAAGCCGGCCAGCAGGTTCAAAAAATGCACCAAGTATTCTAGGACTATCTCGGTCACCGATAAGCAGAACTGGTGCCTCCAGTGTCTGGGTCCCGCTCACCAGCCCTCTTCTTGCAGTGTGTGCAGTGTGTGTTTGCTGATGATAAGAAGAGGCCTGAAGGGTCAGGAGAAGCAGAGAGAATCCCTCTTTGGTTAGGGGTCTGATTCAGCATCTTTAGCACTGGCATCGGTCCCGATGGCTCCTCTAGGGTCCACCAACGGTGCATCAACATTGAGAAGTTCCCAGGCTCAATCGGAGCCAAGGGCCTTTGGTCGGTCTCTGCCTGGAATCAAAGAAGGACTTTTCCTCAATTCTATTGATGCTGAAGGGGGACCCTTCTGGGCACCGGGCTAAGCATCATGTGCTTCGGCATCGGAGCCCTTCCAGATGCAATGTCAAAAGTGATGGCCACGAACGGCCCGCCAAGGTGCCCTGGTGAGAGGAATCGCACTCCAGTGTTCTGGAGGGGCACCGACCAGCTCCCCATAATCAAGGCAATACCCCTGCAGGGATGCCTTAAATAGTGGTCGAAGTGGCTCAGGCCCAAGGCCTTCAGAATCAGCAGCCATGGAGAAATGCCTCCAGCCCCTCAAGGCCCATATGGCAGCAAAGCTGGAAAAACAGCAGTCTAGTGCTTCAGTACCCATGTCATTGTTATCACATGTAGTGTAGCAAATCTTCGAGACTTATGTGTTGCCTACAGAGGATCGACATCGAGGCATCAGAGAGATCCAACACTGGCCCCTAGTGGAGCCATCTCTCTCTCAAATTTGTCAGGGTCCAATGTCCTGATGAAACCTCAGAAGTACTCAACTCCACATCAATCCCGTTGATGCTCCCACTCCCCTTGAAGTCGGAGGGAACTCCGGGCAGAGTCTCAGAGGTACTTGGACTTCCTCTCAGAGTCAGACTCTGATGGCTGGGTGACCAATGTGGAATCGGAGACCCTGTCAGAGTAGGTCTCCTGAGCTTCCATCAGACCCCTCCCCTCCACATGAACACACTGAAGTCTCCTCCAGAGGGCATGTCCTTCCAGAAGCCATCCCATTTTCACTGGAGGCAGAGAATGAGCCCAGGGTGGAGGAGCTGGAGATCCTCCAGTACCCCTCAGCCCCTAAGGAGGCAGTAATGGTGCTGGTGCACCAGATCCTACAGATGTTGCAAATGAGGATCTGAGAGAACCCCCCTCATGGTGCCTGCTGTCAGCAGGAGGCTGGACTCGATGTAATGGGTTCAAAAAGCCCTTGTATTTGAAACACCTCAGCTTCTGCACCACTCCTTGGTGGGGGAGTCTGCCCTAAAGAGGATAAAGAGCACCAAGACTCATTCCTCAATGCCCCCTGGCAGGGAGGCTCAGACATTGGACTCCTTCAGAAGGAGGTGCTTTCAGAGCTCCAAGCTCGTGACTAGAGTTCTCTGTTATCAGTAAATATGAGCATGTTCTTGAAGGACATCATGCTTGATTTCAACAAATTGGGCACGTTCCTTTCATGGAGTAATTGGACCACTATCATACCCTGGTGGACCATGGCAAGGACTGTCTGAAGTTCATGGTCCGGGTGACATATGATGCCTTAGTATCGCCTGCAGGGTGGCGCAGTGAGCATTGGGATCCGCCGGCTCGCCTTGCTCCAATCTTCTGACCTGGAACACTCAGTGTAAAATAAGCTGGCAGATATGCCATGCTAGGGAGAGAACCTCTTCAAAGAGCAGGTGGAGGAGAAAGCTGGCGGCATAGAGAAGCAGCACTTTACCCTCACCAGGCTGTCAAGGAAAATGTCCAATTCCTCTTTCAAGAGGTATTGGGAGGTCATAAAAAAGTCCTACTACCAGTTGTTTTACTGTAAACCGCTTTGATCTTTGTAAAGGCGATATAAAAAAAGAACAACACCTTTAAATAAATAAATAAATATTTCCCTAATCCTCAAACCTCTCAGCGGAAGGCAGAGGCCCCTCGCCCGCAGCACCGAGAGAAACGTCAAAAGGCTCAGCCTGCCCCACAACCCTACAACTACTACTACTACTTATCATGTGTATAGCGCTACAAGGCGTACAAATACATGTAAAAAATGGTTGCTGCTCATCAGAGCTTACAATCTAGTCAAGAGAAACAACACAATAAGGGGTTTTGACTGCTTCCTTTGTAGCACAGCCAATCTACTGATGACTACAGAGGGCAATCCTGTCATGGGACGGCTCATTCTTTTTGCCCACAGGTGGCCCTTCATAACTTTGGACTTGTGGGTGCTGCAAATAGTCCAAAGCGGCTACATGTTGCATTTCACTGAAATGATTCCCCATTCCCCGCCGAGGGTGTATCCCCTCGATCCTCTGCATTGCCATAAGAGAATAGGAAATGCCATACTGCCTTAGACCAAGATCCATCAAGCACAGTATCCTGTTTCCAGCGGTGTCCAATCTGGGTCACAAGTACCTGGCAGGTTCTCAAAAAGGCACACAGGTTCCACAATACTCATCCTGGGGTAAGCAATGGATTTCAGGTGTCCTCCTTAATAATGGTTTATGGACTTTTCCTCCAGGAACTTGTCCAACCCTTTTTTTAAATCATACTACACTAACAGCTTTTACTACATCCTACAGTAGCGAATTCCAGAATTTGATTACGCATTGAGTAAGAAAATATTTTCTCTTATTAACCTTAAATGGGCTACATTGCAGCTTTGTTGCGTGTCCTCTAGTCTTTCTATGTTTTCATGGCACAAACAACCAATATGTTTACCTGTTCCACTCCATTCATTAATTTAAAGATCTCTATTGTATACCCTCTCAACTATCTCTTTTCCAAGTTGAAGAGCCCTAACCTAAGTGTCTCCTCATAGGGGTATCCTTCCATCCCCTTTACTTTTGTTGTTGCTCTTTGTACCTTTTCTAATTCTGTTATATCCTTTTTTAGATATAGCGACCAGAATTGCACACAATATTCAAGGTGCAGTCGCATCATGGAACGAAACATAGGCATTATAATATCCTTGATTTTATTCTCCATTCCATTCCTTATGATTCCTAGCATTCTATTTGCTTTCTTGGCTGCTACTGCACACTGGGCAGAGGGTTTCAATGCATTATCCATGATGACACCTAAATCCTTTTTCCTGGGTGATGGTTTCTAAGGTGGTACCTTGCATAGTGTAACCATAGTTTGGGTTGTTCTTACCTAGGTGCATAACTTTGCACTTGTCTACATTAAATTTCATCTACCATTTGGACATCCAGTCATCCATTATCAAGGTCCTCTTGCAATTTTTCACAATCCTCTTTCATTTTAACAACTTGAATAATTTTGTGCTATCTTCAAATTTGATCACTTCACCCATTATTCCCATTTCCAGGTCATTTATGAAGATGTTAAAAAGCAGCAGGCCCAGTACAAATCCGTGGGGTACTCCACTATTCAACTTTCTCCATTGAGAAAATTGGCTATTTAGCTCTACTCTCTGCTTTCTATCTTTTAACCAGTTCTTGATCCGCAGTACTACACTGCTCCATTCCCATGACTTTTTAATTTTGCCAAGAGTCTCTCATAAGGCACCTTGTCAAAGGCTTTCTGAAAATCCCGATACACTATACCAACAAACTCATCCTGGTCTACCTATTTATTTACACCTTCAAAAAATATAACAGATTAGTAAGATAAGACTTTCCTTGGTTAAATCCATGTTGGCTTTCTCCCATTAAACCATGACTATCTACATGTCCAGTAATTTTATTCTTTATACTGGTTTCTACCATTTTGCCCAGTACTGATGTCAGGTTCACCGGTCTGTAGTTTCCTGGATCACCCCTGGAACCCTTTTTAAAAATTGGCGTTACATTGGCCATTCTCTAATCCTCAGGTACTACAGATGATTTTAATGATAGTTCACAGATTACTAATAGTAGGTCTGCAATCTCAAATTTCAGTTCTTTCTTTTTTTTAACTTTTTTATTTATATTTTCAAACAGATACAACAAAACCAAAAATACAATTAAAATGATATTTCTCTTTAATATAAGAGCAAAAAAAAAAAGGCTTTGAACAGCCTTCCCCAACCATGACCCTCCCAACCCCGTGCAATCATCAAAGGTAATATATAAGAAAAACAAGAGGACAACAGAGGCCTGCAAGGGTTATGGCACATCAGGTAGCCCTCCACTATATAGGAAACAAAATTGTTTGAATAATGACCCCTTAGTTTACATCATACCTGGCTTTGGAGATATAGTTATATAGGGGTTTCCATTTGAGAAAAGTGGAAGGCATAAGGGTTACACCATAACGTGGCATTTGTTCATATTTGCAGCATAAACACAGGCGATTCCACCATTCATGCCAACTAAGCTCTGCAGTATGTTTCCAGTTAGAAATAACAAGATGCAGGGCCACTCCCATCATAAAATCAAATAAAAAATTACAATCCCTCTGTAACGACGAGATGCCATTTGCTGACCGAAAAACGACCACAGACCAGGAGAGAGTAGCCCTGAATCCCAACACCTCTTGGATATGGTTCTAATCGAAACCCAATAAGACTGAATGTTAGGGCAGTCATATACCACATGTCTCAAAGTGCCAACATCACTCTGACACTCAATCCCAGCTGCCTTATCCCACTTAGCCACCTTTACCGGAGTAAAGTGAGCTCTGTGCACAAAAAAGTATAAAGCTTGTGAAATAGAAGCAGATTGGGATACTCTATTTGTCTTGCTCCAGAAATTCACCCATGCTTCCAGAGAAGGAGCTTCCCTAGTGTCGTGTTCCCAAATTCGTTGAACACCAATGACCTGTGGGGCGTGGTTCTGGACGACTAATTTATAGTAGTAAGAAGCCACCCCAGAAGCCGTATGGGCTGAACCTATGATATTCAGCAACCCCCACTCTTCAGGCAAAGACTTAATTTCAATAGGGGATTTCTCTATACAATGTCTCAGCTGGATCCACTGAAAGTATAGGGATTTAGGAAAATGAAACTCACGTTGTAGGGAAGCAAAAGGTTTCTACTTGCCATCCGAAAATAGTTGACCAATAGTCCAAATGCCCCAACTGAACCACTGTTGCCATGCACATGAACTTTGATGAATTTTTAAAAAAGGACTGTGCCAGATGGGGATTAGTTTCGCTAAGCATTCCTCCTTAGGAATAGCCTTCATTAATTGTTGAAAAGCCCTTTGAGTGTCAGCTATTACCCTATGAGACTTTAACCTCTTAAAAGGTACCATGCCAGGGAGGAGCTTTAAGGGGAACGGAGTACTTAATCTCTCTTCCAGGTCAAGCCATACTGGGCATTTCCCTACGGCCCCCTCCACTACTACTGAGCATTTGTAAAGCGCTACCACTCATACGCAGCACTGCAAAGACATGTAAGAGACAGTCCCTGCCCTTTAGAGCTTACAATCTAGTCAAGACAAAACACAGGACAAAACACAGAAGGTGTAAGCAGGGATAAACTAGGGGAAAGAAAAGGGGAGAGAAAGGAGATCAGGTGAGTCAAGATCCAAAAGCAGCAGCAAAGAGGTGAGCTCTCAACTTGGATTTGAAGAGGGTTAGAGAGGGTGCCTGGCATACCGACACAAGTAGTTTGTTCCAGGCATAAGGTGCAGCAAGGTGAAAGAAGCGAAGTCTGGAGTTAGCAGTAGAAGAGAAGGGCACAAATAGAAGTAGTTTGGTAGAAGAGCGGAGTTCCCGAGGGGGGTAGTAAGGAGAGATAAGAGAAGAAAGGTACTGAGGAGCAGCAGAGTGAATGCATTTATAGGTCAGCAGGAGAAGTTTGCACTGGATGTGGAAACAGATAGGGAGCCAATGAAGTGATTTGAGAAGAGGAGTAATATGGGCATGACAAGGCTGGCGGAAGATTAGCCTCACAGCAGAGTGTTGAACAGATTGAAGGGGAGAGAGATGACTCAAAGGGAGACCAGCCAGGAGTAGGTTACAGTAGTCAAGACGGGAGGTGATTAAGGAGTGGATAAGCATTTTAGTAGCGTGTTCAGAAAGGAAAGGGTGGATTTTGCTAATGTTATAGAGAAAGAAACAGTAGGTCTTAGCTACGAGCTGGATATGTGTGGAGAAAGAGAGAGAGGAGTCAAAGACAACCCCCAGAATGCGGGCCAAGGGAACAGGAAGGAGTACAGAGTTATCCACAGAGACTGAGAAAGGAGGAAGGGGAGGGGAGGTTTTAGGGGGAAAGTTGAGAAGTTCAGTCTTGGCCATGTTCAATTTCAAGCGGCGGTGAGACATCCAGGCAGCAGTGTCAGAAAGGCAAGCAGAGATCTGGGTCTGGATTGCCGGAGAGATTTCAGGCGTGGGAGTCATTGGCATACAGATGGTACTGAAAGCCATGAGAAGAGAGAAGTGCACCAAGGGACTGGGTATAGAGAGAGAAAAGGAGTGGACCCAAGACAGATCCTTGGGGTACACCAACTGAGAGCGGGGTAGGAGAAGAGGAGGAGCCACAGAACACACACTGAAAGAGCGATGGGAGAGATAGGAGGAGAACCAGGATAGTACATAGCCACTAAAACAAAGCAAGGACAGGGTATCGAGGAGAAGGTTGTGGTCAACAGTGTCAAAAGCAGCAGAGAGGTCGAGAAGGATGAGGACAGAGTAAAGGCCCTTGGATTTTGCCAGGAACAAGTCACTGGAGACTTTGGCAAGAGCCGTTTCAGTAGAGTGTAGAGGACGAAAGCCAGACTGTAAGAGATCCAGGAGGGCGTGAGAGGAGAGGAAGTCGAGGCAGAGGCGGTGAACCGCACGTTCGAGTAGTTTAGAAATGAAGGGAAGGAGAGAGATGGGTCGATAGTTAGAAGGACAGGTGGGATCAAGTGAGGGTTTCTTGAGGAGAGGTGTGACTACAGCATGCTTCAAGTCAGCAGGGACTGTTGCGGTGGAGAGCAATAGATTGAGAATATGAGAGATGGAAGGGACAACGGTGGAGGAGATGGGGCTTAGGAGACGGGTGGGGATAGGATCCAAGGAGCAGGTGGTGAGTTTGGAGGAAAAAAGAAGGTGTGCAGTTTCCTCTTCAGAGATCACAGGAAAGGAAGAGAGGGTAGCAGAGGTAGGGGGAGAGTTGGGAGAGGAGAGGGGGAGGAGAGGGGGGGGAGGGGAAGTAGCTGACTTTGTGGGGAATTGGAGGGCGATCTTGTGGATTTTGTCATGGAAATAGTCAGCCAGGGTTTGGGGAGGAAGGGAGGGAGAGATCAGAGGCATAGACACTTTGAGGAGAGAGCTGAGAGTAGTAAAGAGACGGTGAGGATCAGAGGCAGGGGAATTAGTCAGATGGACATCATAGTCTTGTTTGGCAAGAGCTATGGCTGACTGGAAAGAGACAAGCATGAATTTGAAGTGTAGAAAGTCTGCAGGGGAGCGGTATTTGAGCCAAGCACGCTCAGCAGAACGAGCACAGGAACGTAGATAGTGGGTAGTGGGTAAAAGCCAGGGCTGGGGTGTAGAACGTCTCACAGGACGTGGGATGGGCGGAGCAAGGGCATCCAGAGCCGAGGAGAGTGCAGCATTATAGGAAGTTACTGCCTCATCAACAGACTTGGATGACATAGTGGAAGAAAGAGATTAAGAAATAGTGGAAGAGAGGGCTAAGGTATCAATAGCATGAAGATTTCTCAATAGATTGGAGGAGACAGGACGAGGCTGAGGCGGCAGGTGATGAAGATTAAAGCTTAAAAGGTGATGATCGGATAAGGGAAGAACTGAGCTACAGAGGTTCGAGGATAAGCAACTAGAGAGAAATATCAGGTCAAGGCAGTGGCCATGCTGGTGAGTAGGGGCAGTGGAACAAAGCTGGAGGTCAAATGAGGAGGTAAGGGAGAGGAGTTTTAAAGCATAAGGATCAGAGGAGTTATCGACATGAATGTTAAAATCCCCAAGAATAAGAGTGGGGGAAGACAAATTCAAAAAGAGGGAAAGCCACGAGTCAAAGTCAGTGAGAAAGGTAGAAGTAGACTTGTCAGGAGGTCAATAAATAACAGCTACCCAGAGAGGAAGTGGAGTGAAAAGCCGGATGGAGTGGACTTCAAAGGAGAGAAAGGAGTGAGACTGAGGCAGCAGGAGGGGTTGCAATTGGCAATAGGGAGAAGGTAGAAGCCCAACACCACCACCACAGCCAGTGGGACGAGGCGTGTGGGAGAACTGATAGCCCCCATGACAGAGAGCAGCAGTAGATGCGGTATCATCTGGGAGGAGCCAGGTCTCAGTTAGAGCAAGAGGATGTAGAGCATTAGAGATAAAGAGATCATGGGTAAAAGCAAGTTTATTAGAGACAGAGTGTGCATTCCACAAGGCACATGAGAAAGGGAGAGTGGAAGGGGAAAGGAGTGGGATATGAATAAGATTAGACATGTTGCATGAAGATCTCTTCTCAGAGTGAGACAGAAGTCTAGGGGGGGCCAGGATTGGGGTTGATCTCCGGATAAGAGAAGGAGAAGGAGTACCACAGTCCAGGGTAGAGAGGAGATAGTACGGTGGAAATGAGGTTGAGGTTGTTTTCGAGAGAGGAGATGGTTGAATGAGAGGGAGAAAGCGATGAAGCTCAAGAGCTGATGATAGGGTAGAGGACAGAATGGAGGTGAGGATGGTAGAGGGGGAGTAAGGAGGGACAGAGTGAGGGTGCTGGTAGGAGGGGAAACAGTTAGGGAGTATGAAGAAGAGGAAGACAATGTGATGTGGAGCCATGGAAGAGGAACAGAGAGGGGCTATGCAGTATATGGTATCTTACTGGCAATGAGGTAGCAATGGATTCTACAGGCTATGCAGCATATGTTCTCGTACAAGCAGTGAGGTAGCAGTGGATTCTACAGGCTATGCAGCATATGTTCTTGTACAAGCAGTGAGGTAGCAGTGGATTCTACAGGCTATGCAGCATATGTTAATATACAAGCAATGAGGTAGCAATGGATTCTACAGGCTATGCAGCATATGTTCTCGTAGAAGCAGTGAGGTGGCGATGAGGTAGCAATGGATCCTACAGGGTATGCAGTACAGGTTGTCTTGCTTGTCGTGTGCTGCTTACCAGTTTGGGTGGCTTGGTAAGGGACAGCTTGTCTTGGAGTGTGTAGGTTCGGGTCACGTTGGTAGTTGGAAGGGATTCTGTTGGAGGGGTATCAGGTTAGTTCCACGCCTAGGCGTGGTCCCGCCAGGCGCAGGCCCGCCTGACGGCTCCTTCCTTTTGATGGTCCTGTTGCGCCCCGATTGGGCCTTGATGGGGGGAGCGGGAGGGGTAATCAGCTCCCACTTCCTCCCCCAACGTCCGATCGGCAGAATGGGGCAGAGGGCTGCTGTTTGCCGGCTCCTTCCTTTTGATGGTCCTGGTGTGCCCCGATTGGGCCTTGGTGGGGCGAGAGGGAGGGGTAAGCAGTTCCCGCTTCCTCCCCCGACGTCCGATCGGCAGTGTGGGGCACCAATAGTCCATCCAGCTGTTTGTCTCTATTGACCCCAGAAAACTAGGGGCTGCCGTTTCCAAATGCAATCTGCCAATTTGGCTAGCGGACTGCATCTCTTTCGCTTATGTCCAGGTTGGCCTGAGCCTTGATTGTCATGTCATGGCTCACAATGTCAGAGCCATGGCTGCGTCAGTGGCCAACTTGTGCTCGGTCTCCATGGAAGAGATCTGCAGGGCTGCAATGTAGTCTTCAGTTCACACATTCGCATCTCTCTACTGTCTGGTTGGGGATTCCCAACATGACAGCAACTTCGGCCAATCTGAACTCTGGCATCTGTTTTGGGATTAGTGTTCAACCCCATCCCACCAAAGTCCTCCTGTTCATCCAGGCTATTAAAAAGAAAATAACCACAGTGCGTGAGTGCTGATAATAAGTGAACCTGTATAGTAAGGATACTGAATCTGATGTGTTTTGCTTGGGGACTACCATTGCTGTACATAGTTATTTATTTATTTATTTAACAGTATTTCTATACCGCCTTATCTTACAATCAAAGCGGTTTAACAACAAAACATACAAAAGAGGTGAAGGTGTAATCAAGCAGTGAGGGTAAATTCGTAAATTGAGATGCTAATGTGTTGTGTGTTAGAAAAAATTGATCTATGTACATTGTGCGCTATTATACAACATGAGCTATAATACAGTCTTCTAAATGATTGGTGATAAGGAACAACACAAGGCAAAATACATTATATGTCCGTGTGTCTGAGGGTAATAAATTGGTCATTCCTATTAAATGCATTAATTATGTAACTTGACCAAAGTGTTCTATAAACAGCGTTGTCTTCAGTTGTTTTCGAAAGTCCTTGAGGTCCAGTGCTGCCCTCAGATCATTTGGGAGGGTGTTCCAAATTTTGGTTGGTTAGTTGGTTCTCCAGTTCTTGTGTTGTTGCCCCTGTTGGGCTTTTTGGTCTCCTCGGTTTTCGGTAGTCTGTAGCTTGGGAGTCCCACACATGCTACACCTACTTGTCCATGGAGAAAATATATTTACTCACCTGTAGCAGATGTTCTCTGTGGACAGCAGGAATAAGTCCTCACAACCCTCCCACCTCCCCAAGGAGTTGAATTCTTCTACAGCTTTGTTATCATACTGGAGAAGATGATGCTACAGCAGGTGGGAAAACAGGCACGGGCATGGTGGAGCCTCCCAAAAACTTCCAATAGAGGTTGGGGAGCATTCCCATGCGGGGCTCCATCAGTGATGTCACCCATACATGAGGACTTATTCCTGCTGTCTATGGATAACACCTGCTACAAGTGAGTAACTAACTTTTACAAAGGGACATGAGGGAAAGTGTTAGTTTTCAAATGGCAAAAATCCATAAAAATGTAGGCATTAGAAGCATCTTAATATTTTTCCAAATGATTAATGTAAACAGTTGAAAAATATATTGGATTAACCAGGGTTGCCTCAATGTGTGCAGTGGGAACCATAGACTTGCCATGGGGAAGCTTGGCCATTGCAGAGCTGAAAGAGAGAGGCATTTGAAGCAAGCTCCCAAGGTGAGTGCAGGAGAGGAGAGAGCAGGGCAGTGCCAAGCAGATGAGCTGGGAACTACCTCGCCCCTCCCTGTGCAAACCCAGAAATTAGGTAGATCATAGTAGGAAAAGGTTGCCCGAATCAGTGAAGCATTTAGGAAGGTTTCTGAGGAATTTTTAATGTGGAGGAGAACTGGACTGGGGAAACATTAAATAATTATACTCCACCAGGAACCATGGTGATTTGGCAGGATATATAAGACTTTTTAAATAAATAATTACTCTAGGCCACATGAAATGGCTTCCTGTAGAAAGAGGCACCGAAGGCTCATAGGAAGAGAGAGGACCTTAAATATGACTTCCAACGATTTTAAGAGGAAGAGCAGAAAGACCACAAAAGAGGAAATAAAAACCACATAGAGTCCCCATGCTGAGGGAGGTGATGATAAGAAAGTGAGAAGCCATAGAGACTGAGAACTCCAGAAGCTTGAGCAGAGCCCTGGTAAGGCAGTGAGAACAAAACAGTGGCTGCACTTGGGAGGTCATCCTGAAAAGGAGAGCTGGAAGACTGCTGATACACAAGCAAAAGGTCCCTGAGGAAGAAGAAGGAGACTTGCATGAACTAAACAGAAGTGTATGCTAAGGCAGGAAGCACAAAATGAGACTGTCAGTCAGAAGAGAGCAGCAGAGTCCAAGAGTCAATTTGAACCAAAACGCCTGAGGCACCAGAGAGAGCCCAGTGGTGAGAGAGTAATTAAGCAGCAACAGCAGGAGCAAGGCCCAGTAGAGATTTCCTAGAAGGAGAGAGCTAGGTAACTGAGACAGGCAGCAGAGAGCAGAGCTGCCAACTTACATGCTTCCAGGAAGAAGATTTTAGTCCAATCATGGATTTGTGACATCCTCATCCTGGTGCCTTATGGGACCTGCAGCACTGATCTTTGTGAGTAGAATCAAGGACTCTAGTACCTTACTGCTTTGGGATATCAAGTTACAACTAAGACTGGTCAAAAAGTTTCCCTCCTGAACCTGGGCAACTTGGGATCTCTGAGAGAGAATCCAACAGCCAAGAGCCACAGGAAAGCAGACAGAGAGCACGGGAAAGAGGAGAGCTGGTCATCAGAGATGGACCCGCAGAGCAGAGATCCCAGCAGAGTGAGTCATGGAAACAGTAGAGGGCTATGAGGTTCCAGAAAAAGAGAGTGTCTCTGACATTGGACAAGAGAAAGTCATTCACTAAAGAGAGTGCTGGTTTTGTGTCAACTAGGGTTGTAAGTAAAATAATTACAGTGTCAGACAGAAATTTATTGTACTTTTATTTTTAGTTCCTTGAAACAGTACAACATAGTGCATTCATACAGAGCTGGCATACTTCCATGTGGGAGACCTGGAAGACTGTGCAGTCTGCCACACAGAATAAGAGAAAGGTTTTTAATTGTTTTTTTAGTATTATGTGCATCAGGGGCATTTTTGGCCCACAGCGTGGGAGTTAGGCCGAGCACCACTAGATTTCAATTCAGCCTTTGTTCTAAGACAGCTGTTGTTCAGACAGACACATTCTTCAAGGCAACCATCAGTGAGATCTTTCCAAACATAGACACACCTGGCCAGGACATTACAAATTTTCTTGAGCTCAATTAACACTTTGGTAGGGTTGACATTTTGGGACTTTAGTTATATACTTAAAGAGAACAAAAACATTTTTTTACAAGGATTATTACTTTCCACTGTGTGTTTGTACAGAGCTGTGTATGCCTTGTAGCGCTTTGTAAATGTTTGGTAGTAGTAGCAGTTGATTTACATTCTTCTCCCATTTCTTGAATCCTGGGAAAGAGTATCTAGGTAAAGAAGAATTACTGGAAAGAATCCAAAGGAAGACCTGTTATCAACCCAGTATACTTATCAGATGTTGCTGGTCAAGAGAAGAATATTAGGCACTCTAGGTGAACTTAGGATTGCCAACTTGCTCCAATGGGCTTGATCCAGTCCTGGGTTTACCTCATCACATGCAAGACTTTAGTCTTGCTTTTCTTATGAAGTGTAATAGAGAAATCAGAACTATATATCCCTACATGCAATGGGATAAACCCAGGATTGGATCAAGCTTGTCAAGCGCATCTGAAGCCAGTTAGCAACCCTAAGTGAACCTTTATTCTCGTGCCCTCCCCCCACTGAACCACTGCCACTTTCACCTATTCACCACTGCAGTCCATCATCTCACTGCTCCCTCACTTCCCCCATAGTCCAGAATCCCCCTTCCTGCATGGTCCAGCATTTTCCTGTTTTCCCCTACCCCCCCCCCCCCCACCATAGAGTAGCAATTTCCCTGTCTTTCTCCTTTCCCACCCCCATCACCACCAATCCAGGATCCTATGTCCTCCCCAACTTTTTTATTTATTTATTTAGTATACATTTGTATACCGCTACTTCCAGCGATCAGCAGTGGTTTGATTACAGATTGGAAATTGTCAAATCATGACAGGAAATTTTTGAGGTATAAACACATTGATTAGACAGGAAAGCACAGCACACAGAGAACTATTTTACAGGGAACATGGGCTATGGAGGGTTAAGTGGCTTGCCCAAGACCACAAGGAGCACCTGTGGAACTAGAAACCCCAGTCCTTCCGGCCCAAGGTTGTTGTCCTCTAGTGGGATTTGAACCCCCGACCTTCCGGCCCAAAGTACCTTGCCCCAACCACTAGGCCACTCCTCCACTCAACTTGGTGGTTCAGCAGCGAAGCGGACATCCAATTTAAAAAAACAAAACAAAACCCGGTTCTTTCCGACTCTGCACTTGCATGCAGGTCTGATCCCTCCCTCCTCTGATTTATGCAACTCCACACTTGAATGGTTGGTCTGGTCCCTCCCTCCTCTGACGTGAGCATAGCTGCAAGCAAGCTTGGAGTCAGAAAGACCCGCGTGTTTTTTTTTTAGAATTGGACGTCCGCTCTGCTGCTGCTGCCACCATTGCCACCGCCAAGGAAACACAAAAAGCGGCGGCAGGGCAATGGCAGGCAGCATGGGGGGAACCGAGGACATCAACCCCAAATGCACCCTGTGTGGCCTCACCGCTCACACAAGGCTAGGTACGGTGCTGCCTACCTGAATATCTGCTATTCTTGTTATTTTAACCCTGCAGAAATTCAGCATAGGGATAATCCCTGGCTCAAGCCTGTTTTCACACGTTATATACTAAACCTCTGGATGAAAACATAAGCTTTTTGCCTATGAGTCAGTTTGCACAGTCTACTTACTGGTCTGTCTACTTAAACTACATTGTATCTCCTCTGTGCATCTCCAACAAAGATAACTGTAAAATGCAAACATAACTTAAAGGCACAGCATAAAACCAGCTGTGATTCATTGTTCCTCTATGCAGCATCTTTAGATAACCTTGTTTTCCAATACAGGTACAGTTACATGATTGACAATGTTATTCTGTTGATCACTGGGACCTTGCATCAACGACCTATAGCAGAACTTGTTCCAAAATGTCACCCATTGGGCAGTTTTGACCAGATGGAAGCAGTCAACATTGCTCAAAGTCCTGCAGAGCTATTCAATGCAATTTTGGTTGACACACCCCTAGGTATGAACATTTCTTAATTATTTGTTGGCAGATGACACTGCATTCTTCACAAATGTGCATTCCCATTAAATCTAATATGGTACATGGGATATTTCATATTATTGCTGTAAATTGATCAGATGGACTGGTGTTTGACCTACCAAGCAGTTTCATGCAGAACTGGGAAGTGACCTAGTTCAACGAGGGAAACTTTTGACCTGTCCTAATTTTGGATTTACATCTCAGTGTATTGTGGCAATTTTAGTCCCAGCTACTAGCATTTATAACCATGACTGCTGATATGGCATTGCAGTATTTTCCAACCCTCTCTTGGAGATACCACCACCTAGTTGGGTTTTCAGGATTACCACAATGAATATGCATCGGAGACCCACTGTAAGTAAATGTGTCTCACGTTCATTGTGTCATTCCTGAAAACTCATTTGGCTAAGTATGCCTATAACTAAATCTGTATAACTGCTCATTCAACCTGTTCAACAGAGTTATGATATCAAAAAGAATTCTCCAGCTGATCTCAGATCAATACGTGCATCACTCTCACGTTTCAAAGAAACTTCAACGGTGTGCCGATTTCACATCAAGGATCTGCTGAGTTTTCTATTTATCTTATCAAATACACTTGCCAGTAGTTTCAAATTAGCTATGTAGTTTCAAGTTAGCAATGCAACTGGGTTCTAAGCTCAAATGTTGTGAATATGAAAAATACTTAGCTTAGTAATCAAAATGAGACCCAGCACACTTCAGCATAAAAAGTTTGTTGCTACTTGGCTACTGTCCAAATCCCTTGATGTGAAATCGGCACACCGTTGAAGTTTCTTTGAAACGTGAGAGTGATGCACGTATTGATCTGAGATCAGCTGGAGAATTCTTTTTGATATCATAACTCTGTTGAACAGGTTGAATGAGCAGTTATACAGATTTAGTTATTGAATATATTCATTCAGAAACATTTTAGACCCATTGTACGTTGTGTTACTACATAAGTATGCCTATAGGCTAGGGTTGAGAGGCACACCCCAGTGCATCAGGAGGTGGTTATCAGAAAATCAGGGCTGGCCTAAAATCTTTGAACTAGTTCTTTTGGCATCTCTGGGCTCCATAAAGAAGATCAGCCTATGCTACTGCTGCTTTTGCTGCCTGGAGAGAGAGGGACCACTGAGAGAGAGAAACATGGCCCCCAAGGCCCATGCCTCCATGTCCCAAATGAACTAGGAGGCTCCGGGCTTCAGTCAGGAGGGGAGCAGAAAGGTCATAAGTCTCCCACAAAAGGGAAATTTGGGTTGAATGTTATTTGGCCACCACTATTCATGACCAAGTTTCAGCAGTAGTGGTATAGAAATCTAGTGACCCAAGGCAATCATACAAATTATTTGTCTACCAGTTTTCATCAGTGGGGGGTCAGATAAGTGACAGAATTTCAGGACGATTTCTAACAGCCTGCTTGACAAGCTGCCTTGCTAATTATAAACGTTAGGATACCTGCACTGAAGATCTTTCAACATTGCATGTTACTATAACTAATGTTGTAACCATGAATATTCTTTCTTGATCACTGATGTGACTTTTACACCATCACTGGCATTTTCTCTTGATTACATTCCTTTCTATAGTTGCCACCTAAGGATCAGTCACACAAACCTGCTGCATTCAGGTCAATGGATTTATCTTTTAACTGGCTAATCTTTGGTTTCAGCTGCTTTCTTCCAAGACTGTCTGTCTGAAAATGATATGGATGAAATGAACGTTGAAATAATGCGCAACAAACTGTACAAGGTAAGCTGGTTCTAGTGAAAATGAAAATGTTTTTAAATCTGGAAGCGCTTTGGCCAATGGTATTTACTTCTGGTCCTTAAGGGTTAGAAGGTATCCCTAATGAATATGCATGAGATAGATCTGCATACAATGGAGGTGTGCAGGGAAAAGTAGTAGGAAGCAGGCGTGGTGATATTGAAATGAAATCCCCTTGTGTACTGCCATATGCCCTAGCCTCTCGTTGCACAACCGCACCTTGAACATTGTGTGCAATTCTGGGCACTGTATCTTAAAAAGGATATAGCAGAATTAGAAAAAGTACAGAGAAAAGCCACCAAAATGGTAAAGGGGATGGAAGGATACTCCTATGAGGAGAGGCTAAAAAGGTTAGGACTCTTTAAACTGGAAAAGAGACGGCTGAGGGGAGATATGATAGATGTCTACAAATTAATGAATGGAATAGGTAAATGTAGATCAATTGTTTACGCCATCAAAAAGTAGAAAGACTTGGGGACATGCAATGAAGCTACAATGTAAGCATTTAAGACTAATAAGAGAAAATATTTTTTCAGTCAACGCGTAATCAAACTCTGGAATGCATTATTATAGGATGTAGTAAAAGCTGTTTGAGTAGCAGGGTTTAAAAAAGGTTTGGACAAGTTCCTGGAGGAAAGGTCCATAAATTATTATTAAAGAGGACCTGGGAAATCCACTGCTTGCCTCAGGAAAAGCATTGTGGAATCTGTGTGTCTTTTTGGGAACTTGCTAGGTACTTATGACCTGGCTTGGCCACTGTAGGAAACAGGATACTGGACTTATATGACTCAGTATGGCATATTTGATGTTCTTATGGTCGTGCATACTTTTCCTTGTAGAGGGCTACAGTGATTTTTAAAGGTAGGTTGTCCTCTGGAAAACACCCATTTCCCTGCAGAAATTGCCCCATTAATCGCAATCTTTGAGTTACAATTAATTTAAACTGCAATGCAGATAAAAGCTCTTGCTCAGAGGCAGAATTGTTGATTTTTAGGTGCAGCATTTAACCAGGAGTACAGCAATAGCATACTATAACTCAGGCTTCTCGGTTTTGGAGATTTTAAAATGGCCCAAGAAGCTCCAAGCTGGAGACCCTGTCAGTCTCTTGCAACTGCCTGTACACACAGGCAGGGCCCATGGCTGTTGCTTCAAAGGCTAGTAGCCAAAAGCAAGAAGCCATTGCTGCCAGCAGCTTCTCTTGGGCCACCAAACTCTTTGGCATTTTCACTGTTACAAACTAACAATGGCTAAGGCGCTGGAGACTGTTACTGAAGCAATGATGCTAACACATATGCCATAAAAAATTGTCAGTTTGTCCATTTGACATGGGGAACATGTCTTCAGGGGTGATAATGTGACCTCTGAGGGGGTATATATGCTGAAGGAAGCATATTCTGCCTCCATTGTATGCAAATCTCTCTCTTGCATATTCATTATGGATATCCAGAAAACCCGATTGACTGAGGAGGCCCCAGGACAGGTTTGGGAATTTCTCACCTAGCTACCGCTCTTTTAATTACAATTGGATATTCAGTGGCGGAACATATCCCGTTTCTACCACTGAATATCCAGGCTGGTCGGACACCAGAGATGCTATCCATTTAACGATGATATTCAACCACTAACCAGATAGGGTTAATGATTAAAGTTAGGAAAATCATTCAGCTGTCCTAACTTTAAACATTTGAGCTATCCAGTTTCCCTTGCCATTAACCAAAGAGCGGTCACCACCCCCCGCTCCACTCACTGATCGCCCCAATTTTAACTGGGCTGTCTGGCTATGTGTAGGGATATTCAGTGACACTAACCTGTTAATGCTGCTGAATATCACGGTGACCATGTTTTAGCTGGTTAGCAGGTCTGCTAACCAGCTAAAACACTTTGAAAATGCCCCCCCCCCCCTGAATCCTTTGCTTCTCACACTGTAATCCACTGTCAATACCACATTCGCTTATCCGGACCTATAGTCTTCTCTTGTAGTTTGCTAATTCATCTATATTTGTATAATAGATATGCACATCATAACTAATTAATTTCTGTTTCCATCTTAGTCTTACTTGGAAGCATTCTACAAATTCTCTAAAAAACAAGGCGGTACTACAGAGGAAATCATGTGTCCTATTCTTGAGGTAAGAGGTAGGAGTTACAGCAGCAGGGCCAAAATCTCACTGCATGTTCCATCTAAAGAAATATACTTGATGATCTCAATAGGTCATTGAAAACATACTGCCATGTTCTAACATGCCCGAACTCATCATTACAATGGGTATTATTACCTACAAATGGACCACCACTAGGGCCAAGCCAACAGGTATTAAAGTTAAGTTGATGAGCAGAGCCAACCGTGCGGCATGAACGCTGGGGGGCAGTGAGAAGATGAGAAGCAAGGTCAGGAGCATTAGATGAAGCATAGGTACAGGAGAGCACTAAGGAAGGACGAGAAAAGGTAGTATTACAGGAAGCTGGGCCTTCAGGTTGCCATGTACCATATTGGGGGCCTGAAGCATGGCATTTAGAAACAAACAGAGAAACACTGACAAGGCCAGAAGTAGTATAGGGAGAGTTGCATTTAGACATATACCCTTGAGCCATTCCTAAAGGTGAGTGTGAAAGCACGGACCTGCGTCCAAAACCGCTGAGCACAAGCACCATAAGGAGAGCACAAGGAACTTGTGAAAAATCTACTTCCTCTGTCCGAAAAAAAGTTATCATAGAAGAGGCATGGAAACGATTACTACAGATTACACAGAGGCATTCTGTGACTGAACATGTCGGGTTAATAAGTTGTACCATGAGTTAGAAGTGTACGTGTTGTGATAGTCTGAAGGAAAAAAGGTATCATTCTGGTGGGAAAGAACAGCAAGGGTTAAGGGAAGAAAAGAGAAAAAAATACAAGTAAATAACCAATGGATTGTGGAAAGAGAAATGAAAGATGATACTAGAAATTAAGAGGTTTGTCTATACTTAAGCAATTGTACACATAACAAAATAAGGAACAGAAAACCTAGATAAATGTCAAAACAAAGAAAAAAGAATTCAAAGTAAGCATACTCATACAATCCTATCTCTAGAAAGCAATTGTAGCAGCAGATAAGCATGCAATAAATAAAACCAGGAGTCGTTTCAAGGATCCAAGCCAGTTTAATGTGCACATGGCTCAAGCAATAAGCAATTTCAAAATGGCTGAGCAATGGTCTCCAGCAAAACAACAACTTTTATACCGTTCTTCTCCATTCTAGACATAGGCAAACTTTTCATTGGTCCCAGTAACCCCTCTCACCCATCTATTGGTCCCGGTACTGATATGGCTACCCAATCGGGACTCTGGTCTGGGCTCAGCACCTGCTCACCCCCCCTCTAGTCCCAATTACAATGGTCAGTGTCTCTAACTTGTTACATCTCTCCTCCAAGGTCGCTCAGCTTGTTAAAACATATGAGAAAGCAGGGCACCGTAACCTTGCTTTCTGCAGAGTTAATTAATTCTATAGAAGCTGTGCTCTCTTATCAGTACCAATTAGAGCTGTTTTCTGTCTTTTATAAGTTTCGTTTCTGCTTAGCTATGTTCAGTTAAGCTGAGTTAAGTTTCAATTCTATGGTGTCATCATTCAGGGGGGTTTTCATTCCTCTGGGCCTAACTACAGGCTTCAGTTACAGGTCAAGCTGCTCAGGCCTGTCTGCTCACTTCAGACACCATGGATCACAGGCCTTCGCCTACCACATTCCCCCCTTTGATTAATCTCACCTGCATGTTAATAAGGTGTGAGAATCAAATCACATAATACTAGGTAAAGGTATCACTCTGTGGTATAGGGTAGTAAGTTCACATAGCTAGTATCTTTGTAGCTGCCTTATGCTCTACAGTGTTATTAATAACTGAAGTTATCATTCGCAAGCAAAGTGGCAAGAACCAAGGGAGCAACAAGCAGATAGTCAAAGTCCATAGTTTGGCAAGAGTGGGAAAAAGAACTAAAGGATTAGAAGGTTCAGTTGCATCTTTGTTGTGCTGTCGTAAAGCTTCTGATTTAGACAGACCAGCTGTCCATCCTTCGTAGTAGGTTGTGGTCCAGTCCGAACAAAACACAAACTGTCAACAATGGGGTGGGCCAATACCCACTCACTAGTAGTATTATGTAAATCAGTCTGATTGTATAGGATAGAATAGTTCAGTTCTTGCGTCTCCCAGGGCCACTGATCTCCCATCTTAGTTCCTCCACAAAAGAAACAGTCAGAAGTGTGGAGACTAGATGCTATTGCTCCAGCAAGTTCAAGAAACAAGTTCTGGGAGGCATGAGGAGTTGCAACGGTGGCTTGCATAGCCTTGTAGAAAGTCAAGATCTAGAACAACTTTTGGATTGGAGAGTATACCAATGCAAGTATAGGAAGAATGATAAAACAAGGTCTGAGTGACCTTCGGTCCAGTTCATGTTGTACTTATACAGGCTGCCCAGGGAGATAAGGCAAAAGTCATTTCAAAGCACTCCAAGGCTGCTGCCAAAATAAAGCAATAATAAGGATTCATAATGAGCATAGTCTCTGGAAAATTGGTGGAACTGTCGACTTCCACAACAGATAACAGATGTATGGTTGATTGTAGATCCTCAAGCTTCTGCCGTACGTAGACCTACCAGCTTTTTGACAGGAGTAGGGCTGTAGATTCCAAAGTATCACTGTCCTCTGGGATGTCTCAATTTCTTAAAATATCATAGTATAGTCTCTTAGGCTATTATTGCTTCCTTAGAGCAGTTCACTCTTTAGAAGATCAAAACAGTCTTTTCAGAGTATTTAAACACAGTCTCTTAGAAGATTCAATTTCTTAACACAACACAGTCTCTTTCTGATGATTGCAGTTTTCTCCAGATGCGAAGCTTACCTTCAGATAAACAAACAGTCTTGAAACAGTGCAGTTTCTGAGGGACCAATAAGTCTTAGGTCCGTGGCTGTTGTCGTAGGGTGAGGTGCAATGGAGTCTCAGGATGCTGTACAGTAGTCCAGTGATCAGGTTCAAGAGCAGCTGCTGGCTTCCCTTTATTATGATGGATCTAAGGTTCAAATTCTGCGACTTTTACTGCAGTTGGAGTTGACAAGATGACAACATAGGGTCCCCTCCAATGCAGGGCTAACGGTATCTTTCTCCACTCTTTGATCCACACTGAGACTCCAGGCTTGAAAGGATGCAGGGGTTCAGGCAAATTGATGAGTAATCGATTTTGTACCCAGGTATGAATACTTCTGCAAAACAGAACTTAAAACCAATAGTTCATGTCTAATAATTTCAGATCCTATCTGTCTCATATCTCCTTTTATTTCCTATACAATAGGCGAGGGTCACCCATACAAAATTTCAAAAGGGAAAACTCCTAAAGACTTAGCAGGGGCTAAGTATATCCTAGGAAGGGCTATAGGAAGAACCTGGGGCCACTTCAGATAAACCTCTTGGCAAAGTTTAGACAACTATCTGTTCTATGTAAAATGTCCTGGTATATCTCATACCAATTAACCTACTGTTACATGTAAACCGCACTTGAAACATGGGAAAGAGCGGTATATAAATAACTGTTAAATAAATAAATAAATAAATAAATAAACTGAGATTTCAGGGTTCTATTCATACATTCTACTTTTCCTAAATTCTGAGATCTATAGGCAGTATGTATCTGTTAATATCAATATCTTGGGGCTATGCTTAATGGACTTGCTTCCTAAGGTTATCCACCCTCATTCTTTGTACAGGGCCCCATATGCATGCAAGGTTGTAAGGGTATACTTGGAATCTGGGTACACATTTAGACAGGGCCCTTTTCCTATTGTTAGTGCTCTAGTGAGGACTAGCAGTTCAGCTTTCTGTGGTGAAGTTTCTGGGGCCAGGGCTGAGGACTCAACTACCAAATCAGGGGTCACCACTGCATATCTAGCACAACAATGTCCATTGATGATGAAACTGCCTTCAGCCACAAAGAAAGTCTGTTCAGGGTTCTCCATAGGGACATCAGTCAAATCCAGGCGGCTTGAGAATACAGTGTCCATAATTTCTAAACAGTCATGATCAGGGGATCAAGACCAACTGATAACAACATAGCAGGATTGAAAGCTTGACTGACCCTTCAGTTGTATCTGGGGTTTTCACACAACATACTCTAATACTTCAACATTCATAGATTTGTTAGCTAGTAATTTCCTTTGTATTTCATATTGGTTAGAACAGAGTGTGGTACAGTAACTTGAAGATTCTGTCTCAAAGGGATTTTTCTTTTAGTTTTTGCTTACTAGGAAGGCTGTAGCTGTAACAGCTTCTCAAATAAGGTCCAAGAGATTGAGTCAACACTCCTAGAACATTTCCTTGTGACTCATGAACTTAGAGACTGAAAGGTTTTCTGGACATCTGGTAGACCCAGAATTGGTGACAACATCAGAGTGTTTTTTTTTTTTTTTCAAAGATCAAAAGGCTGCATCCTGTTCAAGTCCCCATTCCAATGCAGACTTTTCCATTCCTTTGATAGCTTGATACAACGGTTTTGCTAGCAGCGCAAAATTGGGGATCCATATACAACATACTCTGTGGCACCCAAGAAGGCTCTCACTTGCCTCCTGGTGGTTGGAGTAGGAATACTGCATACAGCTGCTTTGCGTTCTGGTAAGGGTCCCAGGCGTCGAATTCCGCTGGACAACTGGAATCCTAGGTATTTAACTTGTTGGACATAATTGCACCTTGGCTCTTGAGACTTTGTATCCAGCCTCATTAAAAAGGTGCAAGAGTTCACTGGTGGCTTGTGGACATTCACTTTCTGAGTTGGTGGTTATAAGCAAGTTGTCCACATATTGAAGTAGAATTTTTTCCTTTTTTTTTTTTTTCTCTGGAGTTTCTGGATAACTTGTCAAATCTTTTGCTGAGTGAGGCGAGTTCTTGAATCCTTGAGGTAATCTTGTCCAGATGAGTTGGCCCCGCCTCCTTGTAGTGGGGTCTTGGGCTAAGCGTATGCAGAAAAAAACATCTTTTTTAAGTCCAGAATGATGAAATGTATAGCTTCAGCAGAGATCAGTTCCAAGAGAATATAAGGATTTTGGTACCACTGGTTGTATAGTTTCAGCTGCATCATTCATTCTTCTTAGATCCTGCACTGGGCAGTAGCCACCTGTCCCAGGCTTCTTGACTGGCTTGAGGGTGACAATGGCAGGGGCTATGTTTTAGCTGCCACTTACTCTATAGCTACTTCCTTCTCCTACTAGAACATTGTGCTTGGTTTATTGTTTTATGACTCTGCAATCAAGTACTCCCTCCTCCCCTCCTGGGGTGGTGTCAAGATACGGGCATTCACTTCTCTAATGTCCTTCTTTTTCTATAATGGGCGCACTCACACCCAGTTTTCACTTCCGCTGCTCCTTTGATTAGGAAAACCTCCTCCACATCATTCGACTAAAATATCAGCAAAAAGATCTGTTCTCTTTTTCCATCTTACAATTTTTACATTCTCTGTCCTTCTTCAACAATCCACACACCCTCTGATCAACTTTCATTTAAATATTATGCCCGCAAATTCATCCAGTTCTCTATAATTTCTGTCCATTAGTTCAATCCAGTCCTAAAACTTCTCAGTGTATAATGCAGTTTTTTCAGTTCTAAACAAGTCTGGTCAGCTGACTTTCACTTCTGGTCCAGAGGGGGTGCACATCCCCCTGCTGCGGAGGTGGCTAGCAAACTAGGGAATCTGCAGGGTGGATTCCCCCCCCCCCTCTCCTGGGTTCTGTTTCTCCTAGCAACGCTCTATCCAGGAGGTTGATTTTTTTTTTTTTTTAAGATCTACTTCTCTGCTGTGGGCACATTAGTTCACGCCCACCAGGGGGTGACATCATCGGTGGACTGGGCTCCATCCCCCCCTTAAGCACTCTGAACAGAGCTACTTACAGAGAGAGAGAGAGAGAGACGAGACAGGATATCTAGAGATTCTGGGGCAAAATACTAGCAGAATTTCACATAGCATTCCTGATTGGGACAGAGATATTTCATAGTCTTCAGTAAATCCCTTACTGAAATTCTTGATCATACTTGAAAAGACACTTATTATTTCTGTAAACATAGGGCAGGCAGGAAACACTTAGATTGAGCACATACATCCATTATGCTTATTGCAACTTATTCCAAACAGGAACAATTTAGATACAGTTCTTAAAATATCTTATAGAGAGAACTATAGCTATCTGTTACGTATGACTAGAATAAAAATAACTAGCTGCCAGCCGTAATCAGCATGTCTCTGCAAAAGAAATTATTATTTTTTTAGTTCAGAAAGCAAATATTCAAAAGACATTCCGGATACTTCTCCATAGCTGTGGTGGTTATTTAAAATGCATATACACCCTCTTTTTGTTTTGTTTTTTTAACACTAAATGTCTTCTATCAGGTGCTTGCCACAGTATATCAGGAAATAACGTCTTGGAATTTTAAAAAACAAATGAATTTATCTTGAATTGTAAAGGTCGTCATTAGTCACTAGTACAGATTTCAAAGATAAAATCCTAACACAATTTTCTTATTCACTCAGAATTTAAACCATTCATTCTCAGGTTGCAATCTGCCGTTAGTTTTTGAAACAACAGATATACTTTCTTTATTTTGAATAAACAAGAGAGACTGCTCAATCGGGAACGGCTGTCTCATTCCCTAGTAAGCTGTGTGAGCCACACCCCTCCGCTCACTGGAAACGAAATCACAGTTTCACAGAGACATGCTAGCAAGAATCATTTAAAAACAGTTTACGGAGCTCCAATGAGGTTAATTCGACCTTCAAAACTAAAATCCTGACTAAATATTCCTATCGAATGGTATATAATACCTAACCATAGCACAAGAAACATTACTATTAAAAACATATTGAATAAAACAGGTACAATTTGCCTGAAATAAGCACAAACTAACAGCATTGAGATTTAAACCTGCACAGGATTAGAAAGACACTGTACATTCTTTCCTCCAGACACGCCCCCTGTCAGTTTTTCACACTGTGCAGTAAGAAAGCGAACTGGGTCAGACCAGCTTCTTGATTTCTAAAAATGACTGTAGGTGTTTTGCGTCTTCTT
This sequence comes from Ichthyophis bannanicus, assembly GCA_033557465.1. Classification (NCBI taxonomy): domain Eukaryota; kingdom Metazoa; phylum Chordata; class Amphibia; order Gymnophiona; family Ichthyophiidae; genus Ichthyophis; species Ichthyophis bannanicus. The sequence continues at coordinate 1,600,622,295 of CM066031.1, forward strand.
TCTGCTTTATTAATACAATTTCTTAATCAGTGAACTGTCACAAATTACTCAACAGAATAATCTCACATTTATAACAGAAGGGGAACTCGCAGTTTCAACAGATAACAAAAATCAAATACACAGTTAGGACGGACAATACACCAAACGCTTCCTCCGTTTCGCGACCTAGATGCAGTCACCCGGCTAGGAACTGCGCTAGTCCAGAGTCCACTCTTGCTTGGTCCGTGCTGCCAGACCTCTCATTCACACTTCATTCACACAATCATGCTAGCAACGTATCTCAGAATGCATTCCTTTCTATCTATTCTGACTAGTCTTATCCAATTTCCCAATTACAAAGAGACGGGAGTTTCGCCCCGCGAATTCTCATGCAGGGGTACTCGGTCCGTCTCGGAGAGGTGATCATGCTCTCTTACCAATTTCCAATTTTCTCGAGATTACAAATTCCAAGTTCCTGTCTGTTCTGACTAGGCTAAATCATGATTTTATTTTTTTTTAACAGCTGTACCTCGCGAATACTCATGCAAGGATTTTCAAACAAAGACTTAAGCCTTACCAAACAAAAAGGACGATGGCTTCGCCTTGCGCATACTCATGCAAGGGTAATAGGACCGTCCTTGAGAGGGGATCAGTGCTCTCATTACCAAATTCCAAATTCCAAGTTCCAAGTTCTCGAGATTACAAGTTACAAGTTTCAAATTCTTACCAAAGTTTCACAAGTTTCAAACTGCAGTTCTAACTCATCTGTCTAGACAGGTTTTCAAAACTATACTTACCAGATCTGGTTCCCAAGCTTCTGAGTTGGATCCTGGACTCCCCCGGGTCGGACGTGTTGGCCAGCTGGATCCAGTGCCTGCCAAGGCCAGGCGGAACCCCCTCCGATTCAAGAGGATCGGTGGGCCCAGGGAAATTCCCCTGCGTCGGATTGGCATGGTTCCAACTGGACCAAACCTCAAGGCGAATTACGTGGATTTATTCACTTGAACACCATCCACCACTCGCACTTCCCGGCCAACGCACCAAGAAATGTAGCAGCAGATAAGCATGCAATAAATAAAACCAGGAGTCGTTTCAAGGATCCAAGCCAGTTTAATGTGCACATGGCTCAAGCAATAAGCAATTTCAAAATGGCTGAGCAATGGTCTCCAGCAAAACAACAACTTTTATACCGTTCTTCTCCATTCTAGACATAGGCAAACTTTTCATTGGTCCCAGTAACCCCTCTCACCCATCTATTGGTCCCGGTACTGATATGGCTACCCAATCGGGACTCTGGTCTGGGCTCAGCACCTGCTCACCCCCCCTCTAGTCCCAATTACAATGGTCAGTGTCTCTAACTTGTTACATCTCTCCTCCAAGGTCGCTCAGCTTGTTAAAACATATGGGAAAGCAGGGCACCGTAACCTTGCTTTCTGCAGAGTTAATTAATTCTATAGAAGCTGTGCTCTCTTATCAGTACCAATTAGAGCTGTTTTCTGTCTTTTATAAGTTTCGTTTCTGCTTAGCTATGTTCAATTAAGCTGAGTTAAGTTTCAATTCTATGGTGTCATCATTCAGGGGGGTTTTCATTCCTCTGGGCCTAACTACAGGCTTCAGTTACAGGTCAAGCTGCTCAGGCCTGTCTGCTCACTTCAGACACCATGGATCACAGGCCTTCGCCTACCACACAATCTCTCACACTAATAATTTTAGTTCAGCAGTCTATGCAGTGTTCAGCTTTTTTTTTCAGCAAATGCAAAGTCAATTAGTGCTCAGATTATATGTGAAACTGAAAGTAATGTAGAAAGTCTCTTAAAAAGTTATTTTTTACACACAGGAGCTGGAACAAGGCGTGACAATTGTGTTTTGTAGGTGCGGTCTATAAGAGTCCATACATTGTGGAGGGCGGTAGCATAGGCAGTGACATCATGCTGGATGCTGCCAGACGAAACTTGGAGGAGGTGAAAAGAGGCGGTTCTACCAGTCAGAAACTGATGAGGAGTTAGTGAGAATTTCTTCAAAGGGCTATTTCTCAGGGAAAAAAGATTAGGGATGGATCTTGAAGCCAGTTCAGGGCAGAGTCACTGCAGATCTTACATAAAGTTGTTTTCAAGAGACCATTAACTCTTTCCACTAGTCCGTTTGCCTGTTGGTGGTGAACGCACACAAAATGTAAAAAAGAAAAGAATCAGTGACATTCAGGCTGTGCTTCAACTACAACCACTTTTTCCCCCTAAATAAACTTCTCCAATAAAACTTGCATTCAAGGTCCCCTTGCCAGATAACTGACAATATCTCTTGCTAAAAAGTTACTGCAAACATACAAATCTCTGCCAGACTTATCTGTGCTGTCTGCTTCTCAGTTCTTACTTCAGTGTACAATACATTCCAATCCCAATCCATTGACTCAGAAAATCCATTCCATACTACAGTACAAACTCATACAGATAGGAAAAGAAACCCCTAGCTGTCCAAATACATTAACACTGCAAAATCCATCATAGAATCTTGTCTCCCTTTCCATATTCATTAAATTAGACCTCCCTAATCCATTTACTATCTATCTAAAAAATCCTTCTATCACTATTATCTCACTTCATGCAATACTTTCTATTCACTTGTTCATAACTACATCCTCGTACCAACTAATATACATGCTTAAATCATCATAACATATTAATCCTTACAGACTAAGGCTTAAAACTTTCCAAATTAAAGATTACCAAACAAAACAAAAAATCAGCATGGACAGTAATCATTCATACTGAGACACAACTCAAAGCAGAAAAATAATTGAAATTACCTTACCTAAGACCCATGAGAGAAACAAAACAAGACAAATCTGTCTTTACACATCACTGACTAACAAAGAAGAACACAGATATTTCAAGTATTAACTTACAAGTCTGACAAATACAGCTTTGACTTACTAAGAAAAAAAATCAACATATGAGGACACAACAATTAATTATCAAGTTTCAGCCAGGCTTTTTTTTTTTTTTACAGAGTTTAGGCTGCTTGCAAGAAACACAGCAGCCAATCCTAAACAACTCATTAACTAAAGACCCGGGGGAGGGGCAAACCACACTGTTATAGATCAGAGAAGTCACAGACGAGATGCTCACATTCCTGCAATTTTTTGCAAATTTAGGATTGTACCAATCTTGTGAAAATTTATATAGATATCTCCCCCCTTTGCCTTTATTTGTCTGGCCAGGACACACAGAGGCAAAATGTGGATAAGTATTTGGAAATACCACATGGCCAATGTAGGTCTTTCCAAAGCCCATCAGGATGCAAAGTGCACCCAGCGTTTCTCCATTTCTAATTATTTAGCATGTATCTGGGCTGGATGACTTCCAGAATTAGAGGTACGGGAGACAGCATACTCAAATATTAGGGTTACAGAGTAGAGTATAAGGCTCTTATCAAACAATTGTTAAAGCTTAACATTGTTCTTTAAGCTAAAATAGCAACCCTCTAAATAAAAAACCTATATTAAGCATAACATGAAATTATTAAATGACTATAGCTTTTCCTTGTTCTGCCTGTTCTTCAATACTAACGAATAATCTATGGATGGAAGGTTTAAAAAAAAAAAGGAAGAAACATCCTCATATTTTTCTGGGAACTCAATTCAATCTTTCTGTTAAATATAGTCTTTATACTTCGAAAATAATATAATTTCAAGTCAGTCCCTCCAAATTTCAACAAATTTAAAGGCAATGCAAATTCAAAAGAAACAATAATATTTACTCATCCTGTGATTGCTGCAGCACATTTAATTTTTATTTGCATAAGACATTTCCTAATTTGTATAGAAAAACAGCTTCATTGGCAGTAAGCCAAGAAGAAAAGTTTTTAAACCTTAGCTTTGGACTGCAGTAAGAAAGAGCACACAGCACTTGGAAGGGCTCAAATCCCAGCTCTTTTTCTGGAGACAGAGTAGCGCTAAGAAGATTCTGAAAATCCTGTGTTACCAGAGTAAGTGGAAAAATTTATAACTCTCTACTTCAGAATTTTCAGGAGAGACAAAGATGGGAAGGGCTCGTCCTCAGAGCCAGCCTGCTTCCTCGCAGGGATAAGGGGTAGATTGGCCTGTCTTATACACAGAGTTTTAAATAGTCTAAGGGGTATGTTTACTAAAACCCCGCTCTAAAACCCCGGTAACGTGCGCGGCCCGCTAGTGTGCGGGTGCCATATAAGGAGTGGGCATTCCGTCCTGGAAAAGAAAAGCCGTGATTGACATATGCGCTAAGGTGCACGGCGCCCATGTGCGCCCCGCACATTAGCGCATGAGGAAGCTGCGCGGGAGGCATAAGTGGCGCGCTGATGTACACATAGAAAAGCAGAGCCACAGCACACTGGTTAAGACAACTACCAATGGTGCAGGGATCAGGGGTTCAATCCCCCACAGTGCCCAATGAAGACAGCTGGCTGAGGAGTTAATTTATGAGGCATGTAAATAATGGGCAGCATAAGGCGGCGCGCTAATGTTTTCGGAGGCATTTTAATACTGGGCGGCATAAGTGACGCGCTGATGTGCATACAGAAGAGCAGAGCCACAGCACAATGGTTAAGACACTGACCAATGATGCAGGGATCAGGCATTCAATCCCCCACAGTGCTCAATGTAGACAGCTGGCTGAGGCATTATTTTAGGAGCTAGTCTAGTATTGTGCGGCATAAGGCGGCGCGCTATTGATTTAGGAGGCTTTTCAATATTTGGCAACATAAGGCGGCGTGCTAATGTGCAAGCACAGGAACAGACACTGACCAATGGTGCAGGGATCAAGGGTTCAATCCCCCACAGTGCCCAATGAACAATGCTGGCTGAGACATTACGTATTATGGGAAAGAGTGCTTTTGGAGTCGTTTTATGTTTATTTTAATTATCACTACTAGCAAACGCACTCCCAAAACGTGTTTACATAAGGCGCCCTATAAGGCACATTTTAAAGTGCACTGTCAGCCAAGGCACCCTAGAATGTTGCTTATAGGGCGCTTTAGAGGGTGCCGTATGAGGTACCGCAAGGTCAAAGTACTGTTTTTTATGGCAGCACTGTGCAGTATAAGGAATGAAAGGCATACATAGGTGTACTGACAGGCAAGGAGGAGCAGCAGTGGAGCACAATGGTTAAGGCACTGACTGCTGATACAGGGGTCATGAGTTTGCTCCCCAGTGTGCCTAATACATAAGGCTGGCTGTGGCATCAGCTTTGCATTGTACATATTTTTTCCTGCAGCACTTTATTTTTATTTTATTAATTGCTGGCAGCAAACACGCCCTCACGTGCTGTAATTGAAGGTGCCGTATAAGGCACCCTATAAGGCACTCCATAGGGCACATGATAAATTGCACTGTCCGCCACAGCACCCTAAAATGTCCCCTATAGGGCACCCTATATGTTGCGTCACAGGATAATGTATAGTGCACCTTATATGGACGGGAACCATAAGATGCCCAATAGGGCGCCCTATAAAGCACCCTCAGAGGCACCTTATGGGTACAGTACGCTGAGGGTGTTTTTGCTGGCATCAAAATATGTACATTAAAAAAAGACAATGCATTGGACAATCCTATCAAATAACCCCACTGTGGGTTTGAACACATGACCTCTGGCTTTACAGGCAGTGAAGTAACCATTGGGCTACAGCTCTATAGCTGCTAGCAAGCCCCTGGCTGGCTGCAGAGAGCCTGCAAGTCACCACAAAGACAGTCTGCTGTGGTCACCAGGATAGGGTTAGCCCACCCATACCCATGATGCACTGCACATGCAAATCAGCTGTCCACAGATAAACACAAGATGGGCAATGTACCCTCACAGCACCTCGGCCTGGTAGGGGGAAGTGACCATGTGCACCCACACAGCACCTCGGCCTGGTAGGGGGTACTGACCGTGTGTTGTACTGGCACAGAGCAGCTACACACCGTCACATTGTGCGGGTACTGTGCTCACCCTGAGGGTGCAATGAGGCGCCCAGGACCAGGTCCACAACACCTTCCATGACTGAAAGAGGCCATGCCGGAGGTCCAAAGCAGTGTTAATGTGTGAGGTAGGTAGTTTCTGCACAAACACCTTGGATATCTTTGTCTGTTTCAGTCAGGTGTAGCCCCTATGGACCTCTAGGTGGGCTATGTAACACCCCCCCCCCTCCTCCTCTAGGGCTGAGGGTGGCAAACAGGGCCTCCTATCAATAGATCCACATTCTACCTCCCTGCAAAAGTGGCAGTAGAGGGGACCATCAACCCCAGTCCTGCTGAGGAACAGATACCCCACAGGGCAGGTAATGCAGCTCTATACACATCCAGAACACAATAGCAGACATTAGGCCTGGATACGGTAAGCTGCACCCCACCACTGTCTGACATTACCCTGCAGCAAGTCATCAGCCGCTGCACCCTGCAAGCCGCTCCAACAAGACGCATACCAGCTGCAAACAGTGTGCTAGTTAGTCCATAGGGCATGTTCCCAGTGGAGATGCGTGCACCCAGAACTGGGATGTCAGCATACACAGCAAGCAGATAAATCAGTGACTGGGCCCCAAAAGGAAACCCATATCTATCACATGAGAAAAATACTATATAGCACTATGGGGGTGCCTAGCCATGCTGTGGTCACTGCACAGTCAGGGTGAGAGTGATCTCTCAGCAGGACATACTGAGGTCACCCTGTCTGTGTAGGTGGTGGCCGGGCACTAAAATGTCCCAGTCAGTGCCCTGTGCAGATGCACCCTGGCCAGGCCACCCTGTCCGGCCTATACCCATGGTACCTTGCTCCTCATTATGCACATTGGCAGTCCAATACTGGCAACATTGCCGGCAGTGTGGACTGTGGAAGGTGTTTGCAGCCACCACACACTGGATAGACAGACAGCCACCCCCACACCTATGCCAGCATTTTGTTACTATAGAGGAGTTCAGCAGCCATACCCACCACACCAGTCCTGGGCACAGTACAGGCATGGATATGGTACGCAATACTGTTGGGGGTCACTCCCCATGGTGGTAAACACTGTCAGAGACCAGACCTGCAGCACACACCGCAGACATCAGAAAGATTGTTATGGTGGAGCTCAATGAGCAAAATGTGCTTAATGTAGGAATTGATATCTGCCAGTTATCATGGGAAACGTTTGATAGCTGTGTACCATATACCCAGGTGTAGGGTGGCATTGCTAAGGTATGCAACTGCTAGTATTGGGAGATACAGGCAGGGCCCAATGTCCTGCCTCTCCAGGAGGCATTGGCCAATGGGGCCTGTGTGTGTGTGTGTGGGTGTGTCTGGCCCTGTTGGCTGCTGCTTTACTGCAGAGTTTCCCAACTCCAGTCCTGGTGTTCCAAACACTGTTCGGGTTTTCATGCTGTCCCTCATAAATATGCATGAGCTACATCTGCATACCATGGGGGTGGTGCATAGATATGCAGCACAGGCATCCTTATTAGAGGCAGCATGGAACCTGAATGGTGTGGGGCCCTCCAGGACTGCATTTGGGAGACTCTGCTCTAGGTAATGCGGCTGTTTATGGTGTCTGTGTTTGGTGTGGTAAAATATAGGCGTATTAACCATGCGTAGGTTCTCAGCAATAAAGGTTTGTCCTTACTATCACGGTTTAGTTGTGGGAAAAATATGTGGACAGGATTGGCAGTAGCCCCAGCTGGCCTTTGAACCTGTGACCTTCTGTTCTTGCATACACTGTCTATGTGCACTGCACCACCGTGTTGCCACAGATATGCTGCATTCCCTGGGGAGTCCATGACTGTACATCCAACAGAGCCTGTCTGTTGCGGTGGGCGGTGCCAGCCTGCACAGGCCTAGGCCACTGTCTGCTGTGGTTTGCAGCCACTGCCCCCTCCACCACCTGTACCCTTCCGCCAACATGCAGACATGTCCTTAACTGGGAAAAAGCATATGACCTGATTGAGTTGTGGCACTCCCGGACTGAATTTGGGGGACTCGGCTGTAGGTAATGCCCATTGTTATGGTTTGTGTGTGGTGTAGGGTAAACTATGGTTGTTTGAACCATGCTTATGTTCTCTGCAATAAAGGAGTGTCTTCACTATCTAGTGGTGGGTGAAAATGTGGAGATTGGGTTGGCAGGTGCCCCAAGCTGGGATCTGAACCTGTGACCCTCTTGTCTTACAGGCACTGGCTGTGTCCATTGCACCACACTGTGGCCACAGAGACAGTGCAGTCCCTGGAGATAGGAAACCTGGCCTGACGAGTCAGAAACCCTGCTCTGCACGATTTTACTGTGGGCTCATTTACCTTGTATGGGGACTAAAATACAAATAAACCTCAAAAATGACCTCAAAAAAAGGGGAAAAAAACCAAAACCAAGCTGGGCAACAGTGATAGCAATGGGCAACATTAAAACACACTCCCAAGAAAGCTCCAATAAAATGAAGTGATTTTTGGAAGAGTCTACGGAGCGTAGACCTTTCCAAAAATCATTTCTTTTTTTTGGAGCTTTCCTGGGAGTGTTTTTTATTGTTGCCCATTGCTATCACTATTGGCCAGCTGGATTATGATTTTTTAGAATTTTGTTGTGGTCATTTTCAAGTTTTATTTGCTATTTTGAGCTGTGCACATGTATCACACTGCTCACGTTTTGCAGGTTTCCCCGGTTTTGCTGTACATTGCTGACGTAAATGGTTTTTCTTCCCTTTAAATCAGCTCTAACGCGAGGTTTTCACTCGCGGTATTTTTTTTGCCGAAATTCAGCCCCGCTCCTGTGCGGGGAGCCTCTCCCCTCCCGCTCTCCACCCATTGACCCCGTCCCCCCGCCCCTCGGGAGCCTTCCTCCGCCCTCGAAATGCCTTTCCACGCCTCTATCGCACATCAGCGCGCCGCGCACTTGAGCGTGCGGCGCACACTTGTGCGTGCGGTGCACACGTGTGCGTGGCACCAAAAATGCACTATTAGCGTGCGCTAAGGTACCTTAGCGCACGCTCAAGTGCGCCCCGCACAATTGCGCAGTTTAGTAAACATACCCCTAAGTGTTTCTGCCTAGATTTTGTCTTTTTCTTTGTGACTTCAATCCGCGTTTGCACAGCTGCTAAAGTGGCTGGGGAATAAGTCCCTTGTTTGGGCCATTGAGTAGTCAAATTTTCAGTACCTGTATACCATTTGTCACTACACTCTTTAAGAAGCTTTCCTGCCTGCAGGAAAGCCTTAACCATATTCTAAGGATCCTGTGAGATTCGGGGCATGCAATATTTTTCCTAGCAGAAGAAAGTAGAGATAATAGGGGAAAAAAACCCTAAAACCTACCTTGTCTGAAGTCTTCTGGTCTTGAGATTCCAAGTAGGGTGATGTGTCAGTCCCTGGCCGACCGACTGTGCACTGAGGGGGTCAGGGGTGCTGCAATCACTCCTGGCTGGCTTGCCAAATTAAAGGGCCCTACTGGGCCCCAAAGGCCACTATCTCACCTTACATGGAGGAAGTACACAGAGATCAATTTCTCAGCAATGCTCACAAAATCTTTATTACAGGATATCCTTTTCTCAGCAGAAATTCTTCACACACAAATTCTCTAAGACAGTTACTTACAGGTACGAGGTAGCTACTGAATAAGGAAAGACAGAAGAGAAGGGTTAATGGGGCAATTCAGCACACTGTCACCTCCATGGCAGGACTTAATAAACTCCCCAGTTTCTCCTTTGTCCCACTAAATCAGCAACATTTTGTATCACTCACAGGATTTTCTCATGCTGTTGTCAGCAGTTCATTCTTCCCTTGGTTCTTCTTTCTGGTCTAACAGTGGTCAAGGGTCTAAAGCAGGCCTATGGTCTCTATCTAGGTCTGCTTCACAGGCCTAGCTACAGAGGCCCTGTTCCAACTTGGGTCCGATTCCCTACACTTTCTTTGCTCTTAAGTGCTATAGATTGGCAGTATTACTCCCTTACAATCTAAGGGCTCTTTTTGCTAACCAGTATCATGGCAATAACACACATTATTGGCATGCATCGATTGGTAATAGCATGCTTTATTTTCCAATAATATAGGTCAATGCCAAACATTTGTAGCCCAACAATTGTAAAATAATATGAGCTGCATCATATACAAATGTAAATCTGCTAATTATCATTCAAAACAAATAACACAGCTTGTATTAAACTTTGCATGTTACTTTATTTATGGAACATTAACAACACCTTCAGAGGTGGTGTTAAATTTCCCCTGGGTGCATCATAGAAACATAAAAATAATAGCAGATAAAGATCATATGGTCTATCCAGTCCATCCATGAGAACTATTAAATTCTACGGTCCCTTCCTTTCCCGCAGAAATCCTCTGCATTTGTCCCATGCTTTCTTGAATTCAGATACAGTTCTCATCTCCACTACCTATGCTGGGAGTCTGTTCCATGTATCCACTAGCCTTTCCTTAAATAAATATTTCCTCCAATAATGCCTGACTCTATCCCTTTTCACCTTCAACCTATGACCTCTCATTCCTTTCAACTGAAAGAGGACAATCTCCTGTGCATTTATACTATGTAGGTACTTAAATGCAGGGCCGGATTTAGCTATACGCCATGTACGCCATGGCGTAGGGCCCACAGCTGCAAAGGGCCCACAAAAATTGAACTAGTTAGGCTTTTTTTTTTAATAAAATAAAAAAAAAACTGCTGGCTGCCGCCGCGGGGCCCCCTCTGCTGCCGCGGCAGCATGGACTGACCCGCGGGGGCCCCATCTGTAAGCTCGGTCCCTCCCTCCGTGCCTCCGTGTCTCCCTCCGTGCAGGCTGTTAGAGACGCGAAGGCAGACTGTCTCCTTCTGCCTTCCCGTCTCTGTTACGCCCGCAGGGGCTGATGGGAAATGTCCCTTCAGCCCCTGCGGGCTTAACAGAGACGCGAAGGAGACAGTCTGCCTTCGTGGCTCTCACAGCCTGCACGGAGGGAGACACGGAGGCACGGAGGGAGGGACCGAGCTTACAGAGGGGGCCCCCGCGGGTCAGTCCATGCTGCCGCGGCCGCAGAGGGGGCCCCGCGGCGGCAGCCAGCAGGGTGTTTGTTTTAATTAAATTTTACTTTAGGCCGGGGGAGGGGGAGGGGGTAGGACTGGTAATTGGGGGGGCTGGGACGGGGCCGGGAACTGGGGTGGGGGGATTAAGGCTGGAGGTGGGCTGATGAGGTTAGGACTGGTAATGGGCTGTGGGCTGTTGGGGGGGTTAGAACTGGTAATGGGCTTTGGGGGGGTTAAGACTGGTAATGGGCTGTGGGCTGATGGGGGCTGTCTGGTAATGGGCTATGGGGGGGGCTAGGACTGGAAATGGGCTGGGGGGGTTATGACTGGAGGTGGGCTGATGGGGTTAGGACTGGTAATGGGCTGTTGGGGGGGGGTCAGAACTGGTAATGGGTTTTGGGGGGTTTAGACTGGTAATGGGCTGTGGGCTGATGGGGGCTGTCTGGTAATGGGCTATGGGGGGGCTAGGACTGGAAATGGGCTGGGGGGTTAAGACTGGAGGTGGGCTGATGGGGTTAGGACTGATAATGGGCTGTTGGGGGGGTTTAGAACTGGTAATGGGCTTTGGGGGGGGTTAAGACTGGTAATGGGCTGTGGGCTGATGGGGGCTGTCTGGTAATGGGCTATGGGGGGGGTTAGGACTGGAAATGGGCTGGGGGGGGTTAAGACTGGAGGTGGGCTGATGGGGTTAGGACTGGTAATGGGCTGTGGGCTGATGGGCTGATGGGGGGGGTTAGGACTGGCAATGGGCTATGGGGGGCTGACTGGAAATGGGTTGATGGGGTTAGGACTGGAAGTGGGCTGATGGGGGGTTAGGACTGGTAATGGGTTATAGGGGGGGCTTAAACTGAAAATGGGGTGATGGGGGGCAAGGACTGGTAATGGGTTGGGGGGTTGCTAGGACTGGAAATGGGCTGATGGGTGGCTAGGACTGGAAATGGGCTGATGCAGGGACTAGAAGGGAATGGATGCTGGGTGAGGCTGGAACTAGAAGGGAGCTGATGTTGGGGGAGGATTAGAATGGGATGGGGCTGGAAGAGTAAAATGGAGAAGGGAAAAATATTTTGTGTGGGAGGGATAAAAAAATCTACAATTGGCCGGGTATTGGGAGAGTAAGTGGGGATTGAGGATGGAGGGGTAAAATTTGAGTGGATGAAATAGGAATGAGGAAAGAGCAAAAGGAGAAAGATTAGTATGTTAAAGCAGATGTAGAGAGAGAATGGAAAAAAAACTAGAAGAGAGAAGAAAGGACAAATGGACAGCAGACGATGGAGAGTTAGCAGAAGACATGAAGAAACCAGAAGAAAGTGGCTGGAGCAATTGCAGCTGAAAAAAATGCACAAAAGGTAGAAAAATATCTCTTTATTTTGAATTTATTAATTGGAATATGTCAGCTCTGGTAAATGTGCATCATTAACGTCTGCGCTTTGTTTAGTACAAGAGCAAATTAATGTATAGTTTTATTTCTACAGTGTTGTACATTCCAAGTTTGGCTTTTGGGATTCCCAGTTTAATTATTGTCTTCCTGTTTCTAAAATGTGATTACTTGTTTGGTGATGGTCTATGTTCTGCATGTGTAACTGAGCTGAGGTGTTCTGTTTATATAATTCCTATTTGACATTGCCACTTGTTCTCTTTCCCCAGTAGGTCATGTATTGTTGTTCTCTGAAATGTATTGGTTTAATATTTGCAGTGTTGCCTTTTGATTGGTAGAGTATGGTGCTTTGTGAGTCCTGGTAGTGCTGTTAGGATACGGCGGGTTTGCTATGGGTTCTAAATGGGCAGTGTTTGTAGTAGTTCCTAATGTGTCTGGCAGTTGGCACTGGATTATAGTAATGTAGAAATCTTTTAGTCTTTCTTTATCCATACACTCATTAAGAGGCACGTTTACTAAAAGTTAGTATATGGTAACATTATGCAAATATTTATGCAAATGAGGCCCCTTATGCAAATGAGGCCCACACCCCCCTTGGGCCGCCCCTGCTGGGGGCCCACAATTTTTGTTGGCATAGGGCCTCACTCAAGGTAAATCCGGCCCTGCTTAAATGTCTTTCATATCACCCCTCTCCCACCTTTCTTCCAAACTATACATATTGAGATCTTTAAGCCTATCCCCATATGCTTTATGAAGACCACTGACCATTTTAGTAGCCACCCCCTGGATAAACTCCATCCTGTTTATATCCTTTTGAAAATGCGGTCTCCAGAATTGTACACAGTACTCTAAATGAGGTCTCACTTGAGATTTATTCAAAAGCACTATTACTACCCTTTTCCTGCTGGCCATACCTCTCCCTAGGCACAATCATCCGGTCCTTCAAGGTCTCCTGCCTAGTGTACGCCGACGATGTGCTACTCTTCACTCCATTCTCAATCAACCAACCTGATTTCTCGACCCTAACAAAATGCTTCGAGGCTGTCACAGATTGGCTCCTCACACAGAGCCTAAAAATTAATTTCAATAAAACCGATGTCCTCTTCATCACGAAGAACCACTCCTTCATCCCCCCAACATCAATAAGAGTAAGAGATGTGGAGCTCTTGATCAAGCCCACCATCCGCTACCTGGGGATCACCCTCGACCAACATCTGGACATGAGGGCACACATAAGCAATACAGTCAGAGCAATCTATAATAAGATACGAACCATCCGCCACCTGCAACCCCTATTGGAACCCGATGATTTCCGGACAATCTTTCAAGCACTGGTAACACCGCACTTTGATTATGCCAATGCCATCCTACAGGGACTCCCCAAGAACACCCTAAACCCCCTCCAGCTGGCCATGAACACAGCCGCCCGAGTCCTTCATGGAGCCTCCAGAAGGGACTACATCACCCCGGTCTTGAAACACCTCCACTGGCTGCCGATCCACTGTAGACTCACTTTCAAAGTCTTAATAATGACTTTCAAAGCCATCAACAACCTATCCTCCTCCTCTCTAACAGACCTTATCCTCCCCGTACCTGCAAACAGGGCCAGAAGAACACCCTTGTAATACCTAGAGAAATAACTAAATGCTCCCAGGCAGCAAGGAACAGAGCATTCAGATTCTATGCACCTACGCTCTGGAATGCCCTCCCTACCTCCATCCGAGCAATACCCAATCTCAACCAATTTCGGAAGGTGCTGAAGCACCATTTGTTCCTCCTGAATTACTCCCTGCCCAGTGGAACAACACAACCAAGCTTACCCCCCACCAACACCAAGGACACCACCAATACACCCAGGGCATGACAACATACCCACACTCTGAACGCGACTGCCAAAACCTGTATATAAATATGTGAATAGTTTCAGTGAGTGTTCACGTGCTCCGTAAAAGTAGAACAGATTAGTTGTACATAGTGTATATAGGTTACCCCTGTTTAACCCAAGTTGTAAAACCTGTTATATGTAATGTACACCGCATGCTCCGCTGCTTTGTGCAATTGGTTGTTAAATGTAAACCGCACTGATTTTAAAGAGCGCGGTATAGAAATATGATAAATAAATACAACCAACAGTCCTTTATTAGAACCCCAACATGGCTGCCGCCTTTTGGTGGAGCCTTCATCAGGGTGAGCCTCAAAGAGAACAATTATACAAACAATTAAATGCTTGTTTAATATACATGTAAAAGGGTATAAAAGTATAAAGGATAAAAACATAAAAACCTCATATGTTGAAACTTTAAAAATTGTACATATCTCAACTTGATACATTGACATTAAAAATCAAATAGGTATCATAAAACCAAAATTATAAAAGAATAAAAAACAAAAATAAATAGGAAGGAGGTTAATTTGCTTGTGAATGATCAATGTTGTACAATACAGGATAGGCATTGACCTTAGCTATATAGCGGAAATTTCACCAAATATTCAGTTGTGATGAGGGATTTTTATTTATTTATTTAGTTGGTTAGGCTTATATACTGCTTTTCACTGGGTCAAAGTAGTTTACAGTGAAACAGAACATCAGTTACATAGAACATATCATTTTAGATAACAATTAACAGAGTTAACATAGTTACATGGAACCAATAACATCTTAGTTATAATATCTGTATAACAGCAACTATTTGAAATCATTGAACCATATACAATAAGAGGGCTATATACAATGATATATTCTTTAATTATTTATAACTGCATAATCTGTCTTGGTGGTGTCATGTGTGTGGGGGGGGGGTTAGGTGAAGGGGCCAAAGTGTTCAAGGAATAAGAGGGTTTTTCAGGTGTCTGCGGAATGAGGGGAGGTTGTTGATATTCCTTATTGTGTCTGCCAGAGAGTTTCAAAGGGATAGTGCGTAGAGTTCAAATGCTCTGTTGCAGATTTGTTGGTTGAATTTTGTTTTTGAGTGTGGTACAGTGAGTTTGTTGGCTACAGTAGTTCTTTGTGGTCTGTATGTAGTGAGTTTCTGAAGGAGGGATTGGGTGGTTGGATGCTTTGTGCGTAAGGAGCAATGATTTATATTTGATTCTTTTGTGAAGGGGCAGCCAGTGGAGATGTGTTAGAATCGGGGTAATGTGATCATGCTTAGCAGTTCCCTGAATTATATGTGCTGCAGTGTGCAGAGCGGTTTATAGTGGGAGGAGGATGGCTTGTGGTAGGCCCTGGTCGATGATGTTGCAATAGTCTACATGAGGGAGAGTGAGGGCTTGAAGTGCTGATCAGAAGTCTTCTGGTTTGAGGAGGGGGATGGAGTCATTGATGGGTCTTCGTTTTGAAGTAGATTGTTTTGGCTTGGGCTTTGAAAGAAAGTTGTTGATCAAGAGTGATCCTGAGGTATTTCTGCTCCCAAACATTTATCTGAACATTGTTTAGTATTATAGTGGTTGGAGGGGTAAATGAACAGGACTTTGGTCTTTATGTAGTTGATAGATAGGTTGTTTGCTGAAAGCCAATGGGAGATGTCGATGAAGCAGTCTTGAATTAGTGTGTATGTCAGTTGTTTTGTATGAATTGGGCAGTATAGAATGATGTCATTGGCATATAGGTGCAAGTGGATGTTGTGTTTTTTGATGATTAAGAGGAGGGATTGGAGATATAAGTTGAAAAGGGATTCAGATAGTGTGGGGACTTGGGGTACTCCAAGAGTTTGTTGGTATGGTTTAGAGGTGCTCATACCCATTTTTATCTGCTGTCGTCTGTCAGTGAGATATGATTGAAACCATTTGAAAATGGTATCTTGGATTCCATACGATTGTAGACGTTATAGGAGTGTATCATGGTCGACTGTGTCGAATGCTGCAGAGATATCAAGAAATATGACACAGTGGATCCCTTTACAGCAACAGGATAAAATCAAAATAAACTGAACCATCTAATTTCTCAACAAATAAGGGTGTCCTGCATGGAGTGGTGGGTTCACCCCTAAACAGGGACATGGGGAGGGGTGGCCTGCATGGAACAGCAGGTGCACCTACTCTTGCCATCGTGCTGGGCAGACTAGATGGACCATGCTGGTCTTTATCTGCCATCATTTACTATACTATATTACTATATCAAAAGGTAAGCTTATAAGCGGTCTTGTGTTCCTTGGTTTAATGTGTTGATTAGTATGGTCTTCAGACTTTCTACTCCATGCAGGGGGCAGAAACCATGCTGTTGTGGATCAAGTAAGCAGTTTTCATCAATGTGGTCTTGAAGCTGGAGTTGTACAGTTTTCTTGATGATTTTGGCCAGGAAGGGGAGGCTGGCGATGGGTCTGTATGATGCAGGGTCTCTAGGGATGAGGGTTGGTTTCTTTAAGGTAGGACGGATGGAGGATAGCTTGAGACAGTTTGGCATTATTCCTTGTTGTAGTGTTTCATTTGTTATTTTGGTGAGGATTGGACTGAGTTCAATTTTTGTAGCTTTAATCCAGTACTGGCACGCCCACTCTCCACCCTCACCCTGCCCACTGTTGCTACTACTACATGGAATGCAACTATCATAGAAAATTGCTTACAGTAGCTGCACGTTAGCTATCATTGCTGCCCGATCATCCTGCAATCCTGCATTAGTACCACAATATCAGCTAACGCCTTTTAGTAGACATACCCCATGAGTTAACAATAGAAACTCAAATTTTTTCAGTTGTTAAAATATGCTTCTTCAATTTGCACAGAATAAGCTTTATACAAACCTCATTCATGCTCTCATTACAACAAGATTAGATTACTGCAATGCTCTATATCAGAGGTTCCCAACTTCTCTGGTTTTGTGGATCCCTTATTAACCTCCAAAAGGTCCAGAGACCCCCACATTAATCTCCACCACTCCTGAACTTCCTCACCCCACCACCAAGCCTATGCTCACTAGCCCTTTTCATCTCCCTTCCCCTTCCTGTCTCTGCTACTACTCTTTCTCTCCCTCCAGTCAGTCCCCACCAGTCCCAATCTCTTTCTCTCTCCCTCTTTCCTGACAGTTTCCTCCAGTCTCCCTCTCTTCCCTGCATTGTTTTTCTCTTTTCTGTGTCCTGTGGACTCCCTGTAATAGCCTCAGGACCCCTAGGACAAGGCTGGCTTAAGATGTGAGGCACTGTCCCAGGGCACGTCAGAGTAGGGGCGCAGGAAGCCTGACTCGCTGGCTCGCTCTCAACCTGCCCCCTGCCTCCACAGCCATGGATGTATTAATGCTTAACACAACCACGGGAACATGTGTTTTTGTATCCATGACTCTATTCATGTTTAACACAGCTTTGGGAGCATTTGCTTTCACTCCCACAGCTATTCTGTACTCGTGCCACCAAGGTGAGAAATGGTAGAAATGGAGGAAGTGAAAGGGGAAATGGAAGCCTGGATAGGGGGTAAGACATAAGAAAGGGCCTGGAGATAGAGAGTGGATTAGTGTTAGGGAATGAGCTAGGGCTCATTATGGGATGAGAGGCAGAATGTGGTAAATGCAACTAAGGAGGGAATGAGCAAAGAGGGAGGAAATGGGAGACTAGAAAGTAGGTGAAAATGGTGGAATAGGATATTTTTTTTTCCATTTTAACTTTTTATTAAGCATTTCAATGAGAATTACAATTCTCTGCAAACTCAACTTTGTACAATTTTTTATTTTATTTCTTTTTTTTATACTGTGCTCTTTAGAATCAATGTGGTTTACATGTATACTAACAGGTGCTTTTTATTCCCTTGTCCCTGAAGGGCTCACAATCTAAGTGTACCTGAGGCAATGGTGGGTTAAGTAGCTTGCCCAATGCCACAAGGAGTGGCCATGGGACTAGAGACCCCAGTCCCTCTGGCCTGAAGCTGCTTGTACCCATGTGGGAATTGAACCCCTGGCCGTCTGGCCTGAGGTAACCTGTCCCAAACACTGAGCCACTCCTCCCTCCTTTACAGTGACATATGCTCACATATACATTCCCTTTATATATTTATGCATACTCCCTTCCTATGTGCCCCTCCTTATATCTTCCCCTCCCCCCCTTCCCCTCACCCCCTCCCTCCCCCCTCTTGAAGGAATGAGACAGATGTGGAATGGAAAGACCAGGGAAGGAAGGTTAGGAAATGGAATGCTGAAAAGTAGGTGATCGGTGAAAAGAGGGAGAATGAAGACCAAATAAGAAAGAAAGAGGAATGGATTGAAGCTATAGTTAGGTAAACAGCAAATGAGAGAAAGAGAGAGAAAAAACGATGAAACAGAAAGATCAATGTTGTAGAGAGATTTAGGGAAGGAAAGGACAAAGACAGGAAGTGTAAATAATCAGACAATGGAAATAGGATCTTGGAAAGAGACATAGAAGAAAATTAACAGGAAGAAGTGGAATTGAGAGACCTGGACCAACCCAGGGCCGGCCCGTCCATTGAGCGAGAATGTTTTTTGCACAGGGCCCCGCGTTTCAGGGGGCCCCGCGCAAAAAACATTCTGATCCTAAAGTCAAATTTAAAAAAAAAAAAAAGCTGTCTTCTCCCGCTGCCGGGGCCGCCACGGCAGAATCGAGTGTGCCGCGGGGCCCCCCCTGCCCAGCAGAGCCTGCCCTCCCCTGTATCCGCTCTCTCGTACAGCTGCCTGCAGTCTCACGCGCCGACTTTCAGAGCGCGAGGGTAGAGTTTCTTCCTCGCTGCTCTGTTAAGCCCGCGGGGGCTGATGGGAAGTTCCCATCAGCCCCCGCGGGCTTAACAGAGCCACGAAAGGGAAACTAGTCCCTTCGCGCTCTGAAAGCCGGCGCATGAGACTGCAGGCAGCTACAACGAGAGAGCGGATACAGGGGAGGGCAGGCTCTGCTGGGCAGGGGGGGCCCCGCGGCACACTCGATTCTGCCGCGGCGGCCCCGGCAGCGGGAGAAGACAGCTTTTTAAAAAACAATTTTTTGGCTGGGCTGGGCTGGGCTGGGCGGGGGGGGGGTTAGGAGTGCTGATGGGCTATGGGGGGCTGGGGGGGTGTTTAGGAGTGCTGATGGACTGGGGGGGGTTAGGAGTGCTTATGGGCTCTGGGGAGCTCGGGGGGTCTATAGTATTGCTGATGGGCTAAGGGGGGCTGGGGGGTTAGGAGTGATGATGGGCTGGGGGGGTTAGGAGTGCTGATGGGCTATGGGGGGCTGGGGGGGGTTAGGAGTGCTGGGGGGGTTAGGAGTGCTGATGGGCTATGGGGGGCTGGGGGGGTTAGGAGTGCTGATGGGCTGGGGGTTAGGAGTGCTGATGGGCTATGGGGGGCTGGGGGGGGTTAGGAGTGCTGATGGGCTGGGGTGGTTAGGAGTACTTATGGGCTATGGGGGGCTATGGGGGGATGGGGGGTTAGTAGTGCTGATGGGCTGTGGGGTTAGGAGTGCTGATGGGCTATTGGGGGGCTGGGGGGGTTAGGAATGCTGATGGGCTATGGGGGGCTGGGGGGGTTAGGAGTGCTGATGGGCTGGGGGGGTTAGGAGTGCTGATGGGCTATGGGGGGGCTGGGGGGGTTAGGAGTGGTGATGGGCTGTGGGGGTTATGAGAGTTGATGGGCTGGGGGGGTTAGGAGTGGTGAGGGGCTTTGGGGGAGCTAAGTCTTTATATGGGCTGATGGGATTAGGACTGGAAGTGGGTTGATGGGGGTTAGGACTGCTAATGGGCTATGGGGGGCTTAAACTAAAAATTGGGTGATGGGGGATTAGGATTGGAAATGGGCTGGTGGGATTAGGACTGGGAGTGGGCTGATGGGGAAGTTAGGACTGGTAATGGGGTATGGGGGGGCTTAAACTGAAAATTGGGTGATGGGGATTAGGACAAAATGGGCTGATGGGGGGGTTAACACTGGAGGTGGGCTGATGGGGTTAGGACTGGTAATGGGCTGTGGGCTGATGGGGGGTTAGGAAGGGTAATGGGCGATGGGGGGGATAGGTCTAATTCTGGTCTATGGGGGGCTAGGACAGGAAATGGGCTGATGGGGAGGGGTTAGGACTTGAGGTGGGCTGATGGGGTTAGGACTGGTAATGGGCTGTGGGACGTTGGGGCGGTCAGACCTGGTAAGGGGCTATGGGGGGTTAAGACTGGTAATGGGCTGTTGGCTGATGGGGGCTGTCTGGTAATGGGCTATGGGGGGGTTAGGACTGATAATGGGCTATGGGGGGGCTAGGACAGGAAATGGGCTGATGGGGAGGGGTTAGGACTTGAGGTGGGCTGATGGGGTTAGGACTGGTAATGGGCTGTGGGCTGATGGGGGGTTAGGACTGGCAATGGGCTATGGGGGGCTGACTGGAAATGGGTTGATGGGGTTAGGACTGGAAGTGGGTTGATGGGGGGGCTAGGACTGGTATTGGGTTGGGGGGTTGCTAGGACTGGAAATGGGCTGATGGGGGGCTAGGACTGGAAATGGGCTGATGCAGGGACTAGAAGGGAATGGATGCTGGGTGAGGCTGGAACTAGAAGGGAGCTGATGTTGGGGGAGGATTAGAATGGGATGGGGCTGGGAGAGTAAAATGGAGAGGGGAAAAATATTTTGTGTGGGAGGGATAAAAAATCTACAATTGGCCGGGTATTGGGAGAGTAAGTGGGGATTGAGGATGGAGGGGTAAAATTTGAGTGGATGAAATAGGAATGAGGAAAGAGCAAAAGGAGAAAGATTAGTATGTTAAAGCAGATGTAGAGAGAGAGAATGGAAAAAAATACTAGAAGAGAGAAGAAAGGACAAATGGACAGCAGATGATGGAGAGTTAGCAGAAAACATGAAGAAACCAGAAGAAAGTGGCTGGAGCAATTGCAACTGGAAAAAAAATGCACAAAAGGTAGAAAGATATCTCTTTATTTTGAATTTATTAACTGGAATATGAAAGCTCTGGGAAATGTGCATCATTAACGTCTGCGCTTTGTTTGGTACAAGAGGAAATTAATTTATAGTTTTATTTCTACAGTGTTGTTGTACATTCCAAGTTTGGCTTTTGGGGTTCCCAGTTTAATTATTGCCTTCCTGTTTCTAAATTGTGATTCCTTGTTTGGTGATGGTCTATGTTCTGCATGTGTAACTGAGCTGAGGTATTCTGTTTATATAATTCCTATTTGACATTGCCACTTGTTCTCTTTCCCCAGTAGGTCATGTATTGTTCTCTGAAATGTATTGGTTTAATATTTGCAGTGTTGCCTTTTGATAGGTAGGGTCTTGTGCTTTGTGAGTCCTGGTAGTGCTGTTAAGATAAGGCGGGTTTGCTATTGGTTCTAAATGGGCAGTGTTTGTAGTAGTTCCTAATGTGCCTGGCGGTTGGCACTGGATTATAGTAATGTAGAAATCTTTTAGTCTGTCTTTATCCATACACTCATTAAGAGACATGTTTACTAAAAGTTAGTGTATGTTAGCATTATGCAAATATTTATGCAAATAAGGCCACTTATGCAAATGAGGCCCCGCACCGAGTCTCCGCACATGGCCCCGCACCCCCCTTGGGCCGCCCCTGGACCAACCCAATTGGAAAAATAAAATGACCAGACAACCAAGGTACAAAATACTGTCAGTTTTAAGTTAATGAAATTTTCAGCTTTGAAAATGTGCATTTCTTATAGTTCCTTACAGGAAGAAATGCATTTCTGTTTCTCTTCCTTCAGTATTTCACAGATCAGTGTCTGTTTCCCATTTCAATTTTTGTCTGCATACTGTTTGTGTTTCAGATTTTGTAGTTATTCTTTACTAGGTGATTTTATTTATCACCATTTAGTCAAAGTGGTTAACATTGTAACTTAAATTTGGTAATGTACATTAAACAGGGACATAGATAACTTGGATTTTTCTGAGGCAATTGAGGGTTAAATGACATGTCCAGGGTCATAAGGAGTGTTACTGGGAATCAAACCCTGATCTTGTGGCTCCCAAGCCAGTTCTGTAACCACTAGGCTACTCCTCCACTCTGTAATGACATTTCTAACCTGCCCATCACTACATTACTGAGTGCTTTACAAATCAACATAGAATCAAAATAAAATCAATAAACAGTATAAAAATCATGGAAATTTGAAAACAAATCAAAATACATTTAAAAATAGATAATATACTACAAATCACAAATAATATATATTGATTAATATAATAAAATTTAAAATCTAAAATTAAAGTTCAGACCCTTTCTGATAGATAATATCCTGACCAACCGCCAAAAAGCACCATGAGTAAGCTTCACTAAAAAATGAGCTTTTAAACTCTTTCAAAACAATAAATAATCCAACACACTATGAATCACAGGAGATAAAGAATTCCACAACAAAGGGCCTAGTATTGAAAACAGTAAAGGGGATATGCAAAAGACCTTGAAAATTAGACAAAAGAGCCCGTCCAGGCACATAGGAAGTTATCAGTGTGCTAAGAACAAGCAGCATATCACCATTGTGAACAAGGCAGAAGCACTTAAATTGTTATCACTGAACAACAGGTAACCAATGCAGCTCACTTAAAAATGGTGAAATATGATCACACTGCGAGCACCATATGCAGATGAGATAAGGAATAGTCTCTAGGAATCTGTAGTAGTTCAGATTGTTCTCTTTTTTTCCAACTGGAGGCTACTGGTGTTCTAGAATATTTGCAGTGCTGATTTTCCATAGGTGGGGTTGGTGAAATTTGAGTTGTTAATGCTGTTGCTGAGTGTCCATTTTGCACGGTTTTGTGTTATGATAATAATGTCTGGCAGTGGAGGGAGTTAGTGGTATTGTCACCGATGTGAGAACAGAATTTGAATATAATTTTTTTGTATGTTGAGTTGTAAAGTGAAACACACTACTTCTGCTTTGCATCCATTGTTGGAAGGATTTTACAAATAATGGTAAATTGGGAGTGGTCCATATGAATGATTATGCTCTGTCAGACTGATATGCAAAGGCAATTATGCATTGGCAAATTCCTAGTTAGACTAACCACGTATTTTCCAAAAATATACAGGTAATATTGGACTGTTTAAATTGCAAAATGGCCAGTTGTTTTTTTGTATATGTGTGGGGCATGTTAGGGGATGAGTGAGGCCAGAAAATTATACAGATAGCGGCACTTTTCAGCCAGCATTCAGATAAGCTATGCGTTTAATTTAGGCCTGCGGAATAACAGCCATCACCTAAGCAGAAAACACAATGACAATGACAGCATTTTCTGTATATTCAGCTCTGCTACCTCTATGGATTGTGGCACAGAATATACAGACAGGGTGGTGCGGGAGATGAAGCACTCTAGGCGAACCTCATCCCTTGCACCCCTCTCCGGTGCCCATTGCCACTGCTGCTGCTCCTCTCCAGGACCTGCAGTGACAGCAATGGCCTCAAACAGCCCTGCGGGCATGGGTGTGTTTGTTTCTGCCCCCTCGGACCGCCCGATGCTGACTTTGGAGGGGGGCAGAAGTAAACAGCCCTGTGGCGCTGAAGTTTTAAAGTAAGTGCCATGGGGCTGTTTGTGGCCATTGCTGCCCGTGCAGGTTCTGGAGAAAGGTGGAAGCAGCAGAAGTGGATCACCCCTGGACCACTGGTGCTCCTGGCAGACATTCAGTTCATTTAATGGTCGCGCCAGCCATGTATACTTACCATTCCCCCTAGATGTATCCTGTCCACAGCTGCTGTGTTGTCTGCCTTGACTAGATTGTAAGCTCTGCAGAGCAGGGGCCATCTTTTACATGTATCTATGCAGTTCTGCATACACCTTGTAGCGCTATACAAATGATCAGTGGTACTAGTAGTAGTAGTAGTATGGCCTTCTGTCTATGGCATCTGATTCTCACATATCTGAGTACTGGCATTTCTCACAGCAGCTACACCTGTCCCATTGTGGCATATGTTGGTCTTTATACATCCGCTATCTGTGGGGCAACCCAATCTGCCTTTCCACAGTCTACTTTGTGGCACTATTCCCCTGGTAAGGCTTGTGTGGGCATGGGAGGAGGATCCTTGTGCCATTATACCCAGGTAGCTAGTCACCAGATGTATCACTACTCTCACAGCTTGCATAGATCCTAGGCTGGGGAAGGATGTAGGCCTCATGGAACAATCTGGGGGATGTTGGCACAACATCAGTCATGTCTCCCAGTGCCTAGCATAGCTGATGTATGGTTGCCCTATCACACTGGCACCTGGTGACACTGTGGTCATCAATGTGGTCCAGGTACCGGCCAACCATTCATGGCTTCTCTGAATTGCAGATCAGCACACCAAATCATTCCATGCTACCCACAAACCACACACTCTACTTGCAGTCACAAAATACATCATTCTGCCAAACTGAACCTATAACTACCAGCTGCTATACCATAATGGCATGATGTCCCAAGACTACACATATGATCTCCCTTTCTCACTCCAACATGATTTATTTCCAGATTCACTCACATGCTATTCTTTAATCAACAGTCCCAGTTCTCAGAACACAGGATTTGTTAGGGTCCTCTAGATTAGCTCCTTTGGCACAAACAGCACATTTCAGCATAGCCTGAATAAACACTATTGCTCTTCTTAATATTTTTGTAAGGGTGCTTATTAATGTTTCTTTACCTTACAATATTCCCTCGCCTCTGCTTTCTGTTCTTTATAACTGCATCTTGTGTTTTTCCAGACTGCAATCACACCAGTTTCACACATACTTGTTGCAACCATTCTTCAATATGGACAGATTGCAGAGCACAGCAGAATATTTTCTAAGTCCTGGCCTTATTGCACGTTTCAGCAGGAATAATGGGGACATCTGCGGGGATATCGCAGAACATACACGGGCCTTTTTGAAATACTCTATGCACCGCTCCATGGCTGACCACGCCCCTATTCTGCCCCTTCTAGGCACATTCTGAGATCCCCATGCTAGCACCATTGATGTGCACAGCAGTAGTGTTTCAGAATACTATCAGGGATGTTTTCTGCATATAAAACGTCCCCACCACATGTGCAAACCCCTTATTCATGTTCTGGAATGACCTCCATTGTAAACTGCTTTGTTGAAATCACAAAGAGCGGTATAGCAAGAATTTGAATAAACAGTAAACATAAAACAGTGCTTGAGGTTTCTAATCTTTACTGCACAGTGCAAGAGAAAAGTGAATATGTATCCATTTTCTCTCCTTATTTTAGCTTTTTCGCACATTGATTTATAAAGCAACTGGAAAGCAAAGCTATAACCTCCTCATGAAGTTGAAATCAAAATTATTAATCTGCTTTTTATAGAGGAGATATTCCTTTATAATGTATGATATAGTTCATGCCTATTGCCAAGTGCACGTGGATTGACTCTAAGGGGTATGTTTACTAAACCGCGCACAAGTGCACGGCGCACAAGAGCGGACGCTAATGATGCATTTAAGAGCTCTTAAGCGCTGCGCACGCGTGCGCGTCACATTAACAGGCCGCCGCACGTGTGCGGGGCGCTCATGTGCGATAGAGGCGGGGAAACACGGAGGGCGGAGGAAGGCTCCCGAGGGGCAGGGGGACGGGGTCAATGGGTGGAGAGTGGGAGGGGAGAGGCTCCCCGCACAGGAGCGGGGCTGAATTTCGGCATGAAAAACACCACGAGTGAAACCCTCACGTTAGAGCCGATTTAAAGGAAAGAGAAACCATTTCCATCAGCAATGTACAGCAAAACCGGGGAAACCTGCAATACGTGAGCAGTGTGATACATGTGCACACAACAAAATAGCAAATATAAATTGAAAATGACCACAACAAATGTCAAATAAATTATAATCCAGCTGGGCAACAGTGATATTAATGGGCAACCATAAAAAAGACTCTCAGGAAAGCTCCAAAAAAAAGAAATGATTTTTCGAAGGGTCTACGCTCCGTAGACCCTTTCAAAAATCACTGCATGTCAATGGAGCTTTCCTGGGAGTGTTTTTCATGTTGCCCATTGATATCACTGTTGCCCAGCTTGGCTTTGGTTTTTGTCCTCTTCTTTTGGAGGCCATTTATGAGGTTTAATTGCACCTCTGTCCCCATACAAGGTAAACGAGCCCACAGTACAATTGTGCAGAGCAGGGTGTCTGACTCGTGCGGCCAGGTTTCCTATCTCCAGAGACTGCACTGTCTCGTTGGCCACAGTGTGGTGCAGCGGACACAGCCAGTGCCTGTAGGACCAGGGGGTCACAGGTTCAAATCCCAGCTGGGGCTCCTGCCAACCCAATCCCCATAGTTTTACCCACCACTAAACAGTGATAATACAGACACTCCTGTATGGCAGAGAACATAAGCATGGTTCCAACACCTATATTTTACCCTACACCGCACACAAACCATAACAATAGGCATTACCGACAGCCGAGTCCCCCAAATTCAGTCCTGGAGTGCCACAACTCAATCAGGTCATATGCTTTTTTCCAGATAGGGACATGTCTGCATGTTGGCGGAAGGGTACAGGTGGTGAAGGGGGCAGTGGCTGCAAACCACAGCAGACAGTGGCCTAGGCCTGTGCAGGCTGGCACTGTCCACCGTAACAGACAGGCTCTGTCGGATGTACAGTCATGGATTCCCCAGGGAACACAGCATATCTGTGACAACACAGTGGTGCAGTGCACACAGACAGCATGTGCAGGAACAGAAGGTCACAGGTTCAAAGGCCAGCTGGGGCTACTGCCAATCCAGTCCACATATTTTTCCTACAACTAAACCGTGATAGTAAGGAGAAACCTTTATTGCTGAGAACATACGCATGGTGCACACGCCTATATTTTACCACACCAAACACAGACACCACAAACAGCCGCATTACCCAGAGCAGAGTCTCCCAAATGCAGTCCTGGAGGGCCCCACTCCATTCAGGATCCATGCTGCCTCTACTAAAGATGCCTGTGCTGCATATCTATGCACCGCCCCCATGGTATGCTGATGTAGCTCAGGCATATTCATGAGGGACAGCATGAAAACTCGAACAGTGGTTGGAACACCAGGACTGGAGTTGGGACACTCTGCCGTAAAGCAGCAGCCAACAGGGCCAGACCCCCCCCCCCCCCCAGGACCCTTTGGCCAATGACTCCTGGAGAGGCAGGACATTGGGCCCTGCCTGTATCCCCTAATACTAGCAGTTGCATACCTTAGCACTGCCACCCTACACCTGGGTATATGGTACACAGCTACCAAACGTTGCCCATGATAACTGGCAGATATCACTCCCTACGTTAAGCACATGTTGCTCATTGATCTCCACCATAACAATCATTGTGATGTCTGCGGTGTGCGCTGCAGGTCTGGTCTCTGACAGTGTTTACCACCCTGGGGAGTGACCCCCAACAGTAGTGCATACCATATCCATGCCTGTACTGTGCCCAGGACTGGTGTGGTGGGTATGGCTGCTGGACTCCTCTATAGTAGCACAATGCTGGCATAGGTGTGGGGGTGGCTGTCTGCCCATCCAGTGTGTGGTGGCTGCAAACACCTTCCACAGCCCACACTGCCAGCAATGTTGCCAGTATTGGGCTGCCAATGTGCATAATGAGGAGCAAGGTACCATGGGTATAGGCTGGACAGGGTGGCCTGGCCAGGGTGCATCTGCACAGGGCATAGGGAACTGACTGGGACATATTAGTGCCCGGCCACCACCTACACAGAAAGGGTGACCTCAGCATGTCCTGCTGAGAGATCACTCTCACCCTGACTGTGCAGTGACCACAGCATGGCTAGGCACCCCCCTAGTGCTATATGGTATTTCTCTCATGTGATAGATATGGGTTTCCTTTTGGGGCTCAGTCACTGATTTAGCTGCTTGCTGTGTATGCTGACATCCCAGTTCTGTGTGTATGCATCTCCACTGGGAACATGCATTGTGGACTAACTAGCACACTGTTTGTAGCTGGTATGTGTCTTGATGGAGCAGCTTGTGGGGTGCAGTGGCTGATGACTTGCTGAAGGACAATATCAGATAGTGGTGGGGTGAAGCTTAACATATCCAGGCCTAATGTCTGTGTTATGGATGTGTACAGAGCTGCATTGACTGCCCTGTAGGGCAGGGGTGTCCAAACCTGTCCTGGAGGGCTGCAATCCTGGCAGGCTTTTGGGATAGCCCTAATGAATATGCATGATATATATATGCATTAGAGATATCCTGCCAACCTGACTGGTTTGTGGCCCTCCAGGACTGAATTTGGAGACCCCTGCTTTACACCTCTGTCATTTAAGATTGTGAGTGGGCAAGGTACAGATGTCCTAGACATCAAAAGGGTAGATAGAATTTCTCACATTCCTTCTCAATTCCCACCACCACCAAAAAGTTGTCTAATAGACCACATTTTGGTGGTGGTGGTGAGAAGTGAGGAGGAATGTGACAAAGTCTATCAACCCTTTTGATGTCTAGGACATCTGTACCTTGCCCACTCACAATCTTAAATGACAGAGGTGTAAAGCAGGGGTCTCCAAATTCAGTCCTGGAGGGCCACAAACCAGTCAGGTTGGCAGGATATCTCTAATGCATATATATATCATGCATATTCATTAGGGCTATCCCAAAAGCCTGACAGGATTGTGGCCCTCCAGGACAGGTTTGGACACCACTGCTGTAGGGTGTCTGTTCCCCAGCAGGACTGGGTTGATGGTCCCCTCCACTGCCACCTTTGCAGGAAGGTGGAATGTGGATCTATTAATGGGAGGCCCTATTTGCTGCCCTTGGTGTGGGTGCATGGCCCACCTGGGGGTCCAGGAGGCTACACCTGACTGAAACAGACAGAAATATCCAAGGTGTTTGTGCAGAAACTAACTATCTCACATGTTAACACTGCTTTGGACCTTAGGCATGGCCTCTTTCAGCCATGGAAGGTGTTGTGGACCTGTTCCTGGGCGCCTCATTGCACCCTCAGGGTGAGCACAGTACCCGCACAATGTGGCGGTGTGTAGCTACTCTGTGCCAGTAAAACACACGGTCAGTACCCCCTACCAGGCCGAGGTGGTGTGTGGGTGCACATGGTCACTTCCCTCTACCGGGCAGAGGTGCTGTGGGGGTGCATTGCCCATCTTGTGTTAATCTATGGACAGCTGATTTGCATGTGCAGTGCATCATGGGTATGGTTAGGCTAACCCTATCCTGATGACCACAGCAGACTGTCTGTGTGGTGACATGCATGCTCTCTTCAGCCAGCCAGGGGCTTGCTAGCAGTTATAGAGCTGTAGCCCAATGGTTACTGTACTGCCTCTGAAGCCAGAGGTCATGGGTTCAAACTCACAGTGGGGTTCTTTGATAGGGTTGTCTAATGCATTATCTCTTTTTAATGTACATATTTTGATGCCAGCAAAAACACCCTCAGCGTACTGTACCCATAAGGTGCCTCTGAGGGTGCTTTATAGGGTGCCCTATAGGGCACCTTATGGTTCCCGTCCATATAAGGTGCACTATACATTCTCCTGTGCCGCAACCTATAGGGTGCCCTATAGGGGACATTTTAGGGTGCTGTGGCAGACAGTGCAATTTCTAATGTGCCCTATGGAGTGCCTTATAGGGTGCCTTATACCGCACCTTCAATTACGGCACGTGAGGGTGTGTTTGCTGGCAGCAATTAATAACATAATTATAAAGTGCTGCAGGACAAAATATGTACAATGCAAAGCTGATGCCACAGCCAGCCTTACGTATTAGGCACACTGGGGAGCAAACCCATGACCCCTGTATCAGCAGTCAGTTCCTTAACCATTGTGCTCCACTGCTGCTCCTCCTTGCCTGTCAGCGCACCTACGTATGCTTTTCATTCCTTAAACTGCACAGTGCTGCCATAAAAACCAGTACACTGACCTTGCGGTACCTCATACGGCACCCTCTAAAGCGCCCTATAAGCAACATTCTAGGGTGCCTTGGCTGACAGTGCTCTTTAAAATGTGCCTTATAGGGCACCTGATGTTAACATGCTTTGGGAGTGCGTTTGCTAGTAGTGGCAATTAAAATATGACTAAAATGCCTCCTAAAGCAATCTGCCCCATAATATGTTATGCCTCAGCCAGCCTTGTTCATTGGGCACTTTGGGGGATTGAACCCCTGATCCCTGCACCATTGGTCAGTGTCTTAACCCTTGTGCTGTGGTTTTGTTCCTGTGATTGCACATCAGCGTGCCGCCTTATGCCGCCCAATATTAACAAGCCTCCTAAAATATTGGTGTGCCACCTTGTGCCCATCAGCATGCTGCCTTATGCTGCCAATCATTTATATGCCTCAGCCAGCTGCCTCCATTGGGCACTGTGGGGAATTGAACCCCTGATCCCAGCACCGTTGGTCAGTGTCTTAACCATCGTGCTGTTGCTCTGCTCTTCCTTCTATACATCAGCGCGCCACTTATACCGCCCAGTATTATACTGCCTCCATAGACATCAGCGTGCCGCCTTAGGCCGCCCAGTATTAATATGCCGCCAAAAACATCAGCGCGCTGCCTTAGGCCGCCCAGTATTAATATGCCGCCATAAACATCAGCACGCTGCCTTAGGCCGCCCAGTATTAATATGCCGCCAAAAACATCAGCGCGCTGCCTTAGGCCGCCCAGTATTAATATGGCGCCATAAACATCAGCGCGCTGCCTTAGGCCGCCCAGTATTAATATGCCACCATAAACATCAGCGTGCTGCCTTAGGCTGCCCAGTATTAATATGCTGCCAAAAACATCAGTGTGTTACACAGTATTTCTGTGACTCATATATTGCAGTCTCAGCCAGTTGTCTTCATTGGGCACTGTGGGGAATTGAACCCCTGATCCCTGCACTGTTGGTCAGTGTCTTAACCATTGTGCTGTGGCTCTGCTCTTCTGCTTGTCCATCAGCGTAACACATATGCCTCCCGCGCAGCCATCTGATGCGCTAAGGTGCAGGGCGTACAAGGGCGCCGCACACCTTAGCGCATATTTAAATTACGGCTTTTCTTTTACAGGACGGAACGCCCACTCCTTATATGGCACCCGCACACTACCGGGGCCCGCACCTTACCGGGGTTTTAGTAAACATACCCTTAAGGCTCCAGTGATGAGGTGACCTGCTCATTAGCTTTTACCTGTCTTAGAGGGCTGCAAGTGGCATGACCTCAGCACGTCCTTCTGAAAAAAACTGCACTGGTTACCTGTAGCTCTTAGGGCCAAATTTAAAAGTCAGTCTCTGATTTTCAAGGCTCTCAGATGAAAAGGGCCAGAATACCAACATAACTTAGCCATCTACACATCTTTGAAGCTAAGGTCATTTCAAAGGGCATCCCTAACTGTAACCTCACCAAAGGAAATCACGGAATGTAACATCTGCCAGTGAGCTTTCTCAGGAGTAGCCCTCACACTCTGGAATTCAGTCAGAGAGGCTACATCTAACACAAGACTATCTCTACTTCAGGAAGCAGGTGAAAGCCTGGCTCTTCTTCCAAGCCTTTAATGGCTGTGCTGTCTAACTTTCCATTCACTCATACTACTTCAGGACTAGCTTGCTGCACACCCTGAAACTGAGACCAGATCCACAAATCTTATTAATTTGTATATATATTTTTCCTTCAATCTAGTTGCCCATTTTTATTTATTCCTATGCCTCTGTCTTACCTATTTTGTTTATCTATGGCGGTCATTTTAAATCGCTTAGAAGTGATTTGGACGTCTGAAAAACATGCATGTGGACTTTCAAATCATGGAGACATCCCCACAGGGTTTTCAGAAATGGGATTTTTAGATGTCTCCGCTGCAGGGACATCTAAATAGGCAGGAGGTGAAGCTACAGACATAGACATCCCTGATTGATCTTAGAACCCTTGGGGATGTCTCTGCTAGCATCCAAATTTAGACCTGCTCCAGGCACGAATAGGCATTGGAAAAGTGCTCATTTTGGCACTAAAACCTATGGAGTGTGTCAAGAAATTGGCACTACACTATCCTCAGTACTCTTCACAATGACAATGCTATGTTGTGTGTGATTGGAAAACTTGTTTTGGGTTTGCATTATTGCTGCATGTCTCATAGATGTCTCAGAATTTGGACGTGCTTGTCAATTTTAGGGACTTCAGGCTTGGACATCCCAATTTGCACTTGGACATCCTTTGTAAAATGTGCCTTCGCATGTCTCAACTGCATCTGTCCTTTCTGCAATCTATTAGGACGTTTCATTATATAGTGCTAACATATTTATATTCTATGAATAATCTACTGTGTTGACTTGCCTTTTATGGTGCATTATTTGTGCCTTGCTAATTTTGTTTCTTATTGCTATTAGCTGAATATTTTACTATGCTGTTTTAAGAGGTACATTACTGACACTATATGATATTACTGCTATCTATTATTACCTATCTCCAAGTTTATCTCACTGTTTCAATTGCCTATTACACTAACATGGGGTCATTTTGTTATGCTACTATCACAATGTAACTTGTCTATGCCAGAAGACCTGTTGTACAGAACCTTGTATGAATCTCTTCATAAAGGCAGTTAATAAATCCCAATAAATAAATAAATTAAACATTAGCAGGGACCATTCTCATATTAATTTAAAGCCTGTAAGTTCATGAGTGGGGTTTGACATAATGAACTTGCTTGTTATTTCCTGATCCAAAGGATATAAACAGAAAGATCTTGGTCAGGGAGTTTGTTCCATAACTAGCATCATGACAACTAGCAGGCTTTAGGTGCATTAAACAGATCATCACAGAGTGTTAGGTAAAGCATAGCACAAATTATTTAAACCAGCTTACTTGTCATATATAAGGTCACAAAGGAGAAGAGAAGGAATAGTTAAATGCAAGGCATTGATAAGGCAGTCAAAGAGAAAATTTGAAAAGAAGCTTGCCATGGAAACAAAAGCGCATTTGTAGCAGAACACCTGTGAGAGAGTCAGTTGGATCATTAGATGATAGAGGGGTGATAAGGCCATAGAGGAGAGATTGAATGAATTTTTTGTTTCAGTTTTTACTGAAGATGTAGGAAACTTACTCATGCCAGAAAGTATATTTAAAGGTGATGTATTAGAAAAATTGAAATAAACCTTGATAAATCGGGACGATATAATAAAGCTAATTGATAAACTGAAGAGCAGCAAATCACCTGGACTGGATGGTATATATCCCAGTGTGCTAAAAGAACTGAAATATAACATTGCAGGCCTACTTCTAGTAGTCTGTGAACTATGATTAAAATCATCTATAGTAACCGAAGACTGGAGAGTGGCCAATGTAACGCCAGTTTATAAAAAGGGTTTCAGGGGATGATCCAGGAAACTACTGACCAGTGAGCCTGACATCTGTACTGGGTAAAATGGTAGAAATCATTATAAAAACCAAAATCACTGAACATGTAGATAGTCATGATTTAATGGCAGAAAGCCAACATGGATTTAGCC
This sequence comes from Ichthyophis bannanicus, assembly GCA_033557465.1. Taxonomy (NCBI): domain Eukaryota; kingdom Metazoa; phylum Chordata; class Amphibia; order Gymnophiona; family Ichthyophiidae; genus Ichthyophis; species Ichthyophis bannanicus. Next base: position 1,600,655,896 of record CM066031.1, read on the forward strand.
AAGAAAATCTTGTCTTGCTAATCTCTTATATTTATTTGAAGGTGTAAATAAACAGGTAGATAAAAGTGAGCTGGTTGACCTATCTGTATTTTCAGAAAACCTTTGACAAAATCCTTCATGAGAGACTCTTATCTAAATTAAAAAGTCATGGGATTGGAGGCAATGTACTATTGTAGATCAGGAGCTGGTTAAAAGATAGAAAACAGAGAGTAAGGCTAAATGGACAATTTTTTCAGTGGTGAAAGGTAAATAGTGGAGTACCCCAGGGATCTGTGCTGGACCTGCTGCTTTTTAACATATTTATAAATGACCTGGAAATGGGAATAACGAATGAGGTGATCAAATTTGCAGATGACACAAAATTATTCAAAGTTGTTAAAATACAAAAGGATTGTGAAAAATTGAAAGACGACCTCTAAAAATTGGGAGACTGGATGTCCAAATGGCAGATGAAATTTAACATGGACAAGTGCAAAGTTATGCATTTAAGGAAGAACAACCCAAACTATGGTTACATGATGCAAGGTTTAACATTATTTAACAGGTTTTTTAAATACTGCTTTATCATTCAGTCAAAGTGACTTGGTAATGTACGTTAAACAGGGACATTGATAACTTGGATTTTTTTGAGACAATGGAGGATTAAGTGACCTTCCAACACTACAAGGACTTGAACCCTGGTTGCTTAAGCCAGTGCTCTAACCATTAGGCTACTCTTCCACTACAGGAGGAGTCAACACCCATGAAGAGGATCCTTGGTATCATGGTAGATAATATGTTGAAACCCTCCGAGCAGTGTGAACCACGGCCAAGAAAACAAATAGAATGCTAGTAATCATAAAGACAGGAATGGAGAATAAAACAAAGGGTATTATAATTCTGCTGTATCACTCCTGTAGTGCTGTGTGCAATGCTGGTCATCATATCTTAAAAAGGATATAGCAGAATTAGAAAAGGTACAGAGAAAAGCTTTCAAAATGGTAAAACGGATGGAAGGATATTCTTATGAGGAACAGTTTAACCACTACTGAGCATGTGTATAGCGCTACAAGATATACGGAGCACTGTACAGACATGTAAGAGAGTCCCTGCTCATCAGAGCTTATAATCTAGTCAAGACATAGAGGTGATCCATGCTTGTAATGGGGAGGGGGATTGCACCCACTGTTCGTAACCCTGGATGGTATGTTGACATAAAGGAATGGAGTCTAGTAAGGCTGATCCGCAGGATGGCCTTGAACCTGCTGCCCTGTGTTTATGCATATGGTGACCTTATGTTTTGTGTCACAGAGGTTAAGGCTTTTCAGCTTGGAAAAGAGACAGTTGAGGGGAGTTATGATATTGATCTATAGATTAATGAATGGAGTACAGCGGATAAATGTAGATAGGCTGTTTACTCCTTCAAAAACTAGAAAGACTATGGGACACACAATGAAGCTACAATGTGGCATATTTACGACTAATTGGAGAAAATATTTTTTTACTCAATGCATAATCAAACTCTGGAATTCGTTACCAGAGGATGTAGTAAAAGCTGTTAGTGTAGCTGGATTTAAAAGAGGTTTGGACAAGTTCCTGGAGGAAAAGTTCATAAACCATTATTAAAGAGGACCCGGGAAATCTACTGCTTACTTATCGGACAAGCAGCATGGAATCCATATACCTTTTGAGAATCTGACAGGTACTTGTGACCTAAGTGGCCACTGTTGGAAACAGAATACTGGGCTTGATAGATTCTTAGTCTGACCCAGTATGGCATATCTTATGTGCTTATGATATTAAAGAAGCAGAGACTATGCCAAAGAGCATCAAGGAAGAAAGAGATGGTACAAAAAAAGACTGCTTAGAGGTAGAGAGAGAAGGAAACAAGGTAAGTAGAAAAGAAAGAAATGAGCTGTAGAGAGAAACAGGAAGTAGCAGAAAACGAATTGTAGAGAGAGAGTGGCACAGAGAAAGTGATTTATAGCAAAAAGGCCTTGGAGAGATAGGACAGGAAGAAAACAAACATCAGAGTAGAAAATATGGTAGAAGAATTAGAAGGAAGAGAATTCAACATGATAACAAATTTGATTTTATTATATTATTTTATTTATTATATAGAAGAGCTTCAACTATGTGACTGAAAAAGAAAAACATGCATAGAAACATACTGTGTAGTGTTTACTCAGATGGAGCATAGCTCTATCATCTGCAAACTTTAAAAAGCAATTCTCCCACTAACTGTTTGATGACCTAAGGCAAAGCATTTCTGTCCCAGTGTCTCACTTTACTAAGTTATAATTAGGTAGCGATGATTCAGAGAGTATTGCATATCTCCACTCTCCCATTCTGAAGGCACGATATCTATCAGAGGTAACTACAGACATGTCTGCGCAGTATTATTCTTCTAAAGCTACTGTATTTAGAAGGGAAAAATGTTCTTAGTTTGTTGGTATATTTTCGGATATAAAGTATCCAAACAGACATGACACTGCAGTATGGCATAGGCCATAGGGAATAGTAGAATGTGCAGTAAAGGATTTTGGCACCCAGTCAGAATGTATTTTGAAGCATGGGGCCCCGTCCTAGGTACTGTCACTAACAGAGAAGTGCTTTTAAACCCTCTCATACATACCTCTATGTGTGTTACTGTGCTTAGAAAACTTGCCAGGGCCAATGACCCCCATAGCTTTTTATTGAAACATTTTTTAATCCTTTTAACTCTTAAAAGGATTAAAAAATGTTTCAATTGTTATTTTATAATAAAAAGCTATGGGGGTCATTAGCTCTGACAAGTTTTCTAAGCGGATTCTAGTTGAGGAACTTTCATAGAACCTTGCTAAGGCTGCCTTGGCAAATTAATTCCTCTTGATGTGTCCTTTAATGATTTTGCTACCAACTGAGTAATCACAGTGTTTAATTGTCTCAGCCATCAGATAAATGCATATATAAAGTAATGAGATCTCCTTTGTGGTATCAATTAATCAACCAAGTTTAGTAAGCCAATATGACACTCCCGTTCTATATTATGATATCATAATTGTGGAAAATAGTTATTTTACTGAACAGAAGCTTCATCTGTGTGTTGTTATTTAATTTTTTGAACTTATTTTTCTATTGTGAAAGTGTCAGCACATTGCAAAGACTGCGATACTATACTATGGATACTTAATAGCATTTGTTGACTAAAAGCAGGTCTCATAATCACCCAGATAATGTGATGTTATTAAGAAGACCATGGCACTCCAGTTAATAGGGGGAAAGAGGAACCATAACACGTTTCATTGCTCTTTGCAGAGAGTTAATCTTAGTTCATCTAATCTATCAAAAGGTGTTACACTTCAGAGCATTCAAAGCCTGAAATGTGAGGAAAAACCTCAATGTCTACAGCGGCAGATAGCAGAGTCAGCCAGGAGCCTTGCTGTCAGCCGGAAGCATACAGGAAGGCAACACAGTAGATGGTCCCAGTAAACACAGGATGTGAAGAAAGAACATTTTGCAATATTTTAAAAGCACGATTAGTACTCAGAGGTCTCTTCCCATTTCATGACGCATATGTGTAAATAGTTACCCCACTGTTATCCAAGTTTCAGTACCCGTTTGTTGTAAACACAGAGCGCCTTGCTGCACTGTTGTTTTATGTTCCATGTAAACCGCACTGATGTCGAATAGCGCAGTATAGAAGAGACTGTAAATAAATAAATAAATTTCCTACAGTTTCCATTAGTTCTGTTTGACTGCATGCTTCACCCTGTTATATACTCTTATTTATTGATTCAGCAGATATCTGATACTAGATGTATGTGACCAGTAGCACCAAGGGGCACCATATATGGCTATAAGAACTGTCCCGTTTTTTTTGTTTCCAACAATGGCCAATCCAGGTAGCAAACAATTTGATGGATTCTATGTATCTTACCCCCAGGGACAAGCAGTAGCTTTCCCCAAGTCTACCTTAATAATGATTTATGGATTTTGCAAGGCCCAAGTGAGCGAGATCAGGAAAATGTGTCGTGAAGAAAGCGGGAAGAGTTACAGTGTAGCACATAAGTAGGACCTACATAACTCAAAGCATATTGAGACTGGGAAAGGGGAGCTATTGAACTGCACAACAGCCACAAGATAGTATGATCAGTTGTAAGGCCAATAGGTGGTACTGTTCTTTGTGGTGATTCAACTACTATGTGATCGCTTTTCTGTTCAGTTGCTGTTTTTACTGATCTTTCACTGAGGAGATTCTACTCAGTCCCTGTTTCAGGTTGTAATAAGATGAAAAGCTCTACATATCAGCTAACACAAGTTTGATAAGAGGAAACGGTCTGTAAATGGATTACGGTCCACTCTTGATCACACTCCCCTGTTCCACCCTTGTAACATTACTTTATTGACACAGCAACATGTGAATTGTACATAGTTTCTCCTGTTCTTTCCAAGTTGTTTTCCCTGTTCGATGTAAACTCGGGAGTGCCCTGCGGTCCTCGAGTCGTTCTGTTAACTGTAAACCGCACTGATGATAAAGAGCGCGGTATAAAAGAAATGTTAAATAAATAAAATAAATAAATACTAAATAAAGTCCTGTTTCAGTTCTTGCTACATGTTTTCCTGAAGTATGTTAAAATTTTAAAAGTTATGGTCCCAATTTTATACCGCATTTGTTTTTGTTTGAGCATTGTTTACTAAGTTCACTTTATGATCCTAAACCACTTTTCTGACTTGTCTGTTTTGCGCTTCATAACATGCTCAGTATGTCCTAAAGGGAAAGCGGGGACAGCATGACCTCCTTGAACCTGATAATGGGAACACAATTGTTAATTCCAAGTGTAATTGTTTTTGTTTCCTAAATTAAGTTTGAAGCAGACAGACGAGCATTTATCATCACAATTAATTCCTTCGGTACGGAATTAACCAAGGAAGACCGCAAGAACCTGTACCCGATTTGTGGGAAGCTGTATCCAGAAGGCTTACAACTGCTGGCCAATACAGAGGATTATGAGCAAGTGAAATCCGTAGCAGACTACTATGCGGTATGTACAGCACGTTAACATCTTGCCTTGTAGCTACTATGGGAGCCGTAATCAGCCACCTGTCCATTGGACAAAGATAAGGCGATTACTTAGTCCTAAACTAAAATTAATAAATTACACAGGTACACTACCAAAAAACTGCCTCCAGTTTTGCAACTGATTCCTATAGATTTTGGGGTGCTGAATCCAGGAAAAAAAGCCAAAATGTTCCATCACGTCACGTTTTCTTGCAAAATTAGATTTCTTACCCATATAAGGAATGTTCACATAATTTCTTTTTAGCCGACTGCAGTTTATTTTCTTGGCCCAAAATAGAGGTTGTAATGGTTAACTAACTAGAAACACTCCCTCAAGATATTTTAGAGTGTTTTGTATTCATTTTATACATTAACAGGACAATTGGGAGGCGGGGGGCTAAATCCAGTACTCGCGCTGGCGCATGTTCTTTCCTGTTCGCCTCGCCTCGTTCGCTCGCTCGCTCAAACACGGTGGTTGCGACATGAACGTTCCTGTCAAATTTCAGTTTCTTGCAAGTTCATTATTACCTTTTGTTTGCTCAGTCGTAATCCAGCTTTATTCCGAAGTGGTTCACTACAGTTGTAGTTTGCAGTGCTGTGTATTTGTGATGGCTCACAGAGCCAGAGGTTGCGTCAACTCTCCGGACAGTTTTTGTTTTATTTGTGGGGAATATACTGTGAAAAAGCGGCAGAGGAACATTTCTGCATTTATTAAAAAAGTATATTTCGCCTATTTCGGTTTGAAGATAGGCGATCAAGACAAACCGTGGGCTCCTCACAAAGTGTGCAAGACATGTGAGGAAGATCTACGCTTATGGATGAAAGGTAAAAAACAAGCATTTCGTTTCGGAATACCTATGATGTGGCGTGAACAAAGAGACCACAGCAGTGACTGCTATTTTTGCTCTTGCATTGTGAAGGGATACAACTTAAAAAATAAGAACGTAATAAGTTACCCCAACCTTCCCTCAGCAATTAGGCCTATGCCTCATAGCAACGAAGTACCTGTGCCTGAGCCACCAAAATCTTTGGATCATATTTGTGTGGACGGTTCTGATCATGATGAGACTCATCAGATGGCTTTTCCCGATGAGTCCAGTACTTCCGAGTTTGAAACTGAACCAGATCCGAAACCTGAACTTTTCTCTCAAGCTGAATTGAATGATTTAGTCCGGGATTTAGGACTCCCAAAAGATGCTGCCCAACTGCTAGGTTCTCGGCTTAAACAGAAAAATCTATTGTCACCAGGAACAACTTTTTATTGGTACCGCAACCGCGAGACACAATTTTTGAAGTATTTCAGCAAAGAGGAAGATTTGGTATTTTGCAACGATATATACGGAGTGATGGAAAAGTTTAAACTCAAGTATGATCCTGCTGAATGGCGGCTGTTCATTGATTCGTCAAAAGACAGCATAAAAGGTGTTCTTCTTCATAATGGCAACACATTCGCTTCAGTTCCTATTGCTCACTCTGTTATTCTCCAAGAAAAATACGAGAATTTGGCCCTGATTCTTCAGAAGATTCGTTATGATGAGCATAAGTGGATGATTTGTGGAGACTTTAAAATTCTATCCATGCTATTAGGGCAGCAATCCGGTTTCACCAAATATCCCTGCTTCCTTTGCTTGTGGGATAGCCGGGCCCGCGACCTACACTGGGGGAAAAAACACTGGCCAATTCGGGAGTATTTGAGACCCGCTGAGAAAAATGTTCTTCATGAGAGCTTGGTACCTCGTGATAAAATTCTATTACCACCTCTCCACATTAAGTTGGGTCTCATTAAGCAATTCATCAAGTCCCTTCCAAAAGATGGTGAGTGCTTTCGGTACCTTTGCTCAAAGTTCCCCCGACTTTCTGAAGCAAAGCTAAAGGAAGGAGTGTTTGTTGGCCCTGATATAAGGAAACTCATTTCAGGTGGAGCATTCGCTGAAACGATGTCTGAGAAGGAAAAAGAAGCCTGGGATTCCTTCAAGGATGTTGTTCTCAAATTCTTGGGGAACAGGCGGGATGAGAACTATAAGGATATTGTTGCCAGGATGCTCAATGCCTTCAAAGAACAAGGTTGTAACATGAGCCTGAAAGTCCATTTCTTGCACTCCCATGTGAACTACTTTACTGAAAACATGGGGGCGTACAGTGAAGAACAAGGTGAAAGGTTTCACCAGGACATCAAGGACGCAGAGAGAAGGTACCAAGGAAGATGGAACACCACTATGATGGCTGATTTCTGCTGGTTGCTGCTGCGGGAAACCCCAGATGAAAAATACGCCAAGCAGCGCACCAAGAGAAGCATTCAGGGGAAGAAGAAACGGGCCCACCAGGAGATTGATTGACCCAAGAATGACTTTAAAATCTAAACTGTGTTGACAAATATCGTGTTTTTACTAAACTTTGAAATAAAAATTTGCTAGTTATTACCACAGTGTCGGATCTCATTTATTAGAATTTTATTTTCACACCATCGGGTGTTTGTCTTCATGTATTGCAATGGTGCGGTTTGCGTTTTCTATTCTTACATACATACCTGTACAACATTTTTTGCGCATTTCTTTGCTTTGCTTTGTGTCTAACCTCGCTCTTATATGCTCAATGTTTGTGCACATGTATGTGGCTGTTTTAAGTGCAGACAATTTTACTACCATCACAGTGTGTTTTGTTGACATTACTCTATTCTTATGTGCTGCCTTGTTACAATTTTCTTTATTCTTATTTGAATAACTACTAAACAATTAGTATAAAGAATTCATCCAAGAAACTTTTATCTCGATCGCACTCAATCTGAAACGTTCACCTCAAACTGCTAACCCAATGTAGCAAAACATCTGTACGTGATGGAGCAAATTGGTTACCAGATTTGGATTCAGCGCACCAAAAAACGTAAAAATCAATCGAAACATTAGAGGCAGTTTAAAAAAAAATTTTTTTAGTGTACCTGTGTTATCCATTGGACATATATCTGGACGGTGCTGAATATCAGCATTAGTTGCATACTCTTTGGCCCCATCCACCAGAAATGCCCTTGATCCTGCCACCTCTTAAACACCTAACTTTGGCCAGATATCAAGATGTTTGGTCAAAAGTTAAGCCTTTCCTAGCATAGTTTTTTTCAAAAACAAAGGACTTATATTGTTAGCATTGGGTGTTAACTTCCTGAGTCCTTTTGAATAGCACCCCCAAGATTTCTATGATAGGATATGCAACCTCCATTTCATGTTTCAAACCCACTCCTTAATTTCAAATTCTCTTTGTCAATTTGAAGGTGTGAATAAACATGTAGACCAAGGTGAGCCCGTTGATATAGCGTATCTGGATTTTCAGAAAGCCTTTGACAAGGGCCCGCATGAGAGATTCTTGACCAAATTAAAAGTCATGAGATTGGAGGCCATGTACTGTTGTGGATCAGGAACTGGTTAAAAGATAGAAAGCAGAGAGTAGGGCTAAATGGCCAATTTTCCCAATAGAGAAAGATGAATAGAGGAGTACCCCAGGCATCTGTGCTGGGTCCGCTGCATTTTCACATATTCATAAATAACCTGCAAACAGGAATAACGAGTGAGGTGATCAAATTTGCAGATGACACAAAATTATTCAAAGTTGTTAAAACACACGAGGATCATAAAAAATTGCAAGAGGATCTCTAAAAATTGGGAGACTGGGCATCTATATGGCAGATGAAATTTAACACGGAAAAGTGTAAAGTTATGCACCTAGGGAAGAACAACCCAAACTATGGTTACACGATGCAAGGTTCAACATTAGGACTCATCACCCAGGAAGAGGAACTGGGCATCATCATACATAATACATTGAAAACTGCAGCGGTGGCCAACAAAGCAAATAGAAGGCTAGCAATCATAAGGAAAAGAATGGAGAATAAAACCAAGGATATTATAATTCCTCTGTATCAAGCCATGATGTGACCACACCTTGAATATTGTGTGCAGTTCTGGTTACCTTATCTTAAAAAATATTTAGCAGATTTAGAAAAGGTACAGAGAAGAGCCACCAAAATAGAAAAGGGGATAGAAGGATACCTTTCTGAGGAAAGGCATAAACGATAAACGGTTAGGGCTTTTCATCTTGGAAAAAAGATTGCTGAGGGGTCATATTCCTTCATTCTTCCCATAGTTAACCTCTCATTAAAAACTGGCTACCTACCCCCAACCTTAAAGCATGTCCAAATAAGACCAATACTTAAAAATAAGAACCTTGACAAGACTTCCCCAACCTCTTACAGACCCATCTCAAGTATACCTTTCATGGCCAAACTCATTGAAAAAATAATCCAAATTCAATTACAAGAATTCATCGATACCATAGACCTCCTTGACGAACACCAATATGGATTTCGTCCACATCACGGAGTGGAAACTCTCCTAACAATACTCATAGACACATTAATAAGAGGAACTGATGACCCCACACAAGCATTTATATTAATCTTTTTAGACATCTCCGCTGCTTTTGACAGTGTTAATCATGCGACAATGCTAAGCAGACTCCAACACATTGGAATAACATCCAATGTACATAATTGGTTTAAATCTTACTTAACAAACAGAACTCAAACAGTGAGAATTGATAATCAAACATCAAATACTTTTAACCAAACACAAGGCCTTCCTCAAGGATCTGCGCTATCAGCACTATTATTCAATATTTACCTTCAACCAGTCTGCAACATTTTTAAACGCCATGGTGTACGATACCACATCTACGCCGACGATATTATGTTCTACCTACCATTCAAAATCCCACACCCACCAATTCAACAAATAATAAACTGCTTTAATGACCTAACAGCTTGGCTCAAAGACCACAACCTTTATATCAACTTCACAAAAACAGATATTCTCTATGTCACAAGAAACCAAACATATACACCACCAAACACCATCACACTAAATAACCATGAAATTAAAACAAAAAAAGAAATAAAATATCTAGGTGTAATACTTGATGACAAACTCAATATGGACGCACATATAAAAAACCTAACAAAAACTATACATTTCAAAATTAAGATCCTGAAACAATTACGCCCATTAATTCATCTACATGATTTCATATCGATAATACAAGCAATAATTACCCCGCACTTTGACTTCGCAAACTTAATTCTACAGGGTATCACACAAAAAAAACATTAAAAAATCCAATTAACTCAAAATATAGCGGCAAGAATTATAATGAAAATAAATCTAAGAGAGCACATTACACCTATCCTTGCTAAACTCCACTGGCTGCCTATTCATGAACGAATACACTACAAAATACTAGTTACCACCTTCAAACTAATAAATAAACTTGCCCCATCAGTACTCAATAACCTAATTTGCACAGAATCAAACAAGAGATTTCAAAGAAGTAGGAATACAAATACAATATCAATACCAAAAGATTATAAAAAAGCCAGAAAACTAACCAATAACAGGGCCTTTTCACACTATACACCGGTGCTTTGGAATAACCTACCTAATAGCATTCGTCTACTAACCGATATCAAAGAATTTAGGAAAAAATTAAAAACACATCTATTTACCTTACATTATACACCCATGGTTGGCCAAACCACACAAATTGACACAGGATAAAAACTTGTAAGATATACACCTGTTCGATCATATAAGCACATAATATGATATCATAAGGTGATTCTCATGCGATTCAATCCATAAGTTAAAATAAAAAAATAAAAAAAAAATAAAAAAAAACTTTGTAAATTTGTATAAAGTTGATGCATTTGTATAAAGTTCTGATACATCCAACTAATCAAGATGGATGACATCACTGTTAGAATTCTTAATTATACTGTTAAATGTAAAAAGTTAACATCTGTTTCATGTAAAACGTCTAGGACATGTACTTTCATGTACCTTAACAACTTTTCTGTTCAATGTAAACCGCACTTGATACCTGGGAAAGAGCGGTATATAAATGTGTTCTAAATAAATAAAATAAATATGATAGAGGTCTATAAATTAATGAATGGAGTAGAACGGGTAAATGTAGATTGGTTGTTTATGCCATCAAAAAATAGAAAGACTATGGGAAATGTAATGAAGCTACAATATAACCCATTTAAGACTAATAAGAGAAAATATTTTTTCACTCAACGCATAATCAAATTCTGGAATTCGTTACCGGAGAATGTAGTAAAAGCTGTTAATGTAGCTGGGTTTAAAAAAGGTTTGAACAAGTTCCTGGAGGAAAGGTCCATAAAACATTATTAAAGAGGATGTGGGAAATCCACTGCTTGCCCCAGTATAAGCACTGTGGAACCTGTGTGCCTTTTTGGGAACCTGCCAGTTACTTGTGACCTGAATTGGCCACTGATGGAATTAGGATAACTGGGCATGATGGACCAAGGTCTGACCCAGTATGGCATTTCTTATGTTCTTATGTCCTTAATTGCCTAAAAAAAATTCACACTGCATTAATTAATAGTAATGGTGGCTTGAGATTTGTTAGTAGCATGGCAAAAGGATGTCATCATCAGCAGAAGATTTACACCCCCTTTCCCTGTCCCGGCTGCCCAGAGACATTTGGACACCCAGCTGCCTCCCTGTAAAATTTCAATAGGAGTTTCTCTGCCATGGCACATTGGTCATATAGCCCTAGATAGTGCTGTGATTATTCAGGTGAGGCCACTGGAATATAATTCTGTCCACAGTGCATGCTTGATACCTTTCTCCTAAGCAGTTTGCTACCATTAGACTTAATGGACAATCTTGCATGTGCTTAAATTCCCTCTATAGATACATTTTCAGTGATGTCCATGTCATACCTCCACTTGTAAATAGTCATGACGTTATAAGTTATAAGAATTGCTGTTCCTATTGTATACAAATGCTTCTTGTAAGTCCTCTAATTATTGTTCTTTGTAAACGGGATGCATGCATAATGTACTCTGTGCATTATTTGTTCAATTTAAACTGCTTTGAATCATAGAAAAGCGATATAGAAATACATTTAAATAAATAAAATATATAAATAAATGCATCTAAAAAGCCACAAAAATTGTGTGGGAATGGCAACAGAATCTTATCTTGAATGATAACTTGATAGAGTTTCTGATGGCTTAAATGTCCTTTATCTGTATAATTTTCCTCAGGTGCAATAGTGCTTTATTTCCCCAGAGAGGTTAGCATCACTACCTTCAGAAGAGCTTTTCTTCAAGAGCGCTACACTTTCATTTAGCTGTTCCTTCGAGGCATCTTAGCCAAAAATGAAAACAATTATTTGCAGCATTTTTGTATATGATTGATCTTTCCCTCAATTTGGTTTCAAGAGTATCCATTGTATGGATAAAGGATTCCACCCAAACTTTGTCTCTAGGAGAAAGTGTTTCATCAGCAGTAGGGGCATTACCATCATTGACTTTTGTTTTCAAATTCTTTTCCATTTAGCTACACATTTCTAATCTATATCAAGCTTTATATTCAATTTTCTTAAAATAAATCCTTGTAGAAGTCAGGAAGTGATGTGTAAAATCCTCTACAACTTCCTGTAGAACTGGTTCAACAACGATTCCAAAGTTTTAACGTGAACCCAAGCTAGTTTTTCAGTTTTCTAATGCAGAGTACCAGCTTCTTTCCTTGTATTACCTTTCTCACTGTCATCATTAGGAAGATGATTAAGACCATCAATAATGGAAACTGATCCTTCTGAAGCACCTTTTGCATGTGCTTCCAATCTAGTGCCGAAAAGACATTTGTGGCTTCAATGGAATTTGCACCCTAAGTTGGGTTTTCCCAGGTCAGCTGGGGCTGGGAATACTATGGAGGCAAAGCAGCATTCATAGCCTCTGGGGCAGGAAATTGTAGTCATTACCTAGAATGACACCTAGAGGACAGATTCATGGCCCATGATTGCAGCATTCCAGAAGGAGCCATGGTGCATGGCCCCTAATCCAGGAGAGTCATTATAATGACCAGACTGGGTATATTTTGGAAGGGGGAAAGTGATATAAAATAGAAGAAAACAAATCTCCTTGGTAGTTGCAAATGAAGACTACCCATATCCTAGCCCTAGTTCCAAATGAGCCAAAGTAGAACGGTGGAGGAGGAAACCGCCAGGTCTAAAAAGGCCACACTGCACTAAGAAACAATATTATAGCCCAGTGACAACTGTTACAGGCCTGGTGTTACAAGAGCACAATAGATCACCTCTTTCATATGAAAGAAGCTTCAGTGTTCAGCATATTTTGACATTTGGTATATTTGTGAAGTGAGATGTCCTTATATTGAAATGATGATTGTTGCAATGATCTAACAGTAATTCTTGCACCATTAACATCCATCCATCCTGGAATGCTAGGAATAAGGAAGGAATAGAGAATAAAATCAAGGATATTATAATGCCTCTGAATCGTTCCACGGTGTGACCGCATCTTGAATATTATGTGCAATTCTGGTCACCATAATTTAAAAAGGATATAGTGGAATTAGAAAAGGTACAGAGAAGAGCCACCAAAATGGTAAAGGGGATGGAAGGATACCACTATGAGGAGAGGATTAAAAGGTTAGGGCTCTTCAACTTGGAAAAAAATGGCAGAGGGGAGATATGATAGAGGTTTATAAATGAATGAATGAAGTGGAACGGGTAAACATAGATTGATTTTTTTATGGCATCAAAAAGTAGATAGACTAAAGGACATTCAATGAAGCTACGGTGTAACTCATTTAAGATTAATAAGAGAAAATATTTTTTCACTCAACGCATAATCAAACTCTGGAATTTGTTGCCGGAGGATGTAGTAAAAACTGTTAGTATAGCTGGGTTTAAAAAAGGGTTGGCCAATTTCCTGGAAAAAAGGTCCAGAAACCAAAGAGGACACAGGAAATTCACTGCTTACCCCGGGACAAGCATTGTGGAACCTGTGGAACGTTTTGGGAACCTGCCGGATACTTGTGACCTGGATTGGCCACTGTTGAAATAAGGATACTGGGCTTGATGGACCTTGCTCTGGCCCAATATGGCATTTCTTATATTCTTATGTTCATTTTCATGGGGTTAAATCAGCAATTTAAAGAAATACTATGGACTAATAATTAAAATTTATTTCACTGTTAGCATGGTCTGGACTTTTTTCCAATAACAGAGTGCAAAAATACCCAAAGAGGGTCATTCTAAAAGATTTAGTCATGGTTTGGACATCTGAAGACATGCACGTGGACATTGAAATCACAGACACCTCTCTATTATCATTCCATAGACGTCTCCAGTACGGGGACGTTCAAGTAGGCATGGGAGTGTGGCAGAGCCATGTCTGGGGAGAGGCAATGGACTTACACCTCCCTATTCTATCCCAGAAGCAGCAGAGCCGTCTGTAGGCACTTGCATGATTCCTGCTCCAGGCTCAAATAGATATCAGCAAAATGTTTGTTTTCGCCTTAAAACATCAAGAGAAGATGGAGAATTAAGTGACTAGCTTTAGATTACAAAGTCCCACACTGTGATTAACACCCTGGCCACCCAGCTCTTAAGCCACAACTCTAGCTATTAACCATCAGACATTTTGATTCTGAAAGTCTCTCCTGGGGACATCTATATAGATATCCGATGCACTTGCATATCGGGCACATCCACATTTCTGGAGTTGTGCCTGAACTTGCACGTGCCTGCCTTTCTTTTTAGGCGTTCTGACTTTGACATCCCACATTTGGAATGTGCCTCAAAGTGTCCATACTCTTAACTGAAAATAGTAGCAATATTTAATTGTGATAAATTATCACTTGACAGATATGGTCACTATGTCTGATTCCACATTTGCATGCAGGTCTGTTACCTTCAAAGGGTTTGTTAAATTAGACACTAGTGGCATAAATTCTTCTCACACAACCTCTGAAGTGCAAGGGATCCACTTGCAATCACTCCTGGGTCTTCCGAGGTGGATCCTGCTGTTCTGGGGGCCCTTTGTCGCGTGGGGGCTCTTCATTTTAATTTACATCACTGGCTGAAATGGTTCACTGCTACTTATATGCTGGTAGGGATTATCTTTTCTGAGTATATTCATCAGTCCTTTCCCAAAAGACCAAGAGCCTTAGTTGTGTAACATACGTAAACTCAAGTGGTCCTTATGAACAGAAGGGTACTTGTAAAACCATGCACAATTATTGAGATCAAAGCTCAGCTCTTCTTACTGCTTGTAAGATGCTAACTGAGTCTGTGCCCAGTACCATACAGCCCACAATTTAAAATGGGTTTCCAAAAAGGAAAGCTGTCTGGGCCAATTAAGGCTTAGCATTCAAGCAGATTCCCGATATAAAGCACAATAGGGTCACACAAAGGAAGAATACCTTTCTTTATCTTGTTTTGGCTCATGACTTTTCAGTAGTAGATGAAGGTGAGGTATATTCAGGTACAATAAATATGACATCATCAAGCTTTCCCTAATGATGCAAACATGCCACAAAACCCAAACTCTGTTGGGATGGCCTACCACCACTGCCACTCACACACAGTGAAATGGATGATAATCTGTCTTCTGTGGACCACACCTGCTACAAAGAGAAAATAGAGCACAGACAGGCTTAAAAATAGCTTAAACCATTACAGTAGAACTTTAAATAAGATGCACGGTACCTCAGTTGAACTAGTAAATATCCTGCAAGCAGTGCCAAGCGTGAGCAAAGTTCCTCTTCCCTGGCAGCTGCAGTGACAGGAATAAAAGCCTGTTTTGCAAACCTGGAGCCTGTGAACATACCCCAAAAAGAGCCCGAGAGAGAATAAAATGCAGCCGTCTGCCCTAGCATTAATTAATTAATTATTTTATTTTTATTTAGCTGTGCTTATATAATGCTTTTCACTGGTTCAAAGTGTTTACAGATATATGCTAACAAGCACTTTAATTTTTTTGTCAAAGGAAGGGCTCACAATCTAAGTGTGCCTGAGGCAATGGAGGGTTAAGTGGCTTGCCCAAGGCCACAAGGAGTGGCCATGGGACTAGAGACCCCAGACCCTCCAGCCTGAGGTTACTTGTCCCTATGTGGGAATTGAGCCCCTGGCCCTTGCCAGCCTGGGGTAACCTGTCCCAACCACTGAGCCACTACTCCCCCAATATGTTTGTGTTGCATATATGTAACCATCTGTATAATCATTGCTTATTGGTATATATTTTTTTTTCCAAGGAGTACAGATCTTTGTTTGAAGGGATAGGAAATGAGAGTGGCGATAAAACATTGGAGGACAAATTTTTTGAGTATGAGGTAAGATATGTAACTTCCGAAACTGTCAGGTCTTTAGAGATTAGGGGCTCCTTTTACTAAAGTCTGCTAAGGTTCTGCACTTAACGTGTGAAACAGATGCATGCTAAGTGCAACACCTCTGCGTTAGCTTCAGGGGTGTGACCAGCATGTCTGCGGTGCCTACTGCTTAGACATAAACACAAATGCAGGCTCCAGTATGAAGAGTTCACCCAATGTCTTCCATAGAGGTGGCATTAGGCAAATTCACGTTAAGAGCCACTTTGCTGCTGAGTGCTGGTACTAGCAGTAATGTGCTCTCCACACCCACTTTCTGCCCATTCCCCGTCCCATCCTGCAATGGCCAATTACTGTGTGTTTTAACGTGTGGTGGCTGGCATGACCACATGTTAGTGTTCCCAGCTGCCAGTTGCTGTGCATTGAAACACACATTAACCAGTCTCCAGGCTTTAGTAAAAGGGTCCTTAGGGCTTAGAGTCTGCTGTTTTCTAACCAGTCACTACTTCAGGAATAATTTTACAACCATGGGCCACAACTGAGCCTCAGATAGATGTAGCAAAAGAAGTATAGATCAGTAGGCTAGCCTACTTTGGAAATGGTACGTCCTTTGGCTAAAGTTTTCATTTCCTGCAATGTCTGTACAGGAAAGAAATGAAGAAAAAAAATGTACAGGCAAAAGTAAATCACTGTTTGACTTTTACCAAACTATGAAATTGAGTCCCTTCCAGCAAAATCTTGTAGTGCTTTTTGGACACGTTTTTGCTTGCTTGCTAGAGCGAGTCCCCAAAAACTCAGTAATGCTATAAAAGTTTTTTGGGGGCCATTTTAGTAAAGGTTTTAACGTGCAATAATGAAGTTAATGCACATTAAGTGCCCACAACCCTTTTATTTCTGTTGGCAAAATGGCACTTAACATATGTTAACTTCATTAATGCACCTTAACCTTTAATAAAAAGGCCCCTTAGGGATGTTTGCTAAAGAGCAAATGGTTTTTGCAGGTGATAGCTGCAAAAAGCCAGAGTTAGCTGTAAAAGTTCCACCATATGTGCAGGGGGTGTTCTCAGCAATTCCACTGCAGGTACCATGAAGCAAGCGCAGGGATCGCTGTGGGCCAGTTTTGCTGATACAGCTATTACCACCCATTCAGGTAGCAATAGCTGCATCTATGAAGCTTGCAGAAAGAGCTGTTACTGCGCAATGTGAATGCCCACGGTAGCTGCTTGAAACAGGAATGCACCACTCTCCACTCATATCCCACCCTTTCGAGCAGCCACCATGGGAAATGAGGCTACCACGGAAAAAAGGCCTACGGAAGCTGCATTTCTCCCGTGTTAGCTGTTTTTGCAACACAACAATCTCGCATTAGTGCCACGAAAATAG
Source organism: Ichthyophis bannanicus (assembly GCA_033557465.1). Taxonomy (NCBI): domain Eukaryota; kingdom Metazoa; phylum Chordata; class Amphibia; order Gymnophiona; family Ichthyophiidae; genus Ichthyophis; species Ichthyophis bannanicus. The sequence continues at coordinate 1,600,673,506 of CM066031.1, forward strand.
TTAGTGCGCTTTAGAAAACATACCCCTTAGCGTATGTTTTTGCAGTCTTACGGGTTATCTTCTATCACAATCAGTTGGATGATAGTAGAGCTTGTCAGATCTCTGGATCTTCAGAGTTGTTTGCAATGAACATACCAATAACTCCACAGTGACCCAAAACTAAGAGCCATCATTTCCCCATGAAAGAAAAGGTATAACATTTTAAAACAAAAGAGCAAGTTGATTAGCTAACAATTTATTATTCCGTTAGAATTATTATTATAATCTGGAATGTGTTTGTCTTAGATTTTTTTAAGTTCCTCTCTGATATTTTTCAAAAAGAAGCCACAGGTCCAAATATTTTAGTCAGTAAGAACAAGGCATTCTGAATGTATTATTGCACTGTCAGGTCAGTTTTCGAAAATCTGTTGAGCGGTGAGTGGCGTAAGATATAAGCACCGCCACCACCATCATCATGTGGGCTGCTGGATTTACGCCACTGCACCCAGGTATCTTGATCCTAATTTTTATCCAGTCTAGGTTTACGCAGCGCCAGCCCAAGGGTTTTTGCCACCCTAGACAGAAGCCCTGGCCGTGCTGCCCCCCCCCAACCCCCCGCATGTTGAGCCACGCTACCTCCCCCCCCCCCCCCCCACTGCTGCCGATTCCAACGGCGGGGTTGAGGGGGTGCAGCTTAGCTCGGCGGCAGGCCACATGCTCAAGCACAATGGCCTACCACTTCTGACCCCCCTTTGACATAACTTCGGGGGGGGGAGTCAGAAATGGCAGGCCATGTGTGCTGAAACATATGGCCTGCTATAGAACCGCCCCCCCACCCCCACCCTGTGGCTGGAATCAGTGCTATGTGGGTCAGCACAGGGGAGGGCCACAGCTTGGCGGGCAGTAGGCCATATGTGCCGAAGCACATGGCCTGCCACCCATAGAGATCTGCTGCCCTAGGCCAGCCCTAGAATTTAGGTAATTAGCTAGGTTTGTGGCTAAAAATTCTAAATCTAGCTGGCCAGCTAGAGCTACTAATGTGCACTGCCGCACAGGTCCCATTGTATGCAATGAAATCTAGTTACTACTAGCAATGCGCGTTAACTAGGGTGTAGAAATATGGTAGTGCAATTTAGTAACTCCAAGCCATAAACTTACCCATACCTCTTTTCTGACTTATTAAATTTAGGTACTTTGCAATTTTGTGTATATAAATTTAGCTGGTTAGAGGAAGGTAATATTTAGGAACAAAAAAAGCACCCCACCTGCAGAAAAACAGTACACAAAAAAGAAAGCAGGCAATGAGAGACCCTTGGAAGGAACAAAGTTTATTGAGGGGGTCAGCCCTACACGTGTTTCGGCCACACCGGCCTTCTTCAGGGGACTATGTCCACTTATCAACAGATGAGTTGAAATGGACATATACTCAATGGTACTTGAGAGTGCAGAATAAAACACTCCTAGGTATGTGCTTGGGAATCAAACTGCTTTCTTTTTTGTGGAAGGTAATATTTATCCAGTAAAATTTATGTGGCTAACCTTGGAAACTGGTCAAAGAAATTTTGACAATTCACCCTTGATCATCAATCCAATTGGCTCAAAATCAAGCTTAGCATTTTGTTTAGCTTATAAAGTGTCTTATAAAATCATAATAAAAGTATAACTGAAAAATAAATACAAATTTATTTTGTATTAGTAACATGCTGCATAACAATATTAGTTCTAAAACAGTAATCTAAAGATATATCCGTTATATTGTTTATCCTCTTAGGTAAAATTGAATGTTCTGGCATTCAATAACCAGTTCCACTTTGGAGTATTTTATGCATACATTAAGCTGAAGGAACAAGAATGCAGGAATATCGTATGGATTGCTGAATGTATTTCTCAAAGACACAGGACTAAAATAAACAACTACATTCCTATTTTTTAAGAAAAATTAAGGGGTACAGGGTATATTTGCCCACTTATCTAAATGGCTCCTATCAACAAAAAAAAAAATTCTGATTTTAAAAAAAGGAAATGTTAGCAAATTATGCAAATTGTATGAGTAGCAAATCTGACTTTGTTGTAACTTAGGAGGTTGTATATTTGATATGCAATGAGCAAAACCAATTTCCTACATCTTGCAGTGGGTTATAGAAACCAGAATTGTAAACATTTTCCAAGAAACCGGTAATGTTATCAGACAACAGATCATGTGATCTGGGTAATGTTTTTCCATAGGACATTTTAGTTACTCATGTATCACTATTGAAGTATACAGGACTTGTAAACACTATAAAGCAAAATAATAATAAAACTCAATCTTCGGGATCTTTGTTCTCTTATTTTTGCAGGCCTCGCATCAGTGCATATGATCTTTACTATAATTATTCACTAGGGGACTGTGGACTCCTCTTATCTTGGATTAATTAATGACCATATTATATTTCTTGGAAAGAGTTTACTTTATTAGCTGTTCTGCATGTATTTCCTGCTTAGTATCCACATAGCACATTTACAATAAAAAAGACCGATTGTAAATGAAAGATCCACCATGGAGATCCTGAAAGAGGCTGCTCCCCTTTGCTTTAGGGACATGCACTTTAAAGGGGTGCTGCTGTTGCATTCTAACGACCTTCACCTTCACTCTCTCCAGTCCTGCCTATGAGTGCCAGACAGTGGTGTAAATTCTGCCTAAGCAGCCCCTGCGGTGCGGTGCAGGGGGCCCAAAGGAAGAAAGGGGCCCACTTACAGCTGCTCTCGTATCTTCTGAAGGGGACTTCCTCTGCTATGGGAGCACTTTCAAAATTGTTGTTTGGGAGCCCATCATTGACTTTCTCCCAGTGATGCCATAATTTTAAATCTAGCCCTGGGAATGGAGGAGTAAGTTACTGAGAACCTGGAAAAGCAGGATTGAAATCCAGCTTCTTCCATCTATACTCCTTGTGACCTTGAACAAGCAACATCACACTGCATTATTTTGTGTACATATTTGCGACTCTATTTACTAATTTAATAAAACAATGTACTGGTGCACTGTGATACTATAGGAAATTTACCGAGAGTAGGGCTCCCTTATATGGCAGCCTGACCACCAAGGGTCTGAAGGGTCAAATTTTGCATAAGAGAACCTAGAATAGGAGCAACAAAGGATCACACCTGACCCCTATAAGATTCTAAGGATGATTCAGTAAGTGCTGGGGGGCGGGTGTCAAGCGAATGGGGGATTAGGATGCTGCTGGCACCACCATGATTATTTTTTAAAAAGATGAGTTGGGAGACGAGGGGGAGGCACTGATGATTTCATAAAGGGATTGGGGTGCAGGTTCCAAGGACACTGATGATGTCATAAAGGAAAAGAAAATGAGGCTATTGTTTTATGTTGGCAGCCTCTTTAACTTGCTCCCAAAAAGTACCGGCTCATACAGTATGTACACCAGTCGAGGCTTCCAGAAGACAGTTAATGCCTCTTGAATTATTGCTAACCTTCACTCAATAACACAGCATCAAAGTTTACCCCAAGCTGTATTGATCATTTTACATAATAATGAGCTACTTCACATTGATTTGCATACTTCACCATTCATTATGTAACATATGTTGTAATAAACAAATTCCCACGGTAAACTGCTAAATTAGCTAATAAGTCTTGTTAATAACACATATTGCAGAAAGGCAGCTTAGTCAATGGGAGGCTTAGCTTGTACACTTTCTGGGGCAGGAACCTACCTACTGTGCCTGGAACGTGAATGAAATAAACATGATCAATTGAAAACATTGAAAAATACAGATTTAAACTTCTTCCGAAATATAAAATAGTCAGATTATTGTCATTGTATTATATAGCGTATAAGGATAGTACAAGGGAAAATGAAAAATATATATATATATACATACAGAATGAACACATTAATAAAGTGCAAGACAGAAAGATTTTAAAAATTCTTTTTGTAAGCAAGAAAAAGCCATATAGCTAAGGAATACTATGGGGTATGTTTACTAAACTGCGGTAAGGTAACAGCGGTAACGGTAATGCGTGTTAGGTAATGTTAACACGCGTTAACGTTACCTAATGCGTGTTAACATTACATACGTTAGCGTTTCCTAATGCGCGCTAGCGTTCCTGGCTGCGGTAAGTCCAGAAAAGGGTGGAGAGAGGGCGGAGAGAAGGGGTCAATGGGCGGGGAGTGGGCGGGAAGAGGCTCCCACAACACCAACGCAGGGAACTGAAGGGCTGAAAAGTAACGCAAGTGAAAACCTGGCGTTAGAGGCACATTTGCAGGAGAGAGAAACCATTTCAGTGTCAGCAATGTACAGCATAGGCAGAGAGCCCAAGAAAGGTGATAGTAGTGCTCCATTTGCAGCAACAGCATAGTGCCCAGGTATGAAAGGCCACTATGGTGATGGCGCAAATGGGGCATGGGGTCTGCAGGCAGGACATGCAGTGGGGGAAACTGGGGCACAGGGTAGATTAGGCAGATGCCTAGGTGGCACATAGGAATGCAGAAAATGGAAACCAGCAAGACAGCAACTGACCAGGGTCAAACATGCCCATGAGTCTGTGTCCCACAGTGTCCCATCCAGGGGACATTACCCAGCAGGTACCCCTAGGGGCACATAACAGTGATAGGCAGTGCTGGAGGAAGCATGGACAGCTATGTAGGCACCCCTATCCCAGAACCCACACCTTAGGCAGCCGCCTACCTGCCCCCTGGATGGCCTGGGACTGCGCACCACCGGCACTGACAGCATATGGTCATGGCAGCATGGCAGGGGGAGAGAGTGTTTGTGCTGGAGGGAGTTGTGGCACCCGCCTGCAGTGGACCTAGGCCACGCCCTGTACCAGTACGTGGTGTGCAGTGCAACAGAAGAGGTCTGGCTGGGGAAAGTAAGGGTAGCCCCAGGGACCACTATGCTGCTGTGTCAGCAGTGTGGAGCAGTACGCTCAGCCAGTGTGTCCAAAAACAGAGGGTCCAAGGTTCAAGTCCCATTTGTGGATCCTGCAAAGCATCACCCTATAGTTTTATCCCACAATGCAGCCACAACAACAATATGTGCAAACCCCAACACAGCGGTGCACAGGGGTACAAACATCCACTCATACGGGCTCCACTATCCACAGCGTCATGGAGTGTCAGGCTGTTGGCCCCAGCACGGAGCTGCAGTTATCACCAGAGCACTACCACTACCCCCTGCACAGTTTGGCAATGTCGGCATTGTGATCAAGACCAGTGTGGTGGGCAGGGGTGTCAACCACCTCTATTTCTGCACAATGCTGAGATAGGTGTGGGAGTGTGCGTATGTCTATCCATTGTTTTGTGTCTGCCAACACCTCACTGAGCCCACATTGCTCACACTGTTTCCAGTTATAGCCTGCAAATGTGCATAATGAGGAGCAAGGTATTGTGGGTATGGCCCAGACAGGGCGGATTGGCCAGGATGCATCTGCACAGGGTGGAGGGTAATGGCTGGGACACTGTAGTGCTCGACCACCACCTGCATGGGCAGGGTGGCCACAGCATGTCATGCTGGGAGGTTACTCTCACTCTGATCAAGCAGTGACCATGGCATGTCCATGTTCCCACATAGTGCCACACATTATTTGTCTCCAGTGATATCTGTGTGTTCCTGGTTCTGGGGCCCAATCTTGGAGTTACAGGCTTGGTGTTTGTGCTGTGTAGCCCACCTCTGGGTGCACAGGGTTCACCCATGAGCATGCACTATGCACTATGGACTGGCTAGTGGGCTGTCTGCAGTTAGTCTGTTCATGGTGGGACCACCCTGTAGGATGTGGCAGGTGCAGTCTGATTGTGCTGTCTGCTGGTGAATGGCAGACTGTGGCATGGGGCAGTTGAGCCTTCCCCTGCCCACCCCAAGCATCACTGCTGGTCTGCCACTGTCACAGGTATGGCTCTGGCCTATAAGCTCTGGCGGGCTGTCATCTGCCAACAGGATAGTGGTTGCTGGTACTGCAGCCATTTTGCAGGGTGCAAGCACCTGTCCCACCACACCCTCATCTACAAATAAGGTGATTGTGGGCCCCTGGGGGGATGTAGTGCATACCACTTAGACCCATAGAGGCAGTGCTACCTATTTATTTATTTTTTATTTATTTAGTATACATTTGTATACCGCTACTTCCAGCGATCAGCAGCGGTTTTTGATTACAGATTGGAAATTGTCAAATCATGACAGGAAATTTTTTTTTTGAGGTATAAACACATTGATTAGACAGGAAAGCACAGCACACAGAGAACTATTTTACAGGGAACATGGGCTATGGAGGGTTAAGTGGCTTGCCCAAGACCACAAGGAGCACCTGTGGGACTAGAAACCCCAGTCCTTCCGGCCCAAGGTTGCTGTCCTCTAGTGGGATTTGAACCCCCGACCTTCCGGCCCGAAGTACCTTGCCCCAACCACTAGGCTACTCCTCCACTCCTACCTATACCTCATGCGAGTCTAGACGCCCTGATAACAGGTACCCATGGCAACCAGACCTTAACATCACGTACGCACTAATCTGGGTGGTATCCAGTCCCACATGACTGTAGAACACAGATGGGAACAGAAGTGCTTTCAATTGCACTGCGGGGAATACCTGTCACACGCTGATAGTGACAGGGATGTGCAGCAAGACCTATCTCCACCATCACATATAATGTGGACCTAGTGCTGGGCGCCCATCCTATCCCTCAGGGTGAACACGGAACCTGCACAATGGTATGGTCTGTAGCTACTCTGTGCCAGTATCACACACTGTCAGTCCGTCTTACCACGCTGCAGTACCGGAGAGGTGCAGACCCCATTTGGTAGTCAGCTGTAAGCCGCTGTTCTGCATGTGCAATGCATCATGGGTGCTGGTGGGGTTACCCTATCCTGGCACACAGAGCAGACATTTTGTGCAGTGACTTGCAGTCCTTCTGTACCCAGCCATTGCTATGCAACAAGCCACAGAGGTATAGCCTACTGGTTAGTACACTGACGTTCTAGGCAGTGGTAATGGGTTTGATTCCTCGTTGTTCCTTCCTGTCCATGTCAGGTATTTTGCATGCCTGTTAAAGTCATATCTTTGCAGATCCATGCTGCCAGCCCATAATACCCTCACCACAGTTGCCATCACTCCTTATAAAGAAGACATAAAATTACCTAAATATAAAACCCTTTCTATTCTTATTTTTTGTCGGAAGAAGCCGAAGGAGGAAGGAATTGATATCCAACCACACCAGACGGCCTATTCCCTTTTAATCATTTAATTCATGCTACAAAAACTTATCTGTGTATGTATCCTTATATCTTCCTCATTTGATTTCAATAAATCTTCGCGATAATCTCATCCAGCAAGCACGACGCACACGTTTCGGGATTACTGCCCTGTTTCAAGTGCCATCTTTCTTCGGCTAGTAAAAAAACGCTATGAATGCTCGGCTGTTCTCACTTGCCGATTATAAAAGGCTATGCATGTTAATTGGTTAGCATGATTTGTCATTCAACGAGGAACACCAATAGGATGACAGGGAAACCCCACTGTGATCGAGGAATCCCTTCACGTCAGAATAACCTCAAAGTAAGCTCGACCACTCGATTTCTTTGTTTAGCCCTAATGGTTGAACTGTGTCAAATGTAAAAATTAGGCTTTGTTCTCGCAATTGTAACATTGCTATACGATCCCCTCCCCTCGGTCTTGGGGGGACATGATCCAGTACTGACCAAGAAATATCCTCAAATTTATGATTGTGGGCCATACAATGTTCAACAATCGGAGCTGATATGACTTGCTGTCTAATTCGGGAAGCATGCTCGCTCAATCTGATCTTGATCTTATGTGATGTTCTTCCTATATATACCAGCGGGCATGGGCATTGTAATGAATAAACCACAAAAGTGGACTCACAAGTAGTTGTCCAACGTCATGTGAAGGATTGTCCTGTATTTGGATGAATCCAAGTAGTGCCGGTCAATGAAGTAGCACAAAACATACAAGAGGCACAAATTGAATGACCTCGATCGGATGAATACGAGGAAATCGGTCGGTCAATCAAAACAGTAGACCATACTAATTTATTCTGTAGATTAGGGCCCCTTGAAAAAGCTATTCTTAATGGTCTTTTAAAACATGGTTGCAAATCTAATATAGCCCAGTGTTTTTTAAGTATACGCACTACCTGTGCACTATTAGTGGTGTACGGGAGAACCCCCACAAAAAATTCAGACGGTGCTGTTGATTCCGCCACATCCAATGGTTCTTCCATTAGCCACTCATGATGAATGAAAGTAGCGCACTGGTAAGCTTGAAACAGGGCAGTAGTCCCGAAACGTGCACGTCGTGCCTGCAGGATGAGATTACCGTGAAGATTTATTGAATCAAATGAGGAAGATATAAGGATACATACACAGATACGTTTTTGTAGCATAAATTAAATGATTAAAAGGGAATAGGCCGTCTGGTGTGGTTGGATATCAATTCCTTCCTCCTCCGGCTTCTTCCAACAAAAAATAAGAATAGAAAGGGTTTTATATTTTGGTAATTTTATGCGTTCTTGATATATATTTTGTTACCAAAAAACGAGGGACCAATTTAGGTAATCACTCCTTATAAGGCACCTTACTAGGCACAGTACAAGGCATGTGCCTTGTACTGTGCCTAATAAGGTGCCTTGTAACATGCCTTATAACGTGCCTTGTACTGTGCCTAATAAGGTGCCTTATAAGGCGCCTTATAACATGTCTTATAACGTGCCTTGTACTGTGCCTAATAAGGTGCCTTATAAAGTCCCTTATAACGCGCGTTAGCCTAAGACGCCTTGTAACGCGTGTTACCTGACACAGCTTGCCATAAAGATGCACCACCCATTCCCTTATATGGGCATCCAGGGAACCTAACGCGGGGAACGTTACCGCAGTTTAGTAAACATACTAGCATGCGTTTCAGTTAAGTTGCCTGAGATGTGCCTAGAGGATTCAGTATTATTGTCTTGTTTTCATCCAGTTATTAACCTATTTTTAGTTTCAGTATAACTGGGATATTTTGTTTTACCAAAGAAATGTATGCAAATAGTCTGTTCTTTGGTAACATGTGCCCAAGCCAACAAGAAATCAACTAATAATTGCTTAACACACTAGTAAAAGGCAGGGCCAATGCAAAGACTGGAGGTACCCTAGGTGGGCCATCCATCTTGCTGCCCTCCTGTGGCCCCCCTGTTGCTACCCTTCTCTGGGACCTGCAGCAGCGGCAGTGGCTCTCATACCATGGCACAGCGCTTACCAACACACTCCAGTGCTGCATCACGGTTTCTATCTGCTGTTTCTGCCCCTCTCCAACACAGCTTCTGATTTGCATAAACTGGAAGCCTGCATCGGAGGAGGGTGGAAGCAACAGATAGTAAGAGAAAAAAATTGCAACATAGTGCCAGAGTGTGTTGGTAAGCGCTGTGTCATGGTTTGGGAGCCATTGCCACCGCTGCAGGCCCTGAAGAGGGGTGAAAGCAGTGGCAATGGGTGCCCCCAGAGGCTTCTCACTCTAGGCAGTGCCAGCTCTGGTAAAAGGGGTCTTAAGTCAAATAACAGAATGAACTGTGATTGTTGTAAAAGGAAACAAATAAAGAATAGCTCTCCAATATCAATGATAGATCACTATTAAATGCAAGATTGGAGGACTTCAGATTACAAAAATAAAGAAGTATGGAACAGTGATTTAGATTTGATGAAGGGGAAAGAAGATGAAATAAAGTGGCTTGCTATGTCTGTGCCTCCCCTTGGAAAGCAGGGTTACTTACCTGTAACGAAGGTTCTCCATGGACAACAGGATAAGTTGGCCACACCTGGTGTCATCATCTGATGGCACTGAGATGGAAGTGCTCTCCAGAGCTCAGAAAAGCAAAGCCTTTCTGAGCATGCCCAGGTAGCCCTACCCCAAGGCCCGCCCCTAGCTAGCCCAGTACATCCCAAGCTTTGACCTTGCTGCTAGGTAGGCAAGCCGAGGCCTGTAGGTGACCTCATCCAGGGGAGGTGGGTAAGATATGCGTGGCTGACTTATTCTACTGTCCATGGAGAACCCTCATTACAGATAAGTAACCCTGCCTTCTCCTTGGATAAGCAGGATGCATCAGCCTCACCTGGTGCCTCCCCAGCTGCAGCATCTGCAGCATCTGGCTGCGTGAGTTGTGGAGGATATGGGCACCAGCCGAGGGCATGCATGCTTGTCCATTTCATTCCCTAGTACGACAGCACATGGTGATTTCTCAGGAAGGCATTATTAACAACCTGGAGTGATAGTAGTGTCAAGTAACAACTTGGAACAGCACGATCTACCCATACTCAGACAGCGTAATTACGGTGCAACTGGGTGCAATGACAAAGCAACAATAATACAGCAACAATAAGAACAGTAACAGCAGGGGAAAATTCCACCAGCGATCCCAGTGGAAACCAACTGATCAATGTCCCACTTCACCCTGACTAAGCGGTGTCTTGGTAGCAGTTGCAGCCGCAGCAAGTACAGTCTGTCCAAACGAAGCATCTGTAAGCACCTCATGATTGAGGCAGTAATGTCTCTGAAAGGTGTATATGGAGGACCAAGTCACGGTTTTGCAGATGTCAGCCATGGGCACTGAATACAGGTTGGCAATGGTGATGGTTAGAGCACAAAGCTGGTGGGCCTGGACACTCGGGGTGGGCTGGTCACCTTCCTGGTTGTAGCGGAACGCAATGCAGACCGAAATCCAATGGGACAGGGTCCTCCTTGTAACGGTGACCTGGCCTGTTGGGGTTGAACAAGACAAAGAGTTGTGCCCCGCACTTGAGGGGTGCTGTTCTGTGGAGGTATGTATGGAGGGCATACATGCAGTCCAGGGTATGCAGCCTTTGTTCTTCAGGAGAGGCATGGAGCTCCAGGCAGAGGGATGGTAGTTCGTTGGTCTGGTTGAGGTGGAATGGAGAAGCAACCTTTGAAAGGAAGCATGGGTGGGTCCTTAGGGTGACTCGGTAGTGATGGAGCTGCATGTACGAGGGTGGGCCACAAGGGATTGTAGCTCACTGACCCTTCTGATGGAAGTGATGGCTATGAGGAAAAGGATCTTCCACATTGCGTACTTGAGCTGCATGGATAGCAGCAGCTCGAAGGAGTCCTGTGTGAGCTGCTGTAAGACGATGTTCAGGTCTTAGGATGGAACCAGGTGGTGCACCATGGGGTGCAGGTTGGCCAGGCCCCTCATGAAGCGGGTGACCCACGGATGTGCGGAGATAGAGGTGTCACCTGCTTTGCAGCAGATGTTGAAACGTTTCCATTTCAGGCTGTAGGATTTTCAGGTTGAAGGGCGTCTGGATGCCAGAATGACACGCTGTACATCTGCTGACAGACTGAGTGATGACAGGGTTACCCTTTCAATTTCCAGGCTGTCAGGGCGAACATTGGCAGGTTGGGGTGTAGCGTGGCCTCATTGTCCTGAGTGATGAGGCTTTGTTTGAATGACAGCTGAATGGGTGGCTCCAGGGCTAGGTGGCGCAGGTAAGGGAACCACACCTGTCTCGGTCAATGAGGGGCTACGAGGATGGCCAGGGCCTTGTCTTGCCTGATCTTCTGCAGTCTTGGATATGAGAGGAGTGGAGGAAAGTCATACACTATTAACAGTTCCCCCCAGTGCAGATCGAAGGCATCTCCTGATAGACAGCGCGTGAAGGGATGCTTCGAGCAGAAGCGTGGACACTTCATGTTGTTCTCACAGGCGAAGAGGTCCACGTGTGGGTTTTCCCACTGATGAAAGAGTGATGTAGCCACCTGGGGATCGAGAGCCCACTCATGAGGGTCTAGTTGGCAGCTTAGGCAGACCACAAGGTTGTTCTGTACACCCGGGAGGTAGGAGGCTTCGAGCAGGCAGCATCTGAAGAGGGAAAAGTGCCAGAATCTGAGCGATTCCCTGAAGAGCACACCGGATTCTGTGCCCCCTTGCTTGTTGACTTAGAAAATGGCCACTTGGTTGTCCATCTACATAAGTATGGTCTTGTCTACAATGCAATGTTCAAAGGCCCTTAGTGCGTACCTGATGCTCGCAGCTCCAGGAGGTAGATGTGGTGGTCTTGCTCCATTGCCATCCAGGAGCCTTGCGTCTGGAGGTTGAGGAGGTGGGCCCCCTAGCCCACTGTCAATGCATCCATGGTGATGATGAGCTGGTACTGCGACTGCTGGAGGGGTCTGCCCTCTGACAGGTAGTCTTGGAGGATCCACCAGGTGAGAGACCTTTTCACACTGGGGTCGAGCAGGATGCAGCTAGCCAGGGACTGCAAGTGTTGTCTCCAGTGAGTGTATAGGTGCCACTATAGGTGACACATGTGAAGTCTTGTCAGGGATAGAACCTGGGTTATGGCTGTATGTGCCCCAGGAGCCGTAGGAGCATCCTGGCTGTGGCCTTGTTGGAGGAGGAGACTTTCCAAGCTAGCGAGGTGATGATCTGAGTCTGCTGAGGTGGCAGGAATGCCTTGGACAGGATGGTGTCAATGTCTGCTCCAATAAATTCCAGACATTGTGCGGGGGACAGGCAAGGTTTCTGTAGGTTCACCAGGAATCCCAGGGCTGACAAGTCTCCCCCATGACTGCACGCACTTTCTGATGCAAGAGGGCTGTGAGGAGTTAATCGTCGAGGGAGGGAAAGACACAGATGCTCTGCTTGCGGAGGTTAGCAACCATCACTGTGATACCTTTGGTGAACACCCTCAGTACAGTAGAGAGGCCGAAGAGAAGGACTCAGTATTGGAGTGGTTGTTCAATACCCGGAAGTGCAGATACTGCCTGTGCACACAGTATACACGTACATGTGTGTATGCGTCCTGTAGGTCCAGGGATGCAAGCCAGTCCTTGGTCTGGATGAGGAGAAGGATGGATCCTAGAGTATACATACAAAACTTCTCCTTGAGGATGAATTTATTGAGTCTCCAGGAGTCGCGGATAGGGCGAACCCCACTGGACTTCTTGGGTATCAGGAAGTATCTGGAATAGAATCCACAGTTGCGTTCCTCTAGCAGGAACAGGTTCTATCTCTCAGGTCGCTAGGAAGGATATCAGTTCTGAAGTCATTGCAGGGAGTAGGTGCTGTGGGTCTCGCAGTTGGGGGGAGGTTGCTGAGGTGGTGGGGAGGAGAATAGGATGTGGTACCCTTCCACTATGATCGTGTGGGCCCACTTGTCTGATGTGATGTTCCTCCAGGTATTTAGGAAGGCTGAGCAGCATTCCCCGATTGGTGGATTGGTCAGGGAGTGGTTATCAAAAGGAAGGCATACTCTTTCCTGAGGAGGAGGCGCTCTGCTTCTGTTGTTTGCGCTTCTTTTGGCAATGCTTTTGCTGGTAAGACAACTAGTAGGGCTGGTGCTTGAAGCATTGGGTCTGCCACTTGGCATAGGAGCTGTGCCGTTTGGAGGAGGGATAGGGTTTTCAGTAGCAGCTTTCCGTCTGGGTGTTGGAGCTACTTTCCAGGCCATCCACAGCAAGTGTCTGCAGAGTGGTGCAATGTTCTTTTATGTCATTCACTGCGTCCTTGACTTTGTCACCAAACAGGGAGTCCCCCGTGAAGGGAGTGTCTGCTATGCAGTAATGAGCATCCTCCAGTAGGCCCGATGCCCTGAGCCATGCCAATCGCCTGCTCAGGGAGATAGCCATGCCAGCCATGCAGGTGGCGGTGTCGAAGGCATCAAAGATGGATCAGATGAGGTGCTTGCTGCACTCAGCAAGATCCACCAAGGCCATCATGGTGGTCTGCTTGGACTCCGGAGGCAGGGCGCCCATTGTAGACGTTAGGATTTCCAGCAGCCCCTTAGATGCTTGTTTATCCTGTCTCTGACTGGCTTCATTCCAATCATCTCTCTCTCAATCCCTCCAAATGTTCCACAATTTATTTATTTATTTATTTATTTTATTTATTTATTACAAGCTCTTATATACCGCACTATTTAGCATCAGCGCAGTTTACATTAAAACAATAGACCAGAACAACATACTGTTTGGTTTTACAGAGAACAGGTACGACAACTTGGATAACATAGGGAATTGTTAACTCACCTTTAATATAGCTCACCTTTAATATCCCATGACCCACAATAGCCCCTTCTCTGTTCAACTCCCCAGTCCCGCTTGTTCATTCTAGATTCATTCATTTCACGGCCACATTTCCTCCCTTGTCCAGCGGTCTTTCTTCTTCCCCCATCGGATCTGTGCTCTTCGTTCTTCTCTCGACCAGCACTCCCTTACTACCTTCCTTCTATAACTAGTAATTTCTAGAATAGATTATTGCAATAGTGTTCTTGCCAGTCTTCCCAACTACCAACTTTGTTGATTGCAACTTCTCCAAAATACAGCAGCCCGGATTATCACTTACACCTTGCACCGTGAACATATCACTCCCACCCTGATCCGAGTTCACCGACTTCCCATAAAGTTTCGCATAAATTACAAAATTCTCATATCCACTCAGCAGGCAATCCACACAGGCATACCGCAATATTTGGCTGACCTTCATTTTCACTCACCCCACCGTCTCCTCAGATCCCTGCACACTCACTGCTTGGCCCTCCACTAAGTTTCCCATTCCGCTTTCTTTTTCCTTGCTCCTGCCTTATGGAATTCCCTACCTGCCTCACTACGTGCAGAAACCTCCTTTCTCCGGTTCAAATCTCAGCTCAAAACACACCTGTTTCAGTTGGCTTATGACCTTCCCTCCCCTTCCCCTGAGCAATTTTCCTCTTAGCTCGCTCCCTTCTTAGTCTAAGTTCTTCTCCTCTTCTCCCCGTCCGTCCATTGCTCTCTTCTTCTTCATTTTCTTTCTTTTCTATCCTGTCCTATATATGAATGGCATTCTTTTCCTTTTCCTTATTTTTAATTTAGATTTTTATAAACTGCTCTGATGCCTTGCTGCCTAGGGCGGTATATCAAATGACAATAAAGATAAAGAAAGATAAAAATGTGCTGGAATTGATGAGCAGTGATTGTTTTAAAGGAAAAAAGGGGAATGTTGTAGTGGTTGATATGGAAGGACAGACTAGATAGGCCATGTGATCTTTTTCTGTCATCATGTTTCTATTTCTATGATTTTTGCTTTCAGTATTGCTCCCTGGAACGCTTTTCTTCCTGACATCATCCAGGAGCTTGAAATTCTTATCCAGAGGGGCATTGGTGTGATTGCGTGATGACTTGTCTCGCTTCAAGGCGGATTCTACCACTATGGATTGGTGGGGAAGCTGTTGTTCTGTGAAACCAGCGCAGATTGGAACTGGTATTTTGTTTCTAGCTTCCGGGAGCAGGTAGGTCCAGAAAATGGAGTTTGCCAGATCTTGTCTAGGTTCTCTTGAAAGAGTTTGTAGACCAGTAGGGAGACAAGTGTTCTAGGAGAGTCCAAGTACTTGAGGACACCCAGCATTTCACTAATCGGGTCTAGCATGTCCTCTGGCTTGAATGATAGTCTAGCCACAATCCTTTGCAGAAATTTTGGACACATAAGGTCCTCGGGAGGGGAGGCTGGTTGAGATGTGGGCATGGAGGGCTCCAATCGTGATCCTGGTGAGTTCTCCGGCATCATCGTAAAGTCTGAGGAGCACAGGGCAGTTACCTCTTCCTCCCCACTGTCTGCCATTAACAGGTCCGAGGAGCAACTTGTTGACATCGTGTGAAGCGGCCTCGGGCTGGAGGGTGTTTTACTGGGGGACGCTGAAGCTTGAGTGGAAGTGGAGGGTGTGATTAGTGCCCACGGTGTGGCCTGCTGGGCCTGCTGTTGAAGGAGGTGAGAGAATTGGCTGAAAATCTTTACTGGGATCCCTGCCTCATAGTCCTTGCCCTTGTGGCATCTGTGCAGCTTTCATGGCAGGGAGCCAGAGCTGAGGCTACTGGAGGATGCTCGATGCCTGTGGCCATGTTTTCGCTTTCCATGGGGCTATCTCTGCTACTGTGGCTGGAGCCTGAGCTGGAGCTGCTGTGCTTGTGTCTCCTGCGCCTGTCGCGGCTTCTTTTTATTTTCGGCGGCGGTCCCAGTGTCTGTGCTAATTTGGCATGGAAGGAGCTGTGCCGCCGGTTCCTCTGCACCAGGGAGTTCCCCCATCAGTGCAGCGACATCTACCCGGGCTGTGAGAATCCCCTCGGTGCTGACCAATCAGCGTGGAGAGAGCAGAGTCATCAGAATGGCGACATCAGTGAGGGCTGCTTGAATCACCTTGGTGTCGTCCAGTCGGCCCAAAGAGGGTGGAGCCCAATGCGGATGAGTTCCCAGTGCCATGATGTGTCGATGCATGACCGGGGAAGCATATGTTGGTGGCGTCTTCCATTGCAGAGAGTGGACTGTTCCCCAGAGTTTGTCTGGGGGCATGACTGGCATCGGAAGTACCCGAAAACACACGATCAATGATGGAGGCCTTGACAGGCCCATCCTGTGCTGCAGTGTGAGTGCTCCTACTGCAACTTGCCTCTTGGGCTGTCGGGCATTCCAGAGATGCTGTGAGTGCCACAAAGTCCCACAGTGCGTGGCTGAATGATTTTATCGCTCTTGGGGACATCTTTGCACAGTGAGCACAGTCTTCAACTTTGTGGCTCACTCTGGTCGTGTGCGTCTGTGTGTTGCTTATTTTCCTTCCACACTTTGAGCACTTCTTAAAGCCCGGTTTTGGCATCCTTCTTCTTGTTAAATGTTGCTTCTTAGGCTGTTCAGGTCCTTTCTTCAGATCTTCTCTGTAGGATGAGGGGGGTTTTTTGGGGGGGGGTTGAGAGCAGAGAGTCCGTCTTGCTAGCAAAGCAGAAGAACTGAAACTGAGCTAGCTAGAGGTGGGCCTGGGGGTAGGGTTTCCTGGGCATTTCTGTCTTGGCGCCGTCGGATGACATCACCAGGTGTGGCTGACACATCCTGATTGTCCAAGGAGAACCACAAGAATGCCATTGCTGTTTCTGGAAGTTCTGATGAATGAGTTTGTAAGCAGTGTCTGCTTTCAAACAAGTTATGTTGGGACAAATCCTGTCCCATTACCACTGAGGGTTTATCCAATTTTTCATTCTTTTTCACAGCATTAAACCCTGTGTAGAAAAAAACACAGCATGGTAGGAACCATTAGAACTGATCTAGCACATCATTAAGATGCCAGTGCACTAAACTGAGTTGAAATCAGCCATTGCTGCATGTTAACAAGTAGCCTGAACACAGGCTTTATCTGCCCCAAAACACTGCATTGCACACCAAAAGCATCCAAAGCACCCAAAGCAATGACCAAAGGAAGAGGAGGACCCATCAGTAATATTCCCCCGTTTCCCATTATTGGTCGTGAAGAGCCAGCTCTAGGATGGATGGTAACTGGGGGTTTCAGGAGACATTCCCCCCCTGGCTACTCTCCTTGTAATCAAGCAATGAACATGAAGATATAATATCTAGATTTATATACTGTGTCATGTCCAATGGCATCAGCACCATGGATCATTACCAGCATATAAAGGGACCATGTCTGTTTGCACTAAATAGGCACAGCTGACTGGAATCCAGTATTCTTTGGTATTCCAAATGGTAGGATTTGTAGAAGAGGTAAGAAGAATGAATGCTAACAATAATTCTTTGCCCTACAGATCTACGTTTATGACTATATAAGACAACAGAGCAGAGTCATTATCAAATACTAGTAACTTTATTATAAAACCCTGTGTATTCCTTAGGCAATACCACCTAAGACCAGGCTCTAAAAACCCAAAGAACAATGATAAAACTATAAAATGTAGATAGTCATCAGAATCAACTGAGCAGATTGAATCTTTCCTTGCTGTTCCTTCCATGTATGCTAGGGAAAGGTAATGATTTACCCGCAGGGAGAGAGGGCACACACATTCATGTAAAGCAAAGTTTAATATTTATCAGTATGCTGTTCAGTTATTCAGTTTTATATGATTGCTGTGGGAGGGGTAGTGTCAGGTTAAGCATAATTGCCGAGTTTCATTATCGAACTCTCAGGGGGGTTTAAGGCTGAAGGTTTGCCTAGAGTGCACAATACCCTTCGATCAGCCCTAATAGCAGGTCACAGAGCAAACTACTCAGGCCCTCCTTTGATCTTACATGTAGTACCTGAAGACTGGAGAGTGAGCGTAACATCAGTGCCAGGCAAAATGGTAGAAACCATTATAAAGAAGAAAATTACTGAACAAATAGAGAGTCATGGTTTAATGGGACAAAGCCAACATGGATTTAGTCAAGGAAAGTCTTGTCTCACTAATCTCTTATTTTTTTGAAGGTGTGAATAAACAAATAGATAAAAGTGAGCTGGTTGATGTGTAGTCCGATTCTGAGAGGGGTATGTCTGGCCCATCCGGATGTCTCTGAGAAAGACGGGCCCATTAGGACTCAATTCTGGACCACAGGAACTAAATGTTCCCACAGTACACAGAATCGGGCCCATGAATGGCCCGACGTGCCCCTGCCACCTGTGGGGTTGTCCTCCCCGCAGGCGACCCTGACTCCCATGGCTTAGGCCCCCCACGTCCCCACCACCCCACCCACGGCTGGCCAGCTGGGGCCTGGATCGGGCAGCGGGGGCCCCCCCACACACAGCACCGGCCTCAGGGGGGATCCCTGGGCACGATCACTGGGTCAGTGCTACTTATTCCACCTTCTAGGCAGAATAAATAGCAGGATGTACAGGGCCATGACCTGAATTGGTCCTGTACATCCTGCCAGGCTGGCCCTTCCCCGCTCTGCCCCGACCCTGCCCCCTCCCATCCTCTGCCTGTTCTCCCCATCCTACTGCTCAGGACGTGCGGGGGGAGCAAGAGAGAGAATAGAGTCCAGACGACTTGCGGGGCTGCACATTCTGCCGAGACATACAGCCCCGCAACCCACGTCTTGGAATCAGGCCCATAGTGTATCTGGATTTTCAGAAAGCCTTTGACAAAGTCTCTCAAAAAAAGATTAAAAAATCATGGGATAGGAGGCAGTGTATTAATGTGGAGTGGCAACTGGTCACAAGATAGAAAACAGAGAGTAGAGTTACTGGCCAATTTTCTCAGTGGAGAAAGGTGAATAGTGGAGTACCCTAGGGATTTGTGTTGTACTCACCACTTTTTAACATATTCATAAATGACCTGGAAATGGGAATAAGTGAGAAAGTGGGAGACTGGGCATCCAAATGGCAGATGAAATTTAATGTGGACAAGTGCAAAATTATGCATTTAGTGAAGAACAAACCAATTTTTAGTTACAGTACACACGATACAAGGTTCCACAATAGGAAAAGGATCTAGGCGTCATTGTGGTTAATATGTTGAAACCCTCTGCTCAGTGTGTGGAAGCGGTCAAGAAAGCAAATAGAATACTAGGAATCATAAAGAAAGGAATGGAAAATAAAACAGAAGATATTATAAATGCCTCTGTATCACTCTGTGGTGCCCTATCTAAAAAAGGATATAGGCAGAATTAGAAAAGGTACAGAGAAGAGTGACCACTATGATAAAGAGATGGAAGGATACCCCTATGAGGAACTTCTTAAAAGGTAAAAGCTCTTCAGCTTGGAAAAGAGATGACTGAGGTGAGATATGATAGAGGTTTATAAATTAATGAGTGGAGTGGAATGAGTAAACATAGATGGGTTGTTTACTCATTCAAATAGTACAAAGATCAGGGGGCACGCAATGAAGCTACAATGTAGCACATTTAAGACTAATCAGAGAAAATATTTTTTCACTCTACATGTAACCAAACTCTGGAATTCCTTGCTAGGGGATGTAGTAAAAGCTGTTAGTGCAGCTGGGTTTAAAAGAGGATTGGATAAGTTCCTGGAGGAAAAGTCAGAGAGCTGCCTCACAGCCAGATCAATATCTCTAACCACATATTTTTGGTCAGCTAAAGAATTTTATATAGTTTTTATGTTGTCTTTAGACAGCACAGAAGAGCATCTAAATGGTACAGTATACTGTGCTTTAGAAGGACTTCTGAAAAATAGCAATGTTCTTCAATAATGGCTCATATATGGCACAGTTAAAGCATTTTGGCTTAAGTATACTACTTTCATTAAGAGGCTGTTTTGTGTGTTTTGTGTATATACCACTATTTACAGTGTGTAAAGAAACATTTCCTTAGACTGTGTTTACAGTATGTTTATGTTTATTGAGGTATGATATACCTGCCCTTCACGACAGTAACAGAGCGGTTTTCATCATAAAATCAAGTCAGGAAGGTGAAAGGAACTCCATTATCACAGACAAGACAAAAGTACGCAACCACTCATAAGAGGAGATAGAGGGGGTGGTCAGGAAGAGGGTGTGTTAACCAGGGTGTGTCAGCCAGGGCGGATATTGAAGGCTACTTGAAACAAGTGGGTCTTAAGTTGAGACTTGAATTTGACATAGGATGGTTCCATATGGAGATCTGGGGGCAGGTTGCTCCAGATTGTTCCTGAAACTACTCCTTTTCACCCTCAGTGTATGACCTCTTATTCTAGAGCCTCTTTTCCTTTAAGAAAAGCCCACATCATCTGCATGTATACCTTGGAGGTACTTAAAATCTCTATCATATCTCACCTCTCTCACCTTTCTTCCAAAGTATACCTATTTAGATCTTTAAGTCTGTTCCCATCTGATTTATGATGAAGACCACTGACCATTTTAGTAGCCACCCTCTTCACCGACTCTTCCTGCTTATGTCCTTTTGAAGGTGTGGCAGCCCAAATGAGGTCTCAGCAGAGCCTTCTACATCGTCACTTATTTTCCTGCTAGCCATTTCCTTCCTTCTTTATTCATCCAAGCATCCTGCTGGCTTTTATTGTCACCTTATCTACTTCGTTTGCCACCTTAAGATTATCAAATAGGATCACCCCCAGATCTTGCTCTTCTTTTTTTATTGTTATTGTTATGTAATGCATACTGTACAATCAAGAGTTACTCTTGAAAAGGATATTGTCAGTAGGCTACATCAGCAAAATGAAAAAAAGGAAATAAACATCCCAAAACAAAAAAAACATATGCACATATTGTAAATAAGGTCACAATAACAAAGAGAATGGAGGGGGAGACCATTAAGAAACAGGTGAGATATTATAAATGTTGCTAATAAAGGAAACATACAAAGTTAGAACAATTAAACAACTTCAAATAATAAACAAGGTTCCTATGCTCCTGTGATTCTATGGTCATGGGAAGGGCTATATAATATGACACTTCCTGTGGAATTACAGTGAGAGACCAGAGGTCAAGGAGATAACATAGAACAACATCCTCCCCTATCCCCTGCTGATTCCCCCCTTCCTGAATGATCAGGCAGCAAGAGGAGGAGCCACGTTGTTTCCCATTGCTGCCCTGGGAATGACTGCTTTCAACTGCATAGCTGTACGATCACTCGCATGGTTCAAAGCAGAAGTGATGCCAAGCATGGCAGAGGAGGAGGGTACGGCCCTAGACACTATCACTCTCCTTCTGCTTATGATGCTTGGTCAGTATGGAAGGAGAGGCTAGAAAGGGATCAGTGAACTAAAGACTAAAGGACAAGAAGTGATTAGATAGTATCGAGGTTGTGTGAAAAGGGATGTGATGTTGTTTGAAAAGGGACTGAGGGAGGAATTAGAGAGGATGGGAGGATAGAGAAGGCTGTGCGACTAGAGGTTTTAGGGATAAAAGGGGCTATGTGAAAAAGGAGCTGGGGAACCAGAGTATGTGTAAGAGAGGAGATAGTGGGACAGTATGCATATGTATGTGAATTGACAATTGAAACGAGAGAGTGTGTACTTGAAATGGGAGAAGGATGGGAAGGAGGACAAAAAGAGAGACAGATGATTAGCACTAGAGAGCATGAAGCCAGAGGAAGGAAACCTCCCTCTCCTTTTCTTTCTCTAGTCCCCCCTCCAAAAAGAAATCCCAGAATCTCCCTGCCCTCCTCTTCTCCTCTACCCCTCCTTTGCCTCTCCCTGCCCTGATGTTCCCTCTCTTCCTGTCTCACTTCCTCTCCCTAATCCTCTCCTCACTCTTATCTCTTGCTCTCCTGCCCCATCCTGAGGCCTTTTTCTTTTATCCCCATGCCCCAATCTGCTGTCCTTTTCCTCTTCTCATTCCTGAGATTTCTCTTACCCTCCGCAGCTCCTCCACATAAATACGCCTTCCTAATGAACCAAATAAATTATTCAGGCACAAAGTAAGTTTGCAAAACTACTTTATTTTTATTATGCAAGGTAGCGTACTTACTCACCTGTAACAGGTGATCTCCGGGAACAGCAGGAATTTAATCTTCACATATGGGTATCGTCGGTACCGACGGAGCCTGCACGGGAACGCTCCCCAGCATTCAATAGGAACGGTTTTGGGAGCATTCCTCAGCACATGCGCGCTCCCTTCCCGCCTTTCCAACTGTCCCTCTTCAGTTAAGTTTGTAGCTGAGTGAAAGGATAGAGGGAGAGAGGAAAGAGACAAAGAGATAGAGAGACAACTCCTAGGAGAGGTGGGTGTGTTGTGAAGACTAAATTCCTGCTGTACCCGGAGATCACCTGTTACAGGTGAGTAACTATGCTATCTCCAGGAACAAGCAGGAATGTAGTCTTCACATATGGGGACTCCCTAGCTGAAGATGCCAGGGAGATAGCCCCAGGAAGGTGCCACCCTAGGAAGGTGGGAATCCTTCCTCCCATGGATCTCTGGCATTCCACCTGGGTTGGTGGGTAGGAGTTGAATTAGGTCTGAAAGAGATTTTGAAGAACAGCTTGGCCAAAGAAGGCATCCCGACGGGAGGCTTTATCCAGGCACTAGTGGGCTGTGAAGGTGTGTACCGAGTGGCTGCTCGACAAATGTCATCGATAGACACAGAGTGGAGATTAGCCATGGAAGTTGCCATGGCTCTCACGTTATGAGCTGTGACAAGTTCTTGAAGAGGAAGACCCTTACTCTCATAAGTAAAGGATATGCATTGGGCAATCCATTTAGATAAAGTTCTTTTGGAGACCTGTTGTCCCAAATGACTAGGGTCAAAAGCTATGAAAAGTTGCAAGGACTTTCTATGTTGCTGTGTTCTCTGTAGGTAAAAGGCCAAGGCTCTTTTACAATCCAAAGTATGAAGGTTTCTTTCTGCATTAGAGGCGTGAGGCCTCGGAAAAAATACAGGAAAATAAATTGATTGATTTAAATGAAAGGGCGAAACCACCTTTGGCATAAAGTGTGGATGAGTTCTAAGAACAACCTTATCATGGTGAAACCTAGTATAAGGAGGATTAGCCACTAAAGCTCGCAGTTCACTAATGCGATGTGCAGAGGTGATTGCAATTAGGAAGATGACCTTCCAGGTCAAAAACCTAAAGGTTGTAGTGGCTAAAGGCTCAAAAGGCAGCTTCATGAGCTGCCCGAGAACTAGATTTAGATCCCATGCCACCGGTGGTGGCTTAATGGGAGGTTTGGTTAATAGAAGACCTCTCATAAATCTGGATATGAGTGGATGAGAGGAAATTGGTTGTCCATTCAGAGGCTTATAAGAAGCTGCAATTGCACTAAGATGGACTCTTACCGAATTGATCTTTAAACCAGAATTCGATAAGTGAAGGAGATACTCTAGTATCGATTCTAAGGGTATGCCAAGGGGGTTTAATCTCTTCTTGGAGCACCATATAGTAAAACGTTTCCACTTGAAGGCATAAGATCTTCTTGTGGAAAGTTTCCTAGAAGCCTGAAGGATATCCTTTACCTGTTGGGACAGGTTGAAATCCTGGAGGTCTAAGCCTTCAGCAACCAGGCCGTGAGATGCAGGGACTGGGGATTCGGGTGCCATAGCATCCCGTTCTCTTGGGAAAGGAGATCTGGAGCATGCCCTAACTCCAGAGGTGCAGCTTGAGAGAGATGTAGAAGCAGGGGATACCACGCTTGGCGTGGCCATTGTGGCACTATGAGAATCATGTGACCCCTGTCTCTATGAATCTTGAAGAGTGTTTTGGGGATGAGGGGAATGGGTGGGAAGGCATAAAGGAAGCCCTGACCCCAGTGAAGGAGGAAGGCATCCCTTGTCTGACAATTGTGAGCCAGAATCCTGGAACAGAACCGTGGAAGTTTGGCATTCAGTGGACTTGCAAAGAGGTCTATGTCTGGAGTGCCCCAGAGATGAAATATCTTTGCCACCTGGTCCAGATGGAGGGACCACTCGTGAGGCAGCAGTACTCGACTGAGTTTGTCCGCCCAAAGGTTATGAATGCCTGGAAGATATACCACTAGAAGGTGAATTTCATACTCTCTGGCAAGGGCCCACAGTCGTAAAGCTTCATTGCATAACGACAGAGAGCCTGTCCCGCCTTGCTTGTTCACATAAAACATTGCTACTTGATTGTCCGTCTGGACTAGGACTGTCTTGTAGCTGAGCTGGGCATGGAATACTCGAAGAGCTAAATAAATTGCTCTTAATTCCAGGAGGTTTATGTGCAGACCAGCCTCCTGTGGAGTCCAGGTTCCCTGGGTAGAGAGATGATTCAGGTGTGCTCCCCAACCCACCTGCAATGCATCTGTTGTTAGGGTGGCCTGAAAAAGGTGATGATGAAAAGGAGACCCCATTGTCAGATTTTCTAGGGATTGCCACCATTGGAGGGACAAAATTAGTCGTGAGAGTTTATTATTTTGTCCGATAAATGACCAGTGGCCTGTGTCCACTGTGTGGAGAGGGTCCACTGAGTTGCTCGCATGTGGAGGCGAGCATATGGGACTACATGAACCGTGGATGCCATATGTCCCAGCAACTGTAGTAGCTCTCGAGCAGTTAGGGAGGATTTCCCTGCTGCTTGAGAAGCTAGTTGCATTATGCGAAGACACCGGGCCTGTGGAAGGAAAGCCCTTGCCTGTCTGGTATCTAGACAGACCCCTATGAATTCCAGGCATTAGGAAGGAACAAGTTGGGATTTTGGGAAGTTTATTACCAACCCCAAGTATTGGAGGATTTGCATTGTGCGAGACAGTGCAGTGCTTGCCTCTGTAACTGTAGGGGCTCGAATAAGCCAGTCGTCTAAGTAAGGGAAGACGAATATCCCAAGGGTTCGCAGAAATGCAGCTACTACTGCCATGCATTTTGTGAATACCCTTGGTGCTGAAGCTAGACCAAAGGGAAGAACCCTGTACTGGAAATGTTTCCCCTGAAAAGGAATCATAAGAATTTCCTGTGACCTGGATGGATCAGAATGTGAGTGTATGCATCCTTTAAGTCTAGAGAGCAAATCCAATCCTGGCTTTGAAGGTATGGCAGAAGAGTTCCTAGAGAAATCATTTTGAACTTCTCTCGAAACAGATATTTGTTCAATTCTCTGAGGTCTAGAATGGGACTGTGTCCTCCTGTTTTCTTTGGAATAAGAAAATAGGGGGAGAATAACCCTGCACCCCATTGAAGAATGGGTACTTCCTCTATTGCCCCTTGGGCAAGAAGTGTGGAGACCTCGTGATCTAGCAGATTGTCTGCAGAGGTTTGAGAATTGAATTGCTTTAGAATTGTAGGAGGGGGCATGCTGTGAAAAAGAAGCTTGTACCCTTCTCCTACAATGGACAAAGTCCAATCTTCTGCTGTTATCTGATGCCATCTGTTGGCAAAGTGGCATACCCTGCCTGGAATATTGGGGGGTTGGGGACCCCTCAGAAGCAGGAAGGCTAAGCTCTTTAGGAAGGAGTCAAAGCCCTTGAGGGGGCTGAACTTGCAGAGCTGGTTGGGCTCTCGGGCCTTTTGGCTTCTTTTGTTGTCTAGTTTGTCCCTTTTGGGCAACCTGACCCTGAGATTGACTTTGCTGGGTATAGGAAGGATAAAACTTCCTCTTTTTGCTGAAAGAGTGTTTTTTATAAGGCTTCTTTTTGGCTGGAGTGTCTGTAGATTTTGACAATCTATCTAGAGTAGTATTGTCAGCCTCTCACTCGTTAGCCTTTTCCTGCCAGTTCTTGCCGAAGAGATTCTCCCCCGTGCAAGGAATGTTACCTAACTTATCCTGTACCCAAGTCTCCATGTCTGATGCCTGTAGACAGGCAATCCATCGTGCGCCAATGGCAATAGCAGAGGTTCTGCTGATGCATTCGAAGCAGTCAAAGCTGCACGATTAACAAACTTGAAGACATCTTGAGCATGCTTAACTAGGGCAAGAAAATCTTGTCTCTTGTCATCTTGGAGAAATGGGCTCATAAGTTCCAAATCTCCTGTGACTTCCTTGAGGAACATTCCCATATATAGGATATATGAACTGATCCTAGGTGAAAGCATGGAAGCTTGAAAAGTTCGGCGCCCAAAAGCATCCAGAGTCCTGCATTCACGACCTGGAGGATTGGATGCATGCCTCTTTGCACGTTTCATCCTACGCATGGCTGATTCCACTACCATTGAATGGTGTGACAGCTGAGTTTTCTGAAATCCAGGACATGGCGGAACTCAATAGATAGTATCAAGTCTCCTAGAGTGAGAAGAAGTAGTCAGAGGTGTCTCTCACATTCTGAGCATCAAGTTTATGCAGAATTTCATGGATAGGCAGAGTTGCTGCCTCTTCAGGAGCTTTAGGATATTGGAGAATTTCCAATTCCTTTGCTCTGGGTTCCTCTTCAGGAGCTACTGTGATTGAAAGACCCTTGGCCATATCACGGATGAAATCCTGAAAAGACAGGTCCTCTGGAGGTGACATTCTGCGTTGGGGAGAAGACGGATCTTCTGGGAGAAACCCTCTAGTGCCAGCAGAATTGTCAGAGTCTTTGGAATCAGAGGAATCGAAGTATTCCTGACCCCGATGCTCTTGCAAAGCATGATCCCGGTACCGATCGAAGTCGGTACCGAGCTGACCCGATACCGCTCTGTCGATTCCAGCCAGAGATGACATGGAAAGAGTTCCCACCGGACCCGGTACCATCGGTACCGGTATCGCCGGTGTCGGTACCGGCATCGGTGTTGATGTCGGTACCAGTGCCCGTGGGGCCACCGGTACCGCAGTTAAAAGAAGAGCTGTGATGCTGTGCTCAATAGCGAGGAACCTCTGGTCTATCGACGCTGCTGATGCCTGGGTGTCGGTACCGGTAAGGACGGCCGGAACCCCTGAGCATGGCACAGGTAGTTCTTGCAAGGTTGAGGCCTCGAGAACATCCTGAAGCCCCATCGATGCTTTGGAAGCCGAAGCCTCCCGTCGGGGCTGTTTTGCTGGTGTGGTTCCCTCAAGAGCAATGCCAATAGCCCCTCGATGCTTAGCAGGAGAGCTACCCTTTGAAGACTGGCTTTTATGTTTAGTTACCTGAGATCCTTGGGAGGAAGAAGAGGCCCTTGACGATGTCGATGCAATGGATCTGGCATCCGAAGAAAAGAGGGTACCGAGCTTTGCAGCCCGGTTCTGTCTTCCTCTTTTAGTCATCCCCATACAGGAGAGACATTCAGTTGGAGAATGTTCAGGTCCTAAACATTTCAGACACCAATCATGGGTGTCAGTGACGGAGATGGTACTGCCACACTTAGTACATTTTTTAAAACCACTAGTTGGCTTTTCCATGTTTTAGGAATATGGGGCCTAGTGCCCAAGATGGCGCCTAGCACCAAAGAGAAAAGTTTCTGAAAAGAAACCGTCTAAAGCCTAAGTTTTTTTTTTTTGTATGAAAAGAAAAGAAAAGAACCGGCGGTACCGGTAGGCATCGTGCAGTAGGCAAACGCGACCATAAGAAAAGAAATTTAAAGACGGAATTTTCTGCGGTGGCAGGGAATGGATTCTGTCGGCTCCGCGGAAAACGAAGAACTGAAGAGGGACAGTTGGAAAGGCGGGAAGGCAGCGCGCATGTGCTGAGGGATGCTCCCAAAAGCGTTCCTATTGGACGCTGAGGAGCGTTCCCGCACAGGCTCCGTCGGTACAGACGATACCCATATGTGAAGACTACATTCCTGTTTGTTCCTGGAGATAAATTTATATTATTAAATATGCAAAATCTATGAACGATATGCAAATGCACCACAAAATTTCCACAGCATTCCTGAAAATTTGCCAAGGGATCTATCCCAAGCTGCTGCAGGAAACTGTGGCTATACATAGCAAATCTTTAGAAAAATGAGTAAACAGAAGTTTAAACTTATATGGCTTAAGCAGGCTGGCCCACTCCTGATGGACTGAGTATACAGGCATAATTTTGTAAAAATTGTAAAAGAAACAGAGTAACTAAAAGGAGGAAAAAAATGTTGAAGGGGATATTGAGTGGTACTTACAGTATCTGGATAGTAGCACTATACAAATAGGGGGTCATGCCAAGGCATGAATAGCCAAGGCCGATCCTGTCTAACTTCCCTGCACGTCAGGAAAGGGGCGGACTGGTGGCAGTGTCAGGGAGAGCAGTGGGCAGTCGAGAGCCCCAAACGTACAGGGCTGATTCCAATGTCGGCGCTGTACATCCAGGGCCGGCGACTTGAATGGGGAACGTATTCCACATCGGAGTCGGCGGGGGGACAGCGGGCCCGAGGCTCAGAAAGGGCAGGAGGGGGCAGAGGACATGCACTTTTTGAGCCGGGCTGTTGCTCCATTGAAAAGCCCTGACTGAGCTAGCCAGGTAAGGCCTGTACGTGCAGGTCGACCGGAATCAGGGTCCCAGCCTGCAAATACAGGCCTAGACGCAATTCTGATCCCATGGGGCTAGACGTGCCCAGCGGGATCATAATCCCAGCTAACTCTGTGCATCCGGTTCCAACCAGATGCACAAAGGGTCAGGACATCCAGGACTGAATCAGACCCATATTGTCGCTGAATATATTGTCTGATGACCTCGGTACTATCCAGATAGTGGTTGGGCGATCTAGGGGCAGAGCATGGGTGGTTCTCAGAGTTATCCATATAGCAGCGATTTTCAGTACTGCTATACAAATAACTATTCACATAGCTTAGGATAGCAAAAGGTTGTCCTGAATGGGCTATCTGGATAGTGCCAGTGCTGGCTACAGTGATCAGCTATTCAGCCCTGGCCATTATCCTGAAACTGGCCTGAATAGCTGCTTTTTATTTAGCCACAGCAGCCGGTGTTTAAAAAAAAAGCATTCACCATCACTGCTAAATATTGACTGTACTACGTTTATTGCTGTATGACAACTCTGCATTCTCTGACGGTAGTACACTTACCTGTGATAAATTCCACTGTTCTTTGCAATAGTCTGCTTCCTCCTCCCTTCCTCCTTCTCACCCCCTCTCAGTCACTGTTACCTTCTCCCAGACAGCTTTGGTTAGCGAAGTCTAGATTCCTCACCAACACTACAGGTCTCTCTTGCCAACTCCAAGATGTCTTCAGTTTGTGAGGCCTAGGCTCCCAGTCCCATAGGTCTCTTCCTTTAGCTGGTGGGGATTGGAAACCCCACTTGTATTGTTGCCTTCTCCACACTGCCACGCAATCTCCTTCCTTCTCTTCTGTCACTCAGCCACACATGTGCCCAAGTAGTAATGCCTGACAGACAGACACAGGGACAGCCCAAGGAGGGTGCAGGGCCATGTGCGGAGACTCATTGCATGGTCTCATTTGCATAAGGAGCCTCATTTGCATAAATGTTTGCATAATGTTAACAAGCGCTAACTTTTAGTAAACATGCCTCTTAATGAGTGTCTGGATAATTTTTAGTAAACATGTCTCTTAATGAGTGTTTGGATAAAGAAAGACTACCAGATTTCTACATTCCTTACTCCAGTGCCAACCACCAGGCATATTAAGAAGTACTATAAACACTGACCATTTATCTCAGATTGTTTTTTTTTTGTTTTTTTAACAATTATGGCAGGTGGGGAGAGTGGGGGAGGAAAAGTGAGGCCTGGAGGGGGGAGGGTAGGAAGGGGGGGACTTATGCACTGGGGATGTCTATAGAACTGTTTTCTTAAATGACTCCAGGGACATCTCTGTGATTTAGATGTCTGCGTCTCTGCTTTCAGACGTCCAAAGCATGAATAGGGTTTGTAAAATAAGCCTCCTGGTGTCTTCACTACAGTTATTAAGCCAAATTTGATCATAGTATTATCATTATTGACAAATGACCCCAGTATCATTACCTCTTATACTAAATCCTGTGCTCCACTAAGGATTAGCTTTAAAATAACTCCTTCTCTTGGTTCTTAGACCATCTGCTCCATTAAGCAGTCATTTATTTTATCTAGAAAATTTACCTCTCTAGCTTTACCTGATGTGATATTTACCCTGTCAATATTGGGGTAATTGAAATCACTCATTATTATTATGGTGCCAAATTTGTTGCTTTCTTAAATTCTGTGGACATTTAATCATCTGTCTGTTTATTTTGACTAGATGGATGGTAGTATATGCCCAATACTATTCTCTTCCTTTTCATATATGATGGAATTTCTATCCATAAAGATTCTGCGGTGCATTTTGTTTCTTGCAGAATTTTTATTCTGTTTGATTAAATGTCCTTAACAGATAGCACCACGCTTCCACCAATTTGATCCACCTTATCATTGTGATATAATTTGTACCTGGTTTCACAATGTCTTCTTGGCTACCTTTCTTCCACCAGGTCTCTGAGATACTGATTATATCTATATATTTTAATTCTCTCATCTTATTTTTTAGATTTTTAACCTTTGTATTCAAACATTTCAAAGAATGTTTTTTTTTTGTTTGTATTTACAACCTACTTAGCAGCTGACAGGGATAATTAGCCATCTCTCTGCTCTTTATTTAAAGCCACCAGCGCTGCTTTAACCTATATTGCAACTTCTCTATTGGGATGTCCTAACTTCCCTGTTTTAACAGTATCCATCAAAAATACCTTACTCAGACGCATGTGTTCTTGAATGACTGTCAGCTTTCTCCCAGATTCTCATTCGAAAGCCGCTTTATCTCCTTTTTATATGTTAAGGCCAGAAGCTTGGTTCCACCCCCATTAAGGTGAAGCCCATCTTTTCAGAATAGGCTCCACAGTTCCTAATAAATCTAAATGCCTTCTCCTAGCACCATCATTTCATCCATGCATTGAGACTGTGGAGCTCTGCTGTCTCTTGGGCCTGGCACACGGAACCTATCCTGCATGGCCAGCAGCCATACTGTAATAGAGAGGTCTCCGTTTTTATATATCCCACTCCTGCAGGCATTCTTCCACTTTTTGCAGCATAGCTATCACATTGCATACTTCTTGCTATCCCTGCTATGAACAGGGATACAAGTGCTAACTGCACTTTACACAGGTAGCGTTGATACAACTAAACTGTACCTGCGCCCATTCACCGCATTAAAACATAGCTTTCCGGCGCTAACTGCAGAGGGACAGATGTGAACATAGAAACATGATGGCAGATAAAGACCATATGGCTTATCCATTCTGCCCTTCCATACCAACCACTAAGCTTTACAGTCCCTTTTTCCCTTTAGAGATCTTCTGTATTTGTCCCATGCTTTCTTGAATTCAGATACGGTTTTTGTCTCTACTACCTCCTCTGAGAGACTATTCCATGCATCTACCATTCTTTCCATAAAAAAATATTTCCGAAAATTACTCCTGAGTCTATCTCCTTTCACTTTCATTCTATGCCACCTCTTTGGAGAGCTTTTTTTCAATTGAAAGAGGCCCTCCTCCTGTGCATTTATGCCATGGAGATATTTAAAAGTCTCTATCATACCTTCCCTCTCCTATCTTTCTTCAAAAGTATGCATATTTAGATTTTAAGTTTGTCCCCATATGCCTTATGGTGAAGCCCACTGACCATTTTGGTAGCCACCTTCTGCACCAACTCCATTCTGTTTATATCTTTTTGAAAGCATGATCTACAGAAATGCACACAATTCTCTAAATCCGGTCTCACCAAAGACTTATACAAAGCCACTATCACCTCCTTCTTCCTGTTGGCCATTCCTCTCCCTGTGCACCCAAACATCCTTCTGGCTTTTGCTGTTGCCTTTTCTACCTGTTTAACACCCTTTGATCATCAGAAACAATCACTCCTAGGTCCGCTTTTCTTTCATGGACAGAAGTACTTCACCTCCTATACTGTACTGCTTCCTTAGATTTTTGTAGCCCAAATGCATGACCCTGCATTTTTTAGCATTAAATCTCAGCTGCCAAATTCTCAACCATTCTTCAAGCTTCACTAAATCCCTCCTCATAGTAACATAGTAAATGACGGCAGATAAAGACCAGCATGGTCCATCTAGTCTGCCCAGCAAAATGGCAAGAGTAGGTGCACCTGTCGCTCTGTGCAGGCCACCCCTCCCCATGTCTTTGTTTAGGGGTGAACCCACCACTCCATGTAGGACACCCCTATTTGTTGAGACGTTAGATGGTTCAGAAGTTAGATGGTACCGTTTATTTTGGTTTTATCCTGTTGCTGTAAAGGGATCCACTGTGTTTGTCCATGCCGTTTTGAATTCTGTCACCGTGTTTGCCCCCACCACTTCTATCGGGAGGGCATTCCAAGCATCCACCACCCTTTCAGTGAAAAGATATTTCCTGACATTGCCTTTCAATTTACCCCCTTGAAGCTTCATGTTATGCCCTCTAGTTTTGCAGCTTCCCCGTCTTTGGAAGAGGTTTGTTTGTTCATCATTTCTCTTTAAGTATTTAAAGGTCTGAATCATATCTCCCCTGTCCCTCCTCTCCTCCAAAGTGTACATATTTAGGTCTTCAAGTCTCTTCTCATAAGGCTTCTGACGCAGGCTCCAAATCATTTTGGTTGCCTTCCTCTGAACAGTTTCCAGTCTTTTAAAATCTTTTGC
This sequence comes from Ichthyophis bannanicus, assembly GCA_033557465.1. Taxonomy (NCBI): domain Eukaryota; kingdom Metazoa; phylum Chordata; class Amphibia; order Gymnophiona; family Ichthyophiidae; genus Ichthyophis; species Ichthyophis bannanicus. The sequence goes on from CM066031.1 coordinate 1,600,706,099, forward strand.
AAGATATGATCTCCAAAACTGAACACAGTATTCCAAGTGAGGCCTCACCAGTGACTTGTACAGTGGCATAAGTACCTCTTTCTTTCTGCTGGTAATCCCTCTTTCTTTGCAGCCCAACATCCTCATGATATCTACATCTCCCTGGGTGTCTACTTTATTGCAGATTTTGGTATCATCTGCAAAGAAGCAAACTTTACCTGATAGCCTTTCCACAATATCATTAATATCACAATATCATTGTTAAAAAGAATTGGATCAAGGACAGATCCCTACAGCATGCCACTAGTAACATCCTTCTCCTCAAAGTGAGTGCCATTTATCTGCACCTCTTTACCTCCTGCTCAACCACTTTCTAACCCAGTCAGTCACTTTAGGGTCCATCCCTAAGGCACTCAATTTATTTATAAGTCACCTGTGTGAAACAGTGTCAAAGTCTTTACTGAAATTTAAGTACACCACATCTAGAGCTTTCCCTTGGTCCAACTCTCTGGTCACTCAGTCAAAGAAATTAATCAGATTTTTCTGACAAGTCCTGCCTCTCATAGTACCATGCTGCTTTCAATCACGCAGTCCACTGGAAACCTCACTAACCTCTGTTTTAGCAAACTTTCTAATAGAGATCTTCTGTGTTTGTCCCATGCTTTCTTGAATTCAGATACTGTCCTCGCCTGTACTAACTCCACTGGGAGACTATTCCACGCATCAATCACTCTTCCATAAAGAAATGTTTCCACATATTACTCTTGAGTCTAGCCCCTTTTACCTTCATCCTACATAGCAGAGATTGCTTTCAATCGACAGAGGCTCTCCTCTTGTGCATTTATGGCATAGAGGTCTTTAAATGTTTTTATCATATCTCCACTATCCCGCCTTTCCTCTAACGTATACATAATATCTTTGTCTGTCCTCATATGCTTTATAATGAAGTCCACTAATCATTTTAGTAGCCAGACTCCATCCTGTTTATATCCTTTTGAAGGTATGGTCTCCAGAATTGCACACAATACTCCAAATAAGGATGCACTGGTAACTTATACAGAGACACTATCATCTCCTTTTTTCTGCTGGCCATTCCTCTCCCTATGCACCCAAGCATCCTTCTGGCTTTTGCCATCACCTTTTCTACCTGTTTAGCCACTTTAAGATCATCAGAAATAATCACGCCCATTAATTTACTCACCACAAAAGTCAAACTAACTGGCCTGTAGTTCCTAAACTCATTCTTAGTTCTGCTTTTGTGTAAAGGGATCACAAGCATCTTTCTCCAGTCTTCTGAGACCACCCCATACTCTAAAGAAGCATTGAAAAGGTCAGACAGTGAGCTTCTAAAACTTCCCTAAGTTCCTTCAGTACTCTCAGATCCCATCTAGACCCATCACTTTATCTACTTTTAGTTTAGCTAGCTCCTCATGAGCACAGTCTTCTGAAATTCTTTCAAGATCCGGTTCACTTCTGTTCCTATTTGTTGTTGTTTTCTGAGGTCCTGCTCCTGGCCCTTCATCTGTGAACACAGAACAGTAATATTTCCGCATCAGCTACTACATATTCCTCCCTTTCACCTTTCAGTCTGGCAATAACACTTTTGCATTTCCTCCTTTCACTAACATATCTGAAAAATGTTTTGTTCCCCCACTTTACTACATTGGCAATTTTTTCTTCCATTTCTATCTTTGCTTTTCTGACTACTTTCCTAGTTTCTCTAAGCTTTTGTTCATATTGATGTGTCTTCCTTTTTCTGTGATCTCTTGTATTTTATGAAGGCCACTCTTTTTATTCACCTTTTCAGATACTTCTTTCAAGAACTACAGTGAACTCCTTTTCCTTTTACATTTACTTTCTTTCCTAATAAAAAGGTTTGTTGCCCTTAAAATATCCCCTTTCTTTTTCGTCTCCTTTGCAGTTAGCTAGAAGCCCCGCTCTGGTAACTTGTCCTACACACATGTTATAAGCATGAAGTCTAGTAAGCAGACCCCTAAATTAATTCTTTTCATCAGTCTTTGCTAAGGAGGATGTATAGGAAATACCCATGCTTGAAATGGTATGTAATGGTAATGATTTGAAAGAACCGAATCAAATCTCAATGAACCTTGTGAGAAATAATAATGCAAATTGATAAACTAAAGAGTAGTAAATCACTTGGACTGAATGGTATACACTCCAGAGTACAGATAGAACTCAAAATAAAATTGCAAACCGTCTATCGGTAATTTGTAACCTATCATTAAATATTGTATATGGTACCAGAAAATTGAAGGGTGATTAACGTAATGCCAATTTTTAAAAAAGATTTCAGGGGTGATGCAGGGAACAACAGACCAATGAACTCGACGTCAGTGCTGGGCAAACTAGTATAAAGTATTGTTAAGAACAAAATAACTCAACATATAGATAGTCATAATATAAAGGGACAGAGCCCACATGGATTTAGCTAAGGGAAGTCATGAACTCACTAATCTGCTACATTTTTTTAAAGCATGAACACACACGGAGATAAAAGTGAGCTGGCTGATACAGTGTATCAGGATTTTCAGAAGACATCTGACAAAGTCCCTCAAGAGAGACTCCAAAGGACAAAAAGCAATGTCTTATTGTTGACTGGGAACTGGTTAAAAAAAAACAGAAAGCATGGCTAAATGGTTATGTTTTTCAACAGAGAAAGGTGAATAGTGGAGTGCCCGAGGGATCAGTGCTTTTTAACCTATTTATAAATGGCTGGAAATGGGAACAATGAATGAGGTGATCATTTTTGTTGGCAATACAAAATTGTTAAAATACAAGCGGATTGTGAGAAATTGTAGGAGGACTTTCCAAGAGCAGAAGACTGGGCACTCAAGTGGCAGATAAATTTTTTTTTTTTGTAAACTCTGTTTATTGAAAACCAAATAATACAGAACATGCAAAATAATATATAAAAACAACAACAACAACAAAAAATGGCATTTCTGGTGATCACTCAGCCCAGGATTCCTCAACAAATCAATCATACAAATACAGCCAAAAAAAAAAATAAAATTACAATATTCCCCTCTCCCCCCCTTCCCCCCCTTCCCCCACCAACCTCCCTCCCACCCCACAGCCTCCCCGTTCAGCAACCAACCCCCCATAGTGAACATGCATAGTAATTATATTATTAGTATCCCACGACCTTCTCAACCCAATTGAAGCACTTCATTCTGGACACGAGGCCTCAATATCTGAATATATGGTTCCCAAATTAGCAGGAATAAGGCCCAGCGTCGAGCACTTCCTCTAGCCTCTCTCCTTTCCATAAGCATCAGCTGGTGAAAGTTGTTGCGCCATTCCCAATAGGTGGGACCTGACGCTTCTCTCCACCTATGAAGTATCGGGCCTTTACCCACCAGACATGCCTTCCTGACCAAAAGGCGTTCCCATTTCCCTTTCGGGTGGAGTGGTCCAAGCTGATCTAACACCACAAGCGCTGCTGTCCAACGGATTCGCTGTAACACAAGCCTACTCATAAAATCAGCTATCCTCTTCCAGTATAGGCAAACTATCGGACACCCCCACCACATATGTCCTAAGTCCGCCAAAGGGCAGAAGATAAATTTTAAAGCAAAGTGACACACCTAGGGAGGAATAATCAAAACTATAGGGTATGTTTACTAAACCGGGCTGACAGTTATCCCAGACTAACTGCAACTAGGTCCCATGTTTTTCAATGGGACCTAGTTGCAGATAGCCCGGGTTAACAGTTAGCCCAGTTTAATAAACATGCCCCTTTAACTATGTGAAGTTCCTCAAGGCTCAGTTCTTTCCCCAATTCTACTCAATATATTCTGTAGTTTCCTGGCCCTACTAGTTCAATATCTAGGTTCCTCGTGTCACTTTTTTGCAAACAATATACAATTGCTAGTATATTTGGACCCCTGCTCCCCTGATCTCCAACCTTTTAATAACTGTCTTTTAGCAGTCTCAAGATAGCTCAGAAAAAATTGCAGAAACTTAATCCCTCTAAATCCAAAGCAATGTGAATAACAGACTACTCACGTCCTCCTTCAATTGCACCTACCCTTGCAGATCACACTCTCCCCCTGGTATCCTCAATCAAAATTCTGTGCTGTCATATTGACTCCTGCTTGGCCCTCTATACCCAAATTTCTTCATTTATCCCATTCTGTTTTTCTGCTCTCAGGGCTGTCCGAGCTAAGTGACCTTTCCTGGAAAAACCTACACTAATTACTTTAATCATCTCTTTAGTTCTTAATCGACTATTGTAGATCTCTATAGAATGGTTTACCTCTATCCACTATTAAATGTCTACAATTAATTCAAAATTCAGCTATTAAATTAATTACCTGTTCAAAAAAAATTGATTATGTTACCCCCCTCTTAAAAGGACACCATTGGCTCGCAGTATCCTATAGAATAAAATTTAAGATATTAGCCCATAAAGCAGGGGTCTCCAGCTTCAGTCCTGGAGGTCCGCAAACATTAGGGATATCCTGAAAATCTGACTGGTTTGTGGCCCTCCAGGACTGGAGTTGGAGATTCGTGCCATAAAGCTAATATCTTTCTTTGGCTGATCCAGCCGAGGGAGTGAGTAACTCACCAGCGGTATATATCAAAGCCATCTTCTTAATTTTTAACATTATTTCATATGCTTTTTCCTCCTTAGCTGATGATGTTGCTTCTCACTTACTTAAGGACTGCTGGTCTGCCTTGGCCCCCATCTTTCTGGATCTATTAAATGGTGGTCTCACTTTAGGTTGTGTCTCTAAAGACTGGAAGCACACTGTAATATATCCACTATTAAAACAATAACATCTACTACCCAGGTGGTGCTCCCAGAGGGAGGCGCTAGTTAGCTGGCTGGGTCTGTTTGTTTTTCATTTGCTGCTGACAGATTTGAATTAGAGTTTCCTTTTAATTATTCTTTTTATCTTTGTTCTTGGCCCTTATTTTAAATGATATAGTGGACTAATGTACTTTATTTTGGTGATGTTTTGGTTTTTGTTTCTTCTGTATCTGATTTTCTGTAATTACCTGTTTATTCAATGTTTATTTGGATATAAACTGAAACTGTATAAGTAAAAAATTTAAAAATAAAAATAAAACAATCACGTCTAGACCCTTCTCTTTCAGAGAACTATTGACCTATCTCAAACAATCAGTCTGTAGCAAAATTACTAGAGAAGGCAATTTCCGAGGAAATCATGTTTTCTAAACTCAAACAATACCTTACATCCAAGACAATCCAGCTTTAGAGTTGGCCATAGTACAGAGTCAGCACTTCTGGCTCTTTTAAATGAAATTATCATCCAGCAAGGCAATTGTCATGACATCCCACTGATACAACTTGATCTGACAGCTGCTTTTGATGATGTGAATCATAATCTTCTTCTCCAAAGGTTACAGCAGGCTGGTTTCTCAGGAGTAGTCTTGACCTGGTTCCGTTCATACTTATGAGATAGAGTCTTTCATGTTATTGTACTATAGACAGTAATTCATCATCAGTCCAACCACTATCCTATGAGTTCTACGGGGTTTGATCTTTGCCCCTACGTTGTTTAACATTTTTCTTCCTCCCCTTGCAACTTTGATTCAGGGGCTAGGACTAAGTTGTTACATTTATGCTGATGACATTCAGTTATTAATAACTTCTGATAGATGGAACTCACATTTTCAAGATATAGTCCAGTTTGCTTAAGATAGCGGCCTGGATTGATGATCATAAATTAGTCCTATATCCATCTACTATAAAACTAAGGCAGTCTGGATTTCCTTTCAAGGAAATAAAAATCCATTTATCCCGGTAATAAAGTCAATTCCAGTTAAAATCAAAGACTCAATGAAGCTTTTAGGTGTAAGATGGGACAGCAAATCATCTTTTGTGAATCAGATACCTGAGATGACCAAAGGCTCATATGCGGCTTTACATAGAATAAAGTACTTAAAGCATTTCTTGATATAGCAGGGCCCTTAAAACTTTAATTCATGCATTGGTATCAACATATTTAAACTAATGTAATTCCTTGCTTATCGGTGTGCCACAGTACCAGATAAAGAAATTACAGCTTGTTCAAAACACGGCAGTTCAATTATTATATTCAACAAGAAAACGTGATCATGTGATCCCTCTCCTTAAAGAACAGCACTGGCTCCCTGTCACTTCTCGCATTAAATTCAAGTGGCTAATATTAACCCATCGTGCCTTTTATTCTGGATCCTCCACCCAGAACACTGAAATCCTCACAAGTCAATTTCTTGGCCTTGCCTGGAAAACACAACTCCAACTGGTATTTTTCCAGAATGTGGCATTTAGCTACCAGGCACCTCAGTTGTGGAACTCCCTCCCACATGATCTTCAGGTAGAAAGTTCCTTCCAAAGAGTTAAGAAAGGGCTAAAAACATGGCTTTTCCAGGAATCCTTTGATTAATTATTCTAATAGTTTTATGCAGCCTTATACTTGATTGAAGTTTTATACCCTTTCTCATGTTTCTTCATTATCAATAGTGTGAGGTAATATTGTTGTGCTATGCATTCCTACATCATATTTCAGTCTGTTTTGTTTGGTTAATTGTATTGTATTTGTTCCTATATTTGAGCTTTGGCCTTTTTATATTGTAAACCACCATGATTGTATTTCGAATGGCTGTATACCAAATCTTTGGTGTATGTCAGCAGAACAGGTAAACGCAAATCAGTTGTTTATCAGTACATGCCATGAAGTTACTGCCAGGGCCGTACCGACCGTGAATGGCGCCCTACGCGACTTGCACATCGGGCGCTCCCTCTCCCTCCATCTAACCACTTTCTGGGGGGTGGCGGGAGAGAAGAGGTGTGCCCGATGTACACATCGTCGACGCGCTAAGCAGATCTGTCCCTCCCTGCTCTGATGCAGCGTCAGAGCAGGAAGGGACAGATCTGCTTAGCATGCAGTGAGAAGGCTTAAGGGCCGCATTTCAGCTGTCTGCCATTGCCTGTCACCGCTGAGAGAAGAAAAAGTGGTGGCGGAAGGCAATGGCAGACAGCTGAATTGCGCCCCTTAAGCCTTTGCGCCCCCTGTGGCCGCACCGCTCACACAGGACTAGGTACGGTCCTGGTTACTGCATAGTACATTTAAAACAAATCAGAGAAATTATTTTTCACACTATGTATGTTTAAGCTCTGGAATTCATTTTGGGAGGATGTGGTAAAAGCATTTAGAGTAGTTAAATTTAAAAAAGGGTTGGATACATTTTTGAAGGAAAAGTCCATAAACTGTCATTAACTAGGTAGATTTAGGCTCTACTTATCTCTGGGATAAACAGCATGGAATCTACCTTTTGGCATCTTGCCATGTTTTTATGATCTTGCTTGGCCACTATTGAAAACAGAATAGTGGGCTTGATGGACCTGTGGTCATTAATCACAGGAATTGTCTGAATATATGAATGTGACATATAAAGTTCCTATAGTTGTATTTATTTTTGTAGGCTTTATTGCTTCCTCTATTGCATTAATGTAAGTATTCTTTAACATATAGCGCTTTTGTCCTTTTATCTTTTGTAATCATGTGACATCAAAATATGGTTTGTATTTTTGTATCTTTATTTCTGCTTGATATAATTTTATAGTCATATACTTTACATTGTATTTTTATATCTATGGGGAATGGCTACTAAGCCGGGCTAATGGTTAACTTGGGCTATCTGCAATTAGGTCTCATTCAATAACATGGGACCTAGTTGTAGATAGTCCAGGTTAACCATTAGCCCTATGTGTTTATATTTACAAGCTTAGCTGCCCCGGACACAGGCGGATTGTACAAAAACATGGCTATGTTGCGCTAAATAAATTTCTTCTGTGTTTATTCTGATGACCCCTGCTTCCTTTGTTTTTGTCGTGGTCTTTTCATTAAGGGATTCCCCCTTTTTCTTTTTGTGTTTTATGTAAGAGTTTCAGTCCAGGAAAATAACACAGTATCAGCAGTAGATGTTCCCAGAGTTCCCTTTCAGTCTTTCTTTCCTCCAGTATTCCCCTAGCAATAGACTTTCCTACAGCCCCTCAGAATGGATATCCTTTCCTCTGGCCCTTTATTTTTTGTATTAAGTGCATTTGCTATTCTGCCCATCACTGCAAAACATCAAGGCAGTTTGCAATATACTTAACAAGGTTGGTGAGAGTGGAGGCATAGCCTAGCGGTTAGAAAAGTGGCCTACAGACCAGAGTTCAATTCCAACTGGCACTCCTTGTTGCCTTGAGCAAGCCACTTTACCCTCCACTGCCTCAGGAGAAAGGCCTAGCAATCTACTTCCAGTCACTCATTGCCAAGACAGGAGTTCTCACCCTTAAGTTCATAGAAACATAGAAATATGACGACATAAAAAGACCACATGGACTATCTAGTCTGTCCTTCCATATCAACAACTAAAACAGTCTCCTTTTTACCTTTAGAGATCCTCTGTGTTTGTCCCATGCTTTTTTTAATTCAGTTAGTGTCCTCATCTCTACCACCTCCACTGGGAGACTATTCCACAGATCCACCACTCTTTCCGTAAAGAAATATTTCCGCATATCACTCCTGAATCTATCTCCCTTCACCCTCATCCCATGTCCCCTCGTAGCAGAACTTGCTTTCAATTGAAAGAGGCTCTCTCCCTGAACATTTATGCCATGGAGGTATTTAAACATCTCAATCATATCACCTCTATCCCACCTTTCCTCTAAGGTGTACATATTAAGCTCATACTAAAGAGAGTTCTAAAGTGTCGACGTAAGTTCAAATGAGAGCCCCTGATCATGATGACAGTGGCAGTGTGAGGAACTCACCCAGCCCCCCCCCCCCCCCCACACCCAGCCTCCTAAAACATAGAAGCAGAGCATACAAATATAACTTATTTTTCAAAAAGTTCCTGTGCTGCCTCCCTCAATGACAGCATTCACCACCCTGCCCCAGCAGCCAGAGAAGCACATAACTGCCTCATCTTCCACTGCAAACCTGTATCATGAGTGGGCCCATCCACACTCTGAGGGGGACCTGCTTGGCCAGAATTCACACCACTGGCTGGAGCAAGGTAACTAAAGTTATATCTTGTCATCTCATGTTTACATGTGTATGTGTTTGTGTCTGCAAACCCCTTCAGCTTTTTTGTGTTTATATCTGTGTTTGTCTCTATGGGTGGGTAGGTGGATATATTTCTGTGTTGGTTCTCTGTGTGTCTGTGACCAGAGGAGAGAGGAGAGGAGAGAAGAGTATGAAAGGTGCTAGAATGGATAGCCTCCAGAGAAATTGCTTTCATAGATTCTTCAGACAAACATCAGTATCAGTTACTTCTCCTAGGGTCACTAGACAAATAGACCATTCTCCTGTTCTAAAACTGAAGCAGGAAAGCTAATTCTCTTCCCCTCTCCTTAAAGAGCAGGCTAGCTAGTTGTTGCATTTCCATCTCTCCCAAATCTTTTCAAAAGTGCTGCCATTCCCCAAAGAGCTCCTGTCTTATATTCTACTGAAAATTCCTCCCCTATGGGAGGATTATGCAGACAAATTGATGGATCTTAATATCCTTACCCTGGGGATATGCAGACTTAGAGATGTGCACAAGCAAAAACCTTTTGGTTCATTTTCGGTTCGTTTGGCTTTTTTTTCCAATTTTCAGATATTTGTTTCATTTCCTTTCACAAATTTCTTTTAATAGCTTTTTTAAAACATGCATTAGAACGTTTTAAGGCACACAGATCAATTGCACACATTAATTTGTAGGTCAATGCACACTAAATCAATTATGCGCATACTAAAATGTTTAAGTGTATTAACAAACCAAATGCACTTTTAACAAATGCACATTTCTATGCAGAGCACAATGTTTCACTTTCAGAACAGGCTCCAAACACTCTTCCTATTGGCGGTCTTACATCTTGCTCTTAGCAGATATCAAAATATACAATAAGGGGTGGCCAGAATAGGTTTGTACCATTCTGTGTGCTAAAGAACATAGCCTTATACTTTTATTAAGCCAACAGGAGCTTGAGCTTTTTATCAACAGGTATGGATATGTCCCATCTGATCATAAAGACTTAATTCTCTGCAGTTCTATTAGGCTCGTGATTCTAGTGTTTCTTTGGTATTGCAGTGTTACACAAAGTTATGCACATTTTCCCATGAATAAGTCATACTACCTCATTGCACTTTTTCTATACTGATTTCTGACATTGCAACCAATTATTTACAGTAATATGCTACCAGACCTTTTTTATCAATGAGGTCTGCAAGAGAGACTCCCACTCTCCCATTGATTCTTATGGAGCTATGCTGATGCAGGATCATGCCAAGGGTAGTGGGGGACTGAATAAATTTATTCTGACAGGGTTACTTGTGCAACATGCTGGAGATTCCCAAGAAGTTTACTGTACAGTTTTTTTTTGTAACTATTAGGAAAAGGATGGTGGTTCTAAACCTCAAAAATGTTAGTCTGAATAAAAAGGTCAACTGTGAACTTTTGACATCAATATATCCAAAGAACCACAATGATCTTCCTGAAATTAAAAGCCAAACTATGGTCCTTCATCCTGTAAATGTCAGACTAGGTGAGGAAAACTCTACACCACCCTCCCACACGTTGCAAGGTCCAATTAACTGTGATCCAGGATCCGAACCAGAACCTAACAGGGGCTTGGTTGCAAGCAAGGTAATACTGTGTGGCTTTTAACTACAATCTCTACATAAGAACATAACAACATAAGATATGCCATACTGGGTCAGACCAAGGTCCATCAAGGCCAGTATTCTGTTTCCAACAGTGGCCAATCTAGGTCATATGTACCTAGCAGTTTCCCCAAGAGACACAAGTTCCACAATGCTTGTACTGGGTCAAGCATTGATATCTTTGGTCACTTCTTAATAATGGTTTATGGACCTTTCCTCCAGGAACTTGTCCAAACCTTTTTTAAACCCAGCTACACTAACAGCCTTTACTACATCCTCCGGTAACAAATTCCAGAGTTTGATTACACGTTGAGTGAAAAAATATTTTCTTTTATTAGTCTTAAATAGTTTACCCTGTAGCTTCATTGCATGTCCCCTAGTCTTTCTATATTCTGATAACGTAAACAATCGATCTACGTTTACCCGTTCCACTCCATTCATTAATTTATAGACTTCTATCATATCTCCCCTCAGCCGTCTCTTTTCCAGGTTAAAGAGCCCTAACCTTTTTAGCCTTTCCTCATAGGAGTATCCTTCCATCCCCTTTACCATTTTGGTGGCTCTTCTCTGAACCTTTTCTAAAATCGCTATATACTTTTTAAGATACGGCGACCAGAATTGCACACAATATTCAAGGTGCGGTCTCACCATGGAACGATATAGAGGCATTATAATATCTTTTGTTTTATTTTCCATTCCTTTCCTTATCATACCTAGCATTCTATTTGCTCTCTTGGCTGCCGCTGCACACTGGGCCGAGGGTTTTAACATGGTATCCACAATGACGCCTAAATCTTTTTCCTGGATGGTGGTTCCTAATGTGGAACCTTGCATCGTGTAACCATAGTTTTGGTTGTTCTTCCCTAGGTGCATAACCTTGCACTTGTCCACATTAAATTTCATCTGCCATTTTGATGCCCAGTCTTCCAATTTATCAAGATCCTCTTGCAAATTTTCACAATCCTCTTGGGTTTTAACAACTTTAAATAGTTTTGTGTTATCTGCAAATTTGATAACCTCACTCGTTATTCCACTTTCCAGGTCATTTATGAATATGTCAAAAAGCAGCGGACCCAGCACAGATCCCTGGGGTACACCACTATTCACCTTTCTCCATTGGGAAAATTGGCCATTTAGCCCTACCCTCTGCTTTCTATCTTTTAACCAGTTCCTGATCCACAATAGTACACTGCCTCCTATCCCATGACTCTTTAGTTTTGCCAAAAGTCTCTGATGAGGGACCTTGTCAAAGGCTTTCTGAAAGTCCAGATACACAATATCAACCGACTCACCTTTGTCCACCTGTTTATTCACTCCTTCAAAAAACATAACAGATTAGTAAGACAAGATCTTCCTTGTCTAAAGCCATGTTGGCTGTCTCCCATTATGTCGTGACTATCTACATGCTGAGTAATTTTATTCTTTATGATGTTTTCTACCATTTTTCCCGGTACTGACGTCAGGCTCACCGGTCTGTAGTTTCCCGGATCACCCCTGGAACCCTTTTTAAAAATTGGTGTTACATTGGCGATCCTCCAATCTTCAGGTATTAGAGATGATTTTAATGATAGTTCACAGATTACTAATAGCAGGTCTGCAATCTCATATTTCAGTTCTTTCAACACCCTTGGATGTATACCATCCGGCCCAGGTGATTTGCTACTCTTCAGTTTATCTAATAGTTGTAAGACATCTTCCCGGTGTATCGATATTTCCTTCAATTCTTCCGCACCTTTAAATACCACTTCAGTCATGGGTAACATCCCTACATCTTCCTCAGTAAAGACTGAAGCAAAGAATTCATTCAGTCTCTCCGCTATCGCCTTGTCGCCTCTTAGTGCTCCTTTAACCCCTTTATCATCTAATGGACCAACTGACTCTCTCACAGGTTTTTTGCTACGAATGTACTTGAAAAGGTCTTTATTTCGTGTTTTTGCTTCCGCAGCAAGCTTCTTCTCAAATTCTCTCTTTGCCTGCCTTATCAATGCCTTGCATTTGACTTGCCAGTGCTTGTGCTGTTTCCAGGTTTCGTCATTTGGCTCTTTTTTCCATTTCCTGAAAGATGCTTTTTTGGCAACAACAGCCTCTCTGACCTCACCTTTAAACCATGCTGGCAGTTTTTTGGACTTCCTTCCACTTTTCTTAAAGCGTGGAATACAGCTGGTCTGGGCTTCCAAGATAGTATTTTTCAACAACATCCAAGCTTGATGTACGTCTTTAACCTTTGCAACTGCTCCTTTTAGTTTTTTCTTAACTGTTTTCCTCATTTTATCATAGTCTCCCTTTTGAAAGTTAAAGGGTAGTACTGTGGATTTCCTTACTATCCCTCCTCCACTAATTAAATCAAAGGCGATCATGCTATGATCACTATTGCCAAGTGGCCCCAACACCCTTATCTCTTGCACTAGATCTGGTGTTCCACTAAGGACTAGGTCTAATATGGCTTCCCCTCTGAACCAGCTGCTCTCTGCCTGAAAGCTCTTGAAGGGGTTTGATTTTCATTTGTAACAGATAATTCTTTTTTTTTTATACAGTAAAGGGGGGAATTGTTTGTGGTATTGGGCAAAGCTCTGTCTGTTAGAGTTCATGGTTTTTTATTCCAGCTTGCTAACTCTTTGAAGCCATTGACCTGATCAGGTGTTAGGTCCCTCCCTACCTACCCCACGTGAGCATTCTTGCTTTATAGGCAACTCCCCAATTAGCTACACACAAAAACTTACCCTGTTAGAGCACACTTAAAAGAGGTTAACTGCTTTTTCCCTTAAAGAACAGCTGAAGAACAGGCAGGGACTTTGGTAGGTCTCTCTCTTTTACTTCAACAGGTACCAAAGCCCCTCCAACTAAACAATGGCTGGGAAAAATTGTATTGCCAAAGCTGTTGCCCCCGCTACAACTTCTGCCTCTGTCCAGACAGAGATCCCAATGCCAGTTGAAGCTCCAGTTCCATGTACAGGATGCCTGCATGCTGAAGCTCCCAGAAAACAAGTGGAGGAACTCAGAGAAGAGATGGCAAGGCTGAGGAGCATTCAAGACAGTGAGAAATACATTAATAAGATACTTCTTGAAACATCCAAGTTCTCCATCACAGGTGAAGATGGGCGCCTACAAAATGACAAAAGTTGGACACAAGTCACCAGAGCCTGCAGAATCACCAATCCAACTCCTCCTGTCCTTGAACTGAAGAACCAAAATGCAGCCTTGCAAGTGGAAGAGATTAAAGCATCCCAGGAAAGGAAGGAACCACAGCTTGAGCACCCCAAAGTTGCAGAATCAGTCACTATGAGGAAGCTGAAGGTAGTGGTGGTTGGTAACTTTCTTCTGAGGGGTACTAAGGCATCCATCTGCAGACCAGACTTGATGTCCAGAGAGGTCTGCTGTTTGCCAGGTGCCAAAATCCAAGATGTTACAGAGAGTTTGCCAAGACTCATCAAGCCTACTGACTATTACCCGATGTTGCTCATCCGTGTCGGCACAAATGATACTGCCAGGTATCCCTCTGAGTGTATCAAAAGTGACTTCATGGCTCTGGGACAAAGGGTGAAAAAGGTAGGTGATGATCTCTTCAATCCTCCCTGTTGAGAGTAAAGGCCAAGACAGAGAAGCTTGCATCCTGGAGATAAATGCATGGCTGTGTGGATGGTGTCATCAATAACATTTTGGTTTTCTGGACCATGGGATGATGTTCCAAGGGCTGCAGAGCAGAGATGGCATTCATCTGTCCAAGAAGAGTCAATGTGTCTTCAGTAGCAAACTGGCTAACCTACTGAAGAGGACTTTAAACTAGATTCGTTGGGGATGGGTGATGAAAGCCTCCAGGTAAGTGAAACATTAAATATCTCTATAGCAATGAGTAAAAGGGGCAACATCTGGAATGCGGTGTGTATAAATGCCCATAGCATGAGAAATAAGATCCCAGATGTTGAGGCTTTAATGGAAGAGGCTGACTTGGATTTAGTGGCAGTTATGGAGACATGGTTCATAGACAACCATGACTGGGATTTAATTATAACAGGTTATACTTTATTCAGGAAGGACAGAGTAGGAAGAAGGGGAGGAGGAGTGGCACTTTATATAAAAAATAATATTAAAGCTATAGAATTACAGGGCTGACTTAAAAGGGAGAGAGGAGGCACTGTGGGTTAAACTAGAAAAAGAGAAAGAGAAATCCATTTGCATTGGCGTGATATACAGACCCCCCTCACAAGGAGAAGAAGTGCATGGAGATTTCATAGAAGATATATGCAGCATTGCCAAGAAAGGGGAAGTGCTACTGATAGGTGATTTCAATAAGCCGGATAGTGATTGGAACAACCCTCCTTCGGTGTCATCTAGAAGTAAGGAGATTCTGGATTCTCTATAGGGAGAACTATTCAAGCAACTGGTAACAGAACCCACACATGAAGGTGCCATACTGGATTTGGTGCTTACCAATGGGGAAAGTGTTTCTGATATTATTGTAGGAGATCATCTCACATCCAGTAATCACCAGATGGTGTGGTTCAGTATTAGGACGAGGGCTGATAAAATCCATTCAAAAGCGAGGATCTTATTTACGAAATCTAACTTTGCTGAGATGGGCCAATACCTCAAAGAGTCGTTAGTGGATGGGAACAACTGGGTGATGTAGAAAAACAGTAGGCAAAACTGAAAGGGGATATTTTAAGGACAAGCAACCTTTTTGTTAGAAAGGTAAATAAAGGTAAAAGGAAAAGGAGGCTGCTATGGTTCTCAAAAGAAGTAGCTGAAAAGGTGAAGAAAAAGGGGGAGGCCTTTATAATCTACAAGAGATCACAGAGAGAGGAAGACAGGCATCTATATTTGGAAAAGAGAAGCTAGCAAAGTGGTCAGGAAAGCAAAAATACAAAAACAAAAAAAAAGAAATAGCCAATGCAATAAAATGGGGGATAAGACATTTTTCAGATATGTTAGTGAGAGGAGGAAGGACAAAAGTGATATTGTCAGACTCAAAAGTGAAGGGGAGGAATATATAGAAGCTGATAAGGATAAAACAAAATTGCTTAACAAATACTTCTCTTCTGTATTCACAGATGAAGGGTCAGGAGCAGGACCTCAGAAAACACCCAGAAATAGGAACAGGAGTGACGGGGATCTCAAACAATTTTCAGAAGACTCTTCATGAGCAACTAGCAAAACTAAAAGTAGTCAAAGCAATGGGACCGGATGGGATACATCCGAGAATACTGAAGGAACTTGGGGGCATTCTAGCAGCTCCACTGACTGATCTTTTCAATGCCTCATTGGAGTCAGGAGTGGTGCCAGAGGACTGGAGAGAGACACATGTGGTCCCTTTACACAAAAGAGGAAGTAAGGATATGGTTGAAAACTACAGGCTGGTTAGTCTAACCTCTGTGGTGAGTAAATTATTGGAAACGCTGCTGAAAGAGAAAATAGTGAGGTTTCTGGAGTCCAGCAGATTAGGATCCAAGGCAGCATGGATTCATCAGAGGCAGGCCTTGTCAGACAAATCTAATTGATTTCTTTGACTGGGTGACCTGGGAGTTGTACCGAGGGAGAGCCCTAGATGTGGTGTACTTGGATTTCAGTAAAGCCTCTGACACCATTCCTCACAGGAGACTTATAAACAAACTGAGCACCCTAGGGATGGACCCTAAGGCTACTGATTGGGTTAGAAATTGGTTGAGTGTGAGGCGACAAAGGGTTCAGGTAAATGGAGCTCACTCTGAGGAGAAGGAGGTTACCAGTCATGTGCCTCAGGGATCTGTCCTTGGCCTGATTCTTTTTAACATCTTTGTTAGTGATATTGCAGAAGAGCTGTCGGGTAAGGTTTGCCTCTGAGCACATGATACCAAAATCTGCAATAGAGTAGACACCCAGGAAGGAGTAGATAACATGAGGAGGGATATAGCTAAGCTTGAAGAATGGAGGAGAATTTGGCAGCTGAGATTTAATTTTAAAAAATACAGGGTCATGCATTTGGGCTGCAATAATCCAAGGGAGTGGTAAAGTGTAGGGGGTGAAGTACTTCTGTTCACAAAAGAAGAGTGGGACCTGGGCATGATAGTGTCTGATGATCTTAAAGTAACTAAACAGGTAGAAAAGGTGACTGCGAAAGCTAGAAGGATGCTTGGGTGCATAGGGAGAAGAATGGCCAGCAGAAAAAAAGGAGGTGATAGTGCCTCTGTATAAGTCTTTGGTGCAACCTCATTTGGAGTATTGTGTGCAGTTCTAGAGACCACACCTTCAAAAGGATATAAACAGGTTGGAACTGGTGCAGAGGGTGGTTACTAAAATGGTTAGTGGTCTTTGTTATAAAGCATATGAGGATAGACTTAAGGATTTAAATATGTATACGTTAGAGGAAAGGTGGGATAGAGCAGATATGATACAGCCATTTAAATACCTCCATGGCATAAATGCACAGGAGGAGAGCCTCTTTCGATTGAAAGCAAGGTCTACTATGAGAGGACATAGGATGAAGCTGAAAGGGGATAGACTCAGGAGTAATATGCGGAACTATTTCTTTACAGAAAGAGTTGTAGATGCATGGAATAGTCTCCCAGTGGAGGTGGTAGAGATGAGGACTGTATCTGAATTCAAATAAAGCATGGGACAAACACAGAGGATCTCAAAAGGAAAAAAGGGAACTGTTGTAGTGGTTGATATGGAAGAGCAGACTAGATAGGCCATGTGGTCTTTTTCTGCCATCATGTTTCTATATTTCTAATCTGTGCTGGGTGACAGCTGACTTGCCCAGCCCTTCTCTTTGCTATTCCTACTAATTTATTTTTGTTTCTCACAGTTGCCAATTACAGGAAACAATTTTCTCAGCCCAGCTATTCCTGCTATGATCTAAAATTACCAGCTCCTATGACATCTTCAGGCATATATAATCACTTTGGGGGAAATTTTCAGAACCGTCCACACTGGGTGAAGTTCATTGGTGCCTTTACCCAGAGACTTTGCACTTATTCTCAAAGTGAAAGCCCACAAGTATATTCATGTTGAAACTTGACATGGATAAAACATGCCCATGGACATTTCCACCTGTTTTTTTGGGTGCATACAGTTCTCATGGCAAACACCATGCATAGACTTAAAAATGCACTGTTCACATGTCTTTTCCTCCCCTCAGCTAAATAGGCCCCAGGGAATGCCTCCTCCTAATGTGGTTAAAAAAGTACAAGCATTATGGATTGCCATCTGCACTTTACGGCACAATGAGACTGGGCAATTTTCAAACAGTCAATTGAGGCCCAGAAATGGCTTTGAAAACTGTCCTCTTTAGGGCATGCCTTGATGATTAGGACTTCCTTATATTGAATAATGTTTACAATGATGGACCACAGCCTCTCTGCTTTCCCCTAAAACAAAAAGAGACAAGATGAAAAGTACATACTTATAGTGTGCCAAAATGGTACATTTCGCCTTCTTTTATTTGCAAAATCTTATCTATGTGGTGGACTTGGTGGGAAGAGACATGGTAAACTGTGTCTTGTTAAGGCGGCAGGACTCTGGGGCTGTATGAGGCATGTTAGTGGTATTGAATATATATTTGTATCTATCTTAACTGTGTAAGTGTGTGGGGCTGTGGGCTGTGTTGGGCTGGGATGGGATGGGGGTATATTTATAGGGGGCTATGGAGGGGTTAAAGGGGCCTGAGGTGGAGGAGGGAGCTGGAGTGGAGTGTGTGCAACCCTTACCATATAGGCATTCTGTCCCCTCTTCCTACTTCCTTTCTCCTACACAGTGGTATACTAAGAAAGAGGAGCCAGAAGGGGGTATTGCTCTCAGCTGACAGCCTGAATGGGGCACTTGAGGAGCACCTAGTGCCTGTCTTCAGTCGCAGTAGGGGCAACTCTATGTGCTAATAATAGAGGGGCAGCAAAAATGCAGCAGCAGAAATTAAAAAGACAATGTGAAGCCTTTGAGCCCCTGTGCATGCTCACAGCCTGCTGTCCCACAATACCCTCCTAAAAAGGAAGTCTGCATTGGAAAGGGTGGGATGAAACAGATCTTGAGCATTCACAGGGGCTCAAAGGCCCTGTGCTGCCTTTTCCTTTCTGCCGCCACAAACCTGGGAGGATGTATCATGATAGTGGTGGCAAAGGGAAGAGAAGCAATGGAAGATCCTGGACCTTAGAGAGTGGGAGGAGAAGCAAGGGGGACATGCTGGATGCCAATATTCCAGGGAGGGAGGAGTGGCCTAGTGGTTGGGGCAAGATACCTCAGGCCAGAAGGTTGGGGGTTCAAATCCCACTAGAGGACAGCAACCTTGGGCCAGAAGGACTGGGGTTTCTAGTCCCACAGATGCTTCTTGTGGTCTTGGGCAAGCCACTTAACCCTCCATAGCCCATGTTCCCTGTAAAATAGTTATAATGCCCTGTTTAATGTAATTTCAGCTTGTTCAATGTAAACCACCTTGATATCATGAAAGGCAGTATATAAGAAATGTAAATAAATATTCAATCTAAGATGCATGGCAGTCCATCAGCTTTCCTACCATTTGGGTTATTGTTGTTGTTGTTGTTAAGTGCCGTTGAGTCAATGTCAACTCATGGCAACCCTCTGGATAATTGTCCTAAGCTGTGTTCAGTCTTCAGTCAGGCAGTTCATTGTTGATAGAGTAGCATCCATAGCTGCTGTTATTGTATCGATCCATCTCATTGCTGGCCTTCCTCATTTGCATTGACCTCATCCTTGCCAAGCATGATGTCTTTCTCTAATGATCTCTCTCTTCACATGATGTGAACAAAGTATGAAAATCGAAGTCTTGTCATCTGAGCTTCTAAAGAAAGTTTAGGTTTGATCTCCTCTAGTATTAACTGATTTGTTCTTCAGGAAGTCCATGGCATATACAGTGTTCTTCACCAGCACCATAATTCAAAAGCATCAATTATTTTCCATCTTTTTCACTGTCCAACTTTCACATCCATATGACATTATTTAAAATACCATGACTTAGACAAGTCAAATCTTTTATGGGGAGAGACATTTCTGCTCTTAAGAATCTTGTCTAAGTCCTTCATAACCATTTTGCCAAGAGAAATGTGTCATCGGATTTCTTTATTGATCCAAGCAGGTTACAGTTGTTCACTATTTCTATTTCTTCTCGATCAATGATGAATTTACTGATTTTACCAGTTGCCAGGATCTGTGTCTTCTTCATGATAAGGTGCAAGCCCTTTTTAAGATTATGTTCCTTAATCTTAAGAAGGAAATGTTTTGGATTGTCTTTACTTTCAGCCAGTAATGTGGGATCATCAGCATAGCGAAGGTTGTTGATGAGTCTTCCACCAATCTTCACACCTCGGTTGTCTTCATACAGTCCTGCTTCTCTAATGATTTGTTCTGCAAATAAATTAAGCACGTAGAGGGAACGGATGCAGCCTGTTGTACACCTTTGCTGATTTTAAACTATTCTTCTTCCTTTTGAACTGTTGCTTCTTGATCAATGTAAAGGTTGTGTAAGTGAAATATCAGATGTTTTGGTATACCCATGCTTCTTAATGTGGCCCAGAATTTCTCATGGTTTACACAGTCAAAAGCATTGCTGTTGTTAATAAAACACATATACACGTAGATATCCTTTTGGTATTCTTTTGTCTTTTCAAGGATTCATCTCTCATTAACAATGATGTCTCTCATTCCTGGCCCCTTCCTGAACACTGCCTGCAATTCAGATAGTTCTCATTCCAGGTATGGTTGTAATCTCTGCTGATTGATCTTGAATACAATCTTGCTGTCATGTGGGATCAGAGCTATTGTGCAATAATTTCCAATCAGTCAGATCACCTTTCTTCAATATTGGTATAAACACAGATCTTTGCCAGTGAGTTGGCCATGATGTTGTCTTCCAAATTTCCTGATAGAGCATTGTAAATATGGTAACAGCTGCATCCGATTGCTGTAATACTTCAATGGGTATACCATCAATGCCCGGTGCTTTGTTCTTTGAAAATACTTTCAGTGCTACTTTAACTTCATCACCAATGATTTCTGATCATAAGGTACATGTTGAAACAGCTGTTGGTCTACTTGATATTTATGGTATGATGACTCTGTTTGTATTCTTTCCACCTTTTCATGATCTTCTAAGCATCATTCAACATGGATCCTTGAGCATCTTTTAGCATTCCAATTCAAGGCTGAAATTTTCCCTTTAACTCTCATAGCTTTAGGAAAGCTGATCTTGTTCTTCCTCTAATAATTTCTGTTCTATTTTCTTGCATGTATCATTGTAATACTTCCCCTTGTCTCGTCTTGCTGCACATTGGAACTTTCTGTTGAATTCTGTGATTGCCTCTTGTTCTCATCTTGCTTTAGCTTCCCTGCAATTCTGGCAATTTTCAGGGTTTCTTCAGTCACCCATTTTGGCTGTTTTTACTTATCAATATCATGGTGAGGATTATCAATAATCCTCACAATGTTGGAAATGGACAACCTGCATGGGAGCCACCATGCGGCAGAGTAGCTGCAGGATGCTCCAAGCAGAAGCAATGCAACTATGTTGCAGATTGGTGCTGAGCCATTGCAGGGCTTCAGTTCTGTCACTGGGGAGATATACTCTGTCCTCAATGGTGTTGATCAATACTCTTATGAAGGTCAGGCTTTGCTGAGTCCAGTAGGGACTTTTTGGTATTGACAAGGAAGTGCAGCACATTGATGGTGGCCTGAAGGGTGTGCTGAGCTGCATCCTTGGATGAGGCCAATACAAGTCAATCTTTGAGGTAGAGATAGACACAGTGGCCCTGATGGTGCAAATGCACTGCAACTACAGCTAGACATTTTGTGAAGACCCATGGGATGGCCAATAGGACAAAGGGAAGGTACTGATAATGTTCTTCTTGGAACTTGAAACAGAGATAGCACCAGTGGAGAAGGTGGATGAGAATGTGAGTATAGGCATCCTGAAGGTCCAAGGAGGTTAGCCAGTCATTGCAATGCAGCAAAGGGAGGATGGTGTTGAGAGAGTTCATTTTTAATTTCTCCTGCTTGATGAAGAGGTTGAGGTTGCAGAGGTCGAGGATGGGTCGGAAGACACTGGGTATCTTTGGGAAGAGAACGAAGCAGGAATAGAAGCTCCAATTGTATTGCTCATGATGGACCGACACTATTGCGCGGTTGTGGAGGAGCTGAGAGATCTCTTGCTGTAAGATGGATAGATGGTGCTCCGGAGCAGGTTTGACTGGTGGTGGGGAATGGGTCAGTGGAACCCAGCAGTCAGTCAGTGGTTATGGACTGCTAGGCCTCCCTGAAGTGCTGGATCCTGCCCCCTACTGGCAGGTAGTCAAAAATTGGGACTGGCTTTCTGGGTGGGAGTCAGGTTCGTGGAGTGTGGTTTTCACTCCTGTGTAGGCTGGAGCAGCAGCTGTTGGTGGGGTAGGGCTGGAATCACCTCTGAGGGCAGAATGGTTGGAAATACAGGTAGCGATATGCCCTTCGGTATTGAGGAAGCTGCATCCTATAAGTTTGTAATGGAGGTTCTGCTGGTTGAGCTGTTATCTCCCAGACCATAGAGAAGTCGTCTTTGACCTCTGAGACAGCTAATCACACTTTGGAACCAAAGAGGCTATCCCCCAGGCATGGGGTCATAGGAGGTCTTCACGGAGACCAAATACTCACAGCCAGACAGTACATCATGCTGAGATGGCGGTTGCTGAAGAGAGGGCCATAGAGTCAAAAGCATCATATGTGGTGCAGATTATGTGGTAGAATGATTTGTGGAGACTGGACAGTATTTGGGCCTAGTCTTCCGCAGGTGAGGTGGAAGGTTCATCCAGTTGCAGGATGAGATCATGGTGGTAGTGAAAAATTTGAAGCTGGTGCACAAGGATTCATATTAATAGAAGGCTGCTCTGATAGGATTTCTGACTGATAGCATCCAGTGTCCTTTGTTCTTTCTCTGGCAGTGTTTGAAAGGACAATTTTGTAGTTTTAGACTTTTGGAGGATGGCTTCTGAGACAACAGATTGATCAGGAAGCTGCTGGTGTTGAAAACCTAGAGCCGGAAACACCTTATATCTCAGGTCCAACTGTCAGGGGGTTGCGTGCACTGATGTGGGAGTTTTCCAGATGGCAGCTTGACAATCCTGGAGGATGGGGGGACCCAGCAAGGCAATGACCTCCTTGGGAGCACTGCATGCTTTTAGGATAGATTGAAAATCTCTATTGTTGGTTGGAGTCTGAGTGTCACTGAGAGTAAGGGCTCAGAAGACTTTCTGTAGAAATTTGGGATATGAGTAGTCCTGAGGTGTTTCTTCCAAGCCATACTCTGGAGTGTGCGGGGGGGGGGGGGCATCCCTTGGTGTCTGTGTGTCCATTGCTTGAGAAAAGGGAGCACTCCAGAGGAAACAAGTGTCCTCTTCCAGCAGAGAGGGGTCCTCCAATGGACTAAAGGGGAAAGGGAGAGATTCTGGTTGGGGAGGAAGGTGGGGGTCTGCTGGAGCATCAAGAGGGGTGCTCTGAGAGGTTGGACATTCTGCCAGCATCAAGACTTTGAAGATAGCCACATTGTCCTCCACAAATTTCTATGGGAAGAAGATTAGTGACGAGTTCGGGCAGGATTCCCCCAGGATTTGGGAGGGGGTGTTTCGGGAGAAAGAGCAAGCATGGTGGGATCTGCTTGTCTGGCTATCTTGGAGGCTAGCTACCCAGAGAGACCCCTTTGTGGCTCTACCATTTGGGGCCCTTACCTGGTGGGGCAGTGGCAGGCCCCTGATGGTCATGATGTTGTTTGTGCTTGGTTTTCTCTTTCACCTTCCCTCCAGTGACTCCCAGGGCTGCAGCTGGTTGAGGGAGAGCTTCAGGATTTGGGGGGAAGGGGTAGAGACACAGGCCTGAGGGTGGAGGCTCTGGGCATGTGCATGTCAAGCCAGGACCAGTAGGAGATCTGCCTCTGGCCATGCAGATGCCCCATGGACTCCCAATCGTGCCTGGTCTGGGCCCAATAGGAGGGGGCAGGAGATAGTTATAGTTTATTTTACTTGACATACCATCTATGGCAGGTAGCAGCTAGGCATTTCCCTGTCCCCAAAAGGCTCACAATCTAAGGTTGTACCTGAGGCAATAGTGGGTTAAGTTGCTTTCCCAAGGCCACAAGGAGCACCAGTAAAACTGAAACCCCAGTCCTCTGGCCCAAGGCTACTGTCCCCCAGGTCTATCCAGACCAAGGCTACTGCCCCAACCACTAGGCGACTCCTCTGGACTGATTCATTGCCATTCTCCACTGATGCTTCTCTAATACTTTTTTTTTTAGTGGCTGCTTGAATGGATCTGGTCCCCTACGGGAGGGGGGGTACACATGTGATTGTGCCGTGGAATCTGTTTGGTTTTTTGGGAATTTTTTTGCTGGATGGCACTGGAACAGCACTTGTTGAAGCACTGAAGCATTGGTGCTGAATCACTGATGAGCTGCCGAAGGATCAGGTGCTGAAGTTCAAGATCAGAAAAACTTTTGGCCAATCAGAAACAGGAATTAACCGTACCAGAAATACAAGGAATAGCTGAGTATAGGCTGGCTAGAGGCAGCCTCCTACAAGACACAATAGCTCTTCCTAGAAGAGGAGTGTTTTCCATCCCAAAGTTCACCAGTTTGCTAACAACCATTAAGAAAACTGGGTAAAAAAAACTAAATTTTATATTTTTATTTGCCTGGACACCTCTAGCAATTTTTCAGCCATTAATTTTGTTTGGGCAGCTACCACAGCCCTTTTCTAATTAACAAAATTGCCCTGAAATGAAAACTTATAAAAGCAAAATAAACAAAATAAAAAACCTGCAAATGAGACAGGAAACTAAATAAAATAAAATACTTTTCTTCTGCCATGTTCTTATGGTTTATTTCATTTGATATACCACCCTTTGTTACCAGACATACAGAGCGGTTTACAAAATCTAAAACACAGTGAAAAAAAGGAAAGGAATTCCATTACTTACATAAAAATAACTTACAGAGTGACTACACATGACACCATGTATATGGAGAAACAAGGGTTTTGCACAGATCCTTAGACTAGACAAATTTTGGACCAGTCAAGAAAGAGGAATGAAAATTACCGGCAATAGAAGAACTGGTTAAGAACAGGCTGGCTAGAACCAGCCCCTATGGAGATGTACTAGATCTTCCTGCAGTATGCCTGCCTTCTGTCTTAATGGTTACTGGTTAGAAGCCAGCCAGTAAAATAAACAGAATCTTTCATTTTTTTTAATGTCGTGTTTGGATTAAAAATTATATGAAATGACTTGAAAATGTTGTTGATATTTCCTGTCTTCTTAAATGAATGCACATTACTAGTTTCAAGTAGTAAAGACATTTCCGTGGTTTTTTAGGGGAGTGCATTAACTTTGGTTATGGTTACAAACTGCGCTAATGTTTAGCCCACTTATTGAATCCCCTACTGTAAATGCCCATTTATTGAATCTCCTACCGCATGCCACTGACCTGAGTGGTCTTTATGCAAGGTTTAGCATTACTTCATAATGTACCTGGCAGTTGGCACTGGATGGAAGTTGTGTAGCTGTTACTGAGATGACACCAAAATTCTCTATTAAACTGCAAATGAATATTTATTTAATTCATATTATGGTCACTAGTGCTAAGTAGTCCCAACATAGTTAGCTCTTGCATTAAATCCTGTGTTCCACAAAGGACTAGAGTACATCTAAAATAGCTCCTTCTCTGGTTGTTTCTCGAACCAGCAGCTCCATAAAGCAATCATTTATTACATCTAATGCTCCAAATTCTAACCTTTCCATCATATTTTTTAGTCTTCTAGCATTTGTCTAGAGCAGGGGTCTCCAAACCTGCCTGGTTTTCGGAATATCCCTAATGATATGCATGAGATATATTTGCATTCACTGCCCCCATTGTATCTGAATTGATCTCATGTACATATTCATTAGGGATATCTAGAAAACCTGACTGGTTTGCAGCCCTCCAGAACTGGATTTAGAGACCCCTGGTCAAGAGCAGTGGTTCTCAACCCAATCAGATTTTCAGGATATCCACAATGAATATGCATGAGATAGATCTGCATGCACTGCTTCCACTGTATACAGATCTACCTCATGCATATTCATTGTGGATATCCTGAAAACCTGACTGGCTTGGGGGGTCCCAGAGGACTGGGTTGAGAACCACTAGTCTAGAGACATTTCAATTTATGTTTGAATGTATAAATTTCATAGCAGTTGACAGGGATTGCAGTCTTTCAACTCTTTCTATTCTTCATTTAAAGGAACCTGGGCTATTTTAGCATTTATTACAACCTCTTTATCAGGATGCCATAAATCCCTATCATGTGCTCCTGAGTGACTGTCGGCATGAAGTCAAGGGTGGGGCCCAGGGAAGGAAGTCAAATCCCAGGCCCACAATGAGGGAGGGAGGCCAGAGCAGGAAGAGGAAGGCCTAGGAATATGCTCACAAAGTGTATTTTTCAAAGCCTGCAAAAGACAGGAATTCCTTTTTGTTTTGTTTTGTGTCTGGAAGTGCTTCACTACAGGATCAGTGTAGAGGCCATTTGCCCACACCATTACTGTACATGTAGCAGTAATGGAATTCTCTGTGTTCTTATACCCAGGAAACTCGATCTCACTGCTGCTGCTGTACCTGTTGCCGGACTAAAGGGCTTAGGGCTGCCCAGTTAGATAGGGAGTTAGAAAATTTAGCTAAAGCTAGACAGGCTAGGTTTTTGCTTTATTTTACCCCTGTAATTCTGCAGAAGCCAGAAGCAGGAGGAACACTAAATTGAGCTGGCAGACCTGAATGGTGCAGACTGGGTTTGTCTAACCATGGAGCACTTACTCCAGGCCCTGGCAGTAGGGCAGCAGCAGCTGCAGGACACCGAATGGGAAGAGCAGCAAGTCCTTCAGAGGCAGCTAAAACAGCAACAGACATCCAGGTAGCCCATACTGTTTAAGCTACCATGGCCCAATCTACCCCTCTAACTCTAGCAATACCTAAGATGACTCTGGGAGAGTATCCTGACTGCTTTTTAGTGAACTTTGAGCAAACCATTTGACTATCTGGATAGCCAGAAAAGTCAACTGGACCACTTATTTGGGTAACCTACTCATAGGTAGCAGCTAAGCCATCTTCCAGGCTTCAAATCCAGAGGAAAGACAATTTATGCCAAAGTCAAAGTAGTTATTCTTGAACGTGCAGAGTATAGCCCCAAAATTTACAGATAGCAGTTCCAGAGAACAGTCTTCCGGCCAGGGGAAAGTCAACTGAAAGACACTGGATGTACATGGCTGCAACTGAAAGGAAAAACAAAAGTTGATGTGGCAAAGTTAGTTCTACTGGAGCAGTTCTTGGATGTCCTTTGCATGTCTTTTTCCCACTTTTTCCCACATGCCAAGTTTCATCCCATTCTGTTAAATTTTTGAAGAGTTATGTTGCCCCCAGATGGACAGAAGGATGGACATTCTCGGACCCTTTTATATAATTCTTTCCAACCACTAATACGTTAAAGAATAAACATATCACACAATATTTCTTTTTTATTTTTATTTTATTTTTATTAAACCATTTGGACTCCTATTTACAATCCAATTATAACCATAAATAACATTACAGCAGTACAGTGGCATATAATTTTTCCACTTAAGAAGCTTTCCCTCTCTCTTTGACCGGTATCTCATCTACAACTGGAGAATGGAGAATGATATTATAAAAAACAAACTGGTAAAAGTGTGTTATAGATACCAGTATGATGAATACAACCCCACCTCCCCCATATCCTCTACAGAAATTTCAAAATTCTATAATGCAAAGCTCAGTCCAGGTTAACTAAGGGACCCACATTTTTTCAGACAGACACCAATTTTCTCTTCTGATTGCTGTCAACCCAGCCACCCTACTGATGAAAGCCTCCTCTGTTGGAAGTGTCCTCTTCCTCCATGTTGCCACCAATTCCGTTCATGCTGCATTTAGAAAAATGAGATCAGCTTTCTTACTAGCAGCTGTATTTCTTCCAAACCAGACATTAAAAGTACAGTTCTTGGTAGCAGTAGGAAATCATTCCAGTTATCTCACCAGTAATTTGCTGATCCTGTTTACAATTTCCATTAACCATTGGGTACCCCTACCAAAAGTGAAGAAACGTTCCTGGCTGCCACACAACCTTCAACATCTGCTATCTCTAATGCTCTCTATTTTCTTGTTCTAACTGAGACCTGGCTCCTCCCAGAAGACTCAACGTCAGTCATTGCTCTCTGTCATGGCAGCTATCAGTTCTCCCACACACCTCATCCTACTGGCCGTGGTGGTGGCGTTGAGCTTCTACTCTCTCCTTTCTGCCAATTTCAACCCCTCCTGCTGTCTCAGTCTCACTCCTTTCCTTCCTTTGAAGTCCACTCCATCCGCCTTTTTACCCCACTACCTCTCTGGTTTGCTCTTATTTATCGACCTCCTGACAAGTCCACCTCTACCTTCTTTACTGACTTTGACTAGTGGCTTTCCTTCTTTCTGCATTCCTCTTCCCCCTCCCTTATTCTCGGGGACTTTAATATTCATGTTGTTAACCCCTCTGACCCTTATGCTTTAAAGCTCCTTTCCCTTACCTCTTCATTCGACCTCCAGCTTTGCTCTACTGTCCACACTCACCAGCATGGCACTGCCTCAACCTTGTATTCATCTCTAGTTGCTTAACATCAAACTTCTGTACCTCAGTTTTTCCCTTATCAGACCATCACCTGCTAAGCTTCACTCTTCATCACTCACCGCCTCAACCTCACCCTGTCTCCTTCACCCTCTTTAGAAATCTTCATGCTATTGACCTCTTGGCTCTCTCCTCCACTGTCTCATCACCTCTTTCCTCCACTATGTCATCTGAGTTTGTTGATGAGACACTAGCTTCCTATAATGCTGCACACTCCTCTGCTCTGGATACTCTTGCTCCACCATGCCACGTCTGTGAGGCGTACTATACCCCAGCCCTTGTTGTCTTCCACTACCCGCTATCTATGTTGCTGTGCCCATTCAGCTGAGTGCGCTTGGCTCAAATCCCGCACCTTTGCAGACGTTCTACACTTCAGATTCATGCTTGTCTCTTTCCAGTCTGCCATAGCACTCTCCAAACAAAACTATTATATCCATCTGACTAACTCTCTTGCCTCTGACCCTCACCATCTCTTTAGAATTCAACTCCCTCTTCAACGTGCCTCCGCCTCCAACTCCTCCTTTCCTTTCTGCCCAAATCCTGGCTCACTATTTCTATGACAAAAATCTACAAGATCACAATCCAATTCCCCACGATGTCAGCTACTTCCCCTCCTCACCCTTTTCACTCTCAATTTTATACCTCTACCTCTGCTACTCTCTCTTCCTTTTTTATGATCTCTTAGGAGGAAACCATACACCTTTCCTCCTCTAAACTCACTACCTGCTCCTTTGATCCTATTCCTACCCATCTCCTAAGCTCCATCTCCTCCACTGTTGTCCCTTCCATCTCTCATATTCTCAACCTATAGCTCTCCACTGCAACTGTCCCTGCAGCCTTCAAGCATGTTGTGGTCGTATCTCAGTTCAAGAAACTCTCACTAGACCCTATCTGTCCTTCTAACTATCGACCCATCTCCCTCCTCCCCTTTATTTCTAAACTACTTGAATGTGTGGTTCACCACTGTTTCCTCGGCTTTCTCTCCTCTCAAACCCTCCTGGCTCTTTTACAATCTGGCTTTCATCCTTTACATTCTACTGAAACGGTTCTTGCCAAAGTCTCTAGCGACCTGTTCTTGGCTAAATCCAAGGATCTTTATTCGATCCTCATCCTTCTTACCTTTCTGCTACTTTTGACACTGTTGACCACAACCTGCTCCTCAATACCTTGTCCTCACATGGTTTTAAGGGCTCTGTGCTATCCTGGTTCTCTTCTTACTTCTCCCATCACTCTTTCAGTGTTTGTTCTGGTGGATCAGCCTCTACTGCTATCCCACTTTCAGTTGGTGTACCCCAAGGATCTGTCTTGGGTACACTCCTTTTCTCTCTATATACCCAGTCCCTTGGTGCACTTATCTCTTCCCATGACTTTTAGTACCATCTTTATGCTGATAACTCCCAGATCTACCTTTCTATACTTGAAATCTCTCCAGCAGTCCAGGATCTCTGCCTGCCTTTCTGCCATTGCTGCTTGGATGTCTCACTTGAAAATGAATATGGTCAAAACTGAGCTTCTTATTTTTCCCCCTAAACCGTCCTCTCCCCTTCCTCCTTTTTCAGTCTCTATGGATAACTCTCTACTTCTCCCTATCTCCTCAGCTCGCAACCTTGGGGTCATCTTTGACCCCTCTCTCTCCTTCTCCACACACATCCAACTGATAGCTAAAACCTGCTTTTTCTTTCTCTATAACATCAACAAAATTTGCCCATTCCTTTCTAAAAACACTTCTAAGACACTAATCCACTCCTTAGCCACCTCCCGTCTAGACTATTGTAACCTACTCTTTGCTGGTCTCCCTCTGAATCATCTCCCTCCTCTTCAATCTGTTCAACAGTCTGCTGTGTGGCTAATCTTCCGTCAGCCTCATCATGCTCATATTATCTCTCTTCTCAAGTCACTTCATTGGCTCCCTATGCATTTCCACATCCAGTTCATACTTCTCCTGCTGATCTATAAGTGCATTCACTCTGCAGCTCCTCACTACCTTTCCTCTCTTATCTCTCCCTATAACCCTCCTCAGGAACTCCGCTCTTCTAGCAAATTGCTTCTGTGTCCTTTTCTTTTATTACCAACTCCAGACTTCTCTCCTTTCACCTTGCTGCTCCTTATGTCTGTAACAAATTACCTGAGTCTGTACGTCAGGCGCCTTCTCTGACCCTTTTCAAATCCAGGTTGAAAACTCATTTCTTCACTGCCACTTTTGGATCTTGACTCACCTGATCTCCTTTGTGTTTCCTTACCATTCCCCCTAGATGTATCCCATGTCTACAGCTACCTTTACTTGTGTCTTTGCAGCGCTATACAAATGTTCAGTAGTAGTAATAGCATACGTCTCTCACACTTGGGTACATTCTGTTCCTAAGTTAGTGCTTCATAACTTTCCTGCCATTGCTCCTCATTCATGGCATTTCCAATGACCTTTGGCCAATCTAACATAAATTTAGGTTGCTCTTTCCATGGAGCATTAAGAAAAGAATATATTTTAGGAATCACTCCTTTAACATTTCTAGCTCTGCTACAAAGATTTTCAAAACATGCAGAATCAACAATCCAACTCCTCCAGGCCTTGAATTGAAAAAAACAGTAGTCAGCCCTGGAAGTGGAGGAGGTGAAAGCATCCCAGGAGCTCAAGCACCCCAAAGTTGTGAAATCGATGATCACAAGCAGGGCCAGCCCAAGGGTTTCTGCCACCCTAGGTAGAAACCCTGGCCACGTCCTCCCCCTGGGCCAAACCGACCCTCCCCACTGAGCCCAACCCCACTGAGTCGCATCGCACCGCCAAACCCCGCTGTTGCCAATTCAGTCTTGGGGAAGACGGGCAGAGGTGGCTGTCTTTTAAAAGTGGCAGCTTTAATTGCTGCAGAAGGCCATGTGCTTCAGCACACATGGCCTGCCACTTCTGACCCCCATCTGACAGTAAGTTGCGTTGGAGGGCAATCAGAAGCAGCAGATGTAGCCCACGTGACCGCCTAGCTCACCTAGTGTGCGGGCCAGCCCTGGCTACTGCTTTCACTTCTCCCAGATCTGCAGCTACAATGGCGATATTATCACCCCCTCTTACTTCCACTGCTGCTGACATAGACCCAAGGAGAAGTGGTGGTGGCAGGCTGTCGGCTTTAAAAAAAAAAAAGAAACAAAATTGGAATCAGAGGGGATGGAAGCACGAATGGCACCGCAGCACTGAAGAAAAGGTTACTGCAGTGCCACGATGCCTTTTTAAATATATTGC
Source organism: Ichthyophis bannanicus (assembly GCA_033557465.1). Lineage (NCBI taxonomy): Eukaryota > Metazoa > Chordata > Amphibia > Gymnophiona > Ichthyophiidae > Ichthyophis > Ichthyophis bannanicus. The sequence goes on from CM066031.1 coordinate 1,600,737,616, forward strand.
CACTGCTTTACGTCCCAGAGAGAAGTGGCAGCGATGGTAATGGGTGCTCTAAACAGCATGAGCACCCACAAATGGGTGGGGGGCCCTTAGCAAATGCTTGCACAGGGCCCCATAAGGGGTTGAAGTGACTATGGGTGTGTGGATGTTCTAGAGCCCACTGCAATATTTGTGATGCTACTCTTTTCTGGGTAGGCTCCTTGTGTGAGTTTTGGAAGTTGATACTGTTGTGGTATGACAGATTTTCTCTAAATGTTCTGAGTGATTTTTGTAAGGTTTTGCATTACTTCACAGTATGTCCAGTACTGGTGAGGGTTTATATTGCTGTTACTGAGATGACATCAGAACCAGAAATTATTTTTGGTATGTTGAGTTTTCAAGGAAGCAAAGGGTAGTGGTGATTGGTGACTCTCTTCTGAGGGGCGTCCATCTGCCAACCAGATTTGATGTCCAGAGAGGTGTGCTGTCTGCCAGGTGCCAAAATCCGAGATGTTACTGAGAGTTTGCCGAGCTCATCAAGCCTATTGACTATTATCTGATGCTGTTCATCCACTCACTCCCCGACATCATAAGAGACACTAAGGAACCAAATGCTTTCCACAAGCTCCTAAAAACCTTCCTGTTCAGAGATAATTTCGGAGAGCTAGTCACTTGACACAAATCATACAAGGTCACTTATCATTTTGCAGCGATTCAAGGTCACTTATTCATTTTGCAGCTTAACGCATAGGTCAATATCGGTATGTAAATAGTTTATCAACCAAGTTCAAGCTGAAGGTCAATTTAATAAGGTCAGAATTAACCACATTCATATAGGATAATACATGTATATAGGTTTATGAAATCCTTCTTAAACTTTTTGTTAAGGTTATTATGTTCATTTAACTCTTTGGCACACCTTGTTAGCACAGTTCCATGTAATGTTTTGTTTAATGTAATACTGTTACTAAGTTCATTGTAAACCACTTTGATTCTGGAAAGGCGGTATATAAGTGCACATAAATAAATAAATGTTGGCACAAATGATACTGCTAAGTATTCTTCCGAGCATATCAAAAGTGACTTCATGGCTCTAGAACAGATGATGAAGCAGAAAGGTGCCAGGTGGTGATCTCTTCAATCCTCCCTGTTGAGGGTAAAGGCCGAGGCAGGCATCCTGGAGGTGAAGGCAAGCTTTTTGTTTTGGGGGATGGGTGAAGAAAGCCTCCAGGTAACTTAAAGCCCTCAGGTAAGTAAAACATCAAGTACCTCTGAAATGGGTAAAAGCAGCAACATCTGGAAAGCAGTGCGCATAAATGCCCGTAGCATGGGATATAAGATTCCAGATGTTGAAGCTTTAATGGAAGAGGCTGACTTGGATTTAGTGGTGGTTATGGAGACATAGTTCACCAGCAACCATGACTGGGATGTAATTATACCGGGCTATACTTTATTCAGGAAGGACAGGGTAGGAAAAAGGTCAGGAGTAGTGGCACTATATGTAAAAATTAATATTAAATCTATAGAATTGTAGGAATTAAAAGGGAGCAAGGAGGCACTGTGGGTTAAACTAGAAAGAGGGAATGGGAAATCCATTTGCATTGGTGTGATATACAGATCTTCTTCACAGGGAGAAGTGGACAGAAATTTAATAGAAGACATATGCACTACTGCCATGAAAGGAGACGTGCTACTGATAAGTGATTTCAACATGCCAGATAATCATTATCAAATCACTGCTGCATTGTCAGCTAGAAGTAAGGATATCCTGGATTCTCTACAAGGAGAACTATTCCAGCAACTGGTAACAAAACCCACACATGAAGGGGGATACTGGACTTGGTGCTAACCAATGACAAAAGTGTTTCTGATGTTATAATGAGTGATCATCTTGCATCCAGTGATCACCAGATTGTGTGGTTCAGTATTAGGACTGGGGCTGATACAGTCCATTCAAAAGCAAGGGTCTTAGACTTTAGGAAAACTAACTTTCCCAAGATGAGACAATACCACAAAAAGCTGTTAGTGGAATGGGAACAACTAGAAGATGTAGAAAAGCAATAGGCAAAACTGAAAGGGGATATTTTAAGGGAAACAAACCTTTTTGTAGAAAAGTTAGTAAATGTAAAAGGAAAAGAAGGTCACTATGTTCTCAAAAGAAGTAGCTGAAAATGTGAAGAAAAAGCGGGTGGTCTTCATAAAACATAAGAGATCACAGAGAGAGGAAGACAAGCATCAATATTTGGAAACATTTTGAGAAGCTAGGAAAAAAGTCAGAAAAGCAAACATACAAAAAGAAGAAGAGATAGCCAATGCAATAAAATGGGGGGACAAGACATTTTTCAGATATGTTAGTGAGAGGAGGAAGTGCAAAAGTACTATTGTCAGACTCAAGAGGGAAGGGGAGGAATATAGAAATATAGAAACATAGAAATATGACAACAGAAAAAGACCACATGGCCTATCTAGTCTGTCCTTCCATATCAACAACTACAACAGTCCCCTCTTTTCCTTTAGAGATCCTCTGTGTTTGTCCCATGCATTTTTGAATTCAGATACTGTCCTCATCTCTACCACCTCCACTCGGAGACTATTCTACGGATCCACCATTCTTTCCGTAAAGAAATATTTCCGCATATCACTCCTGACTCTATCCCGCTTCACCCTTATCCCATGTCCCCTTGTAGCAGAACTTGCTTTCAATCAAAAGAGGCTCTCTCCCTGTACATTTATGCCATGTGGGTATTTAAACATCTCAATCATATCACATCTATCCCGCCTTTCCTCTAAGGTGTACATATTAAGATCCTTAAGTCTGTCCTCATCTGCTTTATAATGAAGAGCACTAACCATTTTAGTAGCCACCCTCTGGACTGACTCCATCCTGTTTATATCCTTTTAAAGGTGCAGTCTTCAGAATTGCACACTATACTCCAAATGAGGTCGCACCAAAGACTTATACAGAGGCACGATCACCTCCTTTTTTCTGCTAGCCATTCCTCTCCGTATGCACCCAAGCATCCTTCTAGCTTTTGCTGTCGCCTTTTCTACCTGTTTAGCTACTTTAAGATCATCAGACACAACCACGCCTAGGTCCCACTCTTCTTTACTGGACAAAAGTACTTCACCCCCTATACTATATTGTTTCCTTGGATTGCTGCAGCCCAAATGCATAACCTTACATTTTTTAACATTAAATCCCAGCTGCCAAATTCTAGACCATTCTTCAAGCTTAGCTAGATCCCTCCTCATGTTATCTATATCTTCCTGGGTGTCTACTCTATTACAGATTTTGGTATCATCTGCAAAAAGGCAAACCTTACCCAACAGCCCTTCCGCTATATCACTAACAAAGATGTTAAAAAGAATCTGACCAAGGACAGATCCCTGAAGCACACCACTGGTAACATCCTTCTCCTCAGAGTGAGCTCCATTTACCTGTGCTCTTTGTCGGCTCCCACCCAACCAATTTCTAACCCAAGCAGTAACTTCAGGGTCCATCCCTAGGGTGCTCAGTTTGTTTATAAGTCACCTGTGAGGAACAGTGTCAAAGGCTTTGCTGAAATCTAAATACACCACATCTAGGGCTCTCCCTCGGTCCAACTCCCTGGTCACCCAGTCAAAGAAATCTGATTTGTCTGACAAGACCTGCCTCTGGTGAATCAATGCTTCCTCGGATCCTGTAATCTGCTGGACTCCAGAAACCTCACTATTTTCTCTTTCAGTGGCGTTTCCAATAATTTACTCACCACCGAAGTTAAACTAACTGGCCTGTAGTTTTCAACCACATCCTTACTTCCGCTTTTGTGTAAAGGCACCACATGAGACTCTCTCCAGTCCTTTGGCACCACTCCTGACTCCAGTGAGGCATTGTAAAGGTCAGTCAGTGGAGCTGCTAGAATGTTCCCAAGTTCCCTCAGTATTCTAGGGTGTATCCCATCCGGTCCCATCGCTTTGTCTACTTTAAGTTAAGCTAGTTTCTCACGAACACAGTCTTCTGAAAATTGTTCAAGATGTCACTCACTTCTGTTCCTGTTTATGGGTGTTTTCTGAGATCCTGCTCCTGGTTCTTCATCTGTGAACACAGAACAGAAATATTTGTTAAGCAATTCCGCTTTATCCTCATCAGCTTCTACATATTCCTCCTCTTCACCCTTGCGTCTGACAATACCACTTTTGCCCTTCCTCTTCTCACTAACATATCTGAAAAATGTCTTATCCCCCCATTTTATTGCATTGGCTATTTCCTCTTCTTTTTGAATCTTTGCTTTCCTGACTACTTTGCTAGCTTCTCTAAGTTTTTCCAAATATAGATGCCTGTCTTCCTCTCTCTGTGATCTCTTGTATTTCATGAAGGCCTCCCTCTTTTTCTTCACCTTTTCAGCTACTTCTTTTGAAGGCCATAGCAGTCTCCTTTTCCTTTTACCTTTATTTACCATTTTAACAAAAAGGTTGGTTGCCCTTAAAATATCCCCTTTCAGTTTTGCCCACTGTTTTTCTACATCCCCCAGCTGTTCCCATCCCGCTAATGACTCCCTGAGGTATTGGCCCATCTTGGCAAAGTTAGTCTTCCTAAAGTCTAAGACCCTCACCTTTGAATAGATTCTAACAGCCCTAGTCCTAATACTGAACCACACCATCTGGTGATCACTGGATGCAAAATGATCTTCCACTATAACATCAGAAACACTTTCACCATTGGTAAGCACCAAGTCCAGTATGGCCCCTTCACGTGTGGGGTCTGTTACCAATTGCCTGAATAGTTCACCTTGTAGAGAATCCAGGATCTCTTTACTTCTAGATGATACTGCAGCAGGAATGTGCCAGTCAACATCTGGCATATTGAAATCCCCTATCAGTAGCACTTCCCCTTTCCTAGCAATGCTGCATATGTCTTCAATTAACTCTCTGTCCACCTCTTCCTCTTGTGAGGGAGGTCTGTATATCACGCCAATGCAAACAGATTTCTCTTTCCCTCTTTCTAGTTTAACCCACAATGCCTCCTCTCTCCCTTTTAAGCTCTGTAATTCCAAAGCTTTAATAGTAGTTTTTACATATAGTGCAACTCCTCCTCCCCTTCTTCCTCCCCTGTCCTTTCTGAATAAAGTATAGCCAGGTATAGTTACATCCCAGTCATGGTTTTCTGTGAACCATGTTTCTGTAACCGCCACTAAATCCAAGTCGGTCACTCCCACCAAAGCTTCAACATCGGGGATCTTATTTCTCATGCTACAGGCATTTATACACACTGCTTTCCATATGTTACCCCTGTTACCCATTTGCATAAAGGTATTTAATGTATCACTTACCTAGGGGCTTTCACTTACCTGGGGGCTTTCTTCACCCATCCCCAACGAATCTAGTTTAAAGCCCTCTTCAGTAGATTAGCCAGTCTACTACTGAAGACGTGTCGACCTTTCTTGGACAGATGGATGCCATCTCTGCTCTGCAACCCTTGGAACAGCATCCCATTGGCTAGGAAACCAAAACACTCTTGATGACACCATCCACACAGCTATGCATTCATCTCCAGGATGTGAGCCTCTCTGTCTTGGCCTTTACCCTCAACAGGGAGGATTGAAGAGAACACCACCTGTGCACCTAACTGCTTCACCCTCTGTCCCAGAGCCATGAAGTCACTTTTGATAAGCTCAGAGGGATACCTGGCAGTATCATTTGTTCCGACATGGATTAGCATCATTGGGTAATAGTCAGTGGGCTTGATGAGTCTCGGCAAACTCTCCGTAACATCTTGGATTTTGGCACCAGGCAGACAGCATACCTCTCTGGACATCAAGTCTGGTCAGCAGATGGACGCCTCAGTACCTTCTCACAAGAGAGTCACCAACCACCACTACCCTTCGCTTTCTTGTGGTCACTGATTCTGCAACTTTGGGGTACTTGAGCTCTGGTTCTTCCCTTTCCAGGAATGCTTTCACCTCCTCCACTTCCAGGACTGCATAATGGTTCTTCAATTCAAGGGATGGAGAAGTTGGATTGGTGGTTCTGCAGGCCCTGGTGACTTGTGTCCAACCTTCGGCATTCTGTCGGCACTCATCTTCTCCTCTGCTGGAGAGCTTGGTTGCTGCAAGAAGCATCTCATCAATGTACTTCTCACTGTCTTGAATGCTCCTCAGCCTCGCCACCTCCTCTCTGAGCTCCTCCATTTGTTTCCTCAGAGCTTCAGCATGCAGGCATCCTGCACATGGAACCAGTCCTTCAACTGGCATTGGGACCTCTGTCTGGACAATGGCAGAAGCTGCAATGGGGGCAACATCTTTAGCGATACGATTTTTCCCAGCCATTGTTCTGTTCGTGGAGCTTAGGTATCTGTTAAAGCAAAAGAGAGAGATCTACCAAAGTACCAGCCGGTTTCCCAGCTGTCCTTTCAGAGAAAAAACAGTTAAATCTCTTTAATTACATTCAAAATGTGCTGTTCCAAGTCCCTGTGTTTTGTTAAATGGGGAGGTGCCCTATAAGGCAAGACTGCTCACTAGGGGTGGGTGGGAGGGAACTAACACCTAATTAGGTGTCAGCAGTTCCCAAGAGCTGAGAAAGTTATCAAAGCAGAGTTGTAAAACCTACTCCACTAAAAAAATATGTCTACTAAAGCACCAAAAAGAATGTAACTTTGTTTTAAAAATATACCAAAACCTTTTAAGAGCTCCCAGTCAGAGATCTAGCAATTTAAAAATAAAATAAACCCTCAAATTCTTGCCGTTGTTTGAACTGTATAGCCCCTGTTAGGAATGCCTCAACAGGGCAGGGCTCTGAAGCCTTTTATGCAGGCCTCAGCTGCTCTCAGTTCATTCACAGGCTAATCAGGCCCACTAACTCCTGATTAGGTGCCAGCAGTTCCCAAGAGCTGAGAAAGTTACCAAAACAGAGTTTTAAAACCTACCCCACTAAAGAAAATATGTTTACTAAAGCACCAAAAAGAATGTAACTTTGTTTTAAAAATATACCAAAACCCTTTTAAGAGCTCCCAGTCAGAGAGCTAGCAATTTAAAAATAAAATAAACTCTCAAATTCTTACCATTGTTTGAACTGTATAGCCCCTGTATAGCCTATATGTAGAAGCTGATGAGAATAAAGCAGAATTGCTTAACAAATATTTTTGTTCTGTGTTTACAGATGAAGGGCCAGGAGCAGGACCTCAGAAAACACCCACAAATAAGTACCAAAAGTAGACTAAGTGATGGGCCGGATGGGATACATCCAAGAATTTTTATTTAATTTTATTTAACAGTTCTTCTATACCACGCTCTTTGTTTTCAGTGCGGTTTACAATGAAACAAAATGACTCTCAGACAAATAAGCTGTCCTGAGTTTACATAGAACAGGGAAGGCAACTGGGATTTCAACTTTGGGGAACTTATTTACAGATTGTGAGTCAGACTATTTACAGAGAATAGATTCTATAATAGTGATGTGCATCATGATGTAGGACTGCTGCATATTCATATTACAATCTTGAACTGTGTTGCGGAACTGGAGAGGTGTTTCCAGGTTGTGAGAAGTGTGTGATGAAGAGGTGGTGCTTTAGGGTTTTTCTAAATTAATAAAGAATATTGAAAGAACTTGGGAACATTCTAGCGGCTCCACTGACTGACCTTTTCAATGCTTCTTTAGGGTTGGGAGTGGTCCCAGAGGACTGGAGAAAGGCACATCTGGTCCCTTTACACAAAAGCGAAAGTAAGAATGAGATTGAGAACTACAGGCCAGTTAGTCTGACCTCTGTGTTAAGTAAATTAATGGAAACACTGCTAAAACAGAGGAAAGTGAGGGGTCTAGAGTCCAGTGGATTGCAGGATCTGAGGCAGCATGGGTTTACCAGAGGCAGGTCTTGTCAAACAAATCTGATTGGTTTCTCTGACTGGGTACTGGGATCCTTGCTGGACTGCTCCGTGGCGCTTCAGATAAGTTTGAATTGTTTTTAATAAAAATAGGGCACAGATTATAATCTTGAATAAATTTGATTAAAAGGAGTTTCTGCATTATGGAGTGGATGTTTCCTCCTCCATAGCAGTAGATCCGACAAAAAATGCTTTATATCTGCGGCGTTTGAGCTGATACCTTTTCTTTTGTGGTTTTATAGTGATTTCAGCATTTCATGTCCTGGCAATGTCACAGTTTTTATACTATTTCCTACTATTTCCTTTTTAAATTGGTCTTGTTTTATTTGATTCTGTTATGTGTCAAATTTGTATGCATATATAGCCTAAAGCCATTTCATTAGCCACTTTTTTTTTTAGGAGATATTGGAGATTAAGGGGTTGAACTTGAAGGGTGCCAATGTTTATTTATTTATTTATTTAACAATTTTTATATACCGTCTTTCTACAAATCAAGATGGTTTACATAGAACATTTTGTGGCAGTATGTTTCAACTGTTTACATGGAACAAAGTAACAGGGATACATAGGTAAACAATATGAACTAATTACAAAGAACAATGAACAATGATAAACTATTTACAAAGGTATATACAGGGATACCAAATGGTTGCATGATAGATTTTTGAAAGGGCAGGGGAGGAGGATGTAAAGGGTTAGGCACTAAGGTGGTAGGGAAAAATGTTCAAGGAAGAGGTGAGTTTTTAGCTTCTTCCGGAACTCGGAGTGGTTTGAACAGTTTCGCAGCTTGTGAGGAAGGGTATTGCGCAATGTCTTTTAGTTGTTGGGATGGGCAGTAGGTTTTTGGTAATGGAGCGGAGTGTTCTTATGTTATTGTAGAAGGGAAGGAGTGGGCAGAGGCATGGAGCTGACTCATTAAAGATGATTTTATGTGTAAGGGTAAGCACTTTGAATTTAACTCTGTATTGAATGGGGAGCCAGTGGAGATCATAGAGGACTGATGTGATGTGGGATCATCTGGGGTTGTTGGTTATAAGCCGCGCTATCGTGTTCTGGGCTAGTTGGAGTGTTGACCACAACTGTAAATCTCTGGCGTGACCTCATTTGGAGCACTGTGTGCAATTCTGGAGACCACACCTTCAAAAGGATATAAACAGGATGGAGTCAGCAGAGGGTGGCTAGTAAAATGGTCATGGTCTTCATTATAAACCATATCAGGACAGATTAAAGATCTTAATATGTATACGTCACTGGAAAGGTGGGATAAAGGAGATATAATAGAGACATTTAAATACCTCCATTGTATAAATGCACAAGAGGAGAGCCTCTTTCGATTGAAAGTAAGCTCTGTAATGAGGGGCATAGGATGAGGGTGAAAGGGAATAGACTCAGGAGTAATATACGGAAATATTTCTTTGGGAAAGAGTGGTAGATGAGTGAAATAGTCTCCCAGTGGAGGTAGTAGAGACAAGGATAGTATCTGAATTAAAGAAAGCATGGGGCAAACACAGATGATCTCTCATGGAAAAAAGGACTATAGTATTTGATATGAAAGAGCAGACTAGATAGGCCATATGGTCTTTTTCTGCTGACATAAACCAGCAGAAAACATGATTTTATTCTTAACCTGGTCTTCTCTAACTTGTAGTGCTAAAATAATGTCTAACTTGCATCTGTTTAAAAGTATCTGTGTCTTCCAGGTGGTAGAAAATGTTTAAGTTCATTTAGAGGCATGTATACTAAAGGTTAACATGGGTTAATGTGCGTTAAGTGCTGCAATGGCCCATAGAAATTAATGGGCAGTGGCAGCACTTAACACACATTAACTTTACTTAACTCGCGTTAACCTTTAGTAAAGATGGCCCTTAGTGTTAAGATTTTGCCCTGAGGAATAAGTTGTCCTAAATGACACAGATTTTTCTGTTCCTAAACTTTATAGATCTGGTCAGTATAACCCATAGGAAAATCTCTGTTATGCCATATAGGAGTATATCTAGAGGTGGTTTTGCTTGCAAGGTGAATAACTCTAAAGGGGTCATTTATGAATGGGCACTAGATGGCAACACATGTTCTGGCACATGCTACATGCATGCTGGGGCACGCATTGTCAGTTAGTGCAGGGCCATATCGGTTGGCGCAGGATGAGTCCCGCGCTAACTGTGCAATCCGCGTTAGAGGTGCGACTGGGTGGGACTGGGGCAGAGAGTGGGTATGGTAAGCTCAGCAAAGTTAGCGCTGAGTTCACACTGCACACTAACTACATTAGCATGAGTGAATCTAACCCCACCTCAAGAACTGGTGTTAGGTACAACTGCGCTAATGCAGCACATGCTATTGGGGCAGAGAGCTCCATGTTAACTGCCAGGAAAATGTTTTCCATGCCCCCATCAGTTAACGTGGAGGTATTGCACCTAACATGCCATGGTTTCGGCGCTATTGGCATGTTAAGTGCAACACCTTAGAACACGTTAGAAAAAGATCCCCTAAATCGCCTCCAAGAATACAATGTAACTTTAATAAAGGGTTTGGTGCTAGTAATCCCAGCATGAGACAAACAAGCATGGGCTGCTCAAGGCAATCTGCTGCCTGAGCCAAGGGATGAGATGGAGCCCCCCCCCCCCCCACATAGTTGGGGGGGAGGGCTTTCTCAAAACTCCAATCAGGAACTGAACCAAACCAAAAAGCAGATTCGAATATGTGGAGGAAATGCAAGATGTTTGCACACCAAGGAACTAAAAGAAAGAGAAAGAACCACAGCACAGTTTATAAAACTAAATCATAATTCATTTTTATTTTGTTCTTATAAACTGCATTATATGTTGAAAAAGAAAAAGCAAGACCCATATTTTTCATCCACAGAACCCCTTTCCTCAACAGTGAGTGCAGAGCAGAACCAGGACATTCACCCTCAGAATTCAATATCTAAAAAAAAAAATCGGATTCTAATCATCTCACTAACAAACATTCTCCAGTACCAGATATATTGTGAAATAATACAAAACCCTACAACAAAGTCACTGAGAATCTATAGAGCAAATCTACCATACCCTCCTGCCCCCCCCCCTTTGTCCAGCATTTGCCCTCCTGCCCCCCCCTTTGTCAATACTAGCATCAGCCTGCTCCCCCAGCCATAGCCCCATAGTTTCAATCCCCTTCTGCGCCCCCAGCTCCCTTCTCTCACCCCGGCCCCAACAATCTAGCACCGTCGGCCGCTATTGGCAAGCAATCAGGCTGATTCGTCTGACTCTGACGAATCGGGCTGATCGCTTGCAGGAACCAATGGCGGCTGTGTTTATTTTTTATTTTGCCGCCTCTTGTCTGCCCCTGTCTTCTCACCACTTTTTTTTTTCTCAAGAATGTTTGAGCAAGAAAAAAAAGCAGCGGGAAGGCAGAGACAGGCAAAAGGCGGAAAAATAAACAATGAAAACAACCGCTATTGTTCCAACTTCCTGCAAGTGATCAGGCTGATTTGTCCGCCGGTGGCACTCCAGCTCTTTTTTCGTTTTTTATTTTGCCACCTCTGGCCTGCCTCTGCCTTCCCACCACTTTTTTTTCTCAATAAAAAAAAAAGCATTGGGAAGGCAGAGGCAGGCCAGAGGCACAAAATCAAAAATGAAAAGAGAGCTGGAGTGCTGTCGCCGTCAGAGTGCCGCCCTCGCAAAACTGCCACCTGAAGCGACCACCTCAGATGGCCTAATGGTAGAGCCGACCCTGCAACCAAGGTATATAATCCAGCAGAACAGCATTGAGCCTCTCTTTTTCCAGGCAAACCCACTGCTTTGGATCCCAAGTGAACCAGTCCAATAAACTGTGCAATTGGGTGGCATGATATTAAAGCCTGAAATCTGGGACCACCATGCCCCCATGGATGCTTGATTTAGCTATAATTCTGCACGCTATTCGCAGAGTTTTCTTATTCCAAATAAACCAAAGTAATTTATTACGAGCTTGTATAAAGAACCTATCCAGTATCTCTATAGAGAGAGACTGAAACACATATAAAAGCTTTACAGCAGCAGCAGCATCTTAATAGTCAATATTTGATCCATCCAGGACAGGTTGAGTCACAGCCACCTCTCAAGCTCTGAATTTAAATGTTGTAAGAGGGGTAAGACATTAAACTTAGAAGTTTTGTGAGACCACAATCTTTTAATCCCAAAGTAACTAATGTTCCTTCTAGCCCACTTAAAGGTAAGGAGCCTATTGGCTGCTGCTTCAACACCTCTGGAAAGTTAATATTTAATGCTTCAGACTTCCTCTTGTTAACTTTAAATCCAGTAATTTGTCCATATGCCTGCAATTTCTTAATTAGATAAGGCAGAGTTACCAAGGGCTTAGTAGCAAAGAAAATTATATTGTCTAAAAACATAGCCATTTTCATATGTGTGCCTGCCAGATTACCCCCTCAGTATCCTGTGAAGCTCAAACCTTAAGGGCCAATGGTTCCAAAGAAAGCACAAAGGAAGAGGGGACAGAGGACAGCCTTGTCTTGTCCCTCTCGCCAATGCAAACCTCCTAGAATAGCATCCATTGACCCTTAAAACCAGGGGTAGTAGAACATATTTATGTTTGGAGGGGCTGAACAAACCAGTCTCCACCCCCATCCTCAAGGTCTCCAGTTGCTGATGACATGTTGAGCAAAATATTGGTGTGGCCATGGCCCCATGATCCACCCCATTCTGCTGCTTATGCTTGCAACCACTTTAGGGTCTTCATAAAATGGTTGTTTTCTAGGTACTAAAGTTGTCCCCAAGGCCTATTTTGTGTAATGTCTTAAATAGAAATAACCAGCTTACTATAGCAAATGCCTTTTCTGTGTCAATTAATAAAAGAGCCATTGGGACGTGCTGAGTTTGGGTTATCCACACCAAATTTAACAGCTTATGCAGATTGTCAGCAGTCTGCCTTCTGAGTATAAAGCTCAGCTGATTGGGATGTACCAATATTGGCAAATAGATCTGCAACCTGGTCACTAAGGGGTATGTTTACTAAACTGCAGTAATGTCATTTGCGTTAGGTTCTGTGGTAAAGGTAGAGATGCCCATATAAAGGCATGGGCATTGCATCATTACAGCAAGCTGTAGCAGCTAATGCGCGTTACAAGGCGCCTTAGACTAACGAGTGTTACAAGGCGTCTTGTAAGGCACCTTGTAAGGTGCCCAGTAAGGTGCCATGTAAGGTGCCTTATAAGGTGCCCTGTAAGGTGCCTCATAAGTCGCCCTATAGGGCCTCCTAGGCTAAGCGCCATATTAGGCACCCTTGGACAAGGCACCGCAGAAGGCACCCTGGGCTATGGAACCATAGGTTAAGGTGGCCTAACAAGATTATGGTATCCTAGGTTAGTGTGCCCTAGGGACTGCAAGGTGCCTTAGGATGACATGCATGACCTGTGCGGAACAGAGACAGATATAGCCCTAACACTAGATAGAGCACTCATGAAAGGCAATGAACAGGTCAGTGAAGGAGGGAGAGGTGGGAGCCGCTGGACCTGCCATATCTGCGGGCATCCCATGTGCCTGCCAGTACTGATGACAAACATGGTGGGGCAGCTGTACCACAGCACAGGGAGTTGGCAATGTAAAGTACCGGAAAAACAGTTGGTGGCAGACGATGGGAATACATGTCCCCCAGTGGAGGCGGAGGTATGATAGAAGTCTATAAATTAATGAACGGAGTGGAACGGGTAAACGTAGATCGATTGTTTACCTTATCAGAATATAGAAAGACTAGGGGACATGCAATGAAGCTACAGGGTAAACTATTTAAGACTAATAAAAGAAAATATTTTTTCACTCAACGTGTAATCAAACTCTGGAATTTGTTACCGGAGGATGTAGTAAAGGCTGTTAGTGTAGCTGGGTTTAAAAAAGGTTTGGACAAGTTCCTGGAGGAAAGGTCCATAAACCATTATTAAGAAGGGACCCAGGATATCAATGCTTGAACCAATACAAGCATTGTGTCCCTGTGTCCCTTGGGGAAACTGCTAAGTACATATGATCTAGATTGGCCACTGTTGGAAACAGAATACTGGGTTTGATGGACCTTGGTCTGACTCAGTATAGCATATCTTATGTTCTTATGTTACAATGATGGGTGGACAGAGGAGTGGTGGTGCCATGCAGATCAGGCACAGGCGAGGCAAGCATGAAGAGGCACAATGCAGGAAAGGGTAGCAGTGCATGACATGGGGTGGCAGCCTGCACTGGCAGACAGGACTCTACACAGCTGACAGACGCAGATAGACGAACAGAGGGAATGTTGGCAATTGTGGTGAGGGTATTATGGGCTAGAAGCACAGATCTGCAAAAATATGACCTCTACAGGCATGCACAATATTTGAGTAGGACAGGCATGAGAGGAGGGAACAATGAGGAACTGAACCCATGAACACTGCCAAGAATGTCATTGTATTAACCAGTAGGCTATACCTCCATGGTGTATGTCACAACAATGTCTGGGTACAGAAGGACTGCAGATCACCACACAAACTGTCTGCTCTGAGTGCCAGGATAGGGTAAACCCACCAGTACCCATGATGCAATACACATGCTGAATAGCAGTCTACAGCTGATCACCAAATGGGGCCTGCACCTCTCCGGTACCTCAGCTTGGAAAGACGAACTGACAGTGCATGATACTGGCACAGAGTAGCTACAGACCATGCCATTGTGCAGGTTCTGTGTTCACCCTGAGGGATAGGATGGGTGCCCAGCACTAGGTCCGCAGTACAGGTGGTGCTAGAGATAGGTCCTGCTGTACATCCCCATCACTACCAGTGTGTGACAGGTGTTCCTTGCAGTGCAGCCAAAGGTAATTTGGTGTCCATCTGTATCCCGCAGTCACATGTGGCCCTGTGAGACCAGACACCAGCCAGATTGGTGTGTACCCCATGTTAGGGTCTGGCTGACATGGGCAGCTGTTATCAGGGCAGAGGGGTTCCTAGAATTGCAAGAGGTGTGTGTACCAGTGCCTTTATAGGTCACAGTGGTATACACTACATACCCCAAAGGGCCCACATCACCCTTTTTGTAGGTAAAGAACAGGTGGAAGCAACCTCCATCCTGTTTGTATGAGACAGCCCTCCAGGGTTGGTGGGCCAGAGCCATACCTATGACTGGAATCCAAAAAACAAACTAACTAAGCCCTATACAAAATTAATCAACACAAAATAGAGTAGGTATGTAAACATCTCTGAGCTAGCATGTGTGTAATATTGTCGGAAGAATCGCCATGAGGTTTAAATCGCCTCCTGAAGCTTAACTTCCATTTTGCTCAATTTTTATTAATGAGCCCACTACGGAGCCATATAAATAAGGTAAAACACCATAAAAAGTGCTCCCTATGTAAAACCTATGTGTTTGTGAAGCCACCAATTTAAATGTGGCATAAAAACAATTTGAAAAATTGACTGGTGAGAAAGTCCAAAATCAGAGAACAAGCGAAAATGTGATTTATCTTGAACTGTCGTAGAGATGTCTTACAAATCCGCTACATGTCCTCAATCCATAGTTAGACTACTCCCAGATATCCAGAATGATTTGCAGTCAAAAAGAAGACACAGCACTGCGTTTCGGGCAAAAACAAAATTATAGCCCTGTCTCAACGCTTGACACAACTGCAAAAAGAGACCAGTCTGTTAGCTGATCCCAAAAAATGCCAGCGCATGCTCAATAGTGATCTGACCCACGAGTGCAGGATTCGTGAATGAAATAATAGTAAACCACCAATCAGCTGTAAGCAAGAATTAGAATGGCAAAGTTAATAAAATAACTATATTAGAATGTTACTAAACTTGTAAAAAATTCCTCTTAGCAATATACAATAATGAAAAGTAATTGCCAAAAAAGGTTTTTTCAGACAATGCTGGCCCAATCAAGTTCGCGATTCAAACCCAAGGGTTCCACTGTGGACCATCTAAAAATCCAATGTTGTTCTAGTACTTGCAACTGTTGCTCACGGTCACCACCTCTAGGATGTTCCGGGACAAAGTCCAAAATCCGCCATCTGAAATCATGAAATTCATGCTTTAAATCCATACTATGCTGGACTAAGGGAGCTGATGTCACAGAGTTCCTTAATCTAGAGGCGTGTTCGTTTAATCGAACCTTCATGGAACGAATTGTCCGGCCAATGTACAAAAGCTGACATGGGCACATTAGCACATATACCACAAAAGGAGTTGTACAGGAGGTAGACCAGCGAGCTATATGGAGATGAGTAGAATTAGGTACTTGCCAATCTCTACCTGAAATTGTTTGTGGACAATGAGAGCAAGAAGCAGAGGCGCAAGCAAAATGACCCACCCCTATAGATTGAACAACCATTCGATCCAATGGGGAGGAAGTAGCACCCACCATATCCCGAAGGTTCGGACCCCGAGAATGCACTATCTGAAGTTTCTTTTGGAAGCAAGGATGTATTTGTAAAAGGTGCCAATGTTTAGCTAAAAAATTTTTAATTTGATCCGTGTGGAACATGTAAGGCAGTACTCCCACAAACGTGTCAGAAGCCTCTAAATTATCTGACAGATGAGATTGATGTGGGAGAAAAAACCATTCACGGTGAGTATATTTTGCTCGTGTAAAAGCCTGTTTGACTACCCACTTTGGGTAGCCACGCTGGATAAGACGTGCAAACAACTCCTGCGCATGTTGGAGAAAATCCTCAAAATTAGAACAAATACGTCTGAGCCTTAAAAACTGTCCATATGGAAGACCCCTTTTCAAGGGTCCCGGATGAAAACTAGTATAGGACAGTAAAGTATTTTTCTGAACTGGCTTTCTATATAAAGTGGTGAGAAAAGAATTTGGACCCTTTACAATCGTGACATCCAAAAATTCAAGTTTAGACTGATGATGTTGCATTGTAAAGGATAAATTCGATCGCAAAGAATTCATCCACTGTATAAAACAGCGCAACTTATCCTCAGTTCCCTTCCACAAGAAAAAGATATCATCCAAGAAACGCACCCATAACTCAACATCCAAAAACCAAGGAGAAGGATAGATGTGAGAGGATTCAAATTCTGCCATGTAAAGAGTAGCCACCGATGGAGCCACTGTGGCCCCCATGGCGATACCTTGAACTTGGTGGTAAATTTGTTTTTCAAACTGAAAGTAATTTTTCGTTAATACCAAAGTCAACATCTGCATAAAAAATGCATGAGGAATCCGCTCCGGCAGAGAAAGATTTAATTGAGAAATAACTGCTAAAGCTTGATCCTGGTTAATGTTGGTATACATTGCTGTCACGTCCAGTGAAACCAACCACCAAGAAGTGATGTTACCTTCAATTTGTTGAAGTTTAGTGAGAAAATGGGTGGTATCTTTCAAAAACGATGGGACACATTGAGCACAAGGTTGTAAAAACTTGTCGCAAAATTTTGATAAAGGCTCCAAAGAAGAGCCACGACAAGACACTATTGGTCTGCCAGGAGGTATTGTAAGGGATTTGTGAATTTTGGGAACAGTATAAATGAAGGGAATTTTCGGGTGCTTCAAAACCAAAAAATCAAATTCCCTCTTAGTAATCCAATTATTTGAAATTGCCAACTTCATAACTGAATGAATCTGAGATTGTAAATCAAAAAATCAAAAAATCAAAAACTTCAGATAGCGCATTCTCGGGGTCCGAACCTTCGGGATATGGTGGGTGCTACTTCCTCCCCATTGGATCGAATGGTTGTTCAATCTATAGAGGTGGGTCATTTTGCTTGCGCCTCTGCTTCTTGCTCTCATTGTCCACAAACAATTTCAGGTAGAGATTGGCAAGTACCTAATTCTACTCATCTCCATATAGCTCGCTGGTCTACCTCCTGTACAACTCCTTTTGTGGTATATGTGCTAATGTGCCCATGTCAGCTTTTGTACATTGGCCGGACAATTCGTTCCATGAAGGTTCGATTAAACGAACACGCCTCTAGATTAAGGAACTCTGTGACATCAGCTCCCTTAGTCCAGCATAGTATGGATTTAAAGCATGAATTTCATGATTTCAGATGGCGGATTTTGGACTTTGTCCCGGAACATCCTAGAGGTGGTGACCGTGAGCAACAGTTGCAAGTACTAGAACAACATTGGATTTTTAGATGGTCCACAGTGGAACCCTTGGGTTTGAATCGCGAACTTGATTGGGCCAGCATTGTCTGAAAAAACCTTTTTTGGCAATTACTTTTCATTATTGTATATTGCTAAGAGGAATTTTTTACAAGTTTAGTAACATTCTAATATAGTTATTTTATTAACTTTACCATTCTAATTCTTGCTTACAGCTGATTGGTGGTTTACTATTATTTCATTCATGAATCCTGCACTCGTGGGTCAGATCGCTATTGAGCATGCGCTGGCATTTTTTGGGATCAGCTAACAGACTGGTCTCTTTTTGCAGTTGTGTCAAGCGTTGAGACAGGGCTATAATTTTGTTTTTGCCCGAAACGCAGTGCTGTGTCTTCTTTTTGACTGCAAATCATTCTGGATATCTGGGAGTAGTCTAACTATGGATTGAGGACATGTAGCGGATTTGTAAGACATCTCTACGACAGTTCAAGATAAGTCACATTTTCGCTTGTTCTCTGATTTTGGACTTTCTCACCAGTCAATTTTTCAAATTGTTTTTATGCCACATTTAAATTGGTGGCTTCACAAACACATAGGTTTTACATAGGGAGCACTTTTTATGGTGTTTTACCTTATTTATATGGCTCCGTAGTGGGCTCATTAATAAAAATTGAGCAAAATGGAAGTTAAGCTTCAGGAGGCGATTTAAACCTCATGGCGATTCTTCCGACAATATTACACACATGCTAGCTTAGAGATGTTTACATACCTACTCTATTTTGTGTTGATACCTATGACTGGGGCAGTGGCAGACCAGCAGCAATGCTGGGGTTAGGTCTGGGAAACCCCAACTGCCTCCCACCACTGTCTGCCAGTCACCAGCAGACAGCACAGTCAGACTGTACCTTATAGGTGTTCTGACCAGGCACAGTCTAACTGCAGACAGTCCACCAGCCAGTCCATAGTGCATGCTCACAGAGGAACTATGTGTAGCAAGCAGGCATCTCAGTGATTGGGACACCAGCACTGGGGAACACAAATATATCACTGGAGGCAGATAGTGTAGAGCGCTATGTGGGAACCTAGACCTGCCATGGTCACTGCTCAGTCAGAGTGAGTGCCCAAAAGCAGAAGTCTTGAATCTACCAAATAAAAATCAATTCTTGAATAGCTGATATGCAAAGTAGAGAAAAATGTATAAGCGTGCTGTCTTCCATGCAATTGTCCCCATATATCATACAGCTTATGCACCTTAGAAAGGTTCTTCTGTCTCCTAGCCCCATCTGAAATACCAAAGATTATCGGGGGTTATCTAATAGTGAATTGAGAGTAAAGTTAAAATTTCTCACAAAGAATACCTCTCTATCTTACATTATGTCACCTAGATTGGTTTTTCAGATCCTCTAACTTGTCTGCCATGTCCTGTTGCTCCTTTTCAAAACTCCAACATGTTTTTAAGGGCACCCACCTCCACAGAATGGTCATCTACTTGCATTTCAAGTTCCTCAACCATTTACCAATATGACCCATGTCCGTATGCCTGAACTCCCTTCAGCTCTACAATTTCTTGCTTAATCTCCCACAACTATTTTTTTTACCTCATCTCTGGAACTCTCTTGGTTATCTGCTGCAGAGCTATTGGGCTGTGTTCATTACCACTTCATTCCATGCTGACATCGCCATCTTTTTCCTTCCCTTTGTGAAGACCCAGAAGCAGGGAAGGAAAAATCATAGAAATCAACTAGTTTCTTCTTCGCCGTCATTCGCCAACAGCCCCAAAGACATCTATAGATAGTTAACATGCTTATAAGATGGACAAAATACCTCTGGAGGCAGGACTGTACCAAGCTAGAAATTGTGCCCTGTGCAACTAATGAATCTGGTGCTGTCTTCTGCCCCAGCCACATGCAGTAACTCATTCTTTTGAGCTTCCTGAAAGCCCAGGGCTGATATCAGCACATTTCTGTACTTGCATCCTGTGCGGCTGCACCACTCGCACAGCCCTTGGTACAGCCTTGCCTGGAGGGTCTGTATTTGGAAAAATAGTATAGGCTCTGTTACCATGCTACCATCGCACTCAATGTTGTCACTGGAACCTCCTTCACTTAATGTTTTCATCATGCATCTTAAACCACACACTAAACAGATATATCCTTAATTCATATTCTAGTGTAATAAATGCAAAATTGATATACATTAATAAATCCTTAAATATTAATATAGTTGCTAATCATTACATTCAATTATTTTTTAAGTGCTTTTATGTCATGCTGACTCCTGGCAACCAATCAGTTTTCTTGGAAAAGTATGACTGGAAGTAGATTGCCAAGCCTTTTCTTCTGAGGCAATGGAGGGTAAAGTGACTGACCCAAGGTCAACAAGGAGTACCAATGGGACTTGAACCCTGATTTCTTCAGGACTAGGTTGTTGCTCTAACAACTAGGCCATTCATATTCAATTTTAAATGACATAAAATTAATGCCATATTATAAATAAAACCATATCAATCATAATCTTGATGTGTATATCTTCCAAATTATATATACAGACACACTTTTCTTCATCTCTCTTTGCATAATTTAAAATGATATAGCAAAACTACTTCAAATATAATCATAGAAGTGTTATTAATTATTAAACCCAATAAAATCAATATATTGCTAGTGTTAATGAATCATTGGTACAAATATGTACATCATTATCCTTACTTATATGGTTTAAAAATTAATAAAATAAATTTTCATCATGACTTTCAATTGGAGTCATAAATGTATCATTAATTTTTAAACCTAATAATTCAATACCTTACCATAATCAATAAATCATTTAGCTTCAAAAAGATAATTAACTAGAAATTGCTATATAGAAATATATAAATATGGAAGCAAATGAATAAAATATGTATTAAAACCAAGCAGAGAGGACCTAAAGGAACATCCTGAGATCTAACTCCTGATTTAATCCCTTTGATGTCACAGTCTCCATTTCAAAAATAAGTCCACTGTAGTCTGAAAAGTGTTATATTTATGCATAGGTACAAATGTCAGTCCTCATTCTACAATCTTAGGGGCCCTTTTACTAAAGGCCGCTAACTGGTTAATGTGTATTTTAGCATGTGGTAGCCAGCAGCTGACAACCCTAACATACATGAATGCCAGCCATCAGCCACTACTGCTCACGTTAAGTGGCCGTCACATGTTAGGGAGGAAAGTGGGCAAGTTAGGGGTGTAGTGTGACTGTAGAGAGCACATTGCCGCTAGCGCAAGGGCAACTGCTGTGCACTCAGCAGCAATGTGGCAATTAGCGCAGGTGCATATAACGATACCTCTATGGGAATCGTTAGGTGCACTGATTTTAACCACACTGCGTATTCCGAGACTTCATTGTGTGCTAACAGCTGTGAACATTCTGGGTGCACCCCCGACAGTGCATGATGGTTGCACTTATGCACATTAATTTTGTTGTTAATTGCATGATAACTACACACCTTTAGTATAAGGCCCCTTAGTCTCATTTGGAGTCCACATCTTATCAGAAAAATTAACAATTCAAGAATTTACTCAAATAGGACTGTTGACAGAATTATTGATTTATCTGATAAGATGTACCTATGCATAAATGTAATGCCTTTCAGACTAGAATGGACTTATGGGGAAACTGAAAATTAGGCAAATTTTATAAACAAATATATAGAATAGATTTGGCTCAAAAGATTTACAAAATTTTGAGAAAAGAATGGCATGTTGTTCAAAATTTAGGGGTATGTTTACTAAACCATCTTAATGTTACCGGCGCTAGTTGCAGCTGCCATATAAGGAAGTGGGCGTTCCGGCGTTAAGCCGTGTATCGCGCGATAGAGGGCGCCTTGCCGTTTTCGTGCGATAGTGTGCAGCGCTGCACGTTTGCGCGCCGTAAGCCTAAGTACGTAGAAGTGCTGCAATAATAGCTACAGAGGTGTAGTACATTGGTTCATACAATACTTGCTGAGACAGCAGACATGAGTTCACTTCCTTCTGGTGCATACAATATGGCATTCCAAGACAATTCCTTTTAATGTGTGTAACGGACACATCTGAACAGTGTGTGCTGCCAATCAAAAAACCCATGCTGCAGTGCAGTAACCAGATGAAGAAGAACAATTAAGTTAAGCACTTTTTCAGTTTTGAAATCATTTTCCTTATAGATGTGAGCAATTTGACAAATCATCAAAGACGTTTAAGAATTGAACTAAGGGGTCATTGATGCGAAAAGGGCACATTATTTTGAAGACTTGATCTGGAATGTAGTGTCCGATAAGTCTGAGACCCTAAGTTCGTAGAAATTTTCTAATTACTGGAAGTTTATGATAAAATACGTGGAAAGATTTTCAAGACAGAAAGGTTATTAAATGCAAATCTAGGTAAGAGTGAAATCTACGTAATTGAGAAATCGCAATCATACAGATCAATAGAGTGTGTCAGGAAAAGGCAAACCCAACAGTAACCATGATGTAATGCACATGTAGAAGAGCTGTGTACAGCGCATATCACAGTCTGCAATTGGGACGACAGCCACATATACACAAATACACACACACAATAAAGTGTTAGGCAGTCCAAACAGCATGCAAAAGAGAAAGGAAAAGGAACCCAAAGGGCGGCAGGGGATGCTGTATATAGCAGGGCAAAATGGGGAATAGTACTGAAAAGGAGCATGTGAGAATTGAACTGGCAAATAGAAACTTGGACAGATCAGCTCAACAACAGCAAAAGCAGTCACCCAAGCATACCAACCACATGGACAGTACAAAGGAACAGCCATATGTAATGGCGAATATGCGGCACATAGGCTGCAGAAAGGGCACACTGTGCTGTACAAAGAAGCGATGGAAGGGTGTAAAGGAGAACTGACGAAGCTGCAGCCAGCTCAAGGTCAGGTTAGCACAGCACAAGTTAAAAGGAGAAGCACATGGGAATCAAACCTGCAACCTATGGTGCTCCAATGTATGTCGGTAACCACTATCCCAAACCACCACTACAGGGGGCCATGCAAATATGTTCTATAAAGGGAATGTGTGTATGGGAACCCATAACACCCTGACATGTCAGACAGCTGCCACTGTACAAGGAAGTGAGCACAGGTGGGCCATGCACATCACCAGTGAAACAAAAAATACGTGAGTCAGTGTGTTGAATCAGCAGCAGAGACAAATGTGCGTTAAAGATATATATTTTATTTTGCAAAGTTACTGGACATATTGTATATACTGTGTGTCATGATATGAAGCTAGATGTGTTACAGTGAACAAACTGAAACCACATTGAGTAGGCCAGCTACCCACATGTTGCGTACAAGTCACTGGCCCCCCCACAGATGATGAGCAGTACAGATAATATGCAGTATTCCCACACCCACCACATGCTGCTGCATTGGCCAAATGCCTTTTTTACATATGTGTGCATGTAGACAGTAGGCAGGGCATGATGACAGCCCAACACACACCAGTCATGAAGGTATAACCAAAACATATCTGCCCTCAAAAAACAGGTGGCACAAACCTGACAAAGAATATGTCTCAAAATCTGTGAAACTGCACACACACATACATATATACATGTCACAGATGTTGGATAATGCATAATATCGCAAATAAAGTGCCACATACGTCCAAAACAACACTGTGCAAATGCCAAAGCTAGATATGGTAACAGGTACAAGAGGAACATGATGCCAGATAATACAGAAAATGCAAACTATCACACATACAGAGATAATACAATGCAGGTCTGATGAAATGGGTGTTGTGAATACAGTATGCATATACATATGACATGGCACATGGAATGCACCCATGAAGGACGAACACGCACACCCACACTGACACACTGCCAAATCACTGGTGCAATGTGAGTCCCAGAATGTCATGAGATAAAGAAGACTGTGCAGACATGCATTGCTATGTCTGTAATCAATGTAGAGTGGCACATCTGTACACTAACCAAACACAGTAATCTGTACATAGAGGTTGAAAGAAAGGTCAAACATGGCCCAGTCACCGGCACAGAAGCCATACTGCCACATGCCCTGGTGTACCAACATATTCAGTCACATGCACCTGGAACGTGTACGGTAAACAATGACACAGTGATGTCCCACATGCACAGTAGCACACGTGGTGATGCCAAATAATGACCAAAGATGTTGGCGCACATCAAAGTGGTGTGGTGCTAACTATCGTGTCATGTTCAACTGCAGGGTAGCCCCACAAATACCAGAGGACCTATACAAAATCACCCCTGTGCCACACGCATGGCTGTATGCTCTTGGTGAACTAAACAGATGAGGATATCCTGTGGTGCAGGTCACACACATAGGCAACATACAGTAACACAATGTCAGATGGATGTTCAACATGCAGCAAGTATGTCAGTCTCTACTGCACACGTAGGGGCCTGTACACAGTGTCCATAGCGCAAATAGTCTCTGCAAACCAACATGTCCCATGAAGACTGTCCATGAATCCCTGGTCCTGCATACGCAAGTGACACATCCCAATCTGCCACAGCACACAAAAGGTCATGTATGTCCTCTTCGATGAACCCCACACCCAGCCAGAGCACGGCATCAATGTTGTGTAGGACAGGCCGCCGATGCCCTATGTAGCAGTCCAACATCAATGTCCATCATAGGCATGTGGGCCACACGCAGAGGTCAGCTATCCTATGCCACCATATCCCAGGGATAGCTGCATGGTCCTGTTGTGGCTTACAGACACTTGGGTGATGGTGCCTGCAGATGCAGTGTAGTCAATGTGCAGTATGTGTGTTCTGCCCTGTATCAGAAGAAGGAGAAACACTGTCATGGTATGTTGCACAGAACACCAGGGAACATTGCAGGTAGGCAGACAGCAATATGTATAGAATGCAACGCCAGGCATGAAAACATGAAATCAGCACAACACATAACACAGTGCATGTTGTGGAAATGTGGCCATTGAACCATACACGAGAGTGTCCTATGGATATGGTCATGTCCATGCACATGTCACAGAGGCGCCTCACTGCTCCACCCCATGTCCATCAGTGTTGGTGCACAGTGACCCCACAGGATAACTCCCTGAAAAACACAACAAAATGCAAGCATAGAACGGATGATGTCATTTCCAAAAGATCCAAGATGCAACCTACCGTTTGTCTGCAGAAGGTGTCTGCTAGGGACTGTCTGAGGCAGGAAAAAGCAACACCACATCACAGTGAATACAGAAGATGCCAGAGGAATGTATAGAATCACCATATCCCTATCTCCAGCTGCCGTTGGTGCATGTCCAAATTAGGGCATCATCTGTGATACTGAAATGCTGATGGACAGTGTTCTGAGGGCACACAAGAGATAGGTCAGGTCACAACATGAAACAGATGCGCACAATGGTCAACAGCAGTAGGTTACAGATAGCAGAGTCCTCAACCCTCCACAGGTGTCAAAACATCGTCCACCACATGGTAATACCAACTGTATGCACACTGTACCCTTACACACCCATGCTAGAAAAACACACACACACAGTACGTTAAGGTGAGCATGCTACCAGTAGCAAATGGCCTGTTTGTGGACAACCTGAGATCAGTGGAGATATCTCTTGGCCAAAGCAATGCTACACAGCATTTGGTTGATGTTACAATGTCATGGAGGGGTGTATGTGCGGCCCACCACCAGAACACCTAGGACGGGTGGACACACGCAGTTCTCTGGGATGTGTTCCAGAAATAGTGCTGGAGCAGATGAGCTGGGCAGGAATACATGCACCTGTGTTGTGACAACAATAATATATGGGGTTTGGGGGTGCAGCCCAAAGAGGTGAACCACAACATATGTGCATTGGACAGATGACCCCAGACATGATCTGTGGCTGACTGTCCCCACACATCATGTACCTGTATGTCCATCTACCCCATTCTCCCGCATGTTGAGTGGGGTACAGACAGCTGCCAGTGAACCACAGCACCAGGGAGGTCACACAACATATCCTGTTGAGGGATAAACACACCAGATACATACATATGTCATGTTTGAGCTGTGTAACACATACAGCACCATCACATCATCACCCCTCCTGCCCCCCAAAGCCATCTCAGTCTGGCATTTGTCCGTAACACTACAGAATTGCCCCTGCCAAATTCCCCAGTGACGTGTTAATGCTAAAAATAAAGGGCCTGTACCCCATACGCCCCATTTCATCATCTCTCTGCTTCCCCAGACACTGCTGACCACACCCGTCACCCTGATATACAGTCCGCGCATGTCCACACTGACTCTGTAACAACCCCCTGCACCCTATATCTCACCCGTCACACCTTCAGTGTGCGTTGTGATGGTCCCACCTCCCCTGTGTGCCTGCATCCATATGCTGGAACACAGGGATATTTCCTGTGTCAGAATGTTCCAGGGCTCCATACCAAATGCCGTGTTGGGGCTACCTGATCCCCTGCTGCTCAGTGCCAACTGTTTGCTGATGATTGCCAGATATATCCCAACATCCCTGAACAGCCCCTGCCAAGCCAGACCCAGAGCTATGTTTGCATGTCTGACAATTCCGGCCTGATGTATCCATGCTGCCTGAAATGGAACCTGGCCACGACCCAACATCTAAGCTCCCACCGTAAACCCCGCCCCCATATTAGGTACAGCTTGAAACACATTGCCGCACATTGACAGGCAATGTATGGGTGTCTGTGACCCCTCCCTCTCCTCCCCCACACATACACATCATGTAGCTAACACATGCAGTGTCACTCCAGGTAACATGAGCTAAATCCCCCCCATCCTCCCTTAACACACAAATAAATTGTGAATGCACCCCTCAGTCACCCCCCGATCTGCTAACTGTATCTCACACCTTGCTGTTATCCCCTTGAATCAGCTGTGTCTGCCCCAAACCAACCAACATGCCGCTGCATGGCTCATCATCTGCCAGCCGCGCCATGACCATAATACTGCTTCTGTCAAATCACCTCACTGGCTCACAATTCGTGTATGCATCCAGGTGTAGGTTACCCCGCTGAGCAAATGATGCAGTACCTGTGTGTATACGCTGTACCTCCCCTCCAGAATATTAACTCCTGCCAATACTACTACCACTGAGCATGTGCATACTGTTTCCAGTCATACACAGCACTGTATACAAACATGTAACGCACAGTCTGTGCCAATCAGTGTATGTCATGTGACCAATGCTCCAATATCCCCCATCGAGGCATCCACATGTCTAGGCAAATGGTGCCACCTATGTCCCGCGTTCCTACTGCTGGCCACACACCACACTCCATTTACCATGCTGCATCCACAGATGGAACCAACAACCTGCGTGGGATGGCCAGCCATGTCCCCATTCCCCAACCACATCCCTGTGTACGGTAGCGTACCCACCTAGGGCAGGCAATCCAGTCTCAGCTGACCGCCGTGCATCCTCAGTTATCCCCTAAACACCCTGCCTGTGTTCCCCTTGACTACCCTGAATGCTATGATGGGCAGGGAATGTCTCCCAGATGTCTGTGTAGTGTTGCGTATGACTGGTATGGCTATACAAATGTTCAACAGTAGTAGTAGTACATATGCCTAGATACCAATGTAAGATCCAACATATGAAGTACATACATGAGAAGACAGCCGCAATCAGCTGGTGCCTGGCTGCCATGCCCTCACGTGTGTCCCCACAGCCACATACAGGACGGCACGTAGGATCATCTTCAGGATCCTTATTAATTTGGACTGGGAGATTATGCCTGAGAGCAATGTTGTGCAGTATGCAACAGGCCAGAATAATCTTTGCCACAGTCATGGGTTTGTATTGTAAGGCCCCGCCGGTCCTATCCAGATACCTGAAGCGACTTTTCAAAACGCCAAAGGTGCGCTCGATGACTGAGCGGCTGGAGGCATGGGCCTCATTTACCTCCTCTCTGCACGTGTCCGCGGCAGACGCACAGAGGTCAGCTACCAGGGACGACACCCATATCCTGCATCACCTGTAGAGAAATAGTAGAAATGTAAAGCAGAGGCTGAGCCACACACACATGCACACAAGCATGTACATATAAACCAACAGCACAGACAGGTCTCCCATGAACATGTTACAGCACATGCTGACACACAACATGTATGTGGCAGCATCTGGAAGTGTGAGACAGGGACCACGGGGTGGGGGTAATGTTTCGCAAAACACATCAGCTTTAACCCACAATAACACATGCCTAAACACCCGTAGCCAAAAGGTAGTAGTGCCAGCTGCAAAATCAGCAGCCACACACATGGCAATGCGCCCTTGACAAGGTTAGTGATGCACACATTTGCAAGCATGTGATAGCCATGAGACTGCCCACACACATGGTTTGGAACGGGAAAAGGTCCTTGAGTTGCCCCGAGAGGATGTCCAACACAACAATATACTGTAGAATATACGTGGTACATACATGTGTCCTGTAATATGCCCACACAAAGCACACAATGTGAAATGGCCAGATATCTCATAGGTGAAGGTACCACCAACACAAAACACCGTACCAAAGAGGAGCGTGAAGGGAAGTGCCCCCCCCCCGGACACACCCAAATGACACACAAACACAACTGTGGTCACCGTGCAAACACAGACATGTGCGCTTATGTGTACCCAGAGGAACACCATGTGCATGTCTGAACAGAGAAATACCCACCCAGCAGTATACAGTCCTCATATTGCCCTGCCTCAAACTGTCCGAATAGTGCTGAGTGATGCAGGATAAACGAGTCATGGGTGGACCCTGAAAACCTAGGGACCACATTCAGAATATGCATATTTGCATCACATACAACCTGAACATTCAGGGAATGGTAGTGTTTGTGGTTGCGGAACACTGCCTCCTTGTCTCCGGGCAGGACCAGGGCAACATGTGTGAAATCAATAGCTCCCATCACATGTGGTATCCCTGCAACCTCTTCAAAGGCCTGGTTCAGGGTCCCCCACTGTTGCCTAGTGTTGGGAATTGCAATGTAATTCCCCACCCGGCTCACCATGGCATGCAGTACCTGTTAGAGACAGTGTGAGAAGGTGGGGCGGCTCATGCCACCCACTGCAGCCACAGATGACTGGAACCAGCCAGAGGCAAAGAAATGTAGGGCAGCCAGGAGCTTGACCAAGCCCAGTATGGCATGTGACTGACTGGTCAGGGGCTCGAGGTCAGGTCTGAGATCCTCAAAAAGCTCCCTAATAGCTACTGTGTCCAGACCATACAGGGAGATCACCTGATCATCATGCATGTCCTGGAGCTGGGCCCTGGGCCTGTAGAGGTGAGCCTGGCAAGGGCGCAGCTCGGCACGCCTCCTGCGCCATGCCAGCTCAGCCCTAGCTTGCATGGCCTCCACAGCTGCAGGTCGGAGTTGCAGCGGGTCTGCACCCATGCCCTGTGCCGCAGCACCATGGACAACATCACCTGCGTCAGGCAAACGTGGGTCCTGAGCACCCCCCAATGCACCTGCAGCCACCACAAAGGCAGCATCAGCAAAAAGAGGTACCACAGACAGAGGGTTTCACTCGCCTCACCCATGCCCCACCAACACTGCCCTCTACCTGTCCTTCACCTCACCCCCTGTACCCTACGCCTGCTCACCACCTCACCTGCTCCCCATCACCCCAACACCACTTCCCGCCTGCTGCTCACCTCACCCCCCCCCCGGCACATCACCCCACCACACCTCACCTCACCACACCGCACATCACCCCACCGCACCTCACCACACCCCACCTCACCTCACTGCCCCCGACTGCACCTCACCCCATTGAACCTCACCTCGCCACACCACACCTCATCCCACCGCACCCCACCGCACCTCACCACACCCCACCTCACCGCACCTCACCTCACCCCACCTCCCCCCACCTCATCTCACCCCACCGTACCTCACCTCACCTGCTGTACACCTGATAAATACCTCACCTCGCCTGCTCTACACCTCGCCTACACAAACCCCTCAGTGTGTACCACGTATGCATCACAAGTTAAGTACCTTTCATCCGATGTGCATCTGTGCACGCATTGCACCCGCGTCGCAGGTTGCGCATGTGCATAAGGGCTGACCGTGATCCGTGTGCATGTGTTGCGCAGGACTCTGCGCATGCATACATCATACAAAGCGTGCATGCGTGGGATCATGCACATGCAACCTTTGGTGGCGCCATCCGCTGCGTGGGCAGCTAATCACAGGCATCATGCACAGAACCCCCTCATTCAGCAGCCCCTAGCACAGCGCATGCATAACACGTGCATCGCATGCACCGCTGTGTATGTGTGAGTGGCGCGTGTGTGTCACCACGCATGCGCAAATAGCATACATGTGTCACAATGCATACGCACATAGCATACACGTGCCACAGCGCATGTGCACATAGCACACACGCGCCACAGCACATGCACAACATGCTTAACCCTGCACCCTCGAGTCAAATGCATAAAAAGGCCTCCACACGTGATAAACGCCAAGGGTTTTGTGTAGGCGAGGTGAAGAGCAGGCGTGGAGAGCAATCGGTCAGGGTGATAGCAAGGGCGGAGAGGAGAGGAAAGGTAAGGAGAGCAGCAGGTGTGAGGGAGAGGTGTGTTGAGGAGCAGGCGTGAGGGTGATGAGGTGAGAGGAGGTGCAGTGAAGAGGGAGAGGAGGAGGTGAGGAGGGGAGCAGGGGAGAGTGAGCGAAGGGCAGGCGAGCAGCAGGGGAGGAAATAGTAGGCAAGGGCTGGGAGAGGTGGGAATGTGTGACAGGGAGGAAGACGCCACAGGGAGCAGGGGGATGGAGCGACAGGCCATGGCAGGAGGGGATGAGGGGGAAACCCCTGTACAGCGGTCCACAGGGGCGGCACGGGTGGGTGGGCCTGAGGTGGAGGCTGCAGAGCCATCGGGTGTGTCACAGCCCACACAGGGGCAGCCTGAGAGACCACCCAGTGCCAAATGGAGGCGTGTCCCAGTGCCAGCGGAGGAACAGAGGAGAGCAGTTAGATTCAGCCAGCAGGAGAATCACATCCTGCTGGCCAGTGTGCTGAAGCGCTATGAGGTGCTCTATGGGCGGCAGAGCTCTAGCACCATGGTGGGGACATGCATACATGTGTGGGAGGAGGTACAGGAAGCCATAGCGCAGGCTGGGGCCCACCCAGGGACCTGGACAGTCTCAGAAAAAGATTCAACAACATCAAGCATGGTGTCCGTGTGCACATGGTGGCGGAGAGGCGACATGCCATGGGCACCGGTGGGGGTACCCCCTTTGTCCTAACCCTGTCACCCCTGGAGCAGCAGCTGACAGACAGGCTTGGTCCCATCTACCTGCATGGACTTCCTGAAACGCTGGACACTGCCCATCCACAGGCAGGTGGGTCTGAGATATGCAGCACACGTACAGCTCACAGCTCAGCACATGCTGGCCATGGACAGGATGGTGGAGGGGGCTATGTCCCATGAACAAGTGTACCCCAACACAGGCAAATGGGGGCCCCACCACCAACAAAACCTGGCAAGGTCTCTACAGGGTGGTTGTGACAGGCACCTGTGGCTGTGTCCATGACAGCCACAGTCCTGGACATGGTAGCACACTGAACAGGTGAGCAGCACTGTTGGGGGGAGGGGGGCAGGGGGCAGTCCATCACCCAGGTGGATAGCCCCCCCCTCCACTATGCAAAAGAGGAAAGGAGCACCATACATACGGGGGGGCCCAACACCCTCCCCCCTATTATCCCAGCACATGCAGCAGCTGATTGTACCTGGCATATAGGTCACACTGAAACATCATACATCTGCAGCCAGTCATGCAGCACAATATGACAGGGGGGAGCGTACAAGACGGACATACATCTAGCCTAACACACATTGACCTAGGGGGGCCCCGCACACTCCACCAATAGCAGCTATGACGTGTGTCTGACATTACCTGTCCATAGACATATCCCAGAACAGTGACAGAGAACGGCCACCCACACTGAGAATATGAGGTAGATGCAAACCAACGCCAACCACCACATCACACACATATACACATACTACCCTGTCAGTGGCCAACATACAGTAGGGATCCCCCATACACCATCCCAAGACATTGGGGTGCACCTCCCCAAACCTTCCACAACTGCACCTATCCCAACCCCCACACCACCTGGGGCCAGCTCCTATACAGGTAACGCAGTGCCACAGACATATTCCCATGACCCCCAACCACGGTGCAACCCCATGCACAGCAGCGCTCCACCCATCTCCCAAAACAATCCACCACCCCCAGAGTACTGGATAACTGTCCACCCACACCGCACTGTGGCTACCACAGCGGCAGTCCCCACACATATCTGCCTGACCCAGACACATGCTGCATCACGTGCCATGCATACCACACAGGCCAATGCATAGATATCACTCACACACACCATGACAGTCCACACTCACAGTCAGGGCTCACACACGCACCCCGGCCACATGTCGCACTGTGCCCACATCACATGTCACCCACACAGTGCATACCTAGTGCTGCACACAGTGGGCACGGCACCTGCCACCCCATCCCCCCCAAACACAATATCAAATGTGGCACAGCTCCAACAGCGCAAGAGGCTGCCCCTCCCCCCATGGCCAGGTGCAGCACATTGTACTGTGATAAGGAAGCTTATCATAGCTCAGGTAGGAGCTATAGAAAAGATGATGTGACTCTGAACAAGCAACCTGTCAGTTCTGGTAGAAGCAAGAAAACAGAGTTTTCACATAAAAGACTACCAGTCCCAGAATGCACCAGGTTTCCAGCAGCCATGAGAGGGGCTGAAGTGAGAGAATGTGTGTGCAATCAAGAGAGCTATGAGGTAATCCCTAAGCACTCATCTCAAAGGGCAGGGCCTGATTCAAGACAGCTGCGCTGTGTTAGGGAGCAGCACACATTAGGAAAGAATAAGAATAGAGCTTATTCTTCAGATAACAGCTACAGAGGGAGGAAGAGATACAGAGACAGCAACGGCTACAAGCACCAGTATCACCTGGAGAAACAGAAGCCAAGCCAAGCAGATAGAGAGAGAAGGAAACTCTCTGGAAGGAAGAGAAGAAAGGCCATTGGAAGGTCTGGGAGATTCCAAGGCAGTACTCATACTGGGAGGTATTCCAAAAGCCAGCAGAGTCCATTGGACTGGATTCAGCCAGAGGAATGGAGTGGCAGAGATAGGAATCACCAGTGGCTACCTGGAAGAGAGAAGACTGCATGTGGAAGGGACTTTCAGACCAAGGCCAGAAGGTATGTGAGAGAAGATCCAGCGTCCAGGGATCAAGATTGGAAGGCTGGACATCAGAATTGGATTACATATTGGCCAGGCTATATAGAGAGAAATAATGATAGCAGGAGAGGCTCAGGTATGAACACTGATCCAGACCCTATCTATAATAGAGAATGGCAGCAAGGGAATAAGCATTCTCATGATAGTGCCTTAATGAAAGACTCATCTGTGCCAATGTATGATATTGACCCTATGATTGTTGATGCAGGGGGAAATACAGCAGATGAAACTATTTACATGGACTGTTCTTTATCTAAATGCTATTGCTAGTTTTCTATGAGCAAACACATCAGCCATCACAAAGAAACCTAACTTTGTTCTTTATTTCCACTGCAAACAGCTCTTAAAGCAGGATTTGGGCTCACACAGTAGCAGCCAGCCAGCTAAAGGCTTTCAGCTGGTCCATTGATAGTAATTAGGGCTGCACCTGATTGTGTGTGTGAGCAAGGGAGAATCACTGCTGAGATCTGCATGGAAAATAAGCAGAAGTTAACCTAACCAGCAAAGTTTATTCTTTTCTTTGTGCCTTTGTATTTGGTAATTATTTGCTAAGAACACATTAGCTAATTGCCTGACAAGCTGAAGGTTGTTTTCTGGTTTACTTTGTGACTTTTTGTTATCCATTTAAACACTGCAAGCAAGTAACCTCATTTATAGTGCTATCAAGCATACATGTGCTGGGTGAATTAAACCCCATCAATAAAAGAAGTATTTTATTGATCTTACCACTTGGTTTCACAACTCAAATTATTGTCATCAGCTGTGTTTGGGAGTGAATGAACTACAATACCCACAATACCTTGCAAGAATCATATGAATATATGCATCGTCAAGATTGTGTAAGTTCTCACCCTAGGCAGCCGTCTGACAGTACGTACATGTGTCCTCCCCAGTGTAGGTGCAGGGACAGCAGTTACAGGTGGACAACACATTGCTGCTGGTGGTGATGTACTACACAGGTGTACATATGTGCACTGCGCAAAGCCATCTTTGATGTGTACCCTGTTACACACCCCCTGGTGACATCCAGGCCATGGAGGTGTATGAGGAGGTGTATGTGCCAGAGACAGAGGATGCTGAGGGGCCAGGGGTCGACGAGTCTGAGGTCACGGCCAGCAATGGTGTTGGGACCCCAGGGACCAATGTGGTGGCCAAGGCAGAGAACGGGGCAGAGGATGTCCACACACCACTGGGGTCCTCCAGCAGCAGCACAATGGCTGTGGAGTGCACGGAGATAGAGGGGAGTTGGCACACACTGCAGGCACTGGGGACATCAGGCACCCCACCCACCAGCATGGAAGTGATCCTGGCAGAGCTGCGGGCTCATACAGCCTCATCAAGGCAAGATGCTGAAGGTGAGTAACAGAATAAACAGCATACCCCTTGGGATGTGGCGTAACAGTCACGATGGCATTCCATGTGCTCCCCAATATAATGACACCATAGCACGTGTTTTTGTCTGTTATGTGGGGGTCTGTGCCATGTGCGATCCCCCCTCTGGTAGCATGGGTCGTCTTTGATATCCTTTTAATGAGCTCATACATCCGCTCACTATTCACCTCCATATACCCCAAGGAGGCGTACAGCAGTCAACACTTATCCCAGATCACCTAGACAGCTTACGCGGCAGACCCCTCTTTCTGGGTGATAGTACCTAGCGTAGATAGTTGTAGTACTCAGTACTGTGCATCAGGCTCAGAGCAAATAGCACACCCCAGATATATATCTGTGTGCCATGAACCCCACTGTCCCCGGCCTATCTCATATGACCAGTATGCAGCTCAATCATTGACCCACTGACCTGCAACATAGGACCATGTGTTCTATCTGGGATTCCCATGACCCTCCATCAGTATCATTTCCTGGTCTGTGGATGCATCATGGGACACACAGATGTCAACATGGTACTGTGTCGCTAATTGTCGCGTGCATGATTGGTCTGAGGACTGGTCTGTTGTGATACGCCAGACATGTGCATGAGCCATGGTGGAAGGTGCAACACATGTCTCACAAATCACTTTGTGTCTCACCCCAGGCACTCGTCAGACTCTGATGGCCATTCAGGAGGAGCTGAGCCAGCTGAGTGCCACAGCTGAGGTGGTGGCAGTGGCGCTACTTCGGATTGCGGATGCCCAGGAGGCCATGGCTGGGCGTCCCCAGCAGCCAGCCCCAGCCCCAGAGGCAGCACCAGTGGAACCAGAACAACGGCGTGGCTTGGGCCGTGGTCGCCGTGGACATGGGCAGCCACACAGGTCTTGACTGCAGGAAACAGGTCACTGTGTGTCAATAAAGATGACTAAACCTGATTATACCTATGTGCATGTCCCAGTGTTTGCCACTATGCTTCCCTGGGTACCCTGTCCCCCATCTTATCACCCTGGTCACATGTGCCTCCCCATTTCCCTTAGGGGTAGTGTGTCTGCACTACCACCAATCAACGCACATATGTTATACCATGCCCTGTGTGCCATGCACCATGCCATGTGTGCACCCTTCTACCTATGTGTGGGGGTATACCCTACCTCTCCCGTTAAGCAGGCATATGTTTATGGTGGTACATATATGTTTCACAGATCTGTCACTCTCTCACACCCCATATCCTCTCCATTGGCCCACCCACATGTGTGACCATTCCCTCTGACACACACCAGGATCCACGTGGCTGTTGAGTCGCAGATGCTTGAGGAAGACACAGGCAGACAAAGGTAACTGGCTACATTCAGTTGTTCACTCTCTCCCTGCGCCTGTAGTGAGCTGCTGCTCCCCCTCCAGACCAACATCCACCTGTCTTGGCCTCCCAAGCTATCCCCCTGAGCAACTCCTGGGTACAGCAGTCCGTCTTATCCTTCCTGCCACATGCCTACTGCTAGCCTTTCCCTTAATCCTCCTACGAGTATGATGCATCAGATATGCAGCCTACACATCACAGGCAGTATGCATGTGACCATAGCTGTTGGAACACACAGCACAGCGGTACATCACAGGGGCACCAGGGGACACAGATGCCTGCGCACATAATCAGCCCCCACACCTGAGTGTGGAGACGGTCCATATATGTTACCTAGGTCTACCACACATACACATAGGGATCTACACACATGTCCCATGCTCACTTCACCAGTCTGTTTGTAAGGGAGACACATGACCATTGGGATGTATTAACCAAACTGTATTTAAAAACAACATTGGATAAGGTACAGTCATCTGTTGGAGGAGTAGCCTAGTGTTTAGAGCAACTGCCTAGAACCCAGATGATCAAGGGTTAGATTCCCACTGGCACTCCTTGTGGCTTTGGGCAGGTAACCTTACCCTCCATTGCCCTGGAAGAAAAGGCTAGCATTCTACTTCCAGTACCATATTGCCCAGAAAACCCAAAGGTAGCTGGGTCGCTATGAGTCAACACTGACTTGCTGGCACTAAAACGACACTAAAATGTCACCTGCAACCCACATGTTGGGTCCCGGGAGACAGGACAGCACAGGGCACTTGTGTGGGAACCACAGGGACTATCACACACTCCTGGGACGCCCATCAAGGGATGGCTGCCGAGATGCACCGCCCATACCAGCCACATGCTGCATGTGCATCTCGGCAGCCATCCACTGAATGGCGCTTGCCAGCCACCAGCATCCCATCCATTGCCACATACAGGTCCCGGACGTACCTGCCATCACATACAGACAAGGTGCCCGGTGTCTGTATGGTGGCATGTGCGTGGGTCCTGTCTGTGGCAATGGGTGGCGTAGCTACACCCAGACGGGCACCATCGCCGCACATGCTGGCAGGGACCCACAGTCTCCTGTGCTGTACTAGGTGATTTTTACAGTGAACGATTTCTTGACGCGATCGGTGCATAAATAAATGCATGATTATATAAACAACGTGGCCTTGGAATTTACATATATTTATGTGCTCTCGGTCAAACGGGCATTATTTTAGTTTGCTTTTTCAACAATCCATCAGTACGGTGTCTTGAGGTTTGTTGCAATATTTTAAATCTACTCCAAGGTATTGGTTCTATATAGTACAGTTAAGGAATCTATATATTTTAATTTATTCATTCATGAATAAACCTTGTGTCAAAGGGGATAAATACACATAACATATATATACTAGTGCATAATAGCAATAATTTATTCTTGTATACTACATTGGGCAGCTTTTACAGTTCCAATATCACATTATACAGTTCACCTTATTCCACCGATTCCAGTAATTGTGTTGGTTTCATAACTTTTATTACAATTTTTAAATAATACAAGTACTTCCCCCCTCCCCCCCCCCTTTTTTAGTTACAAAAGTTTTTTTATGGTTTTCCAACCATGGTGTACATATTCATATATATATATGTCTTCTTTTTGTTTCCATGAAAGATATAGAAGGTACTAAAAGTACAAGAGCACCCAGAGGTATGTTCCTGATAGTTTTTAATAGTTTTTATGCTGGTTACAGTTTATATTTATGATCCATTTTTATGTTCACATTTGTGGTATGTTGATTTTTAGGTTTCATATTTACTTATCATTTATATATTTATTTATATTATTTATGTATTTATTCATAAATTAGTTCTGAATTCTAATATAATTTATGTGTTTGTAATATAGTTTTATGATTATACATGGATATTAATAAGTTTCTGGTATCTCTTATCAATTTGAGGTTCAATTCGTTTTTATTTGTTTTTTTATTAGTTTTTTAATGTAATTTTGATTATATTTATGTTTTTAATTTTATATATGTTTTTAGTTTAAGCCATTTCTGCCCCTGATGAAGGCAACGAAACACGGCCTGTGTCGGGCCAGTGGCTTTGATGAATAATAAAGATCATTCTTCCTATCAACTCCGCTGTAATCAGGTCCAGGCACTCCTGGAGTTATAGCAGAGTTGTGAAACCCCAACTGATGCACTTAATCTAACACCAGGATCTCTAATAGCCCTCTGTCATCAGGTCCAAGGCCTCCTGGGGTTAGGACAGAGCTGTGAGCATGAAACAGATGCAGGTACCCTGACACCAGGATCTCTAATAGACCTCTGCCATCAGGTCCAGGGCCTCCAGGGGTTAGGGTAGAGCTGTGATACCCCAGATGATGCACTTAACCTAACACCAGGATCTCTAATAGCCCTCTGTCATCAGGTCCAGGCAGGGCCGGATTTACCTTGAGTGAGGCCCTACGCCAACAAAAATTGTGGGCCCCCAGCAGGGGCGGCCCAAGGGGGGTGCGGGGCCTCATTTGCATAAGGGGCCTCATTTGCATAAATATTTGCATAATGTTACCATATACTAACTTTTAGTAAACGTGCCTCTTAATGAGTGTATGGATAAAGAAAGACTAAAAGATTTCTACATTACTATAATCCAGTGCCAACCCATAGCAAACCCGCCGTATCCTAACAGCACTACCAGGACTCACAAAGCACCATACTCTACCAATCAAAAGGCAACACTGCAAATATTAAACCAATACATTTCAGAGAACAAGAATACATGACCTACTGGGGAAAGAGAACAAGTGGCAATGTCAAATAGGAATTATATAAACAGAACACCTCAGCTCAGTTACACATGCAGAACATAGACCATCACCAAACAAGTAATCACAATTTAGAAACAGGAAGACAATAATTAAACTGGGAATCCCAAAAGCCAAACTTGGAATGTACAACACTGTAGAAATAAAACTATACATTAATTTGCTCTTGTACTAAACAAAGCGCAGACGTTAATGATGCACATTTACCAGAGCTGACATATTCCAATTAATAAATTCAAAA
This sequence comes from Ichthyophis bannanicus, assembly GCA_033557465.1. NCBI lineage: Eukaryota > Metazoa > Chordata > Amphibia > Gymnophiona > Ichthyophiidae > Ichthyophis > Ichthyophis bannanicus. The sequence goes on from CM066031.1 coordinate 1,600,776,567, forward strand.
TAAAGAGATATTTTTCTACCTTTTGTGCATTTTTTTTCAGCTGCAATTGCTCCAGCCACTTTCTTCTGGTTTCTTCGTGTCTTCTGCTAACTCTCCATCGTCTGCTGTCCATTTGTCCTTTCTTCTCTCTTCTAGTTTTTTTCCATTCTCTCTCTACATCTGCTTTAACATACTAATCTTTCTCCTTTTGCTCTTTCCTCATTCCTATTTCATCCACTCAAATTTTACCCCTCCATCCTCAATCCCCACTTACTCTCCCAATACCCGGCCAATTGTAGATTTTTTATCCCTCCCACACAAAATATTTTTCCCTTCTCCATTTTACTCTTCCAGCCCCATCCCATTCTAATCCTCCCACAACATCAGCTCCCTTCTAGTTTCAGCCTCACCCAGCATCCATTCCCTTCTAGTCCCTGCATCAGCCCATTTCCAGTCCTAGCCACCCATCAGCCCATTTCCAGTCCTAGCAACCCCCCAACCCAATACCAATCCTAGACCCCCATCAACCCACTTCCAGTCCTAACCCCCCATCACCCCATTTTCAGTTTAAGCCCCCCCTATAACCCATTACCAGTCCTAACCCCCCATCAGCCCACTTCCAGTCCTAACTCCATTAGCCCACCTCCAGTCTTAACCCCCCAGCCCATTTCCAGTCCTAGCCCCCCATTGCCCATTACCAGACAGCCTCCATCAGCCCACAGCCCATTATCAGTCTTAACCCCCCTCATAGCCCATTACCAGTTCTAACCCCCCCCAACAGCCCACAGCCCATTATCAGTCTTAACCCCCCCATAGCCCATTACCAGTTCTAACCCCCCAACAGCCCACAGCCCATTACCAGTCCTAACCCCATCCGCCCACCTCCTGTCTTAACCCCCCCCAGCCCATTTCCAGTCCTTGCCCCCCCCCATAGCCCATTACCAGACAGCCCCCATCAGCCCACAGCCCATTATCAGTCTTAACCCCCCCCCATAGCCCATTACCAGTCCTAACCCCCCCAGCCCATTTCCAGTCCTACCCCCCCCCCCCCCCATCGGCTCAAGTAAAATAAAATTTTAAAAAAGCAAAACCGCTGGCTGCTATCAAGGCCGTGGCAGCATGGACGGTCCCGCAGGGCCCCCTCTGCCCTGCCGAATCCCTCCCTCCGCGACGGCTTTGAGAGGCGTGAAGGGAGAGTGTCTCCCTCGCGTCTCTGTTAAGCCCGGAGGGGCTCAGCCGGGGATTCGGCAGGGTAGAGGGGGCCCCGCAGGAACGTCCATGCTGCCGCGGCAGCTTTTTGTGGGCCCTTGCCAGCTGTGGGCCCTACGCCATGGCGTACATGGCGTATAGGTAAATCTGGCCCTGGGTCCAGGGCCTCCTGGGGTTAGGGCAGAGCTGTGAGACTGAAACAGATGCAGTTAACCTAACACCAGGATCTATGCTAGACCTCTTTAGCCATGTGTGACACCTCCTGGGGATAGAGCAGACATCTGAGACCACATCACATGCAGGTAACATAACACCAGGATGTGTAATAGATCTGTGTCATCAGGTCTGGGAGCCTTCTGGGGATAGGGCAGGATTGCAATCCACACCATACGCATCTACAGTGGCAACAGCTTGGCCCACAGACTGGTATTTCCACCATGTTCTGTATGTATGATATGTGATGCTTGCTGTATATTGTGTTGCACAACCGCCATTGTGTGACCTGTCCCCATACACTTACTTCACGTGGGTAGTCGGCAGATCGGTTGTACTGCCTGGTGAGGCGCACCCATGCCCTCCTCACCCGTGCAAGGTCCTGCCTTTTTGATGCGCCCAGGAACAGATGGCTCTGTCTGGTGCAGATTAATTCTCACAGGATACTGAGTTCCCTCTGGATAAATGTGGGCTTCTGTGAACAGCTGTCCATTTTTTCTCTCTAGAGATAGCGCGTGTACGTTCGCGATGCATGTGCGACGGCTCGATGATGCACATAGCGCATTCACCATGTCGCACATGTACACGCTATATCTCGCAGTATTACGCACCACCTGGCGCAATTACGGCACACAGCACACGTGGGATTTTGACGTCCAGAACACGTCATAGCATTCTTCTCAGAACATTGAAATGTGCCGCTAACGGTATGGGCTGCTTCTCCAGTCCCCTTACACCTGATCTTGCTGCCACGCTCCAACTACAATATCCCAGTCACTGCCCTATGCCCTATGCAGATGCATCCTGGATACATGGCCCTGTAGGGGCCATACAAACAAAACCTTGCTCATCATTATGCACATTGGAGGTGGGACAATGGAAACAGTGCAACACTGGGGGCTCAGTGGGGCGTGGCAGCCACAAAACAATGGACACACATACACAGAATACCACACCTATTTGAGCATTATGCACAGATAGCAGTGGTTGGCAGCCCTGTGCACAACACCAGTCATGGGCTTCGTGCAGGCATTGGTAGGGTAATCAATACTGTTAGGGACACTCTCCATGGTGGTACACACTGTCAGATATGGATGAGGGGGCACACACCACATGCATCAGTGAGGTTGCTATGATGGATCTCTGTTAAGGGTTGTGTTTAAGTTACAATTTGTTGCCTTTCTCACAGTTTCTCCGGTTTCGCAGAAATTGTTCCGATACAGAAGAATTTAAGCGACAGGCAAAACATCTGACCAAGAATTTTTTGCACAGAGGGTATCCGTACAAAATAGTGTCGCGAGCCTACAAGAGAGCTCTATATAATCATAAGCCCCTATTGCTCAGTGATACTTCTAGTAAGAAGCGAGTATTACAAGAACCGACACATGTAAATCTAGTGACAGGTTTTTCCCCACTTAGTAATTATATACAAAAATTTTTAAATAAGCACATGAATGTCTTAAGAATTGTTCCTAGACTGACAGATAAACATATTAGGTGTGTATGGCGGAGAGGTCGCACATTAAAAGATAGATTAAGTCCGGCGACGCTTCCCCCTTTAGTACCACGGGTTATGTCTGGCAGTCATAAGAAGTGTGGTCATTGTGAAATGTGTCCAATGATGCTAGAATCGGATGTGTTTGAATGTGGAAGAATTAAGTATCAACTTAGGTCACACACTAGTTGCGAGTCAAGAGCAGTGGTGTATGGAATTCGCTGCCCTTGCAGCTTATGGTATATTGGAAAAACGATACGCTCACTGAAAACGGAGCTGAGAGAACACAAAAGCCGTCTAAAATGTGCAAAACTGGAAGCACCAATGGTCTCGCACTGTATGGAGAAGGGTCATATATTTCCACAATTGAGTTGTATTGTAATTGAACAAGTGTTCGAAGGTTCAAGAGGTAGGACGTTGGATGAAATCCTTTTAAAGAAAGAACAACAATGGATTTTTAAACTGAATACAGTGACTCCTTTAGGAATGAATATTGAAATAGATTGGAAGGCTTGTACATGATTTACATCGAGTGTCTTGCACCATCTGAAAGGCATGTTAATAATTGTACTATTAAGTGTTTGAAAATTAGAGAGCCCAATGGGACATAACCGGAAGTATGAAGAACAGGTGAAGGTAATAGTTATAAGAGGCAGAGTGTCGAGGTAGTCCGCATGCGCGGCGTTTTTGTGTGAAGGTTGATCAGTTCAACAAGAATACATTCTAAAGTTTATTGGAACACGGGCAGCATCTAACTATAGTAAGTGAATTAACAAGAATATTTTGATTTTATATTTTTTTAGTACAATGAGAGTTTTTAGAGTATAGAGCACGGGATGAAGAGTTGTCACTTTTGGTTTTGTAGAGCACTAAGAAGGGAAGGAGAATATGATCCCCTGAAGAAACTGTAGGCAGTGAAACGCCTCAGAGGTGCCCTGTAAGAGCGTCGGGATCTGGGATCTATGTTACTGAAGATACACACGGTGGTGAATTTTGAAAGTTATAAAAGCCTGCAGCTAAGTGACGAAACATTTATAACAACATCTTTCCATTTTTTGATTGTCATTGAATATGTCACTAAACTGAAATATATCTGAGAACAAGCGATATAGTAGCTGAGTGTAAGAAATTAAGAAAATAAGAAAAACAGAAAAAAACGAGCCAGTTTCCATTATTAAGGTCGTTGATGCAAATAAGCACTAATGGCTAGACTTTGTCAGCCAATTGCGCTATGAGAAGTCTGAGACCTTTGGAAACAGGTTTAGGCTTTATTTACAACAGTGACACTAAACAAGTTTGTTTTGAATATTGTTTAAGTTGAACGCATCATTATAAAAAAAGTTTTTGACTCTATACGTTCAAGAAGTGACCGCATTAATTTGACAATTTGTTATCTGACATTGGTCATGGCTACCTTTTGATGTATATGGGATGTGTTTCCATGTTTATGATGGCATTGCTAAGGTATGCAAGTGCTAGTAGTGGGGGCTGGCATTATGCACAGGACACAACAGCCTGCCTTTTCATTCTACTTTGGATGGTGGAGCTTGTGGGTGTGTGTGTTTGTGCCCCTGTTGGGTGATGCTCTGGGGCAGAGGTTCACAAGTCCAGTCCTGGTGGTTCGGACAGGATTCAAGTTGTCAGTCTGTCCCTACTGAATATGCATGAGGTACATTTACATACAATGGGGACAGTTCCTTCAAATGCATCTCATGCATATTTTTAGTTTGGACAGCCTGACAACCTGAATGGTGTTTGCCCTCCGGAACTGGGGTTGCCACCATATGCTCTGGGGAGTGCACATTATTATTGTGTATGTTCTCTGTAGGGTAAAATATTGGGACATGGTCTTCAGGAGCCACAGCTGGGGCTTGAGACTGTAATCTTCTGCCCCTGTACACACTGTTTGGTGCAGTACACACTGACTGTGTGTACTGCACCAAACTGTTGTCACAGAGGTAGTTCCTTCCCAGTGGGTACCATTACTGTTCGTCTGACAGACCTTGTCTGTTGGACTGCATGCCACCCACCTGGACAGGGCTTGGCCTTGGTCTGCTGTGGGCAGATACCACTGCCCCCTCCACTGCCAGCACCCCTATGCCACCATGCTGACATGCTGTTCTGCCGGTTGTGCTGGTGGTGCGCAGTCGTAGATCATCTAGTGTGCCGTTAGGCAGCTGCCTATGGTGTGGTTTCTTGGGTGGTGGTGCCTACATGGACATGCACGCTTCCCCACTGCACTGCCTCCCAATGTTCTGTGGCCTTTGGGGTACCTGCTGGTTGATGTCCATTGGGGCAATGTATGACACACACTCGTGGGCATGTTTGCCCTTGGTCAGTTGATGTCTTGCTGTTTTTCTGTTTCTGTGTTCCTATGTGCCACCTCGGCATCTGCCTGGTCCACCCTGTGCCCCAGCTGCTCCACTGCATGTCCCGCCTTCAGCCCCCTGTGCCCCATTTGCAGCCTCACTGTCGTGCCCTCTCGTACTTGGCCACTATGCTGCTGCTGCTGCACATTTATCACTACTATCACTTTTCTTGGTTTCCCTGCCCTTGCTGTACATTGCTAACTGAAATGCTTTCTCTCTCGTGCAAATGTGCCTCTAGCGCGAGGTTTTCACTGGCGCTAATTTTCAGACCTTCATTTCACGGCGTTAATATGCATGGGGCCTCTCCCCACCCACTCTCCGCCCATTGACCCCTTATCTTCGCCCCTGGGGAGCCGTACTCCGCCCTCTGGGAAGCCTTCCTACACCCTCTGCGCACCTTAACGCCGCCGGACACATTATCACACGATACGTGACGTTCTCACATGATAATGCGCCATTATCGCACGCTAACATCACGTATCGCGCAATAACATCGCAGCTGCGACGTTAGTGCATTTAGTAAACATACCCCTTAGTGTTTTAAAAATCACAGTTTAACGATTGCATACAACAGAGGATGCAATATTAACAACACATTGATTCCTTCTGCTTTACCAATGACTAGTCTAAAGACTAAATTGATCAGCCACTCTGAATGAGGGGCATGCATATCTATCTAGTTGTCTTGGAAATAAAATAATTTTTGCTACATCTACATACAAAGAGGAAATATTTTTTGAAGAGTTTCTTAAAATGTGATATTAAAAATGTTTTTGTAGCTATTTGTCCTTGCAGTTTACTATACAGGGTGGCCCAAAAAAAGTGAGAACATCTCGTAGCATAAAAGGTATTTAAAAATTTTTAAAAAAAAAGATGTAAACGATTGACAAATTTAAAAAAAAAGATGGCGACCGGAAATTGTCGAAATAAAGACGTTATATATCTAAAAAAGGTAAATAAGTAAACTATTTAAGCTTTTAATTTACGAGATGTTCTCACTTTTTTTGGGCCACCCTGTACATAGGGTAGACAAAAAGAGTTTTAAAACTAGGATTCCTGAACAAAGAAGCTGTGTTAGGAGAACTGATGATAAATTGTTGTTGGGACATGGTGTAAAAGAGTGTCATGTTTCTGAGGACTTCAGGGGGTCTTTTACTAAAGGGTGCTAGCTGGCAGTGTGAGTCTAGCATGCGCTAAAAGCACACCTTGGACGTACATTGCTAGCTAGCACAGGGCCATGACAGGGCCATTGCTAGCTAGCACAGGGCCATTGCTAGCTAGCACAGGGCCATGACAGGGCCATTGATAGGGCCATTGCTAGCTAGCACAGGGCCATGCCCGATTCCTGCATTAGGGAGACGAGTGAGCAGGTTAGGGATGGAGAGTAAGTGTGGTGAGCAGGGTACACACCGTGCGCTAACTGCAATTAGTGCAGGTTCACCTAACGCCACTTCAATAGATGGAGTTAAGTTCACCCTCACTAATGTGGCTTGTGTTAGGAGACAAGGCTCTGGGTTAACTGCTGGGAAAATACTGTCCACACCTCTGACACATAACACGGTGAGGTTGCACCTAACGCGTTATGGTTTTGCAGTTAGTGGTGCATTTGCTCAACACCTTAGCGCCCTTTAGTAAAAAACTCACCAAGTTTTTGTCATCTTTACAGTGAATGTATCTGGGCAGGTGGGGGAGAGATTGAGCAGAAATTCTTCAGACGTGAATAAAGATGTATTTTAGAAATGCAGACTGTGACACCAAATGGATTAAATCAGGAGTTAGAGCTCATGGTGTTCCTTTAGATCCTCTTTGCTTGGTTTTAATACATATTTTATTCATTTGGTTTCATTTGTATAAATTTTTACATTGCAATTTCCAGTTAATTATATTTTTAAAGATAAATGATTTATTGATAATGGTGAGGTATTGAATTACTGGGTTTAATAATTATGTTTATGTTTATGTTTATTGATTTGATTGACCGCCCTTCAAAATAGCAGAGCGGTTTACAATGATAATAAAATATTACAGTAACAGCAAGGCACAAGGCCGGAAAAGTAGAAAGAGAGTTACAATTACTTTGTAGAGAGAAAATGGGAGAGCAGGTTGATATCAAAGGGTATAGGAAAAAAGGTTAGGGGTGAGAGGAGGGAGGGCCAAAGGCAAGGGAGAAAAGGTGAGTCTTTAGATCCAGCTTGAAGGTAGGGTGATGATGTTCCAGGCGGAGGGCAGTGGGAAGGGAGTTCCAGAGGGCAGGGCCTAGAAAAAAAAAAGCTGAGGAACGGGTAGAGTGCAGGTGGGCTAGGGAGGGAGGGGGTAGTGTGAGACGGTTGAGATGAAAGGAGCGGGGAGTGTGTCTGGGAGTGTGAAAGTGGATGAGGTCAACCAGGTATTGAGGAGTGGAGGTGTGAAGTGCTTTATGAACAAGGGTGAGTAGTTTGAACTGAATGCGGAAGGAAATTGGTAATCAGTGAAGGCGGAAAAGAAGGGGGGTGACGTGGTCTCTGGGGGAGGAGTGGGACACAAGTCGAGCGGCTGTATTTTGGATTCGTTGAAGACGTGACAGTTGGAGCTTGGTGAGACCAGTGAAAATGGAATTGGCGAAGTCAATGCGAGAAATAACCAGTGATAGAAGCAGAGTAGTAAGAGCAGAGGGAGAAAGAAAAGGACGAATTGCCCGGATCTGACGGAGGTAGTAGAAAGAGGTTTTGGAGATATGGGAAATGTGGGCTGAAAAGGAAAGGTCAGAATCGAAAAGTACACCAAGATAACGAAAAGTAGGAACAAGAGAGATAGGTGAACCAGAGAAAGAGGGGGCCAGAGAGGGGGGCTGATGACCGTGGGAAAACCAAATAGCAGTAGTTTTGGAGGTGTTGAGATGGAGGCAGTTATTAGTTAGCCAGTCGGAGACAGCAGTTAGACACAGGTTAAGGGGGGCAAGATCAGGACAAACAGGGGAGGTGTGATAGAGAAGAAGAATGTCATCTGCATAAAAGAAGGCCGTGATCCCAAACTGTTGTATCAACAAGGTGAGAGGAGTCAGAAAGAGGTTGAAGAGCAAAGGTGCGAGAACGGAGCCCTATGGGACTCCGCAGGGAAGGGGAAAAGGGTCTGAGGGGGGAACAGATGGAGAGGAGGAAAGGACTGCAGCAGATCTAGAAGAAAGAAAAGAGTGGAACCATCGATATACAGTGCTACAGAGGCCAGCTTCACGTAGACGAGACAGAAGAAGGGAGTGATCAACCAAGTCAAAGGCGGCAGAAAGATCGAGAGCTACCGCCACCGAGATATCACCTCGATCGTGTGCAGTGTGCAGAGAGTTGGTGAAGGCAAGAAGAATAGTTTCTACACTGTGCCCAGGACGGAAGCCAGACTGACGAGGGTGAAGAAACTTATTATTATTTATTATTCCAATTGAAAAAGTCATGAGTACAAATTGTTTTTGTTTAATTTTATTACTTTTAAACCATATAAATGTAACCACCTGTCTCCAGAGGTAACACAATTCTACTTTTCCCTTTCTAGAAAGATCTTTCAAGTAAAATTATCAGTGGCCGAGTTTACCTCAAATTATACCTCTTAGAGAGTGGTTCACAGAAAGAAAAACTCTAAATTTTACTGGATCACTCTTCCCTGAGTAGGAAGAGAATAACAGATGTAAAAAATATATAAGCTAATTTTTCTAAAAGGATGAGGACCAGTATGGTGTTACAAACCAAAATTTTTATTTAACTCCAATCTAGTGATGACAGTATGATGGTAGTATTAGGAAGTTTTATATTTTCATAAATTGTTTCATGATATATGTTGTTAAATTTAATTATTTGGTATTTAAGATACACATATCAATGTTGTTCTCATTTACTTAACAGAAACAAGTGAAATTACAATAACAATGCAAAACTGTACTTTGCAAAACTATCCATTCACTTTTAATGTCGCAAGTTTTTTTTAATCTTACCAGTGACAACTTCAGCAAAACAAATAAGTACCTTTATATATATATAAGGGGTCATTCTGAGGCACGAATTTGGCCCCTCTGCCGACCCTGATTAACTTCCCCCGTACGTTGTATGGGGAGGTTAGATGGGGTAGGAAAGGGGCATTGCGGGGGCGGAGTTAGGGCGGGCAGTGGGCGGTCTGTGGCCCCGGACGTAGAGGGCCAATTGCAATGTCGGCCCTGTACATCTGGGACCGGCTGCCTGAACGGGGAACTTATTCCACCTCTGAGGTGGAATAGGTTCTCCTAGATAGGTGGTTCAGGCAGGTCCGGGGCGCAGCAAAAGCAGGAGGAGGTAGGGGAGATTCCCTGCAGCCTGACCCTGGCCTTAGGAGGACAGATCATGGGTCGGGCTGCAGGAAATGAAGATTCTTTTCCGGCGGCCGGGGATCACGGCTCCTTTCAGAAGCCTTGACTGAGTTGGCTGGGCTAGGCTTGTACGTGCAGGCCGACTGGGATCGGGGTCCCGGCCTGCATGTACAGGCCTGGACGCTATTCTGATCCTGCGGGGCTAGACGTGCCCCGTAGGATCAGAATCCCATCTAACTCTGTGAGTCCAGTTCCGATTGGGTGCACAGAGGGCCGGGACATCCAGGATAGAATTGGGCCCATAGCATATCTAAATAATTAGGCATTCCATTTGTGATTTGTTTGGAAATGTTTCCTTTTCTTTTCCAGGTATTTATTACCTTCACAAGAAGTAAAGGTAAGTACAGTATTTTCTATGTGTTTCAGTCCATTTCCATTTAATTTTTTTTCATTATTAGGCTTCTCTTTAAAGAAATTTATCCCACGTTCTATAACCTCAAAAGACCCAGAGGTCACAAAATAATTTTGTATTCAAAGTCACAATTCCTAGTTACAGAAATGCAATAATATTTGAACTCAAATATAAATGTATTGTGGTGTCAGGTAGATAACACTAATTATCTCAGATGTATTCTCTTCTTTCGTTGAAGCCTAGGTCTTCGTCAGCTTCTTCTGCTTTTCTGATCACCGGTTCTCTTCTTTCCTGGATACTCAGGATACTCAGTTCCTATAATCTCACCTATAACAAGTCTGCAAAGGAACTAACTTCCTATACTTTTTAAATTCCAGTTAATACTGGTTCTCTATGTTTCATTTGACGTGGAGCTTTCAGAAATGAAAGTTTCAAGCTTGCTGATTTCTAAAAAAAAAAAATATTTACTTAAATTCTCTCCTTCACATTCAGTTGCTTTCACCCTTTAATCAGTCACATTCTATCCTTCAATAAGCTACATTCAACCTGTAACCTACCATTCTAGCAAGAATAAATTTTTAAATTAATTGAAAAATCAAGCATCGGCTAAAGAAACCAAACTTTGGGAAAATAACTCAAAGCCAAAAATGTTTCTTGACTTCAGTTCTTAGTTCTTCCCTATCACCAGTCACCAATCACAGAACACAGAAATAAAATAGTTTTTTTTAATAAACCCTCACCAATCTATACCTCTTAAGCTCACAGTCACTCAACCACTTTGTAGAAAAAATTAAAAACGGAGATCTGTTTCTCAGAAACAGATTTAACCAATTATTTAAATCTTCCTGTCTCCAAAAAACTAGGCTGTCACAACCATATTCTTCCTTTCAGTTTCCCAATCCAAACAGCTCATACAAGCATATTAAGAATTCAAGAAACAAGGGAAATGGGTGAAAAAACTATGTCCCAGCTTTTACAGCTTTCCCTTACTACTCAAGAAATATCCTTTTTAAAAATAATTGAATCCCTAACAATCCCTTTTAACAGGAAAAGAATAGCCTCAGCTGAACATACAATCTAACTTAAAAGAAAAAAAACTTCAAATCCACACAGACCAAATCAAAACCTTCTTTCTCTCATCCAAAACCACTCAAACCACTCAAACTGTCACATCCATTCATTTTCCAAGAGGTCTTTTGAACTACACAGCCCAGCACACTTGTCCAGTCAGCTCAACATTCAAACCTCCAACTGACTCCCTGCTCAAACACACACCCATTCTAAAACCAGAAGAAAAGTGTTCCTACACTTGCTCCAATAACAAAATAGTTATAGTAACCTTTAAATCTCAGCTTATGCTACCAATTCTATGACAATTCTCCTCATTACAACCCTGAAAACAGTATATATTTTTTCCCGACTTCTCAGCCCTTGCCTCTCACCTCCTGCTATCTGCAATCTCTTTAGCCATCCCTGGCTGGTAAATGGAGCCCTTGGCCCCTTAAGCCTGGCCCCACCACTCTGAAGGCCCCAGACAGGGTCCAGCACTACTCCTGATGCCTGCCTAAAATCTGGAGCCCCTATGCTGCTGCCGATGGTCCCAATCCTGTCAGCCAGCCCCAGAGAACCCAAAATGGACTCAGAGCTGATAGACAGCACTGGGACCATCACTTCTATTCCCATCACTGCCCCTCAAGCCAGCACCACCTGATCTGCAGCTCCTGGCTGAGCCGCATCACCCCCAGCAGCCCCGCCACAATCAGCAGCCCCCAGAGCCCCAAAAGCCAGCCACGATCGGGAACCACAGCCAGAGATCATGGCTCAACCTGATCCCAGCCGGATCTTCGCCCTCTTCATTGCCATAGATCGTGGCTTGCACCTTGCTGCCTGTCCCCTCCCCTCAGCTACAAATCACAGATCAGGGACCGCCTCTCCCTGCAGCATAAAAAAAAAGCTGCCTTTCCGATCCAGCTCCCCTTTTCCCGGAGTCACCTCCCAGGACACAAGGTACTTAGTAATTTAATGTTTTATGATTGGGTTACATAAAAAAGATAATAGACATATTTGTACCAATGATTCATTAATGATAACAAGATATTGAATTTATTGGGTTTAATAATTAATAACATTTTTATGATTACATTCAGAGGTTACAATTATGAACTAATTTTGGTTTTGTTTTATTGTTTTAAATTATGCAAGTAGAGATTTATTTTATTGATTTATCTAACCAGAGATGAAGAATGGTGTATTTTTATATATAAGTTCGAAGATATAAACATCAAGATTATGATTGATGTAGTTTTATTTATAATATGGCATTAATTTAATGGGGTTTTTATAATTGACTGTAATGATTAGCAACTATATTAGCACTAACCGGATAGCGATGCTGATGTCTAGAGAGCCTGGATATACAGTGGTGGAAACCGAATATGTTCCACTGCAGGATATTCGGTTTCTGTTAAAGTGGCGGTGACTAGGCACTTTAACTAACCTATCTGCTGCTGCTGAATATCTCCCCCCCCCCCCTTTATCTTTTTTACCACAATCATTTCAAAAGTCTGAATATGATGGTCAGGTGGTCCTGGACGGATCCACTTCAAATTCTTATATATCACAGAAATATCCTAATCTACTCTACATCCTTGTTTAGGAAAAAAGTGCATAATTTTAAGTTTCCTCGTGAATTTACATAAGTCCACTCTTGTCTTAATGGTGTTATATTGATTCATAGGTATAGCTTAGCATATAAATTCATAATTCTATCAACAGCCACTGAGTAAATTCTAGAATTTTCTGATAAGATGTTGACTCCAAATGAAACCAAAGACTATGGGCTGATTCCGAGACATGGGTTGCGGCACTTCACATCCCAATGGGGAATAGGGGGGATCCTATTCCCCCTCCTGTACTCCCTGCATGTCCAGAGCAGTAGGACGGGGAGATCCGGTAGGGAGCGGGGGGGACGGAGTCAGGGCAGAGTGGGGGCAGGCAATGGAGGTGGAATAAGTAGTACAAACTGGGTGATCGCAGTCGGGGATCCCTCTCCGGGGCGGGGGCCAGGTGCAGGAGGGTCTCCACCGCCCGATCCAGGCCCCAGCTGGCCAGCTGTGGATCGGGCAGCAGGGAAGATGGGGGCCTAAGCTGTGGGAGTTGGGGGCGCCTCGGGGAGGACATTCCTACAGGTGGCAGGACCAGGCCCGATTCTGTGTACTATGGGAACATTTAGTTCCCGCTATCCAGAATCATGTCCTAACAGCAAATTATTTCGGGACACAGATGAACAACATTGAAGACTACCCTATATGAAAAGCCTGTGTACTGAAATAATTTCTTGTTTTACACAAGCCATCACCACATTAGGCTAAAATGAAGTTTACCCATAAGTCAGTTTTTGCATCTGTGTCGGATTTGTTGTGTTAAAGCAGAGTACAGTATGTGGGCCAAGCAAAAAATTATATTCAATGTTATATAGATCGTGGTTACCCTATGTCGGTGATTGTTACAGCTTATAAAAGAGGTTTGAATGTGCAGAGAGAACATTTGCTGTTGCCTCGCCAAAATATGGAGGATGAGAAAAGAGTTTGTGCTTTACCCTTTTCCATTAAAGCCCCGACGGTGGCAGCTATTATACATAAACATTGGAATGTTTTACAGGGACATGCCTGTTTCCAAGAATGTCCAATAGTGGCATATAAGCGAGGTAAGAATATCACAATTATGTTTGCCGGTTGGTCACCTGGGATCCTGTTAAGAGTTGAGTTTGGGTGAAGTGGACCATGAGGTTTACAGAGAATGTGATTTTTGTCCATTGGTGATTATAGAAGAATCTTGGACACCCCCTGGACAACAAAAATCAATTCATTCACGGTGGAGAGCTTCATGTCGTACGACATTTGTTGTATATGGCCTCTTATGTCCCTGTAATAAAGTATATGTGGGGCGGACAAGACGCCCCTTGTTTCAACGACTTAGAGAACATCGGTTGCATATAGCTACGAGGACCCTTTCAGCCCTGATAGTGGAACATTGTGTGTCATTTCATTATTCATTTACTGATCTCAAATGGAGAATTTTGGACCATGTCCCTTTAAGCTGGCAAGGTGGCAATAGAGAAGGAAGATTGAATTAAAGGGAACAGTATTGGATTTTCTCATTAAATACTGTGATTCCAGCTGGGTTAAATTTGCAGATAGATTGGTTTACTATAAGGATCAGAGTTAATTTGAAAAATGGAGAAAAATTGAATATGGTAACAGAAGATCAGGAAGAAGAGATTTTCTTCTTTTTTGTGAGTGGAGGATGACATCACTTTTGGAAAACAAGGAATCTCTGAATTCATTGAAGACAATACCAATAGCTGAACAGAGGAGGAGCTAAGTGATATAAGGAAGCGCTGTGGTCATTTTTTGAAGTTTGGGACATTCACGAAAGAAAAGGCTTTATTTGCTGGTATTGAACGGAGGCATTATTCAGCGAATGGAAGGCAACATTCAGCTTCTTTGTCAAAGATAAGTGTTGTAAAATATTGTATGGGAAGACTGTAAGATCCTGAAGCAGAATAAGTTTTTACTATTCGAAATGTGACGGCGGTGGTTGGTGAAAGTACAGTAATTTTCAATGATGATAAATGATTGACGCCTAAATTGCATGTTGCACTGAAGTTGCCTGCTTGTTCTACTAAAGAAACTTGAGTTTTAAGAAAAAATTTAACAAAATTAAAGAAGTTATAATTGACCAAAATAAAGAACAAAAGGGACTATTAAGCTAGAAGCAGTTGGAAATAACGGCTTTGATGAACATAGTCTGGCATATAAAATAACATTTAGTGAGCATTTATAGGTGGGGTAATATTTTTTTTATCATATGTGAGAACTTGATTATTGGCACCCTTATAAACAATTCAAATCAGTTTGAACAGATGAACAGCATTCCCATTCCAGTAAAATTAGGCACACCTGTGATCAATTGTCAATACTCACATGACTTGCAGGGAGGAGTTGCCTAGTGGTTGGGGCAAGTTACCTCGGGCTATAGGGCCAGGGGTTCAAATCCCATTAGAGAACAGCAACCTTGGGCTGGAAGGACTAGGGTTTCTAGTGCCACAGATGATTCTTTTGGCCTTGGGCAAGCCACTTAACCTTCCATTGCCTCAGGTACAAAAACATAGATTGAGAGCCCTTCAGGGACAAGGGAAACATATATAGAGCACCTGGATGTACACCACTTTGACTTGTAGAAAAAGCAGTATATTAGCCCAGTTAAATATAAAAATCAACCAATGAACAATGGTTCTAATGTTTAAAATGGCTACATTCACTCCCTGTTCTCTTTTCATAATGGTGAAGACAAGAGAGTTGCCAGAGACCATCAAAAAAGCCATTATCACCAAACAGCAAACTTAAAGGGGTACAAGACCATCTCCAAAGACATTAGGATTCCTGTGTCTACAGTTTGCAATGTTATTAAAACGTTTTATGCTCATGGAACTGCCAGGACGTGGTGGGAAGTGGAAAATTAATCCAAGAATCCAAGCCTCCCTCTACTAGCGAAGATTATCGAAAAGGTGGTTCAACATCAACTCCAAGATCACATTGACAACCATGCCCCTCTGGACCCGAATCAACATGGCTTCTGACCAAACCATGGTGTCGAAACCCTACTGATATACCTCTTTGATAATCTGATCCAGATCATCGACAATGTCAAGAGAGGCATCATCATGATCTTCATAGACATCACATCAGCTTTTGACACTGTGGACCACAGCACACTTCAGACAAGACTACAGGACATTGGCCTACATGGCACCGCCTTGAAGTGGTTCACCTCATACCTCACAGACAGACAGCTCCAAGTCAAATGTGGCCCTGTCACCTCCCGACCACTAAGAAACAAATAGGGCATACAACAAGGATCCTCCCTCTCTGCTCTATTATTTAACCTTAACATTCAACCGATCTGCAATATCATCAAGAACCACAAGATACAATACACTGTCTATGCAGATGACATTATGATATACACCCCAATCAATCTTGACAGCTCAGACTACACCAACATAGCAGACAGTCTTCAACAAATGACAAGCTGGCTTCTAGAAAACAACCTGACCATAAACTACAACAAGACAGAAGCACTACTCATCACCCGAAACGCTGCCTTCACCCCACCTCCCACCATCAAACTGAACAACATTACAATACCAAAAAGCCCGAAGTAAAGTACCTCGGAGTGACTCTCGACAAAGACCTGAACCTACAGTCACACATCACCAGAACCACCAAAAACGCATACCTCAAAATGAGAACCATCCGATGCCTCAAGCCAATTCTCTCACAGGATCACTTCCGCACCGATTTCGATACTTTGTGATTTATCTTGACTCGGGATTGTCTGTTTGTAAGGTAAGAGTGGAACCAAGCCAGGGGTGTGCCACTTACTCCTTTTTCGGTTAGCCTATCTAGTAGTGTGTGGTGATTTATTGAGTCGAAGGAAGCTGTTATGTCGATAAATATGAGGACAAAGCCTTTCTTGATGTCTTTGATTCCTTTTATTACTGTGTTTAGAAGGGAGGTCAGTAGTGTCTCGACTCCATGGTTCTCTCAGAACCTGTGTTGTTGTAGGTCAAGTGGGGCAGTAGTGACTACATGGTCCTGGAGCTGGTGTTGTATGGTTTTCTCAATCAGCTTGGATAATAAGGGGATGCTGGATATGGGTCAATAAGAAACAGGAGAGGTTGAGTCAGAGGTGTTGTTTTTTAGTAGTGGTCTGATGGATGAGGTTTTCAGGGAAGGAGTCATAGTTCCCTGTGAAAGAGAGGAGTTAATTATCTTGCAAAGTGTTGGGGCTAGTTCTTGCGCCATTGCCTTTATCCATGGGGTTGGGCATGGATCCAGTGGTGAAGTGAAGGTGTTCAGGGATTTGAGCAAGTTAATGTAGTGGCTTTTTGTGACTTGGTAAAAAGAGGTCCAGTTATTATGTCGGATTTGGATGGAAGGAGATGTCGAGGGTTGGTTAAGGGGAGGTTGTGGTTGTGCTAGCTTGCCGTGAAGGTATGAGGCGTAAGTCTCTGGTGTCAGGTCGTTGGAGTCCTGGCTTTGTGGAGTCCTGGAGAGTGCCTTCACGATGGTGAATAGCTCTCATGGGCGATTTAAGGAGGACATTATTAAGAAAGCAATTATTTATATATACATTGTACAATAGCTCACTTTATAGTATAGCTCACAATATATATAGTGCACCTTTTCCCAAGACATTTAATCATATATTTACAAACTATGTATATATTATCACAGATTTTTTCACTATTACTAATTTTCTCTTTTGTTAAACCGCTTTGATTGTATGATAAGGCGGTATAAAAATCCAATTAAATAAATAAATAAAATAAATAAATAAAATTATGAGGTTTGTGTGGTGTTGTCTCTTGTGAGTGGATATTAACTCATTGTATTCTTGCTGGTTTTTCAGGTATTCTTGTTCGTCATGTTGTGATTTTGTCTTCCTCCATCGTCTTTCTAGCTTCCTTAAATAAGTTTGCCGCGAACTAAACACAGAAGGACTTCATGAGTAAAGTGGAGTGGAGAAGTAGCCCGGTGGTTAAGAACACTGGCTTGGAACCCCAGAAACCAGAGTTAAATTCCCACTAGCACTCCTTGTGGCCTTGGGAAAGTCACTTAATTCTCCATTGCCTAAGAAAAATCCAAGTTATCAATGTCCCTGTTTAATGTACATTACCAAGTTTAAATTTCAATGTAAACCACTTTGATTGAAATGATAAAGCAGTATATAAAACCTATTAAATAAAATAAATAAAGGCCAAAGAGGATCCCACTGCTCAAAGACAGAAAAAGGCACACCTTATCTTTGCCCTAACCCAACTTGAGAAACCAAAATCCTTCTGGGAAAATGTTTTGTGGGCAGATGAAACCAAACTTGAGCTCTTTGGCAATGCAGACCAGTGATACATTTACAGTCAAAGAAATGAAGCTTATAAGGAAAATAAAACACCCTTCCATCAGTTAAATATGGTGCAGGTTCCATAATGTTGTGGGGCTGTTTTGCTGGAACTGGAGGCCTGGAATGTATTGAAGGAATCAGGAAGTCAGAGGACTACCAAGGTATTTGGAACGAAATGTGCTACCTAATGTCAGAAAGCTAGGCTGGGGTCAAAGGTCATGGGTCCTGCAGCAGGACAATGACCCAAAATCTAAATCCAAAAGTACAAAAGAAGGGTTAAAAAGGAACAAATGAACTGTTTAAAACTGGCCAGCAATGAGTCCTAATCTCAATGCAATTGAGAACCTTTGGAAAGAGCTGAAAACTGTCATTGGTAAAAGGAATCCTGGACACATTCATGAGCTAGAACCAATCTCAGGTGAAGAGTGGGAGAAACTACCAACAGACAGATGTATGAAACTTATAGATGGCTACACGAAACATTTGGAGGCTGTCATCACTGCCAAGGGTTGTGTAACATAGTAACATAGTATATATAACAGCAGATAAAGAACAGTATGGGGAGGGGCGACCTGCATGGAGCAGCAGGTGCAGCAAGAGTAGTTGCACCTGCCGCTCCATGCAGGTCGCCCCTCCCCATGCCTTTGTAAAGGGGTGTACCCACCACTCCATGCAAGTCACTCCTATTTGTTTGATTTTATCCTGTTGCTATAAAGGGATCCACTGTGTCTGTTCCATGCCATTTTGAATTCTGTCACTGTATTTGCTCCTACCACTTCCATCGGGAGGGCATTCCAAGCATCCACCACCCTTTCAATGAAAAAGTATTTCCTGAATTTGCCTTTCAGTTTACCCATTTGCAGCTTTATGTTATGACCTCTAGTTTTATAGCTTTCCCATCTTTGGAAGAGGTTTGTTTGTTCATTAATGCTCTTTAAGTATTTAAAGGTCTGAATCATATCTCCCCTGTCCCTCCTGTCCTCCAGAGTGTACATATTTAGGTCTTCAAGTCTCTTCTCATAAGTCTTCTGAAACAAGCTCCAAATCATTTTGGTCACCTTCCTCTGAACCGTTTCCAGTCTTTTTATATCCTTTGCGAGACATGGTCTCTAAAACTGAACACAGTATTCCAAGTGAGGCCTCACCAGCAACTTGTTCAGTGACAGTTTCTTTTCCTTTCTGTTGGTAATTCCTCTCTGTATGCAACCCAGCATCCTTCTGGCTTCTGCCACCGCTTTGTCACACTGTTTCGTCACCTTGAGATCTTGAGAAACAATCACTCTGAGGTCCTTCTCCTAGTCCGTGTATACCAACCTCTTGCTCCCTATCGCATACAATTCCCTTGGATTTCTGCTTCCCAAATGCATGACACTGTACTTCTTCACATTAAATCTTCACTGCAAAGCATTAGACCATTCTTACAGCTTTTGTAGATCTTTCCTCATGTTATCCACTCACTCAGGGGAGTCCACTCTCTTGCAAATTTTCATGTCATCTGCAAAAAGACAGACTTTTCCATTCAGTCTCTCAGTAATATCACTCACAAATACATTGAACAGTACTGGTCACAGGATTGAATCCCGGGGCACACCGCTAATCACCTTCCTTTAATCCAAGTGAGTTCCGTTTACCATAACCTTCTGTCATCTGTCAGTCAACCAATTTCTGATCCAGTTCACCACCTTGGGACCCATCCCCAAGCTGTTTAGTTTATTGATAAGCCTCCTATGAGGAACAGTATCAAAGGTTTTGCTGAAATCCAAGCAGATCACATCCATCGCATACCCTTGATCTAGTTCTGCTCACCCAGTCAAAGAACTCAATCAGATTTGTTTGGCACAATCGTCCTTTGGTAAAACCATGTTGCCTCGAATCATGCAACCTGTTGGTTCAAGAAAGTCTACTATTCTCTCTTTCAGGAGTGCCTCCATTACTTTTCCTGCCAACGAGATAAGGCTTACTGGCCTGTAGTTTGTCACTTCTTCCCTATTACCATTTTTGTGAAGAGGTACCACATCAGCCCTTCTCCAGTCCTGTGGAACTTCTCCTGTCTCCAAGGATCTATTAAAAATATCCTTTAATGGCCCTGCAAGAACTTCTCTGAGCTCTTTCAGTATCCTGGGATGTATCCCATCCGGTCCCATGCCCTTGTCCACTTTCAGTTTTGCAAGATGTTCGAACACATCATCTTCTGTGTATGGTGTGGTATCTACTCCATTCCCATTTGTATATTTGTCAATCACAGGTGATCCTTTTCCAGGATTTTCTTTAGTAAAAACAGAGCAGAAGTATTTGTTTAGCATTTTCACTTTTTCAATATCACTTTCCACAAATCCATTCCCAGCACTTTTCAGTCCTGCAATTCCACCTCTGATTTTCTTCCTCTCCTGAACATACCTGGAAAAAGCTTTGTCACCACACTTCACATCTTTAGCCATCTTTTCTTCTGCCTTTGATTTTGCTATCCTTATTTTTCTTTTTGTCTCATTTAGTTTGAACCTGTATTCTTTTCTGTATTCCTCTGTTTGCAAACTTCTGAATTTTGTGAAAACTGTAGGGTTTTTTGTCTTTATTTGTGCAGCTACTTCTTTGGACAACCAAATAGGCTTCCTTTTCCTCTTGCTTTTATATATTTTCCTTACATATGTATCTGTTGCCCCTTTTATTGCCTCCTTTAGTTTAGCCCATTGCAATTCCACTTCCCTTATCCCCTCCCACCTTGCCAAAATTTGTTGACTGGCTTTCCTGTATTTTGCATGGATTTTGTTCTACACGCCTCTTCCCACTTGCCATTGATGTGGCTCTTTCCAATGTTATTATGCTTTTGCTGGGAGTGAACTTGTCCTTCTCCATCCATTACCTCCTTTCCCTAGTTTAAATGCCTGTCCAAATCATGCCTAAAATTTTCACTTAGGATCCTTTTCCCTGCGATGGAGAGATGTAGTCCATCAGCACAGTATAGTCTCTTGTTGATCCATCTGTTTCCCCACTCACCTATATATCTAAATCCTTCTTGTTTGCACCAGGTTTGGAGCCATGTATTAAAGTTGTTTATGTGATGCAGCCTTTCTGCCCCCTTACCAAGAACAAGTAGAACTTCTGAGAATACTATAGTGTTAACAATAGGCTTGAGTTTCTCTCCCAGAGTCTGGAAGTCCCTTTGAACTGCAGAGGCACTGTTTCTAGCCAGGTCATTTGTACCCAAGTGGATAACAACATCAATTTTTTGAGTGCTCACTTTCTGCACTAACTATACCAACAATTTGGTTCATATTCCTGCTGGCTGAAGAGCCTGGGAGGCATTTGACCATCTTCTTTCCTTTGAACTGTGTTCCCAAGTTGGTGCCTCTGATGATGGAATCTCCAAATAGTAGTTTTCTGTTTTGTGATTTTTTTTCTTCATATTTGGTGCATTATTAGTAGATTGGGCATTGACTCTCTCATTTAAGGGCACTTCCACGGATTGGGCACCTTCATTATCCAAAGCAGAGATGGGATTATGCAGTGACGTCTCTTGATGTATAGGGTGTCTCTGCATTACAGGTCGCAACCTATCAGAGCCCACTGTGATCCATTTGTTCCTGTGCTGTTTGATTCTTTGTGGAGGCAGTGGTGGATTTTGTTCAGTTTGTACCCTAGAAGATGTGTGTTTAATTGCAGCTAATTCTTCCCTTAGTAGAGTCAATTCTTTATGGCATATAGGGCAAGCTCTTAGGTTCCAAATGATTCTTCTCAGAATGAAGGCACCACAGTTATTGCATCGAATACACAACATGCTGATTTAGCAGTCTTCTATGTATCAGCCTACTATGCAAAGGTCCCTGTAACCTTAAAATGTATACCTTTGCTGCAAAAGTAAGTAGGAGACTTAGGTAGAAGACCAGATCTCTGCAAATCTAAAAGCAAATGTGTACTTCTATTCCAAGTAGCAATATATCATGTGTCCCTAGCCAGTAGACCTTATATGAACTGAGGGCACATTCAGATATCTGATTTAGTAACCACATTCAAACTCATACACAACATAGCACCTTCATACCTCACCAACCTAATCACCACACAACCACCCAACAGAAGCAGAAGAACCACAAACCTCAACACCCTCTGCGTCCCAAATAGCATAAGAACTGTCAAAGCATATACGAGTAACAGAACATTCTCATACGCAGCACCACTACTCTGGAACCAGCTGCCTTACGAGCTACGGTCAACAAGCAACTTGAAAGACTTTAGAAAAAAGCTCAAGACTCACCTATTCCAGACTCATTACAACCTGTCCTAGGCAGCGAGCCCTCTTCCTACTCGCTCACTGCGCCAAAGTAGATTCACTCTACCCCCGACCATAAGACAAGAGAAATTGCAATCGTGGACCTGTAATAATGTATATATGTACATATGTAAAGGCACCCCCCATCAATCGAGTGTAAATTCAGTGACCTAGCTGCTGTGTTGTGTGCCAAGCCTCATAATCAAAATGTATATTTTGCTAATTCCTGTCCTGTACAGTCAACCCTGATATGTAAAGTAAACCGCTGCTGATCGTTGGAAGTAGCGGTATACAAATGTATACTAAATAAATAAATAAAAAATTTAAAGGCTATGCAAGGAATGTAGGCAGTCAGAACATTCCTGAAAACTTATATCCAACAGTTAAAAGTTATATTTAAAAAAACCCAGGCAATTGTGAAGTCTGAAAGTTTAGCTGTGTGTAGTTTCTTGGAGCTAGATATTGTACACAACATACCTAAAATGTAAGGGTGCCAATAATGTTGACCACAACTGTATTTGATACAAAATACAGCAGCATGGATGGAGGTTTAGGAAAGTCTGACCATGCGATGCCTATGCTGAAAACTTTACATTGGTTACCCATTGTTTTAAAATTATTGAAATTGTTGGTGTTGGTTATTAAGACTCTTTGTGGTCTGGCTCCACTTTATTTAAACAGCTTTTTGAGTATATGCCTGAGAGGACTTTGCAGTTAATGTATTAGGGATTGTTGGTTGTGCCAGGGATTGGTCTGGTGCCTGCAGCCTGGATTAGAGAGAGGGTATTTTAAATCATGGCTCCTATGAGTTGGAATATTTTATTAGCTAAAATTCACTAACTGTTCTATTTGCAGTTTCAAAAAGCTCTGAAGACATGGCTATTTCAGCAAGCATATGAAGATGATTAGATACTTTGCCTTATGGAGGAGACGTGTTTTGGGGGATGGGTATAGGGCTTTTGAAAGTTATTATTCAAGATAGTTCAGGGAGATAGAATAGATGGATCTGGCGGATTGGATTGGTGGGATAGTATTGGACTGAGGGAGGGAGGAATTTTAGTGTAATGGGATTCTATTTGATTAAGATCCCTAGATGATAGATTGGAGAATTGGCATTGGGTTGGGAGGGATTTTATTTTATTGTAATGGGATCTGGTCGTAACTAGATTTTATTTTGCATTTTTTGACTGTTATGAATCACTTTGGATCTTTGATAGATGTGAGCAATAAATGGAAACAAATAAATAAAGAGACATTATACTACCAAGTAAAGACTCACCCCCATACCTCATCTGCACTTGACCATCCACAGATATAAATTCAGCAACTGTGTTTCTCTCTCAGTTCAAAGGTCTGTCAAAATGAGGCCAATGGGATGATGGATTTAACATCTTTAAGCATATTTTAATAACTTCTGCTTTCATTTCCTTCTATTTTTTGTATGTTACTTACAACTTTGCATCTATATTTATTTGCCAGCAGCTAAATATGGAGACATCACTTGTTCATGCCTAATGAGCATGACACAAAGCAGGAGAGGAGGGAGTCTGAGAATAGATCTTACACGTCCTGTAGCCCGAGAGTCACGATTCATGCTCAGCACTTCTGCTGACCGTAATTGTATAGTTTTGTTGTACCAATGCTTTGAGTTTTACCACAATTTCCACTTTCCCCTGCTTTATCTAAAACCATCAGCCTTCCTCTTTTTTTCTTTTCTTTGCTGAAACTTGGCAGAGAGGGTTAGAGTAAAACTCCCTCTTATTCTGCCAAATTTCATGGTAGGACAGAAATGAACATAAAAAAGCATTAAATAAAAATAAACATAAACCCGCCGTACTGTTTCTTTCTTTTTTTTCTAGTAACTCTAGCATTCATGATTACTGCCTGCTTGACACTGGAAACCAAAGTCATTCATTTATTTTCTTTAAAGAGTAACCATCATGACCTTTCAAAATGAAGCCCTGGCATCTCCAGGCTAATAACAGACAAAAATGTGCCTCAAAAGCAGCTTGCTGTACAGTGTGCAAGACAAACCTTAACCTCAGCTGCTGTGCACACACACACTCCTTGTGGCTGTATCAAGAGCAGAGTTGTTGGTTTATCCATCCCATTCCATAAAGCAGATGATGACTAAGGCAATATTGTAGACTACTCTTGCTGCTGGACATAAGAGGTTGATATAGCAGCTGAAGAATAGGATTTTCAAGCTGTTTAACTAACCACTTGTTTTGGATTAACTGGCTTCCAGACAGGAACATTTTCACATGTTCAGACGCTAAGGTTACTTCTTAAAATAGCTTGATACAGCAGTTATCCTTTAAAGAGAAATGAAAACATTGTGGAAGTTATGTCCAGTTAATTATTTTCAATTCTCTCTTACCCCGCACTTTCTTGAAGGTAAAAAGAAAATCTAGAAAACTGAGGTTAACTAGAAGCCTGCTGAAAACCACAGTTTGTTTAAAGTTCTAAAGGCGAAGCCTTAGACCCTTGTAATAAGTTGTCTACATCTGTCCTTCTGTTGCCAGAATAATGGTCAGCACATGTGCAGGAGCGTGACACAGCAAAGACGGTAGACAAGATGGGTGAAAATGAAGATGGCCAGTGTGCTTCTTCCCTCCAGCATCCTGTACTGCTCCTCCTTCTTATTGTGCCCTCAAGCCATGATGGCAAGCCTCCTCCACTCGTACTCCCTGTGACACTCTTCTTCCACACTTCATCTTAGTTGGTGACCCTCTTTCTCTACAGTTTGACTCTTCTCTAATACTTCTCATGCCAGCCTTTTCATGTTGCTTAGTAACAGGTCCTTCGCATCATGTCCCCTCCACAACCTCTGCCTTGCAGGCCACTGCCACTGCAAGCATCCTTGTGCTACTCCTCTAGCTCTCTATTTCCAACACACTTCCACAATGTTTCAGCCTCTGCCCCTCTCCCCACAACCCCTACAAATACTGTCAATCTGCAGACCTCTGTCTGTTACTCTGTCTTTACCCTTCCCATCTTGCCTCCTCCATACCTGCTTCCCTGATCCTTTACTCCTATCCTTCACACCGGTCAGTGCTTCTGGAAAAAGAGATCACAAGGTAAATAGCAGATAAGTTAGTTCAGTCCACCCCTTAACTCCTTTGTTCATTCAACTTCTGTCTTTCTCCAATCTAGAACCAGCTCAAAGGATACTTCTATCAGAATAGCACTGATTCCTTTAATATAGCAGATGAATTGACAAGGCAGAAATCTAATAGGAGACAGTGTAAGAATGCATGCAGCCTAGGGGAATTTGTGCTTGTCTGGGAACTATGTAACTGAATACTGTCATAAAGAGTGCTGTGGGAGTGGGAATTTGCTGCTTGAGGTTCTAATTCCTAATATGTGCATAAGAGCATGATAGAGCTCTGCGTAAGTGTTGTTGAATGCTGAAAAATCATGAGTGAGTACTGTTTTGTAGTGCAGTGCTGTGAGAATGGGTTTGCTTCAGTATGATATAGGGGGCTTTTTATAAAGACTGCAAGCTGGCAGCATGTGCTCTGGTACGTGCTGAAGGCATGCTGGACACGCATTGCCAGCGAGTGTGGGGTCATGACCACATGAGACAATTCCAGCACTAACTGTGCAACCCACGTTAGGGTCATGAATGGGTGGGTTGGGGCAGAAAGTGAGCATGGTGAGCTCAGTGCAGTTAGCGCCAGGTTCACACCATGCTAAATGCATTAGCATGGGTGCATCTAACACCTCCTCAATAATGCAGCCCGTGTCAGGGGAAAGTGCTCCACATTAACTGCCAGGGAAATGCTTGCCACACCCCAACAGTTAGCGCATTGGTGTTGCACCTAATGCACCACAGTTTTGACATTTTAAGTGCAACATCCTAGTGCCCATTAGTAAAAGAACCCTTAAGAGTTACATGAATGTGAGGAGGACCTAAAGTGACTCTGGATAATCGGCTCAAAAGCAGCCCATCTCTAGCTGAGCCTCCACCCCATATGATACTCAACCTTATCTCTCCATTTCCCACCCTACTTTTCTTTCACTATTACTTCTCTATTACAGTCCTCTCACTACTTAGTTCCTCCAAATGTGGCCCTCGGGAGCTGCTGCAGGAGCCTTTTATGGCTGCTAGCTGCTCTTCAAACAACCATATCTTATAGCCACTCTTTGGATTAACATAAAAAAGGGAGGAAAAGGATCTCAGTATATGACCAATCACAGATCAATTCTGTGAGCAAAGTTTACATCCACCATCACTGATTGATAAAAACCTTCTTGGTTGTAGTAATTCATCACTATATTTCATATATGGAAACAGATGTCCTTTTTTAAAATTTATATTTAATATTTTAGCCTATATTTCATATTAAATAATATACTCATTAATTTATTGAAAAATTTCATTATGTGCTTCATGATCTTCTTAAATGCATCCAAATACTATTTGAACTTTTTCCTTCCTCCATTAAATATTATTAATAAATTAAAGCCAAGGAGATCTTTTATTAAACAGCACTAAGGTATCACAATTAACGAGTTACCAACGAATGTTGAGGGCAGAACCTTCACATTAGCTGTCGGGGGCAAGGCCAGTATGTTTTCGGCAGCTAACATGCAATGGGACACGATAACATGCCGCAAAGTACATAAGAATATAAGAGCATGAGAAATGCCGTTCTGGGTCAGACCAAGGTCCATCAAGCCCAGTATCCTGTTTCCAACAGTAGCCAGTCCAGGTCACAAGTATCTGACAGGTTCCGAAAAAGGCACACAGGTTCCACAATGCTTGTCCTGGGACAAGCAGTGGATTTCCCAGGTCCTCTTTAATAACGGTTTAAGGACCTTTCCTCCAGGAACTTGTCCAAACCTTTTTTAAACCCCGCTACACTAAAAGCCTTCACTACATCCTCCGGTAATGAATTCCAGAGTTTGATTACATGTTGAATGATAAAAAAAAAATTCTTATTAGTTTTAAATAGGTTACATTGTAGCTTTATTGCGTGTCCCCTAGTCTTTCTACTTGTTGATGGCGTAAACAACCAATCTACGCTTACCGTTCCATTCCATTTATTAATTTATAGACCTCTAGAATAACCCCACTCAGCCATCTCTTTTCCAAGTTGAAAAGCCCTAACCTTTTAAGCCTTTCCACATGATTTCCATCCAGGGGAAAACAAGATGGCGATGGTGCTGTTGAGCTGAGTGGCACGGCGTTTTTTCTTTCTTTGTATGGGTAGGAAGCGGAAAGCTAGGGGGGCGAAACAGCCTACTGCCCCGCTGGCTTCAACACCCTTACCCTTGGAAGTTGTTGGTCCTCTGGATTCCTATTTTTCGCCGGTGCCTCAGCAGTTGGTTTCGGGGGAGAGAGTCCAGGCTACACAGAGTTTGGAGGAGGTGTCCTCATTCTCCGCTTCTGGAAGCGATCTGCTATCCCCTGCCTCAACTCGAGCCCCGAAGCTGTTTCGTCATCTTAGCGGCGAGCTGGGAAGTCAGCGCGAGAGTGCGGAGTTGGAGGGCTCCGCAAGCGGACGGAGCCTGAGAGCAGAGTTTGGCTTGGGTTCTGTGGCTACTGGCATGGATTGTCCATCGGTGGAGGCTCTGGATGGTATGGCAGAAGCAGGTGCATTGTTGGTGCCTAGTGTGCCTGCACCCTCCGCTTTGACCCAGGGCGTTGGTGTCTCGTCTTCCTTGGTGCAAGTCTCCCCGCTACCTCCTATGGATCCTCCGGAGGTGGTGACATTGGAGGTGATCTGGGCCGCTATCATGAAGTTGCGAGAGGAGTTGGTTCCACGGATGACTGCGTTGGATGTACAAGTTGCCATTAATTCTCAGGCCTTAAAAGATACTATGACTAATGTTGCTGCTTTGCAGAATGGTGCTTCTCAAACTCAGACAAAATTGGTGGCTTTTGAGAATGAAGTTGACTCTTTGAAAAAAATATCACTATCTGGTTTATCTAAATTGGAAATGTTAGAAAATGCCATACGTATGCCTAATATTCGTTTAGTCAATTTTCCTAAAGTTTCTTTAATATCTGCTAGAGACATGTTCCGTAAATATTTAACTGAAATATTAGGTGTTCCTCCTGAATCTAACCCCCCTTTGGTGAAAGCTTATTATTTGCCTTCGGGTAAAAAAGAGGTGGGGGTTAGTAGTGTAACAAGTGTACCTCAGATGGATGTGTTAAATCTTACTGAGATTTTGGAGTCTTCTAGTGAGGAAAAGGTTTTGTTATCTACTTTATTGATCTCTTTAGCATTAATATCAGATAAGGAATGGCTTATGAAGTTGTTTTTCAAAAAACGCAATATATTGTTTAAGGGATTGGCGGTTCGGATGTTCCCGGATCTATCTAGGGAGACCCAGAAAAGGAGACGTGAATTTTTACTGTTAAGGTCAGGTATATTGCAGATGGGGGGGGGGGGTATTTTTCCTTAAATTTCCGTGTAAATGTTTGATTAAATATCATTCTAATTCCTATATATTTTATGACCCCTCCCAATTGATTTGTTTCATCAATGCTAGGGTGTCTGAGAGGGGTGCAGAGGCTCTGCCACTTCCTGTTGAGTAAATATTATATGCCGCTGTCTAGCTCACTCCTTTACCTGTATATTTCGATAGATTTTTATTATCGATTCTTTGTTTTCCTTTTTTGAGGGCTAGAGTAGGGGGTCCATGTGTAATTTCCTAATGGGACAATTGTGTGCTTGTAACACATATTGTATTTTTTGTTTTCTTTATTGTATTTGTATACTTTTGTGGTATCCTCCTTGTTTCCATTTCAAGATGTATTTCTTGAACTGTTTGTTAAAATTCAATAAATAAAAAATAAAAAAAAGCCTTTCCACATAGGGGTATCCTTCCATCCCCTTTACCATTTTAGTGGCTCTTTTCTATACCTTTCCTGATTCTGCTATATCCTTTTTAAGATATGGCGACTAAAATTACACACAATATTCAAGATGCAGTCGCACCATAGAACAATACAGAGGCATTATAATATCCTTGGTTTTATTCTCCATATCTTTCCTTATGATTCCTAGTGTTCTATTTACTGCCTTGGCTGCTGCTGCACACTGGATGGAGGGTTTCAACATATTATCCACGATGACGCCTAAATCTTTTTCCTGGGTGGTGGTTCCTAATGTGGAATCTTCCATCGTGTAACTGTAGTTTAAGTTGTTCTTTCTTAGGTGCATAACTTTGCACTTGTCCACATCAAATTTCATCTGCAATTTGGATGCCCAGTCTTCCAATTTATCAAGGCCTTCTTGCAATTTTTCACAATCCTCATGGGTTTTAACAACTTTGAAAAATTGTGTCATCTACAAATTTGATCACCTCACTCATTATTCCCATTTCCAAGTAATTTATGAATATGTTAAAATGCAGTGGACCCAGCACAGATACCCACTATTCACCTTTCTCCATTGAGAAAATTGGCCGTTTATCCCTACTCTCTGCTTTATATCTTTTAACCAGTTCCTGATACACAATAGTACACTACCTCCAATCCCGACTTTTAAATTTGACTAAGAGTCTCTCATGAGGGTCCTTGTCAAAGGCTTTCTGAAAATCCAGATACACTATATCAATTGGCTCACCGTGGTCTACCTGTTTATTCACACCTTCAAAAAAATATAACAGATTAGTAAAACAAGACTTTACTTGGCTAAATTCATGTTGGCTTTCTCTCATTAAACCATGACTATTGTCACCCCTTTGTCGTGCAGCGCCTCCTGCTTGTCACAGCTGGTACTGCACCCGGGTGTAAAGTACTGGCCTTTTCAATATTTATAGTCCTTGCCAGTACACAAATAAGTTGTGACACCGAAATTGGTTTAACTGGGTTTTATTCCCCGTCCCGTAGGATTCTTTCAAAAGTATAACAATCAAATCAACATACCCCTTCTCGGGTAAACAAAAAGAACTATAACAAAAATAGCTTTCCTTTCAGCAAACAAAATATGAATGGAAGCAGAAATACAGCTTGTCAGGTTTCCAGATAAAGGCTTCTCTGGAGCAGTTCAGCCTTCTATCTGAGAGACTCTATTTGGTCAGCTAGTATCAAACTACAGTCCATCTGTTCAACAGGCAATTCAATGTTATCCTCTATTGCATAAGGCTCATACTGCATGGGAACACTGTCATGTACAGATGCTTCGTCACTTCTCTCCTGAGGTAGTTTGTTCAACAAACTTTCCAGCTTGTGACGTACTTGACTCTCTACAGAATGTACCTGTTTGGCTTTACCATATTCTCTGGAGTTGCTCAACCAGGAGCCTTTCCTCTGCCTCTGGTTATCAGGCAGAGTAAAGCAGTTAGCTGCCCAGCTATTAGAAAGTGGAACCTTTGTTCGGGGTTTTGTTTTAACAGGAGCTTTACAAACAGCTGTTGTCTCCAACGGCAGTTTCTGAGAAGGCTTATGCCAGTTATATCCCTCTGCAGGGTTCTCTCTCACAGGTAACAAGCTTTGTTCTATATTCTGTCTGTAGCCCAGACTCTGGAGTTTTCCTGCTTTCATTAAGTTAACATTATAGGGCTTTTGTTTCTCATACAAATGCCTCTCATAGCTCAGCTTAGCATTTCTCCTCTCTGGCTCAGAATAGCTTTTCCTAGCTTGTAACTTGTGTCTTAGGGCATAGCTTCTATCAAGGCTGCTGCATACACTGTCCCTGTCTGAATTCAGTTGCTCATCTCTTTCACTTAATTGTTCATCAGACTCACTCAGACTTTCATTCAGCCAGTGCCTTCTGCCTTGCTGTAGAGACCTGGGATGTCTGTGTCCTTCCCACTCTGGATATCTCCTCTGCCTGGGAATATCCTTTCTCCTTGGGTCTTTCAACTCTCTTGGTTGCCTTGATTCTCTTAATCTCCTTCGTCTCTCAGGTCTCCCAGCTTCCTCAGCTCTCTCTGCTTCCCCCTCCTGTGAGCTGTGCTGATTATTTACGTAATCCCCAGCTGCACCACACCCTAGCCTATTGGGGTCAGGTGGGACCTTCCTTGCCTCCCTACTGGCTGGGTGATAATTCCAGGCTTGTGACCTCACTCCCTTATACCCATTCTGATACCCTTGTGTCATGTGCTCTCTCCACACGTCACTGTTTATTTGAGGAGTAGTGTTTTTTAGCTCCACAGGGGGCTCTAGAGAGTCTGCTCTGTGACACTATCTACATGTTCAGTGATTTTATTCTTTATAATGGTTTCTACCATTTTGCCCTGTACTAACGTCAGACTCACCGGTATGTAGTTTCCTGGATCACCCCTGAAATCCTTTCCAAAAATTGGCATTACTTTGGCCATTCTCCAATCTTCTGGTACTACAGTTGATTTTAATGATAGTTCACAGATTACTAATAGTAGGTCTGCAATCTCATATTTCAGTTCTTTCAACACCCTCAGATGTATACCATCTGGTCCAGGTGATTTGCTACTCTTCAATTTATCAAATACTTTTAATACATCTTCCTAGTTTATCAATATTTTTCAATTCTTCTGATATATCTCCTTTAAATATAATTTTAGGCATGAGTAACTTCCCTACATCTTCTTTAGTACAGACTGAAGCAAAGAATTCATTCAGTCTCTCTGCTATGGCCTTGTGCTTCTTTGGTGCCCCTCTTACCCTTCTCTCATCCAAAGGTCCAACTGACTCTCTCACAGGTTTTTTACTACAAATGTACTGGTAAAATTCTTTATTATGTGTTTTTGCTTCCTCAGCAAGCTTTTTTCCAAAATCTCTCTTTGCCTGCCTTATCAATGCCTTGCACCTAACTTGCCAGTGCTTATGATGTTTTCCATTTTCATCATTTGGCTCCTTTTTCAATTTCCTAAAAGATGTTTTTTTGGCTACAATAGCCTCTCTGACCTCACCTTTAAACCATGCTGGCAGTTTTTTGGCCTTCCTTCCGCTTTTCTTAAAGCACTGAATATATCTTGTCTGGGCTTCCAAGATAGTATGTTTAAACAACGCCCAAGTTTCAAGTAAGATGGGTGTACCTAATAGTACTTATGTTTACTTCACTCGTGCACTAATGTATTCTCCATGCCCATGCTCCACCTCTAATCCATCCGCTGTCCACAATAGCGCACAAGGGCCAGTTAATGCGCAATTTAGCCATAGGTTGCTAGTATGCTTGCATGTTTGGTTTCACCACGGCCAGTTACTGCTAAAATGTGTATTAACTGATTAGTGGCTTCTTTTAAAAGAGCCCCACAGTTAGAAAAGCTTCACGTATCTCCAGAAGCAATCTCTCAATGCTCAGAACTGGAGGGCATTATTGAGGGCTAGGGGCCAAGTGAATGCAGTCTTGGCAGTTGATGTGGCTTATAGGTTGAAGTTAACCAACCAAGGCTATTTATTTTATTTATTTATTTATTTATACATTTCTTCTATACCGCCCCTTCCAGAGATCAAGGGCGGTTTACAGAGAACAGAGAACAGTTGAACAACTTTTACATGGAACAGCAATATTAACTATTTTCAAACAACTTTTACATGGGACAGCGGTATTAGCCTACTGTGAGACTGGTAGCCATTTACTTGTGCAGAAGTTACAGGGATAGTGGGTTAGTATTTTTTTTTCTTTCTTGAAATTTTGAGAAAAATTACATTTTCACAATCAATATAGGAAAAAGAGAGAAGCATATTACAATAAAATAATAATAAAATCACAACAGAAAAAATTGCAGCCCACATCAAGGGATGTCAAGGAGCATCAAGGAAAACATTACATATATAAATAAAAAAACAGCAAAAGGCACCTAGTCTCATTTAGCAGTATAATTATTTCTGTCTCCATTGAATCCCTCTCCTTACTTTTACTTATCTATGAGAAATGTCTTCAAATGCATTGGATCTTGAAAAATAAAGGTATTACCCTGAGGTGTAATAACACACTTGCATGGAAAGCATAGGTAAAAAGTGGCCCCCAATACCAACGCCTGAGATCTCAGAGATAAATGTAACTAACAAAATGCCTTTCATTGAAATCCTATCTATTGAGTCTTCCAAAAAAGCAGTCACGTCTTGACTGTCATTGATCTGTAACACATCCATATCACCAGGGCTGTATCTAGGGCTGTGCGAGCAGTGTGGGCACACAGGGTGCAAGCAATGAAGGGGCACTGATGTCATTATTTGGCTTCAGGAAGCCTGATAATAGTAAGTTCCTATATGCAGCTGGGTGGAGTGAGGTGGGGTGAGGTGGGGTGGGCACCAGGTGTACACAGGGCACATTTCCAGCTTGGTACGATCCTGCATGTCACCCTCATTAGCATTTGCCATCTTAGATTTTGTGGGTACATAATAACAACTAGCAACTGAAATTTCATCAACAATTTAAGAACCTGCTTGAAGTAGTTTCTTAACAAAATTTCATCAGACAATAAATGTGTAATTTGAAAATTAAGGAAACATAATTTCCTAGCCCTTAAAGAATTTTCAATACCATCCAACTTATTATGCAAGACAATAGAATCTTAATAGAAGACACGTAGCTTGTATAGTCTGCAGCTGTATATCAATTTTCTACATAGATTTATCAATCACAGAAAACAAAGTACACCTCCTGCAGTTTAACTACCATTTCCTGAGAAAAAACTATAATAAGGAAACATTAGTAGATAACTATGTTTCTATACGAATAAGGGCACCCCACAAGTCTTTTTATATCACCTCCTGATCAAGAGAGGAAGGCTTATCCTCCAAGGCTTCAGACAAAAACACTGGCTTAGACATTAAGGGAAAAAACCTTGAAGCTAGGGAGTCACTTTCAAGCAATTCAACAGATAGGATGGTGGAGGACAAAGGGATTTGGGGGAGGGGAGAACCTTTTGCAGATTCAAAGACGTTCCATCCAAGGAAGGTAGTTGTAACATTATGGGCCCGATTCTATTCACAAAGATCTCCTTTATACATCCAGGCTGACCCGGACATACAAAGAAGATCGCAATTCTGATCCCGGCCTGCACGTACAGCGCTAGGCTGGCTAACTCAGCCAGGGCTTTTAAATGGAGCTGCAGCGCCATGGCTTCCCATTGCCATGGCACCACAGCTCCATTTAAAAGCCGCGATGCCAGCCGCTACCCCTAAAGGTTAATTCCCCACAGCCCGACCCCCAATCCGGCCTCCTAAGGCCAGGGTCAGGCTGCAGAGGATTAATTTTGTCCCCCCCCCCCCCAGCCCCTTCTGCGCCCCAAATCGAAAAAAAAAATGTCCAGGGAGGTTATTCCATCCTGGGGGTGGAATTACCTCCCCAGCTAATTCGCAGGCCCTGGACATACAGGGCCAACATTAGAATCAGCCCTGTACGTTCAGGGCTGGCGATCGCCCACTGCCCGCCCACTCTCCGCCCCGGGCCGCCTCTTCCCCGCCCCTGACTAACTTCCCTGCACAATCGCCAGGGAAGTTATTTGGGGGCCTGCAGCCACACGAATAGTGGGGATGGACGTCCCGTTGGGATGTCCATCCCCGCTATTCATGGTTCAGAATAACCCCCTATGAGAACTATCACGACATGTTTGTCCATTGGACCCCAGTTTTAACAGGAGTTACTACAGCAGGCTGCTGATTTTTATTCTCTCTCTTCTTCTGAACCATCATCAATTACATTCACCTCAGGGGAAAAGCTGCAACAAAAACCTCTCTCTCAGTGATATGCCCCTTAGAGACAAGGATGGTAAGACCCTTCAAAGAGCCGAAACAATTTGGGAAGCCTCTGTCAAATTTTACCAAGTTCTCTATGCAAAGGAGGGTCTAATAACAGATCAGGATACAGTATTGATTTATATTTTCAGCAGGTGAGACTACCAGCCTTGGAACTCTCAGAGCATGAGTTGATTAAAGTGCTTATTGGGGCATGGAAGCTATTAGGGTTAAAATTAGGGAAAGCCCCTGGATTGGATGGCTAAACAACTAAATTTTGTAAGACATTTTTAGAGCAGCTTATACATCCTCTGACAAAGTTCTTCAGTTCTCTTTTGGAAGGTGTGTTCCCATCTTATATAAAGAGTGCTTTGATTACTGTCACACCCAAAGAAGATAAGGACCCGACACTTTGTGCCTCCTATAAGCCAATCTCACTTTTAAATGTAAATATTAAGTTGCTAACTCCAACATGTGATGACTGGACATATTCACCCAAACCATGTGAATTTATTCCAGGAAGGCAGGTGATGGATAACATTCGTAAGTTGCTTAACCTGATTAGATTCTCCCAGAAGGAAGGTACGCCAATGTGTGCATTTATCTATGCTCAGAAGGCTTTTGATAGAGTGACTTGGGCCTTTCTGCTTATAATTTTAGACAGGGTGGAATTAAGAGAAAATTTTTCCAACAGGGTAAGGACTATGTATGATGACCCTTTGACTTGTGTCTGGGTGAACAAGGGAGTATCTTCATGGTTTACTCTGGAGCATGGAACAAGACAGGGTATCCTTTTTTCTCCCATTCTTTCCACGCTCTCATTAGAACCACTAGTTTGAGTGGCATACAGTGATCTAGATATTGCAGGAGTAAGGATAGGTGATGAGGACTTTAATCGGTTTGTCAGTGATACAATTTTTACAATTTCAAAGCCCTTGCTGACCCAGCCTAATTTGCTAGAGGCCCTAGGAGAGTATGGTAGACTTTCTGGTTTTAAGGTCAATATGACCAAATCAGAAGTCCTCAATATCACTTTACCCAATGATCTCTTTGCTTGCATTAAGGCACTTCTTTCTTTTCAATGGGCAAGTCAACGTATTAATTAGGAGTTTATATTCCTGTGCAACTTTCCTGTCTGAGTGATCTAAATTATACTCTGCTTATCAAAGGTTTGAACAGGAATCTAGATAATATAACTCTGTCTAACCACGCGAATGTAATACATGGGGCACATTGTACAGTCTGTTCTAGTGTATATGCCTTGTAATGCTGTGTACTGCACCGACAACCTAAAGCTGTTTTGCCTTTTTTAGCTCACAACTAAGCTACTAGATTCATTATATTATACACAAAACACTGATATAGCATAAACAAACAGTCACCCCTTCCACTTGAGCTGCTTATCAAAATGAACAACACACTAATACTCTCACTCATCCTTGGATTTATCATCATCTCATCTCTCACCATAAAACTACATGCACAACTCAATTCACAAACATATAACCAACCCATCCCAATCCTCTACAGAAGCCACACCGTTTCTAAATACACACCTACATATAAAATACATCACAGGTCCCAAAAACACACCAACAACAAAAGATTGATATATATTAACTCATATAATACAACTACCACTAAATTTAGGAATGACAAGAATGAAAACCTAACACACAACTGTACCTATATAAATGCCAGATCCATAAAAAGGAAAATTCCCATCATAACTGATTATCTAAACGACGACGCCCC
Organism: Ichthyophis bannanicus; assembly: GCA_033557465.1. Classification (NCBI taxonomy): domain Eukaryota; kingdom Metazoa; phylum Chordata; class Amphibia; order Gymnophiona; family Ichthyophiidae; genus Ichthyophis; species Ichthyophis bannanicus. The sequence continues at coordinate 1,600,813,165 of CM066031.1, forward strand.
AGACATACTATTTATAACAGAAACATGGCTCAATGAATATGATAATGTTCTCTTGAATCAAATCAAACTCCCTAACTACACAATTTTTCACACACCCAGATCAACTAGACGCGGAGGTGGTGTTCTCGCTATTATAAAAGAATCTCTAAAACCAACACTAAACTGCTCTGATACAGTTTCAGATATACAGTAGACCTCCTCATTATTGAAAATTGTCTTATAGCCGTCTGCCTACTTTACAGACCACCAACTACTGATCCCAACGGGTTGACTAATATACTCCAAGAAGTATGCAACATTTCAGGAAAGAAAAAAGTAGTACTACTGGGGAACTTCAACCTCCCCTCACTACAAAACACACAATCCTCCATTTTCCTTAATGCCATGGAACACCTATGCTTTAAACAAATCATATCAAGCCCCATTCACAATAAAGGGAATACGCTAGATCTAATATTTACTCCACAAGATAACCGCAACCATCAGAATGAGATCCCTAAGATCTCCCCTGTCCCATGGTCAGACCATCACCTTATTGTATTCTTAATAGAAATCCCACAAGTGCCCCCACTAACTGATAATCAAGTCCCAAAACATTACTCGAGATTCAAAATCTATGAAAAATAAGCTTTTACCAAAGAATTTCTAGAAACCATGGACACAAACTCAAATGGCCTTGAGGAAGTAATAAAAAACGGAAATAATTGTATCACGAGAATAGCAACAAAACACAAATTCAGTGCCCAATCAAAAAAAATAATCCCACCAAACAATGGTACACCCAAGAAATTTGACTGCTAAAAAGAAACATGAGGAAACTTGAATGTAAATGGCGTTCAAGTAAAACACCGGATAAATAGAGAAAGATATATCACTATGCTAACAAAATATCATCAACAAATCAACCATACCAAAAAAGAGTACTACTCAAACATATTGATGAAATCAATAAACAAACCTAAGGATCTATTTGCTATTGTAAAGTCACTTACAGCTAAACCTAGAGACTCTAAAGAAACACTTCCCATCACCCCCCAAACATTGGCAGATTACTACATGTTTAAAACCAACCCAACTCAAACCAATTTATACGCACCAACAAATAATAAAAACCCATCTCCACAGATAGAAAACTGGGAAGAATTCCAAAATGTCTACCTAGAACCTCTTAAAAAGTTAATAGCAAAATTGAACACAACAATATCCAAATCTGACCCTTGTCCAGTGAAATGGATTAAAGATGCAAGTAACAAGCTTGTGCCCATTATATTAATAATAGTAAACAAGTCTCTTGAATAAGGATAAATGCCCAAAAGTCTCAAAAAAGCAACAGTCCGCCCATTCCTAAAAAAAAATCATTAGACAACAAATGCCCATCATCATACAGACACATCTCAAGCCTACCTTTTTTGGCTAAAATTATTGAAAGAAATGTCCAAATTCAACTACAAGATCACATAGATCAATATGCACCATTAGACCCAAATCAATTTGGATTCATACCTCTGTACAGTGTAGAAACTCTGATGCTTACTCTATACAACAAATTAATAAAAGGAATAAACAACCCCAACCAAGCATTTATATTAATATTTCTAGACATCGCTGTCGCCTTTGATTCAGTCATACATACACTACTACTACAAAGACTCATACAAATTGGACTAAGTGGAACCACCTTCCAATGGTTCTCATCATACCTAAAAGACAGAACACAACAAGTCAATATAGATCAAAACTACTTAGACACTTACACACAATCTACAGGACTTCCCCAAGGATCCACACTCTCAGCTCTTCTATTTAATGTTTACATAAAGCCCATATGCAATCTAATAAAAACATTCAAAATAGATTTCACCATTTATGCCGATGACATAATGCTATACATGCCTTTCAATCTATTAACACACACTCTCGATCCCATAATCACATGCTTCAAAGAAGTTGGTTCATGGCTCAAAACACATGGATTAAAAATAAACTATAAAAAACAGAAGCCCTAATAATATCTAGAAACCAAAATTAGATGCCACCCAGCAACATCACCATTAATGGAGCCATTCTTGAAGTTAAAAACAAAGTAAAATACCTAGGAGTCACACTAGATCAGCAACTCACATTCAAAACCCACATTAAAAATACAACTAAAGCCATATATAACAAAATCTACCTCCTCAAACATTTAAAGCCACTTCTCCACAGCAACTTCAGATCATTGATGCAAGCGATGATTACCCCACACATCTACTTCTGCAACAGTCTACTCCATGGCCTCCCAAAACAAACGATCCACCCTCTACAAATGGCACAACATATGGCAGCTTGCATCATCTCGAACACACACCATATGCAACACATCACACCAATACTTCACTCCCTCCATTGGCTCCCCGTACATAGCAGAATTAAATATAAAATCATAATGACAATGTTCAAAATTATTAGGGAACTGGCATCTTCTACCTTAATCCAGTTAATCAGGAAAACACCTAACAATAGATACAGAAGAGCACCAATGACCAATACTCTTCTATTCCAACCAAAATTCAGAAAACCTAAACAACAAACCAGCAACAGAGCTTTTGAATACTTGTCTCCAATGCTCTGGAACTCATTACCAGAAACACTGAAAAACATAACAGACCTCTCCACCTTTCGAATACAACTAAAAACATTTTTATTTATAGAACACTTCCGTGAAAATGAGACGAATTCACCAACCGCCCCAACTCAACCCCACTAAAATACCAGAAGCAGCACACCATCCACTATGTTACATCCCTTTCCTAAAGAACCCCAGGACCCTTATAATATGTACATAGTTCATATTAAATCAGCATGTATATATTCCTGATCTCTTGTTGTTTACTGATCATGTAATTATTTAAACGTACTCTGTACACATGTAACTTCCACTTTGTTCGATGTAACTCAGTTGTTTTATGTAAACCGCTATGATTTATCAATATGGCAGTATAGAAAACACTAAAATAAGTAAATAAATAAATAAATTCTTGAAACTGAACATTTCATGGATGGGCAGAATGGCAACATTTAAAATAATGAGCTTATCTAAATTACTCTTCTTATTTTAAAACCTCCCAGTGAAGCTACTGGCATCTTTGTTCCAATAAATGCAGAAGAAGCTCAATAGATTCAGATGGAATAGGAGGCCTCCCAGAGTGGCTTGGAAGACATTAGCTAAGACCCAGACCTTTGGATGTGATGGGTATGCTAGACTTTAAATATATGAAACTGCTGGATGGGATGGGTATTGTAGACCTTAAATATATGAAGCAATTCATTTGAGGGGGACTCTTGGTTGGATACTGGAGTCTTGGAAGCACTGGATATTGATTGAGCAATATGGCAGGGAGGTGCATTTCCATTGAGGTATACTCCTTGCTTACCAAAGAGTTAGAAATGGGAAGAACCTCTCCTCAGCACTTACAATGAAAGTGTGGAGAAAATATAGAGAAGTCCTGTTAGAGGGGTGAGAATATACAGTTTTTACCCCTATGAATAACCTAGACAAGATTCTCAAGAGCAGAGATGTCTCTCTCCATACAAAGATTTGACTTGTTCAAGCCATGGTATTTTCAGTAATGTCATGTGGATGTGAAAGTTGGACAGTGAAAAAGATAGACTGGAAGAAAATTGATGTCTTTGAATTATGGAGCTGGTGACAAATACTGTGTATACCATGGACTGCCCAAAGAACAAACCAGTCAGTACTAGAGGAGATCAAAACTAAGCTTCCTTTAGAAGCTCAAATGACAAGACCTTAACTTTCATACTTTGGACACATCATGCGAAGAGAGAAATCATTAGAGAAAGACATCATACTTGGCAAGGTAGAAGGTCAATGCAAAAGAGGAAGGCCAGCAATGCGATGGATTGATACAATAACAGCAACTATGGGTGCCACTTGGTCAACAATGATCCGCCTGACTGAAGACCGAAAACAGTTTAGGACAACTATCCAGAGAGTCACCATGAGTCAACACTGATTCTACGGCACTTAACAACAACAACCTCTATTAGAAATTATAATAATTTCCTCCAGGATTAAGAGATTAAATTTTTAAGAGATGGGACAACAATAATTTAGAGTTCTTTTTAGAAGAGGAGTGAATTTTACTTTTGCGAATTGAAAGATAACTATAAACTGGGGGATTGTGATCATTATGCTTATTTATAAGTTAGGTATTTTCTCACAGCTAGAGGAGTAGAAAAGTGATTGTACAGGATAAGACATCTTTTGAGGTGATGTTTACTAAGGTAAAGGCCCAGGGCCTGTCTTGTTTTTATAAGATTCTAGTTAGCCAGCATTGGAGTCATGGGAGCAAGATCTAGGGAGTCCACTGGAGGAGGCTGACTGGTCTAACATTTTTGGTGTGATTCCTAAATCAGCAAACTTGATTGAGAAAGGATATAAAATTCTATATAGGTGGTATATATATCCCTAGTGTATGAAAGTGATGCAGATAATTAGGAACAAGACCTGCTGGCATAGTTGTGGTAGTGGTGGCACATTTATTCATATGTGGCAGGAGTGTTTGGTGTTAAATAGGTAGATAAAGGTGAGCTGATTGATTCAGTGTATTTCAGGAAACCTTTAACAGAATCCCTCATGAGAAACTCTTGGGGAAATTAAAAACTTTTGGGGATAGGAAGCAGTGTACTATTGTGGATTAGGAACTAGTTGAAAGCTAGAAAACAGAGTAGGGTAAATGGCCAGTTTTCTCAATGGAGAAAGGTGAATAGTGGAGTACCCCAGGGATTTGTGCTGGGCCTGCTGCTTTTTAACATATTTATAAATGACCTGGAAATGGGAATAATGAGTGAGGTGATCAAATTAGCAGATAACACCAAATCATGACATCATGATTTACACGCCAATCAACCTCAACAGCCCCGACTACAACAAGATAACAAACTGTCTCGACAACATGTCCACTTGGCTCACGTACAACAACCTAGCCATAAACTACAACAAGACAGAAGCACTCATCATCACACGAAACACCAACTTCAGCCCCCCACCATTCATCACAACCAACAAGACAATACTACTAAAGGACGAAGTGAAATACCTCGGAATAACCCTTGACAAAGAGCTGAACCTACAATCACACATCAGAAGAACCGCCAGAAATGCATACTACAAAATGAAAATAATCAGACGCCTCAAGCCTCTACTCTCCCATGAACACTTCCGCACAGTCTGCCAAGCGCTCATAACCCCCATACTGGATTTCTGCAACCCGATCTACAACGGAATACCAAAACAATCACTCAAACCACTTCAAATGGCTCAAAACACAGCAGCCAGAATAATCACCGGTTCCACAACCCAAGCCCACATCACCCCCATCCTCAAAGACCTCCACTGGCTCCCAATCAGCCATTGCATCAAATACAAGATGATCCTGAACATATTCAGAATCAGACACAAGAGCTCAGCACTCAGCCTCCAAGCCCTCATACTCCCTGACACCAGCAACAGACCAAGAAGAAAAACCACAGCAGACACACTCAGCACCCCAAGCAACTACACAAAATCATGCAAATCCACCACACAAAGAGCACTTTCCTTGGCGGCCCCATCAATATGGAACTCACTCCCTCACGACCTAAGATCAACTGAAGATCTGAAGGACTTCCGAAAGCACCTGAAGACAGTGCTCTGTGAAGAGTACAACAGCCCAAACGCTTAACCAGAATCTACAAACTGGATCCAATCTGGACTCAATGACAGCTCACCCACAACCAGAAATGGATCCAGAAAACCCATGTATATACTGTACATAGCGCACACTGTAAATAGCTCACTCTAATCAGCACATCCGCACACACGCACCCCCACTGTACATACTCTCACCTGACACACACAACACTTGCTAATGATCGTTTGCTGTGCTCACCGCCTTGATTGAAGGATAAGGCGGGATAGAAATACCCTTAAATAAATTAAATAAATAAATTATTCAAAGTTGTTTAAACACAAGAGGATTGTAAAAAATTGCAAGAGGACCTTGATAAATTGGGAGACTTGTCATCCAATTGGCAGATGACATTTAATGTGGACAAGTGCAGAGTTATGCACTTAGGGAAGAACAACCCAAACCATGGTTACAAGATGCAAGGTTCCACATTAGGAACTACCACTCAGGAAAAGGATTTAGGCATCATCGTGGATAATACATTGACAATGTGCAGTGGTGGCCAAAAAAGCAAATAGGATGCTAGGAATCATAAAGAAAGGAATAGAGAATAAAACAAAGGATATTATAATGCCTCTGTATTGTTTCATGGTGCGACCGCATCTTAAATATTGTGTGCAATTCTGGTCGCTATATCTTAAAAAGAATATAGCAGAATTAGAAAAGGTACAGAGAAGAGTGACCAAAATTGTAAATGGGATGGAAGGATATCCCTGCGAGGAAAGGTTTAAAAGGTTAGGGCTCTTCAACTTGGAAAAAAGGCAGCTGAGGGGATATATGATAGAGGTCTATAAAATAGTGAATGGAGTGGAACTGGTAAACATAGATTGATTGTTTACTCCTTCCAAAAGTAGAAATACTGTGGCAGGTGCAGGCCTGTGACCCATGGTGTCTGACATAGGTAGGGCAGCATTGCTAGCTTGACCTGTAAATGAGGCCTGTGGAGAGGCATATAGGATTGCACATCCCCCAATATGCTGCTATTGTAAGAAAGAACTCAGTAGAAATATTGAATTAGCTTAGGTAAGCAGAACTGCAGAATTAAGAAATGGAAAAATACAGAAAAGACATGTTTAAAAGTTACTGATAAGAAAAAGTACATTTGCAGAGAAATAATGAGGAGTGCTGACAGATGAGTTACAGAACCTTGCTCTTCTGCACGCACAAATTGGTCCCATAACCTTGAGAGTGTGAAAGTAACAAGTTGATGAACTGACCATTGTAATTGGGACTAGAAGGGGGGCAGGCAGGTGTCATGCCCACAGAAGGGACATAATTGGAGAAACTTATCAGTACCGGGACCAATAGAAGAGGTACGAGAGGTACGGGAGGTTACCGGGACCAATGAAATGTTTTTCTATACCTAGAATGGAACAGAAGTCTATAAAAGTTGTTGTAATGCTTGAAAACTTTGCTCAGCCATTTTGAAATTGCCTTGCTTGAGACTTGTGCACAAATAAATGATTTGGACCTTCTGAACAGACTCCTGGTATCATTGGTTTGTCTGCGCTTTGCTGCTACATATTCCTTGGTGCGTTGGCCGGGAAGTTGTGGAATCAAAGTGTATATAGGGCAATATACCACGACTTTCCGCCTCTATAGGCTTGGTCCTGCCGGGATCGCGCCCTTCCGACGAGGGCCGCTCCCTGGCGCCACCGGTCCCTTGTATCGGAGGGAGCTGGTCGGACCTCGGCGGGTGCCGGGCCCGGTTGGAGCCAACGCCTCGAACCCGAGTGAGGGGAGTCCGAGGTCCAACTCATGCGCCTGCTTGGGAAGTTTGAGGACCGGATCCGGTGAGTATAGTTTTGATTTTGGGTCTAGACAGAAATAGAAAGAGCAGTACTGCCATTGGAACTTTGGAATTTGTAATCTCGAGATATTGGGAATTGGTAAGAGAGCATGATCAACTCTCAAGGAAGAGCCGAGTAGCCTGGCATGGGAATTCGCTGGGTGAAACCCTCATCCTTTTTGTAATTGGGAAAAGACTAGTCAGAACAGATAGAAACGAATGCATTCTGGGATACGTTGCTAGCATGATTGTGTGAACGAAGTGTGAATGAGAGGTCTGGCAGCACGGACCAAGTGAAGGCGGACCCCTGATTAGCGCATTTCCTGACCGGGCGACCGCGTTCAGGTCGCGAAAAGGGGGAAGCGATTGTCGTCTTGTCTTGTTATTTGTATTCCTTATACGTTTCCAGGGCCGTGAGGACCCCTTACCCACGGTCCGCCCTCCTTTTCCCTTTTGTCTGTTGTTGCGCGCACACATCGAAATGGGAGGGGCGGGGTCTACTAGAAACACTCCATTAGAATGTATGATCGCACATTTTAAAGAGGGATATTCAGGAGATTATGGTATTAAAATGACAGCAGCCCGTTTGCAGATTTTGTGTACTAGGGAGTGGCCCGATCTAGACCCCATCTGGCCCCGAGAGGGAACGTTCACTGTAGAGATTATCCAGTCAATACACCGTAGAGTGCGGGTAGTGCACCCCGATCAGTACCCCTATATAGATTCCTGGTTAAGTATTTGTGAAGATCCGCCCTCCTGGGCGCAGCGCTGTTATGAGGAACAGTGCAGAATAATGTTAGCTAAAACAGATTCTAGACAGAAAACGGAACAGCCTAGAATAAAAGAGCAGGATAAGAAAGCCACGAAGAAACCCATCCTGGCAGATCCTGATTCCCCAGAAGTAGTCCTCAGGCAGCCCCGAACCCCAGGTCCAGTAAGAGTAGCCCGGCGTCGTCCTGCCCCAGAACCCCGGAGACGGCCAGAGCCGAGGCGGGACCCAACCCCCGGTCCCCCTCCTAGAGAAGAGGAAGGATTAGTGGAAAGAGAAGTGGAGGACGTAAAAAGTGAGTCAGAAGCGGAGATAGAAGAAGGAGAAGGAGGAAATTCCCCAGAAGAGGAGGAGGACAGTGTACAAATAATCGAGAAAGCCAGCGCTAGCACTAGCACGCCAGCGAAAGAGAAACCCAAAGCAAAACCAGTTGAGAAAAAGAAAGCGACTCCTGCAAAGGCAACGACAATAACCCTTAGATCCCAAACAACGCCTGGGACAGCCAAACTGTTTCCCTTAAGGCAAGTCCCGGGAGTGCCCGTAAAGAATGATAATGATGAAGTGGTAGCGGGACCCTTAACTTATGTGTATATTCCTTTCTCTACAACTGATTTATTAAATTGGAGGTCGCATTATGCCTCCTATACTAGTAAGCCCCAGGAGCTGACAGAATTAGTAACTAGTATTATGGAAACTCACCAACCCACTTGGCCAGATTGCCGTCAGCTCCTGACCACCCTATTCACTACAGAAGAACGAGCGAGAATTAGAAAAGCAGCTATTGAATGGATGGCAGAAAACCCTGCAGCTCCGGCGCAGGGGCAGAATATAATAGATCGTAGAGAAGCAGCTCAGAGAGAATTCCCGAATGAAGACCCCCAATGGGATCCAAATACAGATGAAGGATCCACAGCCCTAGCCCGCTTTCGCCAAGGCTTTTTACAAGGCCTGAGAAGGGGGGGCCAAAAAGCTATGAACCTTTCCAAAGTCACAGGAGTTATCCAAGGGATAGATGAGAGCCCAGCAGATTATTATGAAAGATTAACTGAAGCCTACAGAATGTATACTCCCTATGATCCCGAGGCACCAGGAAGTTTATGCATGGTGAATTCTGCTTTTGTAAACCAGTCTCAACCAGACATTAGACGTAAATTACAGAAATTAGAAGGGTTTGCGGGCAGGAATGCAACACAGTTATTGGAAGTCGCTCATAAAGTGTATGTGAATCGTGATACTGAAAGACAGAGAGAATGTGATAGAAAGATGAAGAAGAAAGCTGATTTTATGGCTGCGGCCATAGTTGAAAATAAAAGGGGAGGTGTCCCTAGTCGAAGGAGCAGAGGAAGAGGGCGGGGTCAAGGCGGAGGCCGGACCCAGAGACTAGGCGTGAACCAATGCGCCTATTGCAGAGAGGAAGGACATTGGAGAGATACGTGCCCGCAACTCGAAGACGCCCAGCAAGATGACGACAACGATCATCAGTGGCGAGAAGAAAGACGAGGCCGTCCCCGAGGCCGGGGAGGAGCCAATCGAGAACAATTCCAGCGAGAGAGAGGAGGAGGAGCCATTCAAGCATTGGCCACACAAGCCCATGATGAGGATGACGTGGATTAGGACAGACCGGGCTCCAAGTTTGCTTTAGGTCTCCAGGAGCCTATGGTCGGAATACAAATAGGAGACCAAATTATGAACTTTATGGTTGATACTGGAGCAGAGCATTCAGTAATAGACAAAAAGATAGCCCCATTCACTAAAAAAGCAGTCACCATTATAGGAGCAACTGGTGCCAAAGCCACAAAGTCTTTTCTTCAAAACCGAATATGCAGTCTAGGAGGACAGCAAGTAACTCATCAATTCCTTTACATGCCCGAATGTCCAGTACCACTACTGGGACGAGATATGCTAGCCAAGCTTCAAGCACAAATATCTTTCTCTGAACAAGGAGAAATGCAAATTACAGTAAATTCCCAAGCCAAACCGGCAGGAGTAATGCTGCTGACAGTTCCCCGAGAAGAAGAATGGAGATACTACATTGATGATTCGATTCAAGATACCTATTTTGAACAAACTTTAAAGAACATTCATGCACCACCTGGAGTATGGGCAGAAGGCAGTCCCCCAGGCCTAGCCAAGCATATAGCTCCAGTGATTGTAACCCTCAAGCCTAGTGCTACACCAGTGCACGTCAAACAGTACCCTCTCCCAAGAGCCGCAATTGAAGGCATCCATCGCCACCTACAGAGATTGCTCGAGTATGGCCTACTGAAAGTATGTCAATCCCCATGGAACACTCCACTTTTGCCAGTAAAGAAACCTGGGACAGATGATTATCGCCCAGTGCAAGATTTGAGAAGAGTAAATGATGCAGTTGAAACTATACATCCAGTTGTGCCCAATCCTTACACTCTTCTAGGACTGATACCTGCTGAAGCTACCCATTTCACTGTACTGGATTTAAAAGATGCATTCTTTTGCATAAGATTAGCCCCTGTAAGCCAAATATTGTTTGCATTCGAATGGCAGGACCCCATCTCTGGAAGAGGGGGCCAACTCACCTGGACAAGATTACCCCAAGGATTCAAGAATTCACCTACCATCTTTAGTGCTGCACTAAATCAAGACCTTTCAAGCTATCCAGTAGCCCCGGGGAAGAGAGTGCTTCTCCAGTACGTGGATGATCTGTTGATAGCTGCCGTATCAGAAAGAGAATGTATATTAGCCACCAAAGATCTCTTGCAGTTACTAGATGAAGCTGGATACAAAGTTTCCAGAGCCAAAGCACAGCTATGTCAAAAAGAAGTGAAATACTTGGGTTTTCGTATTACCCAAGGAAGCAGAAGATTAGGCAGAGAAAGAAAGGAAGCCGTATGCAGAATTCCAACTCCAACAACCAGAAAGCAAGTCAGAGCCTTTCTGGGAGCAGCAGGATATTGCCGAATCTGGATACCCAACTTTGCCCAAATTGCCAAACCACTGTATGAAGCCACAAAAGGAGAAGAGAAGTCACCACTGGAGTGGGGACTTGAGCAGGATACAGCCTTCCAGAAGTTAAAAGAAGAATTGATGTCATCACCAGCACTTGGACTACCAGATGTCCACAAACCTTTCCACTTGTTTGTACATGAAGCACAGGGAAATGCCCTAGGCATGTTGACTCAGAAATTGGGAAATTGGGAGCGACCTGTAGCCTACCTATCGAAACAATTGGACCCTGTGGCCAAAGGATGGCCACCTTGCTTGAGAGCAGTTGCAGCTACAGCGCTATTAGTGAGTGAGGCAGACAAACTCACACTAGGACAGAACATACGAGTCACTGTGCCACATGCAGTCCTTGCCCTTATGGAACAGAAAGCGAATTATTGGCTCACCAATTCCCGAATGTTGAAGTACCAGAGCATGTTATGTGAAAACCCACAGATACAACTTGAAGTGAGCCATGCCTTGAATCCAGCTACCTTGATACCCATCAGTGAAGAACTCCCAGAACATGACTGTATCGAAGTCATGGAAACTGTGTTCTCTAGTCGACCTGACTTAACAGATGTGCCCATAGACAATCCCGACCAGATCTATTATGTTGATGGGAGCAGTCTCATCCTTGACGGACGACGCTGTGCCGGATATGCAGTCGTCACTCAACACGAAGTAGTTGAATCATCAGCTCTAGCCTCAGGCACATCAGCCCAGAAAGCCGAATTGATAGCACTCACCAGAGCATTGTTGTTAGGAGAAAAACTTGTGCTAAATGTATATACAGATTCCAAATATGCCTTCACTACCTTGCATGCCCATGGAGCTCTCTATAAAGAAAGAGGACTCATCACATCCGGAGGAAAATCAGTCAAATATGGTCCCGAGATATTGATGTTACTTGATGCAGTCTGGGCCCCAACACGTGTAGCTGTCATGCATTGCAGAGGACATCAAGCAGGAAAAGGAGAAATTGCCCGAGGAAATAGATTTGCAGATGCCTCAGCACGACAAGCAGCTATGACAGGACAGATTGCCCCACAAGCTATGCCAATGCAAGCAGCATTGTTTCCAGTACCCTTGAATCTATGGACCCCACGATATACCACCAAAGAATTAGATTACTATTGTGACAAAGAAAATGGAGTATTGAAAGATGGATGGATTGAGCTGCCACCGGAAGAGGGCAGTCAACCTCCAGGACGAATAGTAATTCCAGAACTGTTAGGACCATCCTTTGTCAAAGCTTTCCACGAAGCCACCCACTATGGGAAGAGTGCTATGGAGAAAGCACTCAGACCACATTTCTACATCCCTCTGATGACAACCATATCAGCCTCAGTAGCACGTCAATGTGTAACTTGTGCCAAAAATAATGCCAAGCAAGGCCTTATTACAGCACCCCGAGTCCAGTCAGGAGGTGTCACCCCCATGCACAACCTCCAAGTTGATTTCACCGAAATGCCAAAAGCCAATGGATACCATTACCTACTAGTATTAGTTTGTACTTTCTCTGGGTGGGTAGAAGCATTCCCAACCAGAACTGAGAAAGCCCGAGAAGTTACCAAAGCCTTAATGAGAGAGATTGTCCCCAGATTTGGAATCCCAGCAGTAATAGGGTCAGACAATGGACCCTCATTTGTCTCCCAAGTTACTCAGCAGTTAGCAAAAGCTTTGCAGATACAGTGGAAACTCCACACTGCATACAGACCCCAGAGTTCAGGGAAAGTTGAGCGAATGAATCGTACCTTGAAAGCCCAAATGTCTAAGCTTTGTCAGGAGACACACTTGAAATGGCCCCAAGTGCTCCCCATAGCTTTACTCAGAATACGCTCAGCCCCTGTAAAGTCAACAGGATTTTCCCCTTTTGAAGTTTTGTATGGTAAACCCCCACCAATAGTGCAGGGAGTCAAAGGAAGTTTAGCCCAGATTGGTTCAGAAGTAACCAGGCAAGAACTCCTAGCTCTTAGTTTTGTTCTGCAGACTCTCCATACGTGGATCCAAGACCAGTTGCCTATCAACTTGACGGAACCCTTGCATCCCTACCAGCCTGGAACTTCGGTGTGGATCAAAGATTGGAAGAAGATACCGTTGGAACCCCATTGGAAGGGACCGTACACCGTCATCCTGTCTACCCCAACTGCAGTAAAGGTAGCCGAGATTGACGCCTGGATCCACCACAGCAGAGTCAAGCCCGCCGCCGATCCTGAACCAGAGCGGTGGACAGCAGAGCAGCACCCTGATGTACCCTTGTGAGTTACTTTGAGACGGCAACCAGCAGCATAGACACTTCATCACAAGTGCTTTGCAGTAGCCAAGTCTTTCGAAGAGGATTGCTGTTTTCCATGCAGCAACAGTTTTGTTTCAACGAACCCAATTTGTGTGTGATTTGACACACTACTTTGAGACTACATTGACTAAGCCAGACTTCACAAGCCAACTGAATTGCTAAGTTGGTTAATGTGTGTTGGACATCTTGAGGATCTTCAATCAACACTCAGCACCCGTTAAATTGCTTCATTAGCAAACGGGACGAAGAATAATAGACCGTCGTGATCAAGATCAGCAAGCTGAGGATTCAGAAGAACTCCAATCAACATCAACATGTATCTTTGCTTCTGCTTTGCCTTGGTTGCCTTCTTCGGAGGTTTTGAACAGACTTATGCTCTGCCTCCATGCACTGCTTGCATTACCTCTACTAGAACTGGACTGAAAGTAACTCAGACTTTGCTTTACCATTCTTACTATACCTGCAAGGGAACAATAACTCGGTGTATCTATAACACCACTGAACTAAATGTTTGCACTCATGGCAAAATCAAAGCATGCTATAATCCGCATCAGAATCCATCCTATTACACGTTGGAAATAAGATGGAAGGATGCAGATGGACCTATATTAGCTGCTACACCACCACTTAAGGACATTACTAAACCTGCTGTTTTGAATTTTGATGCATGTAATGCTATTAATAGAGATAGTTATTCCACCTGTGGTACATGGGAGAAAGCGTATCGAAATGACCATAAGTATATGTGTCCAGAAGGTGCCACAAATTGGTGGAAGTGTACAGGTAAAACAGGATCAGGGTATAGTACTGCTACAGCGGCAGATTACTATTGCCCGTATTGGGGATGTTTTTTTTATGCTACCTGGAACACTGGTATAACTGATGAGAAAATAGATAAACGGATGGCTACTCTAACCAAGCCAACCACAAATGATAAATGTCAGAAAGATGCTTGCAACCCCTTACATTTGCGTGTACATAATCCCCATGCATGGAAACAAGGATATAAGTTTGGTTTACGTATTGCTGGAGGAGCAACAGATCCAGGGACCATTGTGTATATTAGATTGAATACTCAAGCCCATAAGTCATCTAAATATCATATTCATAATACCTTTTATGAAGCTATGCATGTAAATAAGTTTGAGATCCCTCACCCTTCACAGAATTTGTTTCTAGAATTAGCCGGAGCAGTAGTATCTAGTCTTAAGATCACAGATTGTTATTTCTGTGGCGGAACCCAAATGGGAGACCAATGGCCCTGGGAAGCCCAAGAATTGAATTATTCCATGATTTACAACCAGACTGAATTACACAAGACTACCAGTGAATGGGTGTTAGCGCACTCAATCGTTGGACGTCTTTGCTTTGCCAGAACTGGACCCCAGTTCACCCAAAAGGTAGGACAGCTGGTCTGTCTTAGCCAGAAATACTATAATGCCACGACTAAAAAGACAGCATGGTGGTCAGGAATCAGACATCCTGAACCTCCTAACCCATTAGCTAGATTTCCTGAACTTGCAGGTCTATGGACTAACCTTGCCAAAGTCCAAGCCTGGCAAGCCCCACCTGGCCTATATTGGATCTGTGGAAACCGAGCATATGCGCAACTCCCGCCACAATGGGGAGGAGCATGTGTCTTAGGAACCATCAGACCTTCTTTCTTCCTGTTAAACACTGAACATGGAGAACAATTAGGATACCCTGTATACACAACCCACAGACACAAAGGAGCATCAAGACAGAAAAGAGAAGCCTTACAGATAGGCAAGTGGGAGAAGTGGCAAGGTGATGATTGGCCACCAGAAAGAATTATTGAGTATTATGGACCTGCCACTTGGAATGATGATGGTATGTATGGTTATCGTACCCCAATCTATATGATCAATCGTATTATTCGCTTACAAGCAGTAGTTGAAATAATAACCAATGAAACTAGTCATGCTCTCACGCTCTTAGCTAGACAAAGTACTCAGATGCGCACTGCCATATACCAGAATCGCTTAGCACTTGATTATTTGCTAGCAGCTGAAGGAGGAGTATGTGGTAAACTGAATTTAACTAATTGCTGTTTGAAAATAGATGATAAAGGTCAAGTAGTTGAAGAAATTGCTAAAGATATGCAAAGACATGCTTATGTGCCAGTACAGACTTGGCACGCATTGAAATTTCCTAACTGGTTTGCTAACCTTTTCTCTTGGCTGGGAGGATTTAAGACTTTCATTATCTTAGTACTAATCCTTGTTGCTGTTATCCTCTGCTTACCATGTTTAATCCCATGTTGTATGCGTTCCATTCATAGTGCTATTGATAGTACAGTAGAGCGGAAGACCGCAACTAAAATAATGGCTTTATACAAAGCTAGCCCTAGTGGAACTAGTAAGAATCCTTTAATCAGGATGTGATTCTTCTAAAAGTGATTTAATTCTCACACCTTATTAAGTAATAGGGTGAGATTAATCAAAGGGGGGAATGTGGCAGGTGCAGGCCTGTGACCCATGGTGTCTGACATAGGTAGGCCAGCATGGCTAGCTTGACCTGTAAATGAGGCCTGTGGAGAGGCATATAGGATTGCACATCCCCCAATATGCTGCTATTGTAAGAAAGAACTCAGTAGAAATATTGAATTAGCTTAGGTAAGCAGAACTGCAGAATTAAGAAATGGAAAAATACAGAAAAGACATGTTTAAAAGTTACTGATAAGAAAAAGTACATTTGCAGAGAAATAATGAGGAGTGCTGACAGATGAGTTACAGAACCTTGCTCTTCTGCACGCACAAATTGGTCCCATAACCTTGAGAGTGTGAAAGTAACAAGTTGATGAACTGACCATTGTAATTGGGACTAGAAGGGGGGCAGGCAGGTGTCATGCCCACAGAAGGGACATAATTGGAGAAACCTATCAGTACCGGGACCAATAGAAGAGGTACGAGAGGTACGGGAGGTTACCGGGACCAATGAAATGTTTTTCTATACCTAGAATGGAACAGAAGTCTATAAAAGTTGTTGTAATGCTTGAAAACTTTGCTCAGCCATTTTGAAATTGCCTTGCTTGAGACTTGTGCACAAATAAATGATTTGGACCTTCTGAACAGACTCCTGGTATTGTGGCAGGTGCAGGCCTGTGACCCACGGTGTCTGACATAGGCAGGCCAGCATGGCTAGCTTGACCTGTAAATGAGGCCTGTGGAGAGGCATATAGGATTGCACATCCCCCAATATGCTGCTATTGTAAGAAAGAACTCAGTAGAAATATTGAATTAGCTTAGGTAAGCAGAACTGCAGAATTAAGAAATGGAAAAATACAGAAAAGACATGTTTAAAAAGTTACTGATAAGAAAAAGTACATTTGCAGAGAAATAATGAGGAGTGCTGACAGATGAGTTACAGAACCTTGCTCTTCTGCACGCACAAATGGTCCCATAACCTTGAAAGTGTGAAAGTAACAAGTTGATGAACTGGCCATTGTAATTGGGACTAGAAGGGGGGCAGGCAGGTGTCATGCCTACAGAAGCCCACAGAAGGGACATAATTGGAGAAACTTATCAGTACCGGGACCAATAGAAGGGCTACGGGAGGTACGGGAGAGTACCGGGACCAATGAAATGTTTTTCTATACCTAGAATGGAACAGAAGTCTATAAAAGTTGTTGTAATGCTTGAAAACTTTGCTCAGCCATTTTGAATTGCCTTGCTTGAGACTTGTGCACAAATAAATGATTTGGACCTTCTGAACAGACTCCTGGTATCATTGGTTTGTCTGCGCTTTGCTGCTACAGTATCATTGGTTTGTCTGCGCTTTGCTGCTACAATACTAGGTGACACCCAGTGAAGCTACAATGTAGGCCATTTAGGACTAATAAAAGAAAATATGTTTTCACTCAAGGAGTAATGAAACTCTGGAATTTGTTGCTAGAGGATGTAGTAAAAACTGTTAGTGTAGCTGGGTTTAAAAAGTTTGGATGAGTTCCTGGAGGAAAAGTCCATAAACCATTATTAAAGAGGACAGGCAAATCCACTGCATACCATTGGATATGCAGCTTAGAATCTGCATACCTTTTGGGAACCTGCCAGGTTCTTGTGGCCTGGATTGGCCACTGCTGGAAACAGGATACTGGGTTTAATGGACCCTTGGTCTGACCTAGTATGGCATTTTTTTATGGATTATGCCATATTTCCAAAGTACAGAGAGCAGGCAATAATTTCACAACTACTCATACAATAAAGGCAACAATTACTGTATTATTTTAATTTTAAAGCAGTTTTGATAGCTGGATGCGGCCATAATAACAAGGGTCAGGAATGATCTCCACCTACGTTAAACCAGTTTGCCTATGATGTCATAAATTACATCACAGAGAGTGTGCACTAATCTAGAGATCCCATTCAACTCAAGGTAATTCCGGAGACTGTTCTGCACATGATTGCACCATATTTGGAATCCCGAAGTTCGTATTTGGATCGAGATCAGAATTCTCATCAGCATCTCTTCTCGCGTTCCACGACGAGCCAGTCAGGCTTCTACAAACATGTCATCCGCGCCTCCGCCCCCTCCTGGGGACGCGCAGTGTCTGAGCTCGGACATCCCTAAGGTGTAAACCCCGCCCCCAGTGCCGGAGCTCCACCCCCGTTTCTCTTGGTGCAGCTGAGTTCTGCAGCGGCCTGGCTATCCAGCGGTCGCTTCAGTGGAGAGAGAGGCGCGCGCGCGGCGTCTGGTGGTTGACGTCAGCACGGCGTCGTTGCAGTGGAGCTGGGCTGTGAGATGGCATTCTGTGCGGGCAGCTGCCGCCGCACGGACGGGTGAAAGGCAGCGGCTGAGGCTGAAGGGCCACGCGTTTTGGTAAGTTACTATAAATTTTAAAAAAAAAAAAAGCAGTGGTAAAACACACGTACAGAACGTAACTACGACCGGTTCTCTACCCTGTCTCCGGAGAGGAGGTGAGGTAGTTGAGGGTGCTGCTGCTGCTGCTGCTGCTGCTCTAGCAGGGTCCCGTGACGGCCTCACAGTCAGGGTAGTCGTGTGTCCTGCGGTCCCCTCGGGGCACTCGAAGGTGCAGGCCCCGGGCCTCTTCTTCGCTTACCCACGGTATGGGTGGCTTTTCAGGAGACTTAAAAACGGGTTAATATTTTGTTAATTTCTGCCCGCACCATGCAGTCGTGCTCCCTGGGCCTCGGAGGCGCTCCCTGCCCTACACTGCTGCGGCCTCTTTCGTTCCCAGGTTCCGGCCAGCTGCTCCCGTTCAATTTCTTTCGGTTCTCTGCGAATGCTTTGTTTAACTTTCATGATTAGGGAGTGTTTCCGTCTCCCACTTGTCTTGTTCTGTAATACTTCCATTCGTAACTGTCAAGCGTGAGATGTTTTGGCATGAACCTACTAGCTATGTAAAATATATATATAAATGGCTATGAATAGCTGTTTCACTTCTCTAAAGGAGTGTGAGTTGTAGGTGAGAAATGTACAGTTCAGTTGCATTGTTCCCTGCTGACTGCTACGTATGTGGATAAAGTTTATTGCTTCCAAGTTCATTACCAAACGACAGTAAATTTCCTAGCTGTAAATAAGCTTGTAACATTACAATAAGTCAATAAAACTGTATCTTGTCCATTGCATGCAAATGAAAGGGTGGTGGTCAATTAGATCAACAACAGCACTCCAGTAGTAATAATTTGTGAAAGTACAGTTTAGTCGTGATTGCAGTATTTCTGCCACGGAGTCTTTAGCTTAGGTATGAACACAGGTATGCTAAACTTAGGGGATTTACTTATGGTCTCATATTGAGTTTTGGACTGATTTGTTTAGCCCCTTACTCCACTATTTTGGCTCTTGCTACATGTGCATTTGAAAACTAACTATATGTTGTTCTTCTATGTCATCCGTGTTTTTGTAAATGTTTTCATTTGTTTTGCCCTTGAAAAAATACACAGGTGATGCTCTCTTCTAACTTGATCTGCAAATGGCTATTTAGGTTGAATCTTCGAAAAATTTTGATTTTACAAGGAAATTGATTTCGTTCTCTTTTAGTTATCTTCTCATAACCTATTCTGCAAAGTCAATTTCAGATTTACCTGCTGAGTTGTGTGACTTATTCTGTGCCACACTGAGCTGCTTTAGATTCTCACTGCTGCAGAATTCAAAGCTTGGCCTAGTAACTGACTGCCAGATTTTTACTACTTGTCCAGTTTTTTTTCCCACTTTCAGGGTTCCAGCTCAGTCAGACTGTATTCTTACTGATATCGGTTATTGTGATTTTTCATACACAACTATTTTTAAGATGCTCTGCATGCCATATAGCTCCCCTTCCACAGTGACAGCTTTCTGTCAGAGGCCACAGATCATGGCATCTTCTGAAATAAGCATGTATGCTGTACGTGGCCAGTTGGTACTGCTGTTACGTAAACACTGCTTCTGTAGTTCACACGTTTGCTGACTGAAGGAACAGAGGATGGATTCTGGTCTCCCTTCTAGATGCTGTTGGACTAGTAACTTGACCTTTTAGTCTTTTTTTTGTTTTACCTTGATTTCTTTGTTTAGGTCCATTGACGACATCTGAGAACAGTTTGCTTCCAGATAACTGACGAAGTGACTGGTGGGGGGACAGGATCAATGGGAACTGTCATGTAACTGCTATTTGAAAGACAAAATTGTTACATGAATACCAAGAGAGACAAAACTGTTCACAATTGTTCATGTTAAAAGGATCCTATAGGAATGTATATAGAAGCATCAGTGGCCTGGTAACTAGGACATAATGGACTGGATACACCTGAGTACTTTTCACTTTGGTGTTTGAGTATTTCTTGTTAGTTTTGATATAGCAATAGAACTCCTTGGTATCTCCAAAACACCTTTGGGGTGTGTTTTTGAAAAGTGCTTTTAACATCTATAGAGTGCTTTTTGTACGTCAAGATCTTACAAGAGTATTTATAATGTTGCTATGAGTGCTTGACAGTTCTGGGCCATCCCAAATAAAGGGCGCCTTGGAAATCCTCTGGTATGCCTAAGCTTAATGTATTTCTGGTGCTACAGTGCTTCAGAGCTTCTTTTGATTTTGTGGTGCACAGTGATGCTTGTCTTGGCAAACCCTCAGTTTATCAGTATTTCGGTACATTGAAGTTACCTTTAAAGGTACTGGAGCACACAAAGCATTAAGACTTGTGTGTGTTAATGCCATGAAAATATTTTGATACCTCATGCTTTTGCATCTCACACACACTGTTCTTTCAGCTTAACCAGCCTATTGGTTAGACTAGAGCATCAGGGTGAGAACCAGGGAAGCCAAGGTTCAGAGTCTTTTGAATTTAGTGACCTTGGGAAGTTACCTTGCCCTCCATTGCTTAGAGTACACAATTCTATTGTGTGCTACTTATAGGGTAGGAAAATACTGCACCTAAGCATAACTCACCTTTAACTCAATGAAAAGGTGTGAGCTAACTAAACAAAATAACCTTGACTTTATATATCAAAGGTATGTGTTTTTTCTTTCAAATTTAGAATTTTTAGCATTCTTGAGTTTCTCTTTCTGTGCTTCAAGAATTCTTGGCATGTTTCACTGCTTCTGCCTTGAGATAGCATAGACTTAGCAGTGTGTTGCTGGTTGTCAGTGCATCAGCACCGTTCCTGTGCTTTGCATTTCTTGGGGAGTCTTAGTGCTTTACAATAACAATTTTAAGTGTGTTGATACATGGAAAGTACTCAAGTACCTTAATGTTTTGATGACTTATAAATTCTTCTGTATTTGATATACCGCCTTCCTTGGGTAGGCATCAAAGCGGTTTACAGTTTAAAAACAACTGGAAAGGGGCACTCCATTCTAATAGGAACAGTAGGAAAGAAATTTAAAAATAGAAATAAAGTACAAACGCCTTAAGAACAGGAGCTGAACAAGTGTCATCTCTCTAGGCAAACCCTGACTCGAAGTAATGGGTTTTAAGTTTTTTTTGAGTAGCAGAATTTTATTCATATGTAATCTGGTAAAGCATTCCAGAGAGATGTTGCAAGGACAAAGAAAGATGAGTGGACATAGATTCAGGCTTGGCTCAGAAGGCTGGGAAAGACCAGGCGTTGGAAGTTTGAGATCATAATGTCGGTGAAGGACGAAATGGAACTAACGGGGGATGCAGTATATAAAGGAAGTCCTGAGTAATATGCTTTGAGTACCTAGGAGAATTTTGAAGTGAAAGTGATAGGCCAAGTGTAGCCAGTGATTCTGGAAGAACAAAGGAGATTCATCATTATACTCTTAATGGCTTATAAACATGGCTAGTCCACTGGAAAACACACCACTATTTTGCTAGAACGCAGAAGTGAGAAGTAATAATGTTCCTTTATTCAAAGCCCCGACATAGCTGCGTTTCGGCTGAGTCTTCGTCAGGGGGAACTTCAGAGAACAAGTGTACATGAATGATTGATTAAAATAGTGTTGTATGATTTGTAATGTTTTACATTAATATATAAAAAACATATACAGAAAACAATAGAAAGTTGTAGTTCAAAATCAATTAAAAAATAAGACACAGTGTGTATCCATATAAAATTGTGTCAAATACAGAAATAACTACAGCCTAAAGTGAATAGGTATACGATATAAGTAATTTATACATGGTTAATATCTGTGAGTTGATCAGATATATACACCATTGAGCACATACCCAACAAGAAATAGGTGGGGAAAAGGCGAAGAGAAATGAAGATTAAATAATTCAGAAATTGCTGTTTTTTATAGCATCCAAATATATATAAAAATCAAAGCACCAGTTCTGTTGGAAGGGGAGGGTCGGAGAGTCACAGTGAACTTACTTTGATGTAGGACAAAGAGATTGTGGAAAGTCAAAATATGAATTGTACTTTCTAAAAAATTAGAAGAGAACACATTAGAAAAGGATTGATTAATGCATCAATAAATAGTAAAAGTGAGCCTGTAAAAAAAACAAAAGAAAACCTTCCTAAAAATGGGTTTAAATGAAAGAGGGAGGGGGAGCTAAAAGTTGTCAAATAAAAGATTAAAAGGGTGAGGTAAAAAGCGAAAATGTTGAGGATCGCCATTGATCCTGTGGATGTATATTAAACATCATGGAAACCAGTGTATAGACAATATATGGTAAAATGTAGGTGTAATAAGAGAATATAATAAAGTCTATGTTCTTAAAGGTTTTTAAACAAGACAATGTGCAAAATGCAACTTTTGTGGAAAGAACGGAAGGAAGGAGAAAACTAAGTGTGAAACATTATACTTAAACACACACTCACTCACTCACTCTATGCTGGGCAGTTTTAGTGATTACACATATGTTTGTCCTTAGGAGATTTCTCATTCCTCCAAAAGGAAGATACAGCCTTTAAATAAATCCCAATACTAATCATGTGGTACAGGGATTCCAAAAACACACACTTTCTTTTTTGTCCCTCCAGTCCAGTCCCGTTACCTGTGGGTTGTCATGCCTCACCAGCAGTTTGGAGACTGAGCATGTCACAACTTGTGACATCAGAATACTTGGGTAGCTGATAGGGCCCCCCCAGGTATTTCAGGCTCCAAGCAGCTGGGGATTTCAAAAACAAACACTCTATATTCACGGCAATACTTATATGAATGCCTATACAAGTCAGATACATCATTTATGTTTAAAAACTCCATGGTGGCTCATATAAAATTTGTGAGGGTCATATTGAGCAACTATGAAATGCAGGGAGTTTATATCTGTGTGCTAGGGATTAATAAAGCTGGTAACATCATTTGTAGGTTAAATAAATTGTCATTTGTAAGTGAAAGTAGGGGGATCAGTATTCTTAAATCTCATAGAGTTTTGCATATCTAGTGAGCAGTGAGCATGTATAAAGGAATGTTCAGTGTACTAAGACTGACTATCAAACCAGCATAAAGAGTAATAACAAAAAAAGTGAGATAGTCAATCCATATGCTGTGAGGGGTAATCTGAAAATCTAATCGTCACACAGCAAACCCCGTTGTAAAGTGTAATTTCAAAAGTATGAATGGCAGAACTAACCTGACTGCATCTTGGAAAATCCAGCAGTCTGAAATGGCGCAAAACCAGAATGAAACGCCAACCTTTCAACTATTTAAATGTTTATCTGTAATGATAGAGTTTAAGGTGGAACTTCAAGTCTTGAAAAAACATCTGTTCTAGTAGATCTGTAACAGAAATGCTAGGGAAAAAATTCTGTATGTGTGGATGGAATGGACTTCATATCAAAAATAACGTTCAAACTCTTTTCTTCATGTGGTATAATACGGACCTACCTAAAGGAGAGACCCTGTCGATGGTGTATGTTCGTATGTGCTAGAAGAGACAAATGTAAAATGGAATTTATTTATTTAAAACATTTTTCTATATTGTCCCTTCCAGAAATCAGGGGTGGTTTACATTGTAACAAGGTTTTTACAAGGAACAATATAACAGTTTTATGACAATTTAATTATTTACTTTCAACTATGCAAATTAGAATACTTTTCCAGGGATTATTCTTGTGCCTTATACATTTATCAATTGCAATATATACTTCAGTTGTGGGCTGGTTATGAATAAAGGGGGGGGGGGGCTACCAGCTACCCAAGTATACTGGGTATGTCATGAGTTGTGACATGCTCAGTTTTCAAGCTGCTGGTGAGGCATGAAATCGTATGTTAAGTGATTATGGTTAAATGAAAATATACAGATGGATATTGTATAAACAAAGAACAAAACAATAAAAGTCAGATCATTTGATCAAAAAGATTAATAAATGAATAGGTAAAAGGAGCCATAAGAATGAAAACATGAATGTCATTATTCAAAGATAAGTGATATGAAAATTCCATTCAAAATTGTTGATATGAAAAAACAATGGCAGGCATAAGAAGTGAATTCTGAGGACATAGGACAAGTTACATAACTAATGCTTTAGAGATAATCTGAGGATGCACAGCATTAGTGCATGTGCAAAGTCGGAAAACAAATGTGTCAAAAAAGCAAATCTGCAATTTCACATATGCGAAAATGATATGTACTGCAACCTCTGCTAAATGTGCAGTATGTAACTAGATATCTCGAAAATGGTTAAACGTGTAACAGTTAAAAACTAAGAACATTTTTAAGACAAGGAGGAAATCAAAGAACTAAGATAGAAAAAGCTCATAATTTATTCCGAACGGAAACGTTTTTCGTTGAGCAATAAATATATACCAATTATGATTTAGCAAAGAAACTTTTTACCGAGTAACAGATTATGGTTTAATCAAAATAGAGGTACTAATATGTAATAAAACCTACATTGGGGAAAAAATGATTGTGTAATGTGTAAATATATGAAAGGGTCATTAGTGAAAACATATGTTCATCTTATTCCTAGCTATGAATAAATATAATAAAAAAATATAAATGGAATTAAAAATGGAAACTCATTTTTAACTATTTTTTGCAGTGGCCATCCAGACCTAAAAATGAACACCTGTAAAAAAAACGAATACCATGAGAACAATAAACAAAATATGAGATTCTTTTATTGTAAGTCTTGACATCCGTAAAAAACCAAAACAAAGGGAAGCGTCAAAGGAATCTTCAAAGATATAATCATAAAATGTGTTCCCAAACAAACTTCTTGATATGTCTTGTCTTTAATTGATTTTGAATTACAAATTTATATTGTTTTCTGTATGTTCTTTATATAATTGTTGCAGGATTTGTAATGTTTTACATTACTATTCTAATCATTTATGTACTCTTGTTCTCTTTGAGGTTCCCCCTGATGAAGGCTCAGCCAAAACGCACCAATGTCAGGACTTTGAATAAAGGACCATTTATTACTTCTTGCCTCTCTGTGTTCTTCTTACAAACATGGCTATGCACTATTAATCCAACAAAAAAGAGAAAACCTGACCGCCAGTGGTGAAAATTTATTTTTGTCGGCTGCCACGCCAAAAGCAGGCAGAATGAAATCTGTCCTCTCGCTGCAGCTTCTTCTTTTAATACATTTATAAACAGGTGAGCAAATCTTTAACACTTAGCTTATCGTATCTTCGAGCTGCTTTGAGCTTCTTCCAACTTGGAATCAACAGGGGAATTCACAGACAACGTATCACGTTTCGGGTCTATCAAATAGCGACCTTGCCTTAGGTTGAAAAATTCCCCCAATCTTAAAGGCTTTGATTAAAAGTGAAAACAAACAAAAAATCCCATTCAGCATTTTATAGAACAGGCGTCTGACGCCATTGCCAACAAGAGCTAAGGCTTTAAGCCAATCAAAAACTCAAGGTTACTCACCAGACAATCCAAAAAAGG
Organism: Ichthyophis bannanicus; assembly: GCA_033557465.1. Taxonomy (NCBI): domain Eukaryota; kingdom Metazoa; phylum Chordata; class Amphibia; order Gymnophiona; family Ichthyophiidae; genus Ichthyophis; species Ichthyophis bannanicus. The sequence continues at coordinate 1,600,838,984 of CM066031.1, forward strand.
AAAGACCCTACTGACAAGGGAACCCCCAGTTCTGATTGGATCGGAATCCTTCCTCAGGCAGAACAGAAAAACTCAAAAAGAGAGCACAAAGAGCAGTCATAAAATAGTATGCCATTCTAGCATAGTATTAAGGCCAGCCGGAAAAAACAGTATTTAATTTATATATCCATCGTTGTTCTAGTTTTTGTAACTTGAAGACCCGGTTTCCTCCTCTAGGGTCAGAAGGAACAAGATCTAATATGCGCCAACGTAGTTGATCAAAACTGTGTGTATGTTGGAGACGGTGGTCAACCAACGGAGCTGTGAGTGTTTTTGTACGGGGGCGCGAAGCATGCTCACCCAACCATACCTTTATAGCTCGAATGGTACGACCTATATAGTACAGAGAGCAAGGGCATATAATTAAATAAACCGCATAGATTGACTGACAGGTGGTATGCCACTTAGATCTATTTATACAAGAAGTATGAATATCAAGCCAGGTCATGCCCGTAATAGAAGTTTCATAATACCGGCAGGACCCACGTTGAACCTGAGGCAGGGTCACTATTTGATAGACCCGAAACATGACATGTTGTCTGTGAATTCTTCTGTTGATTCCAAGTTGGAAGAAGCTTGAAGCAGCTTGAAGATACGATAAGCTAAGCGTTAAAGATTTGCTCACCTGTTTATAAATGTATTAAAAGGAGAAGCTGCAGTGAGAGGACGGATTTCATTCCGCCTGCTTTTGGCGTGGCAGCTCCAACAAAAATAAATTTTCACCATTGGAGGTCAGGTTTTCTCTTTTTGGTTGGATTATTTGCTTGTTTAATTACATTTGATATACCGCTCGGGCTGAAGCGGTTTACAATATTGCATAAATGTTACAGAAAATATGAAAAGAGCGCCATTTATAAGATAGGACAGAATAAGAGATACAGTGATAGTTAAAAGAATAGAGGAGACAAGAGGAAGGCTCCATATAGCATCCGGAGAGGTAGATATCATACCACCAGGTGTTTAAGCGGCTACCTATGGTCCACGTCTCATGGTACTTCATAACATGCTTGTCCATATTCTTTTCTCTTATGCACTATTAAAGCATCTTAGTGCCTGTGGTATCTTTGGTCCCTTCAGGAAATGCTGTATCTTGAGGCTTCTTTGCTGACTTGGTGCTTTGTTGCATTTTTAGAACCTCTGTGCTTCTGCTCATTTGGTGTTTTTGTTTATCTTGCTTTCTGCAAGTGCTTCACAACTACTTGGAGAACTTCAGTATAATGTTTGTGTGCCAGTGACTCGAGCACACTGTGGTTTTGTTTTATTTTCTTTTTAAATGCTTCATTATACCTTGATGGATGTTTTCAGCTGTTTAGATAATCGTAAAATTCCTTAATATGGTATTTTTGAAAAAACGATCTTGGTGTCCTAATGTTTGACACACTTTTTTTTTTTTGAGTCTGCTTTGATTCGTTAAGAATGCCACGATCTGTGTTTTTAATTCACTTTTTTAAGGGTTGTGACTTTTGTGTAAGTGCTTCTTGGAACACGCCATGCATTAGTGTCTCTGAATATCCCAGTCATGCCATTTAGGTAATTTACAAGTCTGCAAACTGCCTGCATAGCTTTGAAAATGCTCCCCATCATCTCTTGGATACATTTCATCTAATACACTAACTCTTGAGGTATATGTTTGGTCTGGTTCTCCTTGAGTTTAGACACTAATGCATTTGGTTTGTCTAGTATACCAGTGTTATATATGTTACGAAACCTCAAGTGTGTGCTAAGATTCTTGACATTTTGTTCTCTGTGCCTTGTCTTTTCTTCCTTTGAGAGTGGATATTTATTGCATTTTCGGAATAATTACACTGATTTGATAACATGAGTGATAGTGGATTATACAAGAAAGCTTGTCCTTGAATTATAACAGTAGGGGTTATGTTAAAAGGAACCTTGACTTTTCTCTGTTCCAAGCTTTAAGATGTAGCAATTTCCTAATGTTGCATAATAGTTATCTCCATGTTACTTTTTGTGTGACACTTCCCAGTACTTGGGCTATTCTTGCCACCATTGCCAGTGTTCCAGTTTATGCTGCCAAAGCATCTGTTCGCTACTTTTGAGATCTTGTATTTCTAAACTTTGGGCATATATTGCCTGTAAGACTACATGGAATTCCTATATTCTTTGGCTGGGCTAGTCTGCTTAATAGAACTGAAACATAGAAACATGACGACAGAAAAGACCACATGGTATATCAACCACTACAACAGTCCCCTTTTTGCCTCGAGAGATGAGAGGCTTATTAGATAGTGCTGATGTTTTGAGTGTGGGTATTCTTTCTCTTTCCCACACCTCCATATTTCTTGGAAACAGGTAGGGCTACAGTTTCAAAACTTTGACTTTTTTAGGGGGGGGGGATGGGGGTCCTAGAGGTGCGAGTACTGCCTGACTATCTAGGCACAGCATTCATAGCCGACCAGTGCACACAGTTCATCAAGTTGTTGCCCTCCCCTCTGTCCCACTTTCCCTGGGGTGGCAGGCTGGTCTGCAGGGGCTAGGTCACAGATCAGTTTTATCCCAGGTACTCTCCCTCCTCTTCACTCAGCTAGCACTCTTATCAACAGGAGTTAGGCTCCATGTAGGGGAAGGGAAAACACTTCAAGGACCATGGTGCATAAATAGGCTCTTGACTTGCAAGCAAAATGTCAAATTCAAACAGTAACAAGCAAATGAGGTCTGCATAGCTCCATCATATTCATATATTTTTGAAGGTGTGATCTCCAGAATTGCACACAATACTGCAAATGAGGTCTCCACAGAGGCACTATCATCGCCTCCTTCCTGCTGGCCTTTTCTCCTTTGCATCCAGGCATCCTTCTGACTTTTGCTATTGCCTTTTCTACCTATTTAGCCATGTTAATGATATTATGAAACTATCACCCCTGGGTACCACTCTTTCGTGGACAGAAGTACTTCACCCCCTATACTGTATATAACACTCCCTTGGAGTTTTGCAGCCCATATGCATGACCCTGCATTTTGTTGCATTAAATATTGGCTGCAAAATTCTTGACCATTCTTCATGCTTAGCTAGATCACTTCTTATACTCTTTCCTGGGTGTCTACTCTCTTGCAGATTTTGGTATCATCTGCAAAGAGGAAAACATTATCGGACAACCCTTCCACAATATCACTAACAAAAATGGTAGAGAATCGGAACAAGGACAAATCCCTGCTACACACGATTGGTAACATCCTTCATGGAATGAGCTCCATTTACCCTGTATACTTTGTTGCCTCCCACTCAACCAAATTTTTGACCTAACCAGTCCATGCTCAGCTATTGGGCTGATGCTCTACAACATATTCTACCAAAAGAACCATTATTCTCCAGGACATCATGTCCTTCCCGTCTTTTGGGTCCTGTGCATGGAAGGGGAAGCATTTTGGAGAATGCTAACCTGGAAGTTCTGTATTTCAACATCCTACCTAAAAACCTAGATTTGGCATCCTGAACCTCCCTACCACACTTTCCTATGTCATTGGTACCAACATATACCAAGACAGCAGTCTCCTCCCCAGCACTATCTAAGACCTTCTCTAGGTGGCTCATGAGGTCCGTTACCTTCGCACCAGGCAGGCATTGTTACCAGGCGATCCTCACATCCACCATCCACCCAGATATCTACATACCTAATGATCGAATCGCCAGCTATAACGGCTGTCCTAACCCCCTCCCTCGTGGGCACATGGCCTTAGAGAAACCTCCTCGGTGCGATAGGGTTTTACATCACCTGAAGGACAGGTTCTAGCTACTGGATCACTTCCTGTCACACCAGGTTGATGCTCTCCTGTCATGTGACCGCTCTCCTCCATGGCAACAGGGATGCTGCCAGACTGCTTGATGGACCCTTGGTCTGACCCAGTATGGCATATTTTATGTTCTTACATATGAATATTGCAAATGTATATGGAATGTCGTTATTCTCCAGGACTGAGGACGCTGTGAATGGAAATAAGGAATGGGAAGACAGTCTCCCTTACACAGAAATTCGTAAGAGAAGAATTGTGTTATGCAAATTTACTGGAATACTATCGATACCAAATAATCCCTAGAGGATTGAATATGAACAAAGGTCCAGGTTTATTCCAGGATGATGTTGGCTTTGTTCAGAGTTGGAATACAAAATTAAACAAGTGTTCCCCGGATCTTATGATATTACTTACCAACATATCCAAGAAAAAGGCAAAATGTTTGCAGCAAGAAATGGATGAAAAATTGAACATTCTTAAAGATAATAACACTAGATATGATACTTTGATTAAAATAAGAATATAGACATATATAGAAAGGAAGTAAAAGAAAAAAACTTAAGGAATTCTGTCATGATGAGGAGGACTATAGGAGAGTGGTTATGTGTATTCATGGAGTAATAGAAAGGGGGTTTTTGTGCACAATAGGAAAAGCAATTTTTACAAAAAGCAGGATACAGATGTTGCTAAACAGACATCTCAGACCCCCACTAGAATACCCATACCCACAAGAAAAAGAAGTCGTAATCAATCTGTAGACCCCCCTTGACTCATCCACCTCTCTCTTCAACTCACAAGAGAGAGAAAAAAGGAATGATTTTTTTTCGAGATGAACAAGTTGTGCAGGGAACACCTATTCACAAACATACTATGGGAACCAGCAGGAATTCCCATCAAGGGGAGGGGGGGGGAGGGAAGGGGCAGGCAGGGGAGGGGGAGGAGGTCAGGGATATCTAGACAAGGAGATGTAGTGATCCCTTGAGTCCGAACAGTCTCTTCTCAACAGATTTTAAATCATGGTGTGAATAACCTCTCAGATTCCGTTCTCACTGATCAAGAAATTTTGGTGCTCAAATAAGGGCTTATCCTTTGTACCTACTCGGACATATGACTCTCTCTTTTGACACACATTTATTTATGCAGATTTTTTAGAAAGATGAAAAAAAATGGATTTTTTAGCTAATAAGCCAGCCCAGGTTGCGGATAGTTCCATTATAAACACCCCCCCAAAACATCTATTTGGAATCCTCCAAATTCAAATAAGTCACTTATTGACTCATTTGGCGAGGTGGTACTTAAGAGGATTGAGCAATTGGAAGAGAGCAGGCATGCTCCATTTTACAATTTAAGTAAAGCAGAAAAGGCAGCTGTTACATCACTCCAAGCTAATCCTCATATAGTAATAAAACCTGCAGATAAAGGAGGAGCGGTGTTTGTAATGTATCTCATTGACTATATAGATGAGATTAATAGACAGTTACGTGACAGACGTCTATGAAAGATTAGATTGGGACCCCACGGTTCCCTTAAAAAGTATTGACTGATCCAGACAGGGTTTGAGATAGGATATCTCACAAAAAAGAGCGTGATTTTCTAACTGTATCACATCCCATTATGCCTACAATCTATGTATTTACAAAAATACATTAATCTCTGGCAAAACCACCGTGACCTCCAATCATTTCGGTGATTAGGTCCCTCTTTGAGCCCATTTGGCAATTTTTAGATGTTCTTTTATACCCCTTTGTAGTAGCTTCACCATCATACGTTGTCAGACGGCTGCCTGGGTGAGAATCTTCACACTCTTGGCAAGTGCATATATCTATGATTTGCAAGGTATTGTGGGCAGTGTAGTTCATTCACACCAGACACAGCTGCTGACAATAATTTAGTTGTGCTCTTGGGTAAAGCCAATAAGATATTTATTTATGGGGTTATTTCTCCCAACACAGATATGCTTGGTAGCACATAAATCAGGTAACTTGCTTTCAGTGTTAACTTGGAAAAACAAAGTCAAAATCAGGAAAACAACAAATGAAAAGCCACAAAGCAAGAAACAAACTGTTCTTTTCAGGTTAACTTCTGATTACTTCCCACATAGATACAGAAGTGATTCTCTCCTAGCTCACAAGCAATTAGTTAAGGCTTAATTGCTAGCAGTTATCCAGCTGAAACCCCTTAGCTGGCTTGCTTTCTACTGTGGGTCAAAACCTGCTTCAGAAGCTTTTCTGAGTAGATTAAAGAACAAGTTTATATTTCTTTGTGATGGTTGCTGTACTTTGTAACAGAAAGTTACCAACGGAGTTTAGATAGAGAGCAGTCCATATAAATAGGATCTTCATCTGCTATTATTCCCCCTTGTTCAACAAGCATGGGTTCAATATCATGGATTGGCACAGATGAATCTCTCAATGGAGCACTTTCAGGAGAATACTTGTTTCCCTGCTGTCTTTCAAGGTTATAGCTAGGGCATAGATCAGTGTTCATACCTGAGCTTCCATTGCTGCTAGAGTTCCTCTCTATATAGCCTGGCCAGTATGTAGTCCAGTTCTTATGTCCAGCCTTCCAATCCAGATCCCTGGACACTGGATCTCTCTTCACATACCTTCTGGCACGGGTCTTAGGGTCCCTTCCACGTGCAGCCGTCTCCCTCACAGGTAGCGTCTGGAGATTCCTAGCTCTGCAGCACCATTCCTCTGGCTTTCCCCAGTCCAATGGTGTATGCTGGCCCTTGGAATACCTCCCAGTATACGTACTGCTTTGGACTCTTCTAGACCTCTCAAAGGCTTTTCTCCTCTTTCTTCCAGAGGGTCTCTTTCCCTCTCTGTCCGTCCGGTTTGGCTTCTGCTTCTGATAATCCTTCAGATGAAACTGAGGATAATTCTCTGGATATCCAAGGTGATCATGAAGATGGTAATCTGTAGAATAAACTTTACTCTTATTCTGCCTGGGTGAGTGTTCCTCCCTAACAGCGCAGCTGTGCTGAATCGGGCCCTGCCCTTTGAGATGAGTGCTTAGGGATTACCTCATAGCCCTCCTGATTGAACACACGTTTCCCCACTTCAGCTCCTCTAATGGCTGTTGGAAACCTGGTGCATTCTGGGACTGGTAGTCTTTTATGGGAAAATTCTGTTTTCTTATTTCTACCAGAACTGACAGGTTGCTTGTTCAGTGTCACTTCACCTTTTCTATAGCTCCTTCCTGAGCTATGATAAGCTTCCTTATCACAGCGTACGTGATTCATCTCACTTTATTGACCCTTAAAGCCTCCAAGGTGTTATCGTAATGATTTGACAGTGGTCATCCTTATCATATCCCTGTATACAAACGTACCATAGCAGGAGGCACTCCAAGTATTAGAAGACGTTTTTGTTTAAGCGACCATATCTCCATAGATTACCAACAACTTTCTTTATGCAATTGGCTTCTTTGGCCCTTGCAGAAAATTTCTTTTGTGTTAGTGAAATTGTATTTTAAACAGACTAAGGCTGTAGCAATGGGCTCTTCAATGGCCCCTGATTTAGCCAACTTGTATGTAGCTGATTTTGAAAAAAACAAACATCTGTTTGTTCCTGTAAGGATAATCAATGTCAGATTATGATGCAGATACATAGATGACGTGTTCATGGGATGGCGATTTGGAACTCTTGGAATCCTTTTTAAAATGGATTAATATGCTTGACAATTTACAGTTTGAATTGTCCTTCAGTAAACTGTATCGTATTTAGACATTCTGGTCAAAGGGCTAGAAGGTTTTTTAATGGATTTATACCATAAACCTACTGATAGAAATCAGCTTTTATATTATTCAAATGATCATAATTGCTCACTAAAGTATAATCTTCCTGTAAGTCAGATTTTTACATCTAAAAAGGATATGTTCAAAAGAAGCGGATTTTGAGAGGCATGCCCATGATCTTAGGTTATCCACGCACCTGTATACAGCGTGCTTATTCACGTGCAAAAGCCACAGACAGGATGTCTCTCTTAAAGAAGTCGTAACGCAGGCCTCATAACATTGGTGTGCCCTTTAATTTTTTTCTCTGAACTTTCACATGATATCGGGAGAATAACTAAAGAAGAATGGCACATTTTACAAATTTCACATGTGTTTGAAAAACAGGAGATTACAATTGCACATAAAAGAAATCCCAACTTATCCAATCTTCTGGTACCTTCTACAATATCGGAAAGACAGAGACCACCTTGCACTAGGGGACACTTCCAATGTGGCAAGTGCTCTGTGTATACACGGGCTACCTAAAAGGGGTTCCTACATCCTACTACTAAAGAGATGTTTCCCCTTTCTGACTTTTACAATTGTGCAATGGAGAATGTTATCAATGTGAGATGCCCATGTAACAAGTTGTATATCAGGAAGACCAAGAGGGCAGTCTGTACTCGGATCATAGAACATCGGAGTTGCATCAGCAGCCAATTGCAGCCTGGTTAGCCATTGGTTTGAAAAGGCACACATCATTTTGGAAGTTAAGGTCTTTGTTCTCAAGGTCGTCGGGGCCAATTGGCATGGTGGTGATATACTTTTATTCCATTCTTAGAAGTGTTTTATCCATATTTTTCAGATGGATACATTGGGTCCCATGGGGCCTCAATCAGGATATTGACTACTCCTTTTTTTTTTTCTCTGAATCTTTTGCTGTGAACACCCCCCCCCCCGTTTATATGGATTTGATCTTTACTTTTAATTTTTAATAATTTTACTGTCTATCTCACCATTTTTATGTTTGTCTGCTTTTTAACCTGTGCTTTTAAATACAGGTCTGCTTCTTTCACTATATTCTTGTTTTAGTTTCTTAGGCCTTAAAGTGAATAATTAACTATCACGGTTCGCCCCCCCCCACCTCCCCTTCTCCTTCCCTCCCCTTCCTCCTGCTCCCCTCCCTGAGTTTTCCCCTAGGACAGTCCATCCTATATATTGCAATATTATATTTATTCTGTTTATGAACTTATCAATTTTAGCAATTGCTGGCTTGATCAGGCTGACTAAGACAATGGTTTACATTATATGTATCCTTGATGCATTATAAGAAATAAGTGCACTGGTACCTCCATTGTTCGCCATTTTGGTTTATGATGACCATTTTTATAGACACTGGTGATCTTCCCCTTTCACCCCCACTCCTGTTTTTCCTTAGGACATTCCTTCCTGTATATTGCAATATCATGTATGTTCTTTTTATGGTTCCCTTTCCTTTTGCTTTTATCAATTAAGCAATTGCTGGCTAGATCGGACTGAGTCAGATAATGGTTCACCTTATACGTATTTTTGATACCTTATAAGAAATAAGTGCACTGATATCTGTTGGTTGCCGGTTAAGTTTATGAAGCCTGTTTAAAGATCACCACTGTCTCAATATTGGATGTAATCTCCCCCCTCCTCTATTCAGGGCTTATTCTTTATTGCTTTACTCATTAGCTACCTGTTCTAATATAATTCATCACACACATTTTTTTCTGGAGTAATCAGCAAAAATCCCAGTACAGTCAAACCTTGGTTTTCATGATTAATCCGTTCGAAAAAGTCTGACTAAAACCGAAACATATGAAAACTGAAGCAATATTTACCATAAGAAATAATGTAAATCCAATTAATCCGTTCCAGACACCCAAAAATATTCACAAAAAATACATTTTATAGAGAATAACTATATTTTTACATACAGAAAACAATGAGAAATAAATATAAATGACTAATGAAATGGATAAATGAACATTTAACATCACTGAAAGCAAGCTAAGTACTGTACAGTACAGTATGTTAGCATCTGGCCTTAGCCACCCCTGACAAGCTGCTGTGCCCAGCTCTCTTCGGAATCACATTGGATTCAGCCCATTAAAATACCTTTACATTATCTGCTCAATGCTTCAGAATGGCAGAAAATCTTAATGATATAGCTTCAGACGTACCCTGCAAGAGAGAGAACTGCCTCCCACATTCATGCAACATCTCCTGCTTACGTTGACAGCTTTTCTTCCCTGCTACCTCCGAGCCTGAAGGGGCGCTCCAGAGAACGGGCAGGCGGTGGACGAGATCGGGGCCTTCCTCTCTGCACAATCCTTGCCTCTCTAACTCTGACCAGGCTTGAGGATGTGTTTCATTTACGTGCTCAGCTGGCTTTCGCTTCTCATCACGCTGGCGATCGGTGAGTCCAGGGGCAGTGCTGCCGGGACCGGGAGGGCGTTCTGGCAGTGTATACAGACCGGTGTGCAGCGCAAGGGTGTATGTATTTACAGTACTGTACTTTACGAAAACCGAAGCGATGTACGAGAACCGGGACAAAATCTCAGTCAAAAAAGACGTTGAAAACCGAAGCGTATGAAAACTGGGGCAAATGAAAACAGAGGTTTGACTGCATATGCGTGGTGTTGCCACAAGTAACAATATCTTGTAATGTTTGTGATAGCTTGGATTTTATGGAAGAAAGTTAGAAGTATGTCACCCTTTTGTATTAATAACAAAATCCTCCTGTCATCACCACACATGCCTTTTCAGTCTACATACCCTCCCCTTGTTACTGCTGGTATCTTCAGTTTATTATGCAGTATCATGGAACCCTTTTTGGCACTGATTTTTGTCTTTAATACGCCAACTTGGTGTCTTTTTCATTCCTGCTTCTTTCTACATAGTAACATAGTAAATAACGGCAGATAAAGACCAGCATGTTCCATCTAGTCTGCCCAGCAAGATGGCAAGAGTAGGTGCACCTGTCGCTCTGTGCAGGCCACCCCTCCCCATGTCTTTGTTTAGGGGTAAACCCACCACTCCATGTAGGACAGCCCTATTTGTTGAGACGTTATATGGTTCAGAAGTTAGATGGTACCATTTATTTTGTTTTTATCCTATTGCTGTAAAGGGATCCTCTGTGTTTGTCCCATGCCTTTTTGAATTCCGTCACCGTGTTTTCCCCCACCACTTCCATCGGGAGGGCATTCCAAGCATCCACCACCCTTTCAGTGAAAAATATTTCCTGACATTGTCTTTCAATTTACCCCCTTGCAGCTTCATGTTATGCCCTCTAGTTTTACAGCTTCCCCGTCTTTGGAAGAGGTTTGTTTGTTCATCATTTCTCTTTGCGTATTTATTTAAAGGTCTGAGTCATATCTCCCCTGTCCCTCCTCTCCTCCAAAGTGTACATATTTAGGTCTTCAAGTCTCTTCTCATAAGGCTTCTGACGCAGGCTCCAAATCATTTTGGTCGCCTTCCTCTGAACAGTTTCCAGTCTTTTTACATCTTTTGCAAGATATGGTCTCCAAAATTGAACACAGTATTCCACGTGAGGCCTCACCAGTGACTTATACAGTGGCATAAGTACCTCTTCCTTTCTGCTGGTAATCCCTCTTTGTATGCAGCCCAACATCCTCCTGGCTTTTGCCACCGCCTTGTCGCACTGTTTTGCCACATTGAGATCATCAGAGATAATCACACCAAGGTCTTTCTCCTGAACCGTGCATACCAACCTCTTGCCCCCTATCGCGTACATTTCCCTTGGATTTCTGCTACCCAAGTGCATGACACTGCACTTTTTCGCATTAAATCGTAGTTGCCAAGCATTAGACCAGTCTTCCAGCTTTTGTAGATCTTTCCTCATGTTAACCACTCCCTTGGGGGGAGTCCACTCTGTTGCACGTTTTTGTGTCATCTGCAAAAAGACAGACTTTTCCATTCTGTCCTTCAGCAATATCACTCACAAATACATTGAACAGTGCCGGGCCCAGGACCGAACCCTGGGGCACCCCGCTAAGCACCTTCCTCTCATCCGAGTGAGCTCCATGTACAATCACCTTCTGTCGTCTGTCAGTCAACCAATTTCTAATCCAGTTTACCATCTTGGGACCAATGTTCCCTCTAATTTTCTGTAGACTGTGTGCGCATAAAATATCAGCTGTGCAGCTTTTGAAAGAAGGTTAAATTTTTGTGCGCCACAAAACGACACTTGGAGTTATATACTTTAAAATTTGACTACACGTCAGAATACAGTATGTACACCACATTGCTTGCACTAGAAAATATTGTAGAACTTGTGAAAACCATAAATACACAACAACTTTTAAATTTTAAGACGTCTGTGTTTTCTATCAGAATCAGAACCGTAATTTTTGTGCGCTCTGTTGTAAAGTATGTGCGCTCGCTCGGCGAGGTGTGTGCGCGCGCACACGCGCACAGCTTAGAGGGAACAGTGCTTGGGACCCATCCCCAAGCTACTGAGTTTGTTGACAAGCCTCCTATGAGGAACCATATCAAAGGCTTTGCTGAAATCCAGGTAGATGACATCCATTGCATGCCCCTGATCTAGTTCCTTGGTCACACAGTCAAAGAACTCAATCAGATTTGTTTGGCAAGACCGTCCTTCGGTAAAACCATGTTGCCTTGGATCTTGCATCCTGTTGGTTTTGAGAAAGTTCACTATTCGCTCTTTCAGGAGTGCCTCCATTACTTTTCCCGCCACCGAGGTAAGGCTTACGGGCCTGTAGTTTGACACTTCTTCCCTGTCACCTCTTTTGTGTAGAGGTACGACATCAGCCATTCTCCAGTCCTGAGGAACCTCTCCTGTTTCCAAGGATATGTTGAAGACATCCTTTAACGGTCCTGCAAGAACCTCTCTGAGCTCTTTCAGTATCCTGGGATGTATCCCATCCGGTTCCATGGCTTTGTCTACTTTCAGTTTAGCAAGTTATTCTAACACCTTCTGTGAATGGTGTGGTATCTACTTCATTCCCATTTTTATATTTGGGAGTCACAGCTGGTCCATCTCCAGGATCTTCTTTAGTAAAAACAGAGCAGAAGTATTTGTTTAGCAATTTCGCTTTTTCAGTGTCACTTTCCACGAGTCCTTTCCTAGCCCTTCTGAGTCCTGCAATTCCAACTCTGATCTTCTTCCTTCCCTGAATATACCTGAAGAAATTTTTGTTGCCACACTTCACATCTTTAGCCATCTTTTCCTCTGCCTTTGATTTTGCTATCCTTATTACTCTTTTAGACTCTTTGAGTTGGATCCTGTATTCATTTATGTGTTCTTCTGTTTGCAAGCTTTTGAATTTTGCAAAAGTTGTGTTTTTTGCCTTTATTTGAGCAGCCACCTCTTTTGGAAAACCAAATAGGTTTCCTTCTCCTTTTGTTTTTATTTACTTTTCTTACATATTTATCTGTTGCCCCTTTTATTGCCTCCTTTAGTTTAGCCCATTGCAATTCCACTTCCTTTATCTCCTTCCACCCCGTCATCTCCTCCTTTAAGTACTCTGCCATTTTATTGAAGTCAGTGTATTTGAAGTTTAGGACTTTGAGCTTGCTATGATTGGCCTGTACCATGGCTTTTATCTCAAACCACACCATGTGATGGTCGCTGTTGCTCACAGGGGCACTCACGCAGACATTCAACACACTATCACCGTTGGTGAGCACTACATCAAGCGTTGAGCTTTCCCTGGTTGGTTCCATCACCATTTGTCTAAATAATGCATCTTGGAGAGCATCCACAATTTTTTTGCTTCTTTCCAGATGTGCAGAAGGAGTAATCCAATCCACATCAAGTAGATTAAAGTCACCCAATATGATCGCTTCCCCCTTTGTTGCTATCTTGGCAATATCTATAATCAATTCATTGTCTCTCTCTTCAATTTGAGTCGGAGGTCTGTAGACTACAGCAATATGGATGACAGTGCCATCTCCTCTTTCCAATGCAATCCAGAGCGCTTCTTCTTTTCCCCATGCCCCCTGCATTTCAGTAGCTTTAATATTGCTTTTTACATACAAGGCTGTCTAACAGCTTGGAAGGGTCCATGGTGCCGGAGTAAGAAAGTGATAGGTTTTTTTTTTTTTTTTAAAGTTCTGAACCAACATATATGGGAACAACATGCAGGTTCCCTAGTATTAATCTCTCCTTATTCATTTTTTTCTTATAATTAAGAGCTCAGTCATAGGAGCAGGTATACACATAATCACTACAAGATGATTGTATGTACACCAATGGAAGAGTTTTTTTTGAAAGCCACAGTATTGGAGATGTTAAAGCATTCTACTCTTTGTATAAAGCTCATTATCCCATATTTGAGGTTTTGGTTTCATATCAGTACTTTTACTTGTAGATGTTATATGCTGTTACCCTTTCACAGATTCTAATATAATAAACCATACCAAGTTATAAAGATATCTGGTATTGTATGTGGGTTTGGAAAACAGAAGACTGTTCACAATAAGAGTGCTTTAAGCCCCTTGTGAAAAAGGTTTTTTAGTTCATGGTTCATTTGTGTCCAGGATGCTAATGTTTATAAGCCTTTCTAATTTTTCCAATGGTTTTTTTTTTTTTTTTAAATTGAAATTTATAAATTTACAAAGAAAATCACAAAAGTAATTACACAAGTACATACTATTACAAAGAAATTATTTCACTATACCTAAAACAAGTCCACATTAAGGAGGTGAGACATTATATAAATAAAAAAAAAAGAAACACCCACCACTGGTACCTGAAAAAAAAATACAGAACTCCTTTTAAACTAATCAGGAAACCTGAAATGCAACTAAAAAAACCATTCCATAAATCAAGCCTTGCCTTTCAAAAAATCTAACAATTGTTCAATAGCAAAGAAAATATAACGTTTCCCCTGGAATACTACATGGCATTTACAGGGGAACTTCAAATAAAATAGAGCCCCCAGAGCCAAGACCCGCGGATGCACCTCCAAAAAGGCCATCCGACGGATCTGCGTGGCTCTGGAGACATCAGGAAAAATTTGTATCGACTGACCGCAGAACTTTTCAGCTTTTTTTTTAAGGTAGGCGCGTAAAACCTTCTCCTTATCCAATTCTGAAAGGAAGGTGACTAATAGTGTAGCCCGTTGAGCAATATCATCTTTGGAAGACTCCAAGAACCCAGAGACATCCAAAGTAGAAGAAACAACCTTATCATAACACATAGCCAGGGCACCATTTTCATCTCCCACACTTAACAGAAGTCAGTTTACCCGAGGGCAGGTAGTAAATTTTTGACAAACCCATCTCTTCACCATTAGAAAATAACAAAACTTCTTTCAAGTATTTATAAAAAAGAATAGAAGGAGATAGGTAATGGGTCTTGGGGAAATTTAACAACCGTAAATTCCTAGAACGCAAAACATTCTCTAAATTCTCCTCTTGCCTATACAATAAAGATACATCTTGAGATAACTTAAAAGGTAAATCTGAATGAGAAGATTGACGAGCCTCCAAAGCTACAGTGGCTGCTTCCAAAGTTACCAAACGATTCTCATGATCCTTAAATTTAGACACAGTTTCTTTGGTAAATTCGGAAACGTTTTGAAGAGAAGCAGTTAACGAAGACTCCATCCGGGCAATAATAGCCCAAATATCTCTCAAAGTTATATCAATAGGGGGAACCACTTCTGAAGCAGCCGACACAAAAATAATCACTGATGGAATTGGAGGTGGTAAAGTATCTGGCAGTTTGTCAAGCTTAAGAAAAGAATCCGGCAAAAGGCCTGAACCGACAGCCCCATTACTTGCCTTACCAGGCATAATGGCGGCGTCGGAAATAGAAGAAGGATCCTGAGGGGGAGGAGTTAAACACCTTATATTCTGAGAGGAGCCACACAAGGGCGTACTCACTGTTGACACATTCACAGAGGCGTCGGAAGATGTAGAATCCATTTTCAAAGGATCACCAACACGGACATGAGCGTCCATGGGACCGACCACTTTGACCTCCTTGGACTGAGTAGAAGACACAACTTTCTTTTTCCGCTTCCCCATAACAGACAGCTCTCATGCACCGCGCCCAAAGGCGCGCCCGCTAACGCGTCCCGCGTTGGGGCAGCTGTTCTTATAGCCCATTGGGTAGACACAATCCAATCGGAGAGGACCTCCGCAGGCACCAGGGACCAATGAAGGTGAAGCAGGTAATCAAAGCAGGAAATGTGCACACACCTCAGCGTCCCGCGTTGGGGCAGCTGTTCTTATAGCCCACTGGGTAGACACAATCCAATCGGAGAGGACCTCCGCAGGCACCAGGGACCAATGAAGGTGAAGTAGGTAATCAAAGCAGGAAATGCACACACCTCCCAATGTTTGTTTTTGCTTAGTTTTATGAAAGACTGCTAACAGGGATTTCTGCAACATAGGACTGTTTTTAAGTAGAAGGAAATACACCACACAGATGCTTTTTTATACGTTTAACTATGGTTTGGTTTGCTTCTTTTCTCCCCCCCTTCTTCTCCTTCCCCTTCTTCTCCTTCCCCTTCTTCCCCTTCCCCTTCTTCCGCCCCCTCCTCCATCCCTTTCTTCCCCTTTCCACGCCCCTCTTCTCCTTTTCCCCTCCCCCCCTTCGGAATGATAGGACCTTCTCTCTGTTAAGTTTGTTTTAAGTGTTTAGCATTTTGCATATAGTCCCGTTCATCGCATTTAGATGTTTATGGCTCCTTTTTATCTCTTTTTCTTATTCACAATGGTCTTAACATGTCTATTTTATTTCATGATTGATTTTAACATAGCTGTGTTTGTATTTATTTGTCAGACCATATTTATTACTGCTTTTTGCACACTTTTTTAGAATTAATATTTATATATAAGATATGTTGGTGATGTACTTCAGCCATGGATTTTAGACATCTGCCTTTTTAGTTTTAGTATGATCTGATTGGTGGTTTTTTTGTATGTTTCACAACAGAGTTCTGACCCCCTAAAGAAGGCACTGACGAAACACGGCTCGTGTGTAGAGTCTAGTGGTGTTGATATTCACACTTCTTGAGCTTGTTGGTCTAAAATTATTTTTGAGTATCTCGCTTCTTTGCATGCAGGTGGTAGTACACCTGCACTTCCTTTCCCTTCCCCATTTTACATGGAATTCTTCTTCGTCTCTCCGGGCCAGTCCAGGAACTGTAGGACAGTCAACCTTCTCCAGCAGCTGAGGACTGAACTCTCAAAGTCTTGCTAACAGGCCATCCAGCTCCCCCTAGTGTCAGAGACTCAGTTGTTCAGTTCTCAGCAGCTGGATAGGATGTGTTCCTGACAGGCTCCCGGTCAGACGAAGAGGAAAGGAAAAGGATTTGTTTAAAAAATAAATACCCTGCTAGGGTTACCCAGGGATGTATTATTGCCAGGAGATGACCAGTTGTTTTAGTTGAGAAAGTTTTAAAAAAACAAACAAAAACCAAACAAATACGGAGGTCAGCTGCCGGGGTGATCAGTGTAAAGGCAGCAGAGGCAGAGCCTGCCTCGAGGACCGGATCCTTAGGCAGAAGTAAAAGGAGCATCTGGGAGCCCCAGAGTCAGCCTCTCTTCTTCTAACGCCCGGACTAACTCTCTCCCGCTAGCAGCAAAAGTTGAGAGTAGTTGGAGTTTTTAGCCCAAGGATTTAAGGTACGTCGGGGAGCTTGCCGATCGCGCGGCAACTGTACCGGGAGGGCAGGCCTGATTTTGGTGCCCTGGGACCTTGGCCGTCAGAAAGGGTCGGAGAGCGGTTTTTTGGCTGGAGTGCATGCTGCCATGCTCAGCAGCGTGCGCACAGGGTAGGAACTTCCGGCGTTTTTGTGCGCAGAAACGTTTCCGGTTTTGTTTGGGTTCAGAGAAGCAGTAGAGTACAGACGTTTCTCCGGAGATATAATGAAGGAGAAGGCAGCGTTGTTAGGGCAATTGAGCAAGCAGCAAAGCACGGTGGAGAAGGTGGGAATGGCGGCCATTTTAGAGGCTGCAGCCGTTTCTTCCGCGCTGCAGGAAAAAGCAGTTAAAAAGAAATCCAAGTCAGGGACCTGCTCAAGCGAACATTGTGGCTCAGACACCGGTACCAGAGTTACAGGGGGGTTTGCAGTCTGTATTTTCAGCAGATTTCATTCTTTCTCTCCATAAAGTATACTGTTTGAAATTGGAGCAAGGTACAAACCAACATTTCTCCTTCCAACCTGACTAGTTTAGCTAAAGAGGACGGCAGTGCAAGGGACCCAGGAGAGGGGGTCCTCAAAGATGGGCTTGACAGTGGAGACGGCTGCTGATGGCTTTGGACAGCAGGGCTCCGTCCCTCAGATAACAGAGGGAGAAATCCTCTCAGAAGCTGGTATGGATCAGTGGACGGGAGATCTGGAGGAAGGCGAGATTGGGCCAGGTGAGGATCCCAATATCTTCAGGGTATTTCAGAAAGAAGAGCTGAGGGCTCTTATAGCCCATTTGTTGACAGCTCTGAATATTACCCTGCCGGTGGTTCAGGAGGAGCCACTGGAAGATCCTCTGCTCCAAGGTTTCAAGGTAGCGCAGAAGTGTTTTCCGGTGCATAGAGTGATTAAGCAGATGATAGAATCGGAATGGGAATGCCCAGAAGCTACGTTGAGAGGCGGTCATGCGATAGGCTGCTTGTACCCAGTGCCGCAGGAGGAGAGGGAACTGCTGCGAATGCCGAAAGTGGATGCATTGGTTTCGGCAGTGACAAAAAAAGACTACGATCCTGGTAGAGGGCGGTACAGCTCTTAAAGATCTGCAGGATAGAAAGTTGGAGTCTCTGCTCAAACAGGCCTTTGACGCAAGTGCTCTGTTTCTGCAAGCATCCATTTGTGGAGCGTATGTGTCCAGAGCCTCAATTCGTTGGATCCAAGGGGAGGATTCCCCTTGAGAGGAAAAATGCTTCGGCTTCAGAGGGAGCGAAATTAGAGTCGGCTGCGGCGTATCTCGCTGATACCTTTTATGATCGGGTGAGAATTTTGGCAAAGGCCATGGTGTCAGTGATTGCTGCTAGGCTGAGAAATTGGGCGGCAGACGCATCTTCGAAGGCGCGACTTAGTAAGCTCCCCTATAAGGGCAAGCTGCTTTTTGGAGAAGCTTTGGAAAAGATTGTGAAGGATTTAGGAGATTCCAAAGGAGGTCATCTACCAGAGGATCGTCCAAAGAGTCAAAGAACTGGGACTCTACAGAGAGGACAAAGCAGAGATTTTCGGAGGTTCCGAGGGTCTCGGTTCGCTCCTTATCAGAAAGGTCGCTTTGTGGCAAGAGGTCAGTCCTTTTGAGGGGCTAGTTGGTTCAGACCGGGATACTTTGGTCCTCAGCAGAACCCCTCAAAGAAGCCACAATGAAAAGAGGTTGGTCCAGACGGAGGTGGACATTTGCAGAGCTTCAACTCTGTCTGGGCCACCATAACTACGGACCAGTGGGTGCTGGAGATCATCCACGAGGGTTATGCGCTGGAGTTTGCGCTACCAGTAGCGGTGGCCTTCATGCGGTTCTCCAGCGAAGACACAGGCAGTGAAAGACACCCTTCAACGTTTGCTGTACCTCCAAGCGGTGGTTCAGATTCCACGAGACCGATATGGATTAGGTCGATACTCTATTCATTTTGTGGTTCCCAAAAAGGAAGGGTCCTTTCGACCCATTCTAGATCTCAAGCATGTGAACCGCTGTTTGAGGGTACCTCATTTCCGAATGGAGACTCTACGGTCAGTAATTCGGTCGGTGAGGCCAGGAGAGGAGCTTTTGTCCATAGATTTAACGGAATCGTATCTTCACATCCCAATCAGACCAGAGCATCAAAAATATTTACGCTTTGCCGTGCCCATGGGGCATTTTCATTTCCGAGCATTACTGTTCGTCCTGGCTATGGCGCCTCTCACATTCACATAGGTGATGGTGGTGGCTGCAGCGGTGTTGAGAAAGGAAGGCATCCAAGTCTATCCCTACCTGGATGACTGGCTGATTCGAGCAGAGTCAGTGGCGGAGTCGGTCAGGGCAACATCACGAGTAGTGGAATTTTTGGAGCACCTAGGTTGGGTGGTGAATCAAGCTAAGAGTCGGTTGCTTCCAGTACAGTGCCTGGTATATCTAGGGCCTTGTTCGATACGAGTGCGGGAGCAGTATTTCTACCAGAAGACAGGATGCAAAAGATCATGAGGCAGGTGTCAGCGTTTTTGCACATCAAGGCACCGACAGCATGGAGATACCTACAACTTCTAGACTCCATGGCGGCGGCGTTGGACCTGGTGCCGTGGGCAAGGGCGCATATCCATCCTCTGCAACGGGCGTTGCTTTCCAGATGGTCGCCCCAAGAGCATTCTCTGGGGCAAATGTCGATGTGCTCGAAAGTGGTCGGCAACAGTCTGCAATGGTGGTGGGATCCCGGGCATCTTCAGGCGGGAATACCTCTAGACTTGCCGGATTGGGTGCTGGTCACCACAGATGCCAGTCTCTACGGCTGGGGGGCGCATTGTATGGCCCAGGTAGCGCAAGGACGCTGGTCGTCGGAGCTGAGTACTTGCTCGATCAATCAGCTGGAGATGAGGGCAGTGTGTATGGCTCTTCTGGAGTTCGACAGTCTAGTAACAGGGAAAGCAGTACGCATTTTCTCAGACAATGCGGTGACAGTGTCCTATATCAATCGGCAAAGGGGCACAGGAAGTGCGGTCTTGCTGGAGGAGAGTCAGCTTTTGATGTGGGCAGAAAGCCATCTGGTGGCTTTTTCGGCAGCTCATGTAGCAGGGAAGGACAATGTACAGGCCGATTTTCTCAGCCGGCATGTTCTAGATCCAGGAGAATGGCAGCTGAACAAGGCGGTCTTCCACGACATTACGGTGAGGTGGGGTCAGCCGATCATGGATCTGATGGCAACACAGGGAAATGCAAAAGCATCACTGTTCTACAGCAGGTGCAGGAAACACATGTCAGAGGGCCTTGACAGGCTGGCTCAACCTTGGCCGTCGGACAGTCTTCTTTGTGT
Organism: Ichthyophis bannanicus; assembly: GCA_033557465.1. Classification (NCBI taxonomy): domain Eukaryota; kingdom Metazoa; phylum Chordata; class Amphibia; order Gymnophiona; family Ichthyophiidae; genus Ichthyophis; species Ichthyophis bannanicus. The sequence goes on from CM066031.1 coordinate 1,600,859,476, forward strand.
TTCCACCATGGTTGATGATCGGTCAGGTCGTTCGAAGGATAGAGCGTCACACCGGACAGGTGATTCTCATTGCTCCAGACTGGCCAAGGAGAGCTTGGTATGCGGACCTGATACGACTGCTAGTGGACCGGCCGTTGAGGCTTCCCAGTCGAATCAATCTGCTGTTTCAGGGACCTATACTAATGCCGCAGGTGGATCGCTTCTTGCTTACGGCTTGGCTCTTGAAGGGGAGCACTTGAGGCATAGAGGATAGTCAGCGGCAGTAGTAAATACCATGTTGCAGGCCAAAAGAAGATCTACGTCTCTGGCATATGTACGTATTTGGCGTATTTTTGAAGGTTGGTGTGAGAAGCGTAATGTTAGACCATTTGCTGCGACGGTGCCGGATATCTTGTTTCTGCAAGGGGTCTAGATAAAGGTTTAGCGCTCAGCACTCTAAAAGTTCACTTGGCGGCTCTGGCATGTTTTAGGGGCAAGATACAAGGGGGCCTCTTAGCACTGCATCCCGATGTCCTCAGATTCTTAAGAGCGGTTAAGAATGTACTTCTGCCAGTGAGACCGGTTGTTCCGGCTTAGGATTTGAATTTTGGTTCTAGAAGTGTTGGCGTGGTCTCCCTTTGAGCCCGCGGTGGCTCTGAGAGCGCTGTCTTGGAAAACCTGCCTTTTTAGTGGCATTATGTTCGGCAAGGAGGATCTCTGATCTACAGGCGCTATCCGGTAGGGAACCATACCTTCAGTTTTCTGTGGAGAAGATGGTGTTAAGATCAGTTCCATCCTTTCTTCCGAAAGTAGTGTCTGGCTTTCATTTGAACCAGCTAATTTCCCTACCGACCTTTCAGAATTGTGAGAAGGAGGTCATAGGCAGTATGCTTCGGAAGCTGGACCTAGGTAGAGTACTCCGTAGGTACCTCAGGAGGACGGAGTTGTTTCGGAAGTCCGACAGGTTATTTGTCCTTTTTGGAGGAGTTCGTAAGGGGGGGGGGGGGGCAGCGTCCAAGGCCTCGCTTGTTCGCTGGGTAAAGCAAGTGGTATCGGCGGCGTATCAGGTGAATGGGAAGTTGCCTCTGCAGGTCTCCGAGCTCATTCTACTCGGAGCCAAGCGACTTCATGGGCCGAGTTTGCTTTGGTTCCGCCAGTGGATATTTGCAGAGCGACTACTGTGTCGTCCCTGCACACGTTTACGAAGCATTAATGTTTAGATGTGCAATCACAGGGGGATGCAAAGGTAGGGGCCTCAGCCATAGTGGCTGGGCTAACTGGTCCCTCCCATAAGTAGGTACTGCTTTGGTACTTCCCTACAGTTCCTGGACTGGCCCGGAGAGACGAAGAAGGAGAAATTAGGCCTTACCTGCTAATTGTCTTTCCTTGAGTTCTCTCCGGGCCAGTCCAGGGCCCACCCGGATTTCATTGCAATGCTAGTGCTTCTACAGTGTTTTTCAGGAGATCGTGATTGGATGAAGACACTAGTCGGGGAAAATTATTGTTGCAATAAGTATGTATTGGTTCGAGAGATTTCGGAACAAGGCTGGTTTTGGGGCTCCCCTGAGGATTCGAGGGGAGCCGCATTCAGGTTCAATCTGGACCATGAAAAAAAAAAAGATAAATGAGTGAGTTGAAAAGGGTAATAAGCTACTAGAGTTTTTTACTTGGTATTGTAGTTAGTTAAAGTTCTGTGTTTTAGTTCGGCGGATTAGGTTACGAACAGATAATGTTTTTGGACGAGCTGCTTTGACAATAGTAGACTGAGTCTCTGACACTAGGGGGAGCTGGATGGCCTGTCAGCAAGACTTTGAGAGTTCAGTCCTCAGCTGCTGGAGAAGGTTGACTACCCTACAGTTCCTGGACTGGCCCAGAGAGAACTCGGGGGAAGACAGCAGGTAAGGCCTAATTTCTCCTTTCTATCCATAGAGATTCTGTAGTGTATTTGGTTTCCTGTGAAACCTTTATCCTGTCTGAGACAATGCCCTCTTAACATGTAGTGTCACCTCTCCGCCTATATGATCTACCCTGTCATTGCGATATAGTTTTGTAGCCTGGTATCGCAGTGTCCCATATTCCTTCCACCAGGTCTCTAACTTTTCATTCAGTGCTTTGTATCCTGACTCTCCCATCGTATTTTTTAGACTTATAGAATTTGCATATAGGTATTTAAAAAAAATAAATAAAAAAATTTTAAGTCCGGCTGTTGGATGACAGGGGCAATTTGGAATATTTCAACTCTATCTCTTTCCTTAAAGATGCCTGGGTAAGAACATAAGAAATGCCATACTGGGTCCAGAACAAGATCCATCAAGCCCAGTATCCTGTTTCCTACAGTGATCAATCCAGGTCATAAGTACCTGTCAGGTTCCCAAAATGATACATAGATTCCACAATGCTTTTCCCCGGTCCTCTTTTTTAATAATGGTTTATTGACTTTTCTTTCAGGAACTTGTCCAAACCTTTTTTTAAACCTAGCTACCTTAACAGATTTTACTATATCCTCCAAAGGAAGGTTACCAGTTAAGAAGTGAGTAAATTCCAATTTTATCACAATACCAGCTACGTGGTAACGCATAAAATGACCTAAAAGACAACAGTCAAATCTCACTAAAAGTTCAATACTGAATAACACAGAAACATTAACCAAAAGGTACAGAGAAGAGCCACCAAAAAGGTAAAGGGGGATGGAAGGATACCCCTATGAGGAAAGGCTTAAAAGATTAAGGCTCTTCAACTGGAAGAGAGACAGCCGAGGGGAAATATGATAGAGGTCTATAAATGAATGGAGTAGAACAGGTAAATATAAATAGGTTGTTTACTCCATCAAAAAGTAGAAAGACTATGGGATGTGTAATTAACCTCTCAAATTTGATATTTATTATGACACTGTACTTTTATTATATGTTTCTGGTTTTTACTGTTGTGTTTTGACCCCCCCTTTATACAATTGTTAAAAGGAAAATAATGTGTGTCTTGTGTTATGTTTTAACCAGTTGTTTTTTGATATGTACCCCTTTATTTGCGATGTTTTTATTGTGCTTATGATGTATTCCTATTTTTTTATGCTGCAGTTGCCTGATGCAGGCTTTGATGCCGAAACTTAACCCAATCCGGCTCCTTTCAATAAAATTGTGCTTGCAAAGAATTTGTGCGACTTTGGTCATTCTCTGCTCTTCTGTTGGACTCTATTATTATTATTATTTTTAACATAAAAGAAAAATAATTTTTAAGTTTAGAGTTGAATGTCCCTTGGGTTGCTATCTAGCTCCAGATATGCCAGACAGGCTTGATACGTCTAGGGTTTACTCCATTGCATGCAGGGACTTGTAGTTTTCCTTTTCCCAATGAGTGCAGTGGAGAAGTCAGAACAACATGTACTTGGATTATACTCCTTTACCAGCAGTTGGAGATTGAACACAGCTTCAAGTGTGCTATAAGCAGCCTGTGCTAGCCGACTAAGCTAGTCTTCTCAGTCTCCAGCAGGTGGTAAAGGATCATAACCTGTGCAGTTTGCTGATCTTTTTGGCCAAAGTCAGTTTCTCAGGCCTGTGCTGCAAAACCTGGTGGGGCTGGATCCCTCCTCATTCTCCCCCAGCTGCTCCCCACCAGTGGGCGGCTCCTGTCCAACTCTTGGGAGGAGACTAGGAGTAGAGCAGGCTCCTGTGATGATAAAGAAGGAAGAAGAGAGAGAGAAAAAAAGAGGAGCAGGCACTGCTTGGACTGGCTGCCAAGACAGCAGTAATCTGCGGTGGTGTAGCTCTGGGTAAGTCTGGGATTGGCTCCGGGGAGGGCTTAATGAGCAAGGGGAAGCTGCCGTGGGGTTGATGGCTCATGTTTGTTGCATCATGTGTGGCAGCAGCAGGACACAGCTTTCTGAGGTTAGGCTGTGCCATGACTGCTTAATAGAGAATGTGGTTGCAGTGAATTGCCTCAGGGGAGGTCTGGGGGAGCGAGAACCAGGCAGGGCAAGCATCAGGGGGACCATGGTTTTGGTGGAACCGCTGCCATTTTGAAGGCATCGGGGCAGCAGCCCTGAAAGGGTGTATTTTGTTTTGTTTTTTGCAGCCTATGGCTGAATTCTCACTGGCAGTGATGGCGAAGGTGATATCCCTCTTCCCTCCCCCCCCTTCACTCGAGTTTGTCCTCTTGCTATATCAAGCCTTCTGTTTTGCAGCAAAATTTGGGAGAGGGCTCTTCTGTCTCGTCCAAGCCCTCCTTGGGCAAGGGCATAGGGACTCTAGTGGTGGCAAAGTGCCAGGACAGGTTGGAGGACGACATGGATGTCCAGCTCTGTGGGGTCCTTAGATTGTATGGAGCCCTTAAAAGGTATGGTGGACCCCCTGGAGGACCATCCATTGGAGGAGCTGGAACAGAGGAGAGCCCCCAGTGGGGGAGGATCCAACAGCAGTACGGATATTTCAGCAGGATGAGTTCCCTTCCTTCATTGCAGAGTCCCTGGTGGTGCTGTGTATTGCGGAGGAGCCAAGACCAGAGCTCGCAGAGTCTCAGGAGGGCCAGCTGATGGAGGGCATCTGCAAACCTCAGTGTTCTTCCTGGTCCATAGGGCTTTGAAGGGTATGATTGTGGGGAAGTGGAACGTTCTCTGACTTGGGGTTGCACATGGGTCTGAGTATGTTGTGGCTGTATCAGATTCCACCAGAGGGGAGGGAGAAGCTGTGCTTGCTGTTGGTGGATACACTAGTAACAGAAGTTCCTTATTGTTCCTCCAGTCCAGTCTCGTACCTCTTCCAGCAGCTTGGAGACTAAGCATGTCTCTTTTTTTTAAATGACACTAGTGTACTTATGTAGCTGGCACCACCTACCAGACCCAATATGCTCAGTCTCCAAGCAGCTGGAGGAGGTAGTGAGCCAGGGTGCTGAACTTGCTGAAGGGACACCTAAGGAGATAGGTGTAGTTAGTTTCCTTTTCATTTTCCCTATTAAGGTGCAGGTTTCTTTGTTTTTAAAGGCAGAAAAGAAAAAAAAATTCAAAACCAGACTGATCAGAAAGAACCCAGGGAATAACAGGGCTGAGGGGAGGATATTCCTTCTCTCCCCCCAGCATTTCGGGGGAGGGGAGTTCTGTGGAGGCCTGACTTCTGGTGGCTCCCAAACCCATTATTGGGTGAGGAGCCGCTGCGGGGACAGCAGTAGATTGATGGGAGTGGAAGCCGGCAGCCCCGAGTCACCCCCCTCAGCGCCAAAGCCATCAAGGAAGGCTGAGCGCGAGGGGTAGAAAAGCCATGTGGCAAAGAGGCTCCAAGGTAAGAGTGGCGGAGGGGGAGGACAGCAGGAACCCCTAGCAACTGCTGGAACACGAGGAGACGGCGGCCTGCAGCTGTGTGTTTGGGAGCCTGCAACCGCGAGGGAAATCCCCCCCCCCCCCCCGCTGTGTTTAGGTGCAATTTCTTCTTCAGGTCTGCTTGCATTTTAACCCCCTGCTGTGTTTTGAGTGCCTGGGAGAGGCAGCCACTGGAGAATGAAGCAGGACAGAGCAGCTTCTTCCTAAGGGGCCATTTGCAGTTTCCTTTCAATTTCGGTTTTAGATTTTGGTAAATTGGTTTTATTTTATTTTAGTTCAGGTAGTCTAGTGCTCTGTGTCTGAGCCCGTGGAGGTGCACTATGCTAGGGATCCTTCTTCCTACCCAGGTACAGATTGAGGGCATTCCTGGGTGTACCCACAGCCCTTCCCACCATGCCGGCCAGACTGCAGTGCCTGGTATGTGATGGTATCAAGAGGGGGGGGGGGGGTAAACCCAACTTTATACCACATCCTTAAGCATTTCTTGTGCCATACAGCTCAAAACCTATTCAGTACACAATGACGATGCAGACCTGTGGCAAAAGCCTAACTGAATGTGCCATTGTCTTGTTGCTGGACAGATTTCAGAGCCATTGTGCCTCGTCAAGTGGGTCAGGAGATGTGACTTTTTCCTGAGAAGGATTTATTTATTTTATTTATTTTTCTTATATACTGCGCTATTCGACATCAGTGCGGTTTACATGGAACATAGAGGTTTCTATGGTGCAGAACTACACCGTAATTACAAATAGCAGGGATCTCAACTTGGATAACCAGGGTAACTATTTACATATGTATACATCATAGAAACATAGAAACATGATGACAGAAAAAGACCACAAGGCCCATCTAGTCTGTCCTTCCATAACAACAACTACAACAGTCCACTTTTTACCTTTAGAGATCCTCTGTGTTGGTCCCATGCTTTTTTGAATTCAGTTACTGTCCTCATCTCTACCACCTCCACTGGGAGACTATTCCACGGATCCACTACTCTTTCCGTAAAGAAATATTTCCGCATATCACTCCTGAATCTATCTCCCTTCACCCTCATCCCATGTCCCCTCGTCGCAGAACTTGCTTTCAATTGAAAGAGGCTCTCTCCCTGAACATTTATGCCACGGAGGTATTTAAACATCTCAATCATATCACCTCTATCCCGCCTTTCCTCTAAGGTGTACATATTAAGATCCTTAAGTCTGTCCTCATATGCTTTATAATGAAGACCACTAATCATCTTAGTAGCACCCCTCTGTACCGACTCCATCCTGTTCACATCCTTTTGAAGGTGCGGTCTCCAGAATTGCACACCATACTCCAAATGAGGTCGCACCAAAGACTTATACAGAGGCATTATCACCTCCTTTTTTCTGCTAGCCATTCCTCTCCGTATGCACCCAAGCATCCTTCTAGCTTTAGCCGTCGCCTTTTCTACCTGTTTAGCTACTTTAAGATCATCGGACACAACTACGCCTAGGTCCCGCTCTTCTTTAGTGGACAAAAGTACTTCACCTCCTATGCTGTATTGCTCCCTTGGATTGCTGCAGCCCAAATGCATGACCTTACATTTTTTAACATTAAATCCCAGCTGCCAAATTCTAGACCATTCTTCAAGCTTAGCTAGATCCCTCCTCATGTTATCTACACCTTCCTGGGTGTCTACTTTATTGCAGATTTTGGTATCATCTGCAAAGAGGCAAACCTTACCCGACAGCCCTTCCGCTATATCACTAACATAGATGTTAAAAAGAATCGGACCAAGGACAGATCCCTGGGGCACACCACTGGTAACATCCTTCTCCTCAGAGTGAGCTCCATTTACTTGTACTCTTTGTCGCCTCCCACCCAACCAATTTCTAACCCAAGCAGTAACTTTAGGGTCCATCCCTAGGGTGCTCAGTTTGTTTATAAGTCGCCTGTGAGGAACAGTGTCAAAGGCTTTACTGAAATCTAAATACACCACATCTAGAGCTCTCCCTCGGTCCAACTCCCTGGTCACCCAGTCAAAGAAATCAATCAGATTTGTCACTTTGAGGAATAATTACAGGATAGTCATGGTAGTTGTGAGTGAGGCACGTTGGATCAGGCAAAAAAGTCAGAGATGGAAATAAATGAAAGATAAGCAGGAAAAAATGCTGAGTAGCTTCTGTAGCTACAAGTTTGTTCTGTGAAACAGGAAGCACCTGCATACAATAAATGTATATACTGTAACTAGAAAGACGGAGACATTGGATAGGAGACAAATAAAATCCTTCCATCTGTCTATGGTCGTCAGTGAGTAACCGGACATGATCATCTTTTGATCTTAGCCCAGACTAAGTACCTACTAAATTTGTGATATTGCTTGTAAGGAGGGAAGCTGTACTCCTTACAGCCATTGGTATTACTTATAATAAAAACACAAACTTTTACTCTGAGAAAGTGTTAGTCTGATTGCACTGCCGTTTTGTGCCTCAAAGGTATGAAATGGACCGCACACCTATCCAATCTAAAAATCCTCAAGATATGTGGTATCCAACAGGGAGCGGTCTTGGAGGCAGGCATCAGCCTAGACTGCACACAAGAGGCTAGGACATTGGAAGCAGGGCCTGCAGGATGAGACGAGGCAGGAGAGTCCCTCCTGGTTGCAAGAGACCCTAGAGACAGGGGGCACCGTGTTACCTTCAACAGATCTGCCACTGGTCCCTGCGTGATGCCCGAACCATCCACTCTTCAAGCCCAGGGAGCAATAGGGCTCCCGGGGGAGTTCTCACCAGAGTTTGTTTTACTTTTGCGTAAAATATTTTGCTACGTCAACAGGGCTTGGCAGGTGGCTCCTCAGCCTCGGAACGCGGGGCTAAAAGGGCATCTGATGCAAAAGAGCACGAGTCAGGGGCTGTGGCAACTAAGTGGGCTAGAGGCTCAGAGGAGTGGCAGTAATTGCCATTGTCGGAGGGGCTGGATGGGGACGACCTAGACATGGAGCTAGATCTGCAGGAGGAGTTGGAAGAAGGAGAGATCCCAGAACGGGAGGATCAGGCCCGGATTGTTCATGCGTTCCACCAGAAAGAGCTGCTGGCACTCAGTTTGGAGTCCTTCAAGGCTCTGAATATGCCCGCTAATCTCCTGGCAGAGGAGGAAGTGCTGGAGGATTCGCTGCTCCAGGCAGTGTGGAAAGTTTTCCCAGTACATAGAATAGTATGACAGATCCAGGATGATGGGATCTGCCAGAGATCGTTCTTAAAGGGGTGCGATCCATGATGCACCTGTACCCGCTACCAGAACAAGAGCGCGAGCTCTTTTGATTGCCCAAAGTGTATGTAGTGGTGTCGGCAGCAGTAGAGGAGACTTTGAGTCTCCTGCAGCTAAGAGCCGTGGGACCGATTCCGCAAGACCAGTATGGCTGCGGTCAGTACTCCATTTATTTTGTGGTGCCCAAAAAGGAGGGTTTCTTTTGCCTAATTCTCGACCTCAAGGGCATGTTGAACTGCTGTTGCTGGGTACCGCATTTCCATATGGAAACACTGAAATCAGTAATAGTGGCGGTAAGCGGAGAGTTCTTTACGTCTCTTGACCTCATGGAGGCATATCTGCACATTCCCATCCATTCAGCACATCAGTAGTTTCTCTGCTTTGCGGTGCCAAGGGACCATTTCCAGTTTCGAGCATTGCCCTTTGGTCTGGTGATTGGCTCCCGTACCTTCACCAAGGTCATGGTGGTGGTGATGGCAGCTTTCCACAAGGAAAAGGTTTTCATCCATCTGTACCTAGACGAATGGCTGATCCGGGCGAAGTCCAGGGACAACAGCGAAAGAGCAACAGCGCGGGTGGTGGAGTTCCTTCAAAGTCTCAGTTGGGTGATCAACCTGGCAAAGGGTGAGTTACGGCTGGCCTAGGAGCCGAAAGTATTTGGGAGTATATTTAGATACCTGCGTTGGCAGGGTTTTCCTGCTGGATCTTCAGGTGCAAGAGCTACGATAATTTATATGGCAGTTCATGAAGATGGCGAGACCATCGGTGTGGCATTATCTGCAGGTTCTGGGGACCATGGTGACCACTCTAGAGCTAGTCCCATGGGCAAGGACGTACATGCGACTGCTGCAGAGGACTCTGCACTGGCAGTGGTCCCATCAGAGTCAACCCCTGTCCCACATACTCCCCCCCTGCCCACAGAGCTCCAGGAGAGCCCTTGGGTGGTGGCTGCATCCAAGGAGCCTGGAAGGGGTCATGCCACTCGAATCCCCGGTGTGGATTCTGCTGATGACCGATGCCAATCTGTTTGGTTGGGGAACCCTTTGCGAAGGATGTTTTGTTCAGGGACAGGAGTCCGTAGGAGGTCCTGTGGTCGATTTAACAGGCTCGAGATGCGAGCAGTGACCTTGGCGCTAAAATGTTTTGAGCCATGGTTGCAGGGGTGCTCAGAGTCCTCTTGGACAGTGTGACCACGGTGGCTTACATCAACCGGCAAGGAGGCATAGGCAGTGCAGCCAAGGAGAAGGTGACCGAAAGGCTGTTAGGAAGGGCAGAGACTTGTCTCCAAACGTTATCGGCGGTGCACATACTGGGAGTTGACAATGTGATGGCAGACTATCTCAGCTGAGTGCGTGCGGACCCCAGAATGGCAGCTCAACTAGGAAGTGTTCGAACAGGTGGTCTGCCGATGGGGCACACTGGTCATGGACCTAATGGCAACGTTAGAGTTAGCTGAGGCCTGCTGTTTTTTTCAGCAGAAGTTGAGAAAGGATGTCAGAGGGTCTGGATGCTATAATTGTGGTGGCCCGAAGAGTCTTCTGTTTTTCCCCCAGGTAGTGAAACGGATAGAGGCACAACAGGGATTAGAAATTCTGGTGGCACTGGACTGGCCAAGGCACCCATGGTAATCTGACCTGATTCGGATACTGGGAGATCGACCATGGCAGCTTCCGATTCAGAAGGACCTCTTGACGCAGGGGCCGCTTCTCGTGCCCCTGGTGGATCCATTCTTGCTTACAGCATGGCTCTGGAAAGGGCAAGGTTGAAGAAAGGATATTCGGGCTCGGTGATAACGACCTTGCTACAGGCCTGGAGTAAGTCTACAAACCTGGTGTACATCTGCATGTGACGCATCTTTGGATCATGGTGTGGAGAAAGGCAGGCGTGTTCTGCTACTGCCTCCATCCCAGACATCTTGGCGTTCTTGCAATCTGGTTTTGATAAGGCCCTAGCAGCCAATTCCTTGAGGTTGCAACTGGCAGCAATTTCCTGTTATCATGGGAAAGTCCACAGGGTGCCTTGTGTACAAACCCAGACGTGCTGAAATTTCTAAGGGCGGTGACCCACTCCTTCCACCGAGGAGGGTGGAAGTACCACCTTGGGATCTCAATCTGGTGCTGACGGCACTATCTGGGGCACCCTTTGAGCCGTTGAGTCACGCTTCCCTGAGGGATTTGACTCTGAAAACGGTATTCCCGGTGGCGATTTGCTCGGCACGCAGGATTTCGGAGCTTCAGGCCGTGTTATGCCAGGAGACATTCCTTTCCTTCTCCAAGGAGAAAGTGGTCCTGCACCTGGTACCTTCATTTTTGCCCAAGGTGGTGTCTGCATTTCATGTAAATTGGGCAGTTTCCTTACCAGCTCTGGTGAGCACGGATGTGAGCCCTGCCAATCAGCAGCTGTGCCGCCTGAATATGTGAAAAGGACATCGTTCTTTCAGAGATTGGTGGGCTGCACAAAGGTGAGGCAGCAGCTAAGGCCTCCATTTCCAGAAGGATCAGGGAGCAATGTGTCAGCATACATCTTGAAAGGGTAAAGCAGTGCCGGCAGGGTTGTGGGCATATTCCATGAGGGCTCAGGCAGCCTCATGGGCAGAGTATACAGGTAGTCGTCGACTTACGACCTATGCGACTTACGACTGATTGACTTTACGACCGGTTTTCTGGCCACGACTGGCAGCCCGCGAGAGCAAAAACGCCAGCCCGTGCCAGTTCTGAGCGCGGAGGAAAAATAGCTGAGGCGAAACGCTCCGAAATGAACAGAATCACTACTCACCAAGCGCAGAAAGCAGCGTCTGCAGCCGCAATGCCGTCCGTCACTCCCGTGGATTGCCACCGCGTCAAGCCCTGCTGCCCCGGCACACTAAATGAAAGGTGCTCGCAGCGCTAAGGCAATCCTGGCTCAGCCCGTACACCCACAGAGTGCCGGCACAGCCGGCGGAATCCTGATCGGCGTGTGCGCTACCGGTCCCGGCTCCTCGATTGCCTCTCTGATCCTTTTTTTTTAAAGGCACAGCTACCTTAAGAGTTAAGGGCCGACTTACGACCAAATCGACTTACAACTGGTCTGTCGTAACCAAACGTGGTCGTAAGTCGACGACTACCTGTAGTTTAATTCCACCGGTGGAGATCTGTAGGGTGGCAATGTAGTCATACTTTCTCCAAGCATTATCGCCTGGATGTCCAGGTGGCGGGGGACGCTCGTCTTGGATTAGCAGTGCTTCAGGCCGGTTGTGCAGGTCCCTCCCGTTAGTTTAACTGCTCTGATACATCCTAGAGGTGCGGGACTGGACTGGAGGGACGATAAGGAAAGAGAAATTAGACTTGCCTTTTAATTATTGTTCCTTGAGGAACTCCATTCCTGGAACCCTCCCTGAGTGCTTTCTGGGATAATCTGTGCGCACCCTGGTCCTGAAGCTGGTTCCCTTAGTGGAGGAAGTGGCCAGGAGGAGCTGCGGAGTAGGGTGTAATCGCTGTTTGGGAGGGGGGTGGACTGGAAGAACTGTCATTCGCTTGCTCCCTGCTGGTTGGAGTTGCTCAGGCGCTCAATAGGTAGGCCTCCTCATCCTGGAGAGGAGGGATGGGTTATCCTTTAGGGGATGGAGGGGGTATTAGTTTATTTAGGCATAGAAGTGTTTGCATGTTTAATTACTTATTTGTTGCTCCTGTGAATTTGCTTTGTCAATAGATTCTGGGGCTGGTAGGCAGTGCCAGCTGCATAAGTACACTGGTGTCATAAAAAAAAAGACATGCTCAGTCTCCAAGCTGTTGGAAGAGGTACACTATCCAGAGGTGCGGGAATGGACCGGCATGCCTCAAGGAACAACAATTAGCAGGTAAGTCTAATTTCTCTTTATTCACAAGACTATGATTCCAGTTGAAGGTGGTGCGGCCGTAAAGAAGGCTTTTGAGGTGTCTGTGCTAGCCCTTCAGGGGTCCATCTGCGGAGTCTACGTGGCTTGGGCCTTCTTCCGGTGATCTCAATGGATTCTGGAGGAGGTGGGGCAGATCCCAAGGACCAGGTGTCTGCTGCTCATTTGGAGTTGGGGTTGGCTTTCTTGGTAGAACTGCTTTATGGTCTGGTATGTACATCTGTGAAGGGCTTGGCAACGGTGGTCTCGGCACTCAAGCTACTTTGGTTGCACAACTGGTCGGTAGATGTGGCCTCCAAGATGAGTCTCAGCAGTCTCCCATTTGCAGGAAAGTTGTGTTTTGGAGATGACTTTGGAAAAACTGGTCAAGGTTTGGGAGGGGGGGGGACTCGAGGTGCCCAAGCTGCCGGAGGAATAAACCCAAGGGAATAGGCAGAGGAGCCCCTCCGTGGGGTCGTGGTCACAATTCCCTGGTGTTTTTGACCCACCTGGGCTTTTAATTCGCAGAGGTCCTGGTTCTTACAGTGAGGTCCTTCCTTTTGTTGAGGCTCCTGAGGGGGCCAGTGAAGAGCTCCCCAGGGCCTCCAGAACCCCAAAGTCCCCCCCCCTCCATGAAGATGTGGGGGCCCTAGTGGGATTTCAGCCTGCGAGTGTCCGCCTGCAATAATTCTTCCCCCTCTGGGTCCAAATTTCATCGGACGCCTGGGTGCTCGAGGTGATCTGAAAACGTTTTGCCTTTGGTTCGCCAGGCCTCTCTAGATGCCTTCATGTTGTCACGGTGTTGGGCCTCCAAAAAGGCTCTGGCAGTAGAGGAGATGCTGAAGCGCTTTCTGTGCCTGGAGGCGAACATCCTGGTTGCGCACACAGACTGGGGATCAGGGTGGTATTACATCTATTTTCTGGTTCCCAAGAAGGGAAGGATCATGTTAACCCCTTTCCGATCAAGAATAGGTCACCAAGTCCCTGAAGGTATCATGTTTTCGTATGGAGACCTTGCACTCAGTGATAGTGGCGGTCCAACAGGGAGAGAGTTCCTGGCCTCTCTGGATTTGACAGAGGCCTATTTACACATCCTCAAAACCATTCACAGTGTCCAGGGAATGCTTCCAGTTCCATGCCTTGCCCTTTGGTCTCGCCACTGTGCCTTGGGTGTTTACCAAGGTCATGGTGCTGGTAGGGGCGGATTTACACAGGCAGGGGGTCATTCATTTGTATCTGAACGATTGGCTAATCCAAACCAAATCATTCCAGGAGAGTCTTGAGGCGACTGAGTGGGCGATTCGTTGCCTCCAGGACTTGGTCTGGATAATCAATCTGGCCTAGAGCAGGCTGGAGTCATCTCAATTCTTGGAATATCTGGGAGCTCGGTTCAACACACTCTCAGGAGTATCATCTTCCTCCCAGAGGGGCAAGATTGCAAAATTGCAGGCCCAGGTCAGAGAGCTGCAGATTACCTCCAGGTGCTGGGTCCATGGAAGCCACATTGGAGCTCGTGCTCTGGGCGAGGCCGCACATGAGAGTCCTGCAGGGGGGGACCTTCTGTCGTGGTGGTCCCTTCAGTGGCAGTCCATGGAAGTTTGGCTCTCTTCGGAAGCCGGCTGACTTCAGACAAGCTTGTGGCAGGCCCCTTGAATCTCTGGATTGGATGGTGATGACCATGGATGCCAGCCTTATGGGCTGGGGAAGACTCTGTCTGTCTGACTGACAATTGGCTCTCCTCCATGATTCATTGACCCTGAGCCACCCGAGACAATTACCTGGAGACACGGGTAGTGCAGCTGGCACTGGAATTCTGCCATTGCTCTGTCACAAGGTGGTGAAGGTGCTGTCAGACAATGCCACAGTAGTGTACATCAATCGAAAAGGCGGCATCCAGAGCACAGTGGTGGTAATGGAGGCAGTCCCATTGCTGCAGTGGTTCGAGACCTTCTTGTTTGTCCTTCCCAGCCACGTAAGTAGCTGATAGAACAATGTTCAAGCAGATTATCTGTGTCCACCTCTGTGGATCCTAGGGAGTGGGTGCTGTTGCAGTCGGTGTTTTCAGCGAGTGGTGGCTCGCTGGGGGCAGTCTGTGATAGACTTGATGGCGTCCTGGTTGAATGGCAAGGTTGAGCGCTTCTTCAGCCAGCACAGGACACGTATCTCTGTGTGGCTGGTTCAGCCTTGGCTGAGGATGGTCCTGCTTTGTTTCCTTGTAACGGCTGGTAGGTCGGGTCCTGCAGTAGATAGAGGCTCATTGAGGGAAAATAGTGCTGATTGTTCAGGACTGGCTTCAGCGACCCTGGTATGCAGACCTCTCACACCTCCTGGCTGCAGATCTGTTTTGACTGCCAGCAGAGGTGGACTTGCTCACCCAGAGAACAGTGCGGATGCCAGATGTGGGTTGGCTCTTGAGAGGGCTTGACTGGGATGAAGAGATCACTCTCCCCAGATTAGTAAGATATATGTAAAGTCCCACATAAGGTTACGTCCCTGGCCTACGTGCAGGTTTGGCATATCTTTTCAAGTCTGGTGTGAGGAGCGAAGTGTTCACAGCCTTGGGGCCTCGCTCTCTGATATACTGGCATTTTTTGCAGACTGGCCTCGAGGAGTCTAGTGCTGTGCTCCTTGAGTCCAGGTGGTGGCTTTGGCGTGCTTCAGGGGCTGGGTCCAGGGCTAGACCTTGGACGGTCCATGTTGATGTTTGTTTTCTGTGCGGGGTGAAACATCTCTGCCCCCTTTGTTGGTCAGTGGTCCCCTTTTAGGATCTCAATTTGGTGCACTCAGCTCTGGGGGTGCCTCCCTTTGAACCACTTTGTGGGTGCCACGGTGAAGGATTTGACCTTGAAGGTAGTGTTCCTGTTGGCAATTTGCTCTGTCTGCCACATATCTGAGCTTCAAGCTTTATCCTGCAGGGCACCTTATTTGGTCATTTCTAACAAGGTGGTCCTGCTTTCCTGCTTCTCATGCCTTCCTTTTTGCCTAAGGTTGTGTCCAGTTTCCACCTCAGGTGGTGACCCTGCCATCCTCAGTCGCAGGACTCTGAGGAGGCTATTTTTCATAAACTGGATACTTAAGTGGTATCTCGAGGTGACTCTGGCCTTTTGTGTGCTCTGAGAGGCTCTTTGTCTTGTTTGGTGATCCTCGTAAAAGCAAGGTGGCTTCTAAGGCATCTACTTCTCAGTGGATCCTGGAGGCCATTGCGTCAGCGTATCTTATGTTGAAAGGGCACCAGTCAGAGGTGATGGTCTGACTCCCCTTTGTGCTGAACGTTTGAAGAGTGAATAGCTGTTGGAGAACTGGGGTTTAGATTCCATTTTTTCCTCTGCTTTGCTTTGTGATGTTCATGCTGGCTTTGTTGGCTAGCACAGGCTTTCTTATAACACTTGAAGCTGTGTTCTCAGTCTCCACCTGATGGTAGCATACCCCACTTGACTGGACTGGAGGGGCTTCAGAAAAGAAAATTTAGCAGGTAAGGTCTAATTTCACCATCCCAACTATATATTTGTAGATTTCCCTGCCTGCCCACTAACATCTCACACTTTAACTCAATCACCCAGCAAGTCAACCACCCACCCCTCCACCCACACAGATCCCACTACACAGGTGTAAACATACCTCCCACTCAAACATACTGACCCATTTCTTTCCCCACCCAGTTGCACCCCCCCCCCCCCCCAAAACCCACTTGATCATACACACTTGCATATATGGCGAGTCTGTAAGAAAGAACTGGAAACAGTGACTCGCCTCATAGCTGGCTGTGAAGTTCTGATGGCATAAAACCTCTGTACAGAAAAGGCACAACAGAGAAGCACGTCTCATCCGCTGGAAACTCTGGAAACACTACATCACTGTTTGTGAAAAGCACCGGGATCATGACTCTAAGAAAATTACGGAGAATGAAGAGGTTATGATCACCTGGGACATTCTCATTCTGACTGATAAGAAGCTGGATGTGAGGAAGTCCATCTTGGTGGTAAAGGGGAAACACCAGAACGGCATTGATAATAGAGTTGTCTGTTCCGAGTGATTATTCTGTGAATTGCGTGGAGAGGCAGAAGATCTTGAAGTACCATGAAATGTGGCAAAAAGATACAGTAATATTCCATTGTACTGGGAGCCACAGGCTTGATGAAGAATTTCCAAGCACATTTTGACAAACTGCTCATGCATGTTACATCTTACAAACTCCAGAAGGAAACTCTGGCACGATGCAAATACTTAACTGAGCATAAGCAGTAAATTTGAGAGACTGAGATCATAGTCCACATATCCTGGCTTAAAAGGGAGGTTCATGACTGTCATGGAATGAAATTAACCCATTTGGAGAAACAGCCCCGAGAAGCCTCATTTATGAGCTTATAGATACCCTCCCCCCCCCCTTACCCCTTATTCTCCACCTAAAAAAGCTTAATGACTGTGCTGCATAAATATTTTGAGAAACTGAATCTGTGGGTTTGCAAGTCTGTGTGCATCAAACATGAGTCCATCAGATAATTACTTTTTAAAAATAAACATTTACATATTTGTGTTACTGAATATTTGAGACACAGTGAATGTTCTGCTTATTATGTTTGAGTAGTAATTTGCTTTTCTTACCATCTGGGATGCATTTTCAACACCTAAAATGGGGTTACATTGGAAAAGGTTAGGAAGCACTGGTCCAGCATGTGTGGTTGAGGCCAAGTGTCATTTTTAGCATTAAGCATATGTGTAGGGATCTGTAGTAATCTGCCTTGTTCAATTTTTCCAGTAGATTGTATTGATGATATAGGGCCTGTTGCAATATTTACGGTGTGGCCTTTTTTCCTATGTGGCACCTTGTTGGTGCTGTTACAGAATGCTAGATTTGCTGCATCTTGAGCAACTTCTGTATTGCTCCGCAATATGTCTGGTACTGAAGAGGATTTATGGTGCCTTTTACTGAGAGAAAACCAGAATTGGACTCTATTCTGTATGTTGCGTTTACTAAACACTGGCATGCACAATCTACTGCAGGACCCATGTTGACCTTTATGGGCACAGTGGCAGATAAGCACATCCTAATGTATGCTAAGCTTGACTTTTTATATTAATAGTACAATGGGAAGCACATCAATGTTTCTGTTTCTCGGGTGCTATCTTGCATGCAGAGTCTGGCTGCTTGGGGGTTCAGTTTTTGTCTACAGGTTTCTAGTTTGTTGTCCCTTATTCTGTACTTGGTGAGAGTCTATGTTCTGAGTGTATGATTGGGCCAGGTGTTAGCCAGGAGTTTCTAAGTAGGAATCTGGCTTGTTCAGTTTACCTAGTAAGTGTATGGATTATCTCCAAGAAGAAGCAGGAATGTAGTCTTCACGTATGGGTGGTGTCGGTACTGATGGAGCCCACATGGTAACACTCCCCAGTGCCCTATAGGAAGCCTTTGAGAGCAGTCCACTGCACCTGCGTGACTGCCTTCCCGCTCTCTAACTTCCTCTCCTCAGTTCTTATTTTTCTGCAGAGCTATCAGGATCTTTTTCCTGTCATCACAGAAACCTTTTTTTCAGTCTTCACAGCTTCCAGAGCCTCCACACAGCTAAGCTTTCAGCTTTCTATCTTTTTTGCCTGTTGCTAATATAGAATTTAACTGTTGGTTATATATTACTTTTTGGGAATAGTCTGACTGCCTACGTTCCTTGTGTAGCCCTTAAATCAGATATCTGAGTGTGCCCACTGTTCATGTAAGGCCTACTGGCCAGGGACACTTACGTACCCACCCACCCCTCACCCCACCCACCCCAGGGCTGCATTGCCTATGGAGTGGAGGAGTGGCCTAGTGGTTGGGACAAGGTACTTCAGGCCGGAAGGTCGGGGGTTCAAATCCCACTAGAAGACAGCAACCTTGGGCCGGAAGGACTGGGGTTTCTAGATCCACAGGTGCTCCTTGTGGTCTTGGGCAAGCCACTTAACCCTCCATAGCCCATGTTCCCTGTAAAATAGTTATCTCCAAGTTCTAATGCCCTGTTCAATGTAATTTCAGTTTGTTCAATGTAAACCGCACTGATGCAGAATAGCGCGGTATATAAGAGAATGTAAATAAATTTATTTATTTAACACTCATTTATATACCGCATCTTCCAGAGATCAGTTGCGGTGTACAATTAACAACAAATTAACAAAGCGAGGTTTGTTTTACATAGAACATCTTAAATTTAACATAGAACATCTTAAATTAAACAAAGCTAAGTCTAGTAACTAAACAGTATATTTAAACTGGAACAGTGTGAATAACAATTAACTAACAATGTAGTGTCTATACAGCGTAAGACAGTACATAACAGATACAACTATATACATGTGGAAGGTAATAGGGCATAAGAGATTGGGTCGTCAATTCGTTTAAGCTATGTGTGTTGTCCATTTAAGTGGGAAGGTTTGTACTTTGTGGTCAGATACCTGTTTAGCCTTTATCTAAGTTGAGTGCAATGTTTTCCATGGTATTATAGTGTTTTGTGAATAGATACGTTTTTAATTTTTTTCGGAATTCCATGATCTCTGTTAGTGATCGTAGATCCTCTGGTAGGGAATTCCAGATAGTTGGAGCTATGTGGGAAAAGGCTCTATTGTTAATTTATGTGCTTTTTTGAAGTCTTTCAGAATCTTTAGTTTATTTAATTGTCCTTTTCTGTGAGTAGGCTTAGTTGGTTCTTTGCATATTAGATTACATAGTGTAGTTGGAGCCATGTCATTTAATGCTTTGAATGAGGTTATTATTGTTTTGTATATTATCCTGCTTTGTATTGGTAACCAGTGAAGGGATGCTAGTATTGGTGTTATGTGTTGGAGTGAGTTTATTTTTAAAATAATTCTAGCTGTTGCATTTTGGACTAGTTGAATTCTTTTAATGTTCTGTTTTGAAATGCCTATTAGTATTAGGTTGGCGAAATCGAAGTGAGGGGTTATGGTAGCCTGTATTATATTAATAAAATCTTGAACAAATACTAGTGGGCGTAGTTGTTTGAGGATTTTAAGTTTGAAATAAATTTTCTTTATAGTATTTCTAATGTGGGTTTCCATTGTAAGGTGTGTATCTAAGGTAACACCTAGATATCTTATTTCGTTTTTTATTTTAATTTCTTGGTCTTGTAGTGTTATGTGAGTTGGAGGGATGAATGATTTTTTGTTACGATTAGGACTTCCGTTTTAGTATGATTTATGTGGAGGTTTTGCGTTTTTAGCCAAATTGTGATTTCGTTATAACAGTCTGAAAGAAGTTGTAACGGTAGGTTAGGGATCGTAAATGGAATGTACATCATAATATCTGCATAGAGGTGATATTGTACTCCAAATTTTTTAAAGATATTGCAGACCGGTTTTATGTAAATATTGAAAAGTAGGGCTGATAATGCTGAACCTTGTGGTAAACCTATTTCTTGATTATATGTAGTGGAAGTTTGATTACCTATTCTTACATTTTGTGTTCTGTTATTTAAATAAGAGGTGAACCATTTATGTACTGTAGAGTTTATGCCTATCTGGCTTAGGTTGTTGAGCATTATTGAATGATGTACACTATCAAAAGCCGCTGATATGTCAATGAAATAAATAAATAGTGGTCACATACTTTGCCATCTATCCTTTTTAATTTGGTGTTAAGCCCACCTTCTTCTTCTTCTCCTTCTAGGACTGCTTAATCAGCATGTCGTGTATTCAGTGCAATAACTGTGGTGCTTTCATTCTGAGACTAATCATTTGGAACCTAAGAGCTTGTCCTATGTGCCTCAAGTCAGTTGTCATGCATAAAGAATTGACTCTACTAAGGGAAAAAACTAGCTGCAATGAAACGCACCTCTTCTAGGATACAAACAGAACAAAGTCCACCACCGCTCCAACAAAGAATCAAACATCCCAGGAACAAATGGATCACAGTTGCTTCAGGTAGATTGTGACCTGTAATGCAGAGACATCCTATACATCGAGAGATATCCCTGCATAATGCCTTCTCTGCTTTGGTTAATGAGGATCACCAATCCATGGAAACTGAAGGGCCTTTAAATGAGTCAGTCAATGCCCAATCTCCTGCTAAAGCACCAAATATGAAGAAAGATAGTACCAAAGAGAAAACTACTACTACTTGGAGATTTCATCATCAGAGGCACCAACTGGGGAACACAGGTCAAAAGAGAGAAGATAGTCAAATGCCTCCCAGGCTCTTCAGCCAGCAGGAATACAAACCAAATTGTTGATGTACTTAGCGCAGAAAGTAAGCACTCCAAAACTGATGATGTCATCCACCTGGGTACAAATGACCTGGCTAGAAACAGTGCCTCTGCAGTTCAAAGGGACTTCCAGACTCTGGGAGAGAAACTCGAGCCAATTGTTAACACTGTAGCATTCTCAGAAGTTCTACCTGTTCATGGTAAGGGGGCAGAAAGGCTGCATCGCATAAACAGCTTTAATACATTGCTCCAGGCCTGGTGCGAACGAGAAGGATTCAGATTTATTGGCGACTGGGGAAACATGGACCAACAAGAGATTAGACTGTGCTGATGGACTGTCACAGGGAAAAGAATCCTAAGTAAAAAATTCAGGCAGTGTGGATATGCATTTAAACTAGAAAAAGGGGGTGACGGATGGGGAAGGACTAGTTCAGGATGTCACTCCCGGCAAATGCAGAACAACATCCGATGCAGCCACACTTTTAAACCACATATGAGACAAGTGGGCAGAACAAAAGCAATGCAAAATACATGCAAGCCAGTTAAATGCTGGAAACCAGTGAGCACAAATGCTTGAAGCTTAGCCAACAAAGTTCCAGACCTGGAAACCCTAATGGTGGAAATGGACTTGGACATTGTGGCCATTACAGAAACATGGTTTAATGAATCACATGAATGGGATATAGCCATAGCTGGCTATAATCTATTCAGCAGAGACAGAGAAAGTGGAAAAGGAGGAGGAATAGCCTTGTATGTAAAAAGCAATATTAAAGCTACTGCAATGCAGGGAACATGGGGAAAAGAAGCACTCTGGATTGTGTTGGAAAGAGGAGATGGCACTGTCATCCATACTGCTGTAGTCTACAGACGTCCGACTCAGATCGAAGAAATAGATAATGAATTGATTGTAGATATTGTCAAGATAGCCACAAAGGAGGAAGTGATCATATTGGGTGACTTTAATCTACCCGATGTGGATTGGAGTACTCCTGCAAATCTGGCAAGAAGCAAAACAATTGTGGATGCTTTCCAAGATGCGTCACTTAAACAAATGGTGATGGAACCAACCAGGGAAAGCTCAATGATGGATTTAGTGCTTACCAACAGTGATAACGTGTCGAATGTCTGGGTGGGTGCCCCTGTGAGCAGCAGCGATCATCACATGGTGTGGTTTTGAGATAAAAGCCAAGGTGCAGTCCAAACATAGCAAGCTCAAAGTCCTAAACTTCAAAAACACTGACTTCAGTAAAATGGCCAAGTACCTGAAGGAGGAGTTGGCAGTGTGGGAGGGGATAAGGGAAGTGGAATTGCAATGGGCTAAACTAAAGGTGGCAATAAAAGGGGCAACAGATAAATATGTAAGGAAGGTAAATAAAAACAAGAGGAGAAGGAAACCTATTTGGTTCTCCAAAGAAGTGACTGCTCAAAGACAAAAACACAGCTTTCACAAAATTTAAAAGCTTGCAAGCAGAGAAACACAGTAAGGAATACAGGATCAAACTAAAAGACAAAAAGAAAAATAAGGAAAGCAAAATCAAAGGCAGAGGAAAAGATGACTAAAAATGTGAAGTGTGGCGACAAAACTTTCTTCAGGTATATTCGGGAGAGGAGGAAAATCAGAGATGGAATTGCAGGACTCGGATGTACTGGGAACAGATTTGTGGAAAGTGACATTGAAAAAGCAAAATTGCTAAATAAATACTTCTGCTCTGTTTTTTCTAAAGAAAATCCTGGAGAAGGACCATCTGTGACTCCCAAATATAAAAATGGGAATGAAGTAGATACCACACCATTCACTGAAGATGATGTGTTAGAACAAATTGCAAAACTCGAAAGTGGACAAGGCCATAGGCCCGGATGGGATACATCCCAGGATACTGAAAGAGCTCAGAGAAGTTCTTGCAGGGCTGTTAAACGATGTTTTCAACAGATCCTTGGAAACAGGAGCAGTTCCTCAGGACTGGAAAAAGGCGGATATGGTACATCTTCACAAAAGTTGTGTCAGGGAAGAAGTGACAAACTACAGGCCCGTGAGCCTTACCTCGGTGGCGGGAAAAGTAATGGAGACTCTTCTGAAAGAGCAAACAGTGGACTTTCTCAAAACCAACAGGTTGCATGATATGAGGCAACATGGTTTTACCAAAGGACGATCTTGCCAAAAAAATCTGAGTTCTTTGACTAGGTGACCAGAGAACTAGATCAGGGGCATGCAATGGATGTCATCTACCTGGGTTTCAGCAAAGCCTTTGATACTGTTCCTCATAGGAGGCTTATCAATAAACTCAGTAGTTTGGGGTTGGGTCCCAAGGTGGTGAACTGGATCAGAAATTGGTTGACTGACAGACGACAGAAGGTGATAGTAAATGGAGCTCACTCGGATGAAAGAAGGGTGATTAGCGGGGTGCCCCAGGGTTCGGTCCTGGGCCCGGCATTGTTCAATGTATTTGTGAGTGATATTGCTGAAAGACTGCGTGGAAAAGTCTTTCTGCAGATGACACAAAAATTTGCAACAGAGTGGACTCCCCTGAGGCAGTGGTAACATGAGGAAAGATCTACAAAGGCTGGAAGAATGGTCTAATGCTTGGCAGTTAAGATTTAATGCGAAGAGGTGCAGTGTCATGCACTTGGGAAGCAGAAATTCAGGGGAAATGTATGTGACAGGGGGTGAGAGGTTGGTGTGCACGGACCAGGAGAAGGACCTTGGTGTGATTATTTCTGCGGATTTCAAGGTGGCAAAACAGTGCGACAAGGCAGTGGCAAAAGCCAGGAGGATGTTGGGTTGCATACAAAGAGGACCAGCAGAAAGGAAGAGGTACTAATGCCACCGTAGAAGTCACTGGTGAGGCCTCACTTGGAATGCTGTGTTCAGTTTTGGCGACCATATCTTGCAAAGGATATAAAAAGGATGGAAACTGTTCAGAGGAAGGCAACCAAAATGATTTGGAGCCTGCATCAGAAGCCTTATGAGAAGAGACTTGAAGACCTAAATATGTACACCCTGGAGGAGAGGAGGGATAGGGGAGATATGATTCAGACCTTTAAATAAAATAGAAATAATGAACAAACAAACTTCTTCCAAAGACGAGGAAGCTGTAAAGCTAGAGGGCATAACATGAAGCTGCAAGGGGGTCAATTGAAAGGCAATGTCAGAAAATACTTTTCCACTGAAAGGGTGGTGGATGCTTGGAATGCCCTCCGATGGAAGTGATGGGGGCAAATACAGTGACAGAATTCAAAATGGCATGGGACAGACACAATGGATCCCTTTACAGCAACGGGATAAAATCAAAATAAACTTAACTAATTTCTCAACATACAGGGGTGTCCTACACAGAGCGGTGGGTTCACCCCTAAAACAAAGACATGGGGGGGATGGCCTGCACGGAGCGGTAGGTGCACCTACTCTTGCCATCTTACTGGGCAAACTAGATGGACCATACTGGTCTTTATCTGCCATCATTTACTATGTATGTTAATAGCGCTTCTGCCTTCCTTTCTTCACTCCGGCATCGCGTAACTGATTCTAGTATCTTCATTTTGTTTTTCCTTTCTTCATACTTAGTTTATTTGTGAATTTTTAATTTTTTCTTTGCCCCTCATAAGTTTCAGGCCTATAGGCCTTAGGCCTATCCTCTGCATTATGCAGAAACACCCTAGCGGTTTCCGGTTAATGAATGAAGGATCTTTTAAAAACTGTTCGTTGAAGGTTGGTATAAGCTTCAATTTATCTTGGAGCGATAGCCTTTCTTCAAGCGATTGAGTCATGCTATGTACATTAGTGCATCTGTGTTTAGGTAAAATTTGCAGTTTCTAAAGTTATCTTGATGGTTGTCTTGTTACTAATTAAACCTCTGGCACTGTGCCGTTATGGATGTATAGGTTTCATATTGATTTATGGTGCTATTCAGTTTAAAGGAGCCTTGCAGCAAACTAATTTTAGGGCATGATCAGCGGTATACGGAACTGTTTTCTCTTTTCATGGTGAGCTAGTTCTTTAGCCTTGAATGGGTGTTGAACAGCATTTAGAAATTATAGTCCTTTTCAATATCTATTCCTCTCTCCCTGCTCTAACATCTCTATTGGTAGAGGTAACTGACAACCAAGACTCTCTGGACTGGCCTGGAGGTACTCGAGGAAAGACAATTAGCAGATAAGTCTAATTTCTACCATACCAATCCTCCCCAGTAGATTCGATTTGAATTAACCAGCTCCTGGGTTGACCTGTAGAAGCATGCAACATATCTACTGTATCAAAGTATGGCAATCACAATCCAGAACCTTTGACAGGGAGGAAGATCCCACTTAATTCAATCTATTTATCACTATAAAATCTCTTGAGCCACTCTGCTTCCAAAATCAATTTAGTAAAGTGAATGTGTGCTTCCTTTTCCTAATCTCATAATAGCTAACTGCTGCATGCTATTTTTGTCCACCTGTCATTCTGTGTTTTTTTTCTTCCACGTTATTCTAGTGACTTTCCTCTCTCTTATGAGAAACATGTTTTATCAGAAAACCACCAAGGGCACTTTACATTTAAAACATGTTCCTTACATGATGCCATTTCATCTGATAGTAACTGTCTCATTCCTCCACTCATCTTTAACTTTAAAAAGGAGCATATCCTTATGTAGGAACTTAATGCTTCCCAAATTATCTCTTTTTAAAAACTGGTGTTACATTGGTCGTCTTCCAATCTTCAGGTACTACAGATGATTTTAATGATGGTTCACAGATTACTAATAGTAGGTTTGCATTCTCATATTTCAGTTCTTTCAGCACCCTCTGATGTATACCATTGGGTCCTGGTGATTTACTGCTCTTCAGTTTATCAAATAGTTGTAATATACCGGGAAGATTTATCAAAATTTGCTTCAGTTCTCCTGATACTCATGTCTAAAGTGGTATTTAAAGGTGATGTAACTTCCCTACATTTTCTATTTGACCTCTATTGAAGGTGATGTAGGGAAGTTACCTGTGCCTGAAATCGTATTTAAAGGTTATGTATCAGGAGAATTGAAACCAATTGTAATAAATCAGGAAGATGTGTTAGAACTATTTGATAAACTATAAAGAGTAGCAAATCACTTGGACCGAATGGTATACATCTGAGGATGCTGAAAGAACTGAAATATGAGATTGCAGACCTATTAAAATCTGTAATACCTGGAGAATGGACAATGTAACACCAGTTTTTATAAAGGGTTGTGATCCTGTAAACTGCAGATCAGTGACCCTGATGTTGGTACCAGGCAAAATGATAGAAATCATTTATTAACAATAAAATGACTGAACATATAGATAATCATGGTTTAATGGGGGAAAGCCAACATGGATTTAGCCCAGGAAGATCTTACTAATCTGTTAAATTTATTTGAAGGTGTGAATAAACAGGTAGACCAAGGTGAGCTGGTTGGTATGGTGTATCTGGATTTATAGAAAGCCTTTGACAAGGTCCCTCATGAGAGACTCTAGGCGAAATTAAAAATCATGGGATAGGAAGCAGCATACTATTGTGCATCAGTAACTGGTTAAAAGATAGAAAGCAGAGAGTAGGGTTAAATGGCCATTCCTCTTCGTCTCTCCGAGCCAGTCCAGGAACTGTAGGGTAGTCAACCTCCTCCAGCTGAGGACTGAATTGCCTATCCTCCTCCAGCTGAGGACTGAATTGCCTATCCTGCTCCCCCTGGTGTCAGAGACTTTCAGTCCTCAGCAGCTGGATAGGATGTGTAGCTGACAGGCTCCCGGTTAGACGAAGAAGAATTGGGGGTAGGGGGGGGGGGGGTGGAAGACATCAGGAGAATGGAAGGGAGAATTTCATTGTGTGTGTTCAGAGTCTAGGAGATTGGGATTGGTTTACCTGGAGGGCTTTAGCAGGGTCTTTCCGGAGGAAACGACATTCGATAAAGTCTATTAAAAAAAAAAAAAAAAAAAGGTACCAAGGCTTTCTATTGTCTTGGCTAAAGACACAGAGGTACACTGTCGCTGGCTCGAAGAGCAGCGGCAGGAGAGGTAGAGCCTGCCTCGGGGATGAGTTCCGTGGTCTGACATCGAGGATGAGCTGGGAGCCCCGGAGTCCTGCCACTCTGCCGCCAAAGACCCGATCCGACACAGCTGCTAGCAGCGGGACCGTCGGGATTGGGGTGTGCGTTGCCGGGAGTGTGAAGGTAGGTGTGTGGAGTTGTCCGATCGTGCTGTAGTCGGGCCGGCGAGATTCACGGTTTTCAGTTGGAGCGCATGCTGCGTGCACACAGTACGGGAGCCGCCGGGGCTTCACTGGGCCGGGTCTCTGCCGGTTTTGTATTCGCCAGGGCAGCACGATGGGGGGACAAACCAGAGGATAAGATGCAGGACCCTTTACTCAGCCTTCAGGAATCAGTGCAAAAGGCGGGAACGTCAGCCATCTTAGGGGCTCCTTCTATTTCTCCCGCGCTCCAGGAGAAAAGTTTTAAAAAGAAATCTAAAACGAAGAAATCAGCTGGGGGAGTAGTTTCCACTCCTATACCAGGATCTGAGCTGCAGGGAGGATTGCAGTCCTTGTTTGCACCAGATTTTATTCTCTCGCTCCATAAAGCATATTGTTTAAAGATGGAGCAGGTACAAAGTAAGAGTTTGTCTTCCACCTCTCCAGGGCTCCCCGAGGGAGGAGGCATGGCACTGGATGCAGGATAAGGGCCCTCTAATAGAGGTTTGGCAGTCGAGGCAGGGGGCGATGGCTTCGGTCAGAAAGACTCGCTCTCTCAGATTCCGGAGGAAGGGGAAATCCTCTCGGAATCAGGACTGGATTTGTGGGCCAGTGAGCTTGGGCCAGGGGAAGATCCCAGCGTATTTAGGGTCTTCCATAAGGAAGAGCTGGGGGCTCTTATTCTCCATACGCTGGCGACTCTGAATATTGCCCTACTGGAGGTTCAGGAGGTACCCCTGGAAGATCCGTTGCTTCAAGGATTTAAAGCAGAGCAGAAATGCTTTCCGGTTCACAGGGTGATTAAACAGATGGTGGAATCGGGATGGGAATGCCCGGAAGCTACCTTGAGGGGGGCTTGGGCAATGGGCCGCTTGTATCCTGTACCTAAAGAAGACAGGGACCTGCTGAAGATGCCTAAGGTTTATGCCTTGGTGTTAGCAGTGACTAAAACGACAACGATCCCAGTAGAGGGCGGTGCGGCTCTCAAGGATCTGCAGGATAGAAAGTTGGAATCCCTTCTCAAGCAGGCATTTGATGCGAGTGCGCTGTTACAGGCTTCAATTTGCAGAGCGTATGTGTCCAGAGCATCCATTCGATGGCTTCAAGGGGAGGAGTCGTCCGACAAGGAGGAGGAGTCTGGTTCGGAGGGAGCGAAGTTGGAATCGGCGGCGGCTTACCTCGCCGATACCTTTTATGACCTGCTGTGAATTTCTGCTAAGTCTATGGTGTCGGTTATTGCCACGCGGAGGTTCCTATGGCTACAGAATTGGGCACGGATGCTTCCTCTAAGGCGCATCTTAGTAAGCGCCCGTATAAGGGCAAGCTGCTCTTTGGGGAAGCCTTGGAGAAGATTGTGAAGGATTTGGGGGACTCCAAGGGCGGTCGGTTGCCAGAAGACCGTCCAAAGTGCCCCAGATCGGGAACGCAGCAGAGAGGTCAAGGCAGAGAGTTTTGGAGATTCAGAGGCTCCCGATTCGCACCATATCAGAGAGGACGCTTTGTGGCCCAGGGGCAGTCCTTTCGAGGGGCCAGAGGATTCAGGCGGGGCTACGGGGTTTCCCAACAGAATACCTCCAAGAAGCCCCAATGAGACACAGCTGGTCCAGGCGGAGTTTCCGCTAGGCGGGCAATTGCAGGGCTTCCACTCCGTTTGGGCCACCATAACTACAGACCGATGGGTCTTGGAGATCATCCGCGAAGGTTATGCGTTAGAGTTCAGTCAGCCTTTAGCTTGGGCCTTTGTGCAGTCTCCCTGCGGTTCTGCGGCAAAGGCAAAAGTGATATACGACACCCTGCAGCGGCTGTTGCGGCTGCAAGTGGTGGTTCCGGTGCCCTGAGACCAGTGCAGGTTAGGTCGATACTCGATTTACTTTGGTCCCCAAAAAGGAGGAGTCCTTTCGACCTATTCTAGATCTCAAGCATGTGAACCATTGTATCTCCAGGAACAAGCAGGAATGAGTCTTCACATATGGGTACGTCGGTACCGACGGAGCCTGCGCGGGAACGCTCCCCAGCTTCCCAAAAAGGAAAGCTTTTGGGAGCATACCACAGCGCCTGCGCGCTGCCTTCCCGCCTTTCTCAACCAACTCTCCTCAGTTCTTCTTTGCCGCGGAGCCAGCAGGTCAAGCCCTGTCACTGCTGAAGAAGTTCTTTATTTTATTTTATTTCTTTGGTCGCGTGTCTGCCTTCCCCGACTCCGGACCGGTACTGCCGGTCTTTTCTTTCTTTCTTTCTTTCTTTAAAAAAAAAAAATCGATATTTTTTCCTCACTTGGTGTACTTTTCTTCTTAAGGCCTCAGGGCCCACAAGAAAATTTCCCTCATGGAAAAACCAACCTCCGGGTTCAAAAAATGCACTAAGTGTAGCGGTACTATTTCTGTTACAGATACCCATGAATGGTGTCTTAAATGTTTGGATCCTGAACACTCCATTCCGGATTGTCCGTCCTGCTCCCTAATGTCTAAACGGGGGTTACAGAACCTAGCAGCTAAGCTCCATGTCCTGTTTCCTGCTGAGGCACCAGCAGTAGCATCGACATCTTCCAGGTCTTCTTCTCCTGAAGGATCTCAGGTAACCAAACATAAACCTAGCAGGTCCTCGAAGGGTAGATCTCCCTCTAAGCATCGAGATGCCTCTGGGCTTGCCCTCGAGGATCCTGCACCAGCCAAACAACCCCGGCGGGAAGCTCCGGCTCCCAAAGCTCCTCCAATGGGGTTACAGGTTGACATCGATGGCATGGCCTCGACCGATCACCTGTTAGAATGCTCTGGGGTACCGGCACAATCTACCGGTACCGACATCCAGGCATTCATGGCGTCGATGGATCAGAATGTTCTGTCCATGCAGCAGGCTATTTCAGCCTTCATTCAAGCTGCGACGCCGGCGGTACCGCAACGAGCTCCGTTGTCTGTATCGGCTCCGGTACCAGCGCCAATGCCGGTACCGAGGGCATCGACAACGACCAGGATATCGACTGCTGCGGTTCCTTGTCCAGGGCTACTTCTCGGTACCGATCCGGTACCGGGGACGCCCGATGTCGATACCGCTCGATACGCGTATCGAGCGTTAGAAGAGCACCCTGACAGGCAATACTTCGATTCCTCTGATGATTCTGATACATCAGATGAGTCTCCTGAAGTATCCATAGCCCTTCCTGAGGACTCTTCTCCAAAAAAAAGAATGTCTCCTCCAGAGGACTTGTCCTTTCAAGACTTCATAAGAGAAGTAGCTGAAGGACTCTCTATTTCAGTAACCTCTGAATCGGAGCCTAGAGCAAAAAAATTAGATATTTTAGGATACTCTAGGGCTCCTAAAGAGGCAGTCACCTTACCAATTGATGAGATTCTTCATGAACACATGATTGATTTATGGGAGACTCCTCTCACTCTCTCTCCTCATTCTCGCAGGTTGGACACTATGTATCGTGTCCATCCTTGTCCTGGGTTCCAGAAAACTCAGCTTCCTCACCATTCCATTGTGGTGCAGTCAGCTATGAAGAGGATAAAGAGTACAAAGAGACACACTTCTGCTCCTCCAGGAAGAGAATGCAGGACCTTGGATGCTTTTGGTAGGAAAATCTTCCAGGCCAGTATGCTTATTGCCAGAATCAACTCATATAGCCTTCATATGGGTATGTTTCTGAAAGAAGTGGCAGAAAAGCTGCACACTTACCTCCCTTTTATTCCAGAAGATAAAAGGGAAGAATTCCGCATGTGGCTTAAGCATACTCAGGACATCTCCAAGTTTTCAAACAGGGCAGCCTTTGACTCCTTTGAAGGTGCCAGTAGAGCTTCAGGCATTGCCATAGCTGCTCGCAGAATTGCTTGGCTCCAGGCTTCTGATTTAGAACCCTGGGTTCAAGATGGCTTAGGAAATCTGCCCTGTACAGGTGAAAATCTGTTTGGCAAAGAGTGGCATATTAAAGCCACTCAAATGGATGCAGAGAATTCTGCTCGGGATAGACTTTCAAGGTCTACCTCCATTCCTGCCAAGAAAAATACTTTTTAAAAGTCTTTTTTCAAAAAGGGCAGGTTTCCTTCCACTTCTGGCCAACAATCTTCTACAGGTCGCTTTACCGCTAAGCGTCAGCAACCTAAGCAGGCCAGGCCTAAGTCTACAGGGGCTGCTGTAACACAGCAGTCCCAACCCCCTCAGGGTTTTTGACTTGATGCTAGAGAACTCAAACCATTCCAGGAAGGTTAGCTCATTTTGCTCCCAGATGGGAGCAAATCACATCAGAGCAGTGGACCCTCTCCATCATAAGAGAGGGCTACAAACTTCATTTTTCAGACCTTCCTCCCCACACCATGGTGAGACACTTCAATTCTCCCACATCTCTTCTCGACCTTTTAGGTCAGGAGATAACTACCCTTCTTGCCCAAGGGGCAATAGAAGAAGTTCCTCTTCTTCAACAAGGGTCAGGGTTCTACTCCCCCTATTTTCTTATTCCAAAGAAGACAGGGAGATACAGACCCATTCTAGATCTCACAGAATTGAACAAATTTCTATGCAAGGAGAAGTTCAAGATGCTTTCTCTGGGCACTCTCCTTCCATACCTTCAAAGTCAGGATTGGCTTTGTTCTCTAGATCTCAAGGATGCGTACACACATGTACTCATCCATCCAACTCACAGAAGATTCCTACGTTTTCTTTTCCAGGGAAAACATTACCAATACAGAGTGCTTCCTTTTGGTCTGGCCTCTGCTCCGAGAGTGTTCACCAAATGCATGGCAATAGTTGCTGCATTTCTACGCACTCTGGGAATATTTGTCTTTCCATATCTGGACGACTGGCTCATCTGAGCTCCATCTCAATCAGAGGCCCAGATTTCCCTGGACCGCACAAGGCGCATTCTGCAGTATCTGGGACTGGTACTAAACCTCCCAAAGTCCCAGCTCATCCCTACTCAGTCCCTGGAATTCATAGGGGCCTGGTTGGATACCACCACTGCAAGGGCCTACCTTCCTCAGGCCCGTTGCCAACGTCTAGTGCAGCTAGCCTCCCAGATTCAGTCAAAGAGCCACTTAACTGCCAGGGAGATGCTACAACTGCTAGGCCACATGGCTTCCACAGTACATGTGGTACCCTATGCTCGCCTACACATGAGAGCAGCTCAATGGACTTTGTCCACCCAGTGGACTGAAGCTCCAGGAGCTCTCTCAGACCAAATAGCAACCTCCAAACGTCTCTTTTGGTCTCTCCAATGGTGGATGTCCACTCAAAATCTGTTGCTGGGGTCGCCCTTCCAACAGTTGTTGCCCCAAGCAACCCTCACAACAGATGCCTCTCAAACAGGTTGGGGAGCTCATCTACAAGACCTCTTCACCCAAGGCACTTGGTCCCCACAGGAGACCTCTCTTCATATCAACCACTTGGAGCTTCGAGCA
Organism: Ichthyophis bannanicus; assembly: GCA_033557465.1. Lineage (NCBI taxonomy): Eukaryota > Metazoa > Chordata > Amphibia > Gymnophiona > Ichthyophiidae > Ichthyophis > Ichthyophis bannanicus. The sequence goes on from CM066031.1 coordinate 1,600,891,589, forward strand.
GTGTTTCTAGCTCTCAAGGTCTTTCATACCCTCCTCAGCTACAAGACAGTCCTTATTCATACGGACAATCAGGTAGCCATGTTTTACATAAACAAGCAAGGAGGAACTGGCTCTCTGTCGCTTTGCAACGAAGCTCTAAGATTATGGGCCTTCGCCAGAGAGCATCAAATCCATCTCCTGGCAGTATATCTCCCAGGAATCCAAAACTCTTGGGCAGACAGACTCAGTCGAGTTCTGCTTCCACACGAATGGTCCCTGCACATGGATCAGGTACTCAGAATCTTTCAAGAATGGGGAACCCCGGACATAGACCTCTTTGCAAGTCCGTGGAATGCCAAACTTCCCCGGTTCTGTTCCAGAATTCCGTGTCAGGGGGTTCAGGCCAAGGATGCCTTCCTCCTTCATTGGGGTCGGGGCTTCCTGTATGCCTTTCCACCCATTCCCTTGATTCCCAAGACTCTGTTCAAACTCCAGAGGGATCAAGGATCTATGATCCTCATAGCTCCACGCTGGCCACGCCAAGTGTGGTACCCTCTACTTCTGCATCTCTCCCAGGCCCCCCCTCCCTGGACTTGGGAGCTGCTCCAGACCTTCTGTCTCAAGAGGAAGGGACTTTGTGGCACCCAAACCCCAAGTCCCTTCACCTCAGAGCTTGGTTACTGAAGGCCTAGACCTTCAAAACTTGAATCTTTCTCAGCAGGTGAAGGATATCCTCCATGCTTCCAGGAAACCTTCCACCAGGCGTTCCTATGCTTTTAAGTGGAAAAGATTTTCCATTTGGTGTGCTGAAAAGGGTCTTGACCCTCTAGCACTACCTTTAACTTTTTTGTTAGACTATCTCCTGCATCTCTCCAATGCAGGACTTAAAACAAATTCAGTAAGAGTCCATTTGAGTGCTATTGCAGCATCCCTTAAGCCCATCAATGGACAACCTATCTCCTCTCATCCTCTTATTTCAAGATTCATGAGAGGCCTAACTTAAACTAAACCTCCCATTAGGCCTCCTCCGGTGGCATGGGACTTAAATTTGGTTCTTGGTCAGCTTATGAAGCCACCTTTTGAACCCTTAGCCACTACCTCCTTGAAATTTCTTTCCTGGAAGGTTATTTTCCTCATTGCAGTCACTTCTGTTTGCCGCATCAGTGAACTGCAGGCCTTAGTGGCTAATCCACCTTATACAAGGTTCCATCATGACAAGGTAGTCCTTAGGACAAATCCACACTTTATGCCTAAAGTGGTCTCACCTTTTCATCTTAATCAGGAGGTATATCTACCTGTCTTTTTTCCAGCTCCTCATGCATCCAGTGCAGAGAGGAATCTTCATACTCTGGATTGTAAAAGAGCTCTTGCTTTTTACTTACATATGACACAGCAACATAGAAAGTCTTCCCAGCTTTTTGTTGCTTTTGATCCTTCTCATTTGGGACTTCCAGTCTCTAAGAGAACACTGTCCAGTTGGATTGCTCAGTGTATTTCTTTCGCCTACCAGAGTAAGAACCTTGCTCTGGAGAGCCATGTCACAGCTCATAATGTGAGGGCCATGGCCACCTCTATGGCTCATCTAAATTCTGTGTCCATCGACCAGATCTGTCGAGCAGCCACCTGGGCTTCTGTTCATACCTTCACAGCCCATTACTGCTTGGACAAGGATTCCCGCCGGAATGCCTTGTTTGGTTAGGCTGTCCTCAGACACCTGTTCCATTCTTAAACAGCTCCTGCCCTCCTTCCCTGGATGGATGCCTGAGATCCATAGGAGGACGCAGACCCCTTTCAGGGTCTCATATCCTTGGGGATCTCCCAGGCATCTCAGCTAGGGAGTCCCCATATGTGAAGACTCATTCCTGCTTGTTCCTGGAGATAGCACAGTTACTTACCTGTAACAGGTGATCTCTGGGAACAGCAGGAATAAGTCTTCACAACCCACCCACCTCCCCTAGGAGTTGTATCTCTTTTCTATCTTTTCTTTCCTCTCTCTCTCTATTGTCTCAGCTTTAAACTCGAACTGAGGAGAGTTGGTTAGGAAAGGCGGGAAGGCAGCGCGCAGGCGCTGTGGGATGCTCCCAAAAGCTTTCCTTTTTGGGAAGCTGGGGAGCGTTCCCGCGCAGGCTCCGTCGGTACAGACGTACCCATATGTGAAGACTTATTCCTGCTGTTCCCAGAGATCACCTGTTACAGGTAAGTAACTGTACTTTACGGATGCCGCATTTCCGCATGGAGACTTTGCGGACGGTGATCTGGGTGGTGAGGCCGTGCGAAGTCCTCTCGGCTATAGACTTAACAGAAGCGTATCTGCATATCCCTATCAGGCCAGAACATCAAAGGTTTTTGCAGTTTGTTCCCTCGGGGCATTTTCAGTTTCGAGCGTTGCCATTCGATCTGGCTACGGCCCCACGTACGTTCACAAAAGTGATGATGGTGGTCGCGGCGACCTTGAGAAAGGAAGGCGTTCTAGTCCATCCCTATCTCGATGATTGGTTAATTCGAGCGGAGTCTGTGGCAGAGTCAGTGAGAGCAACGGCTCACGTGGTTGAGTTTTTGGAAAGCCTAGGCTGTGTGGTTAATCGAGCCAAGAGTCAATTGCGTCCGGTTCAGCGCCTCGTCTACTTGGGGGCATTGTTCGACACTATCGTTGGAGCAGTCTTTCTGCCGGAGGACAGGGTGTGCAAGCTACTATGACAGGTGTCGGCGTTTTTGTGCAGCAAGGCTCCGACGGCGTGGAGATACTTGCATTTTCTGGGTTCCATGGCGGCGGCGTTGGATCTGGTTACGTGGGCCAGGGCGCATATGCGTCCCCTACAATTAGCATTGCTCTCCAGATGGTCTCTGCAAGAGCCTTCCCTAAGCCAGAAGTTGGTATGTTCGCAGGAGGTCAGCGACAGCCTGCAGTGGTGGTTGGATCCCCGACACCTGTTGGCAGGGATGCCTTTGGAGGCACCGGATTGGGTGCTGGTAACTACAGATGCCAGTCTCTTTGGCTGGGGGGTGCATTGTCTGGCCCAGGTGTCACAAGGTCTCTGGTCAAAGGAGGAGAGTCTGTATTCAATCAGTTAGAAATGCAAGCGGTGAGGTTCGCTCTGCTGGAATTTGCGAATTTGGTGACAGGGAAGGCCGTACGTGTCTTTTCCGACAATGCGTTGACGGTGTCCTATATCAATCACAGGAGAGCACAGGCAGTCCGATTTTGCTGGAAGAGAGCCAGTGTCTAATGCAGTTGGCGGAAAGCCATCTGGTGGCTCTGTCAGCGGCACATGTAGCAGGAAAAGACAACGTGCAGGCAGATTTTCTCAGCTGCCATGTCCTGGATCCGGGAGAATGGAAGCTGAACGATGCAGTCTTTTACGACCTTACAGTGCGCTGGGGCAAACGGTCATGGATGATATGGCCACCTACAGCAATGCCAAGGCGGCTCGGTTTTTCAGGAGATGCAGGGAGCCCATGTCAGAGGGACTCGATGGCCTGGCGCAGCCATGGCCTGCGGTCGGGCTCCTGTATGTTCCCCCCCCCCTGTGGCTACTGATCGGCAGAGTCCTTCGGAGGATAGCGAGTCACGCCGGAAGAGTAATTCTCATTGCCCCAGATTGGCCGGGGAGGGCTTGGTATGCTGATCTGGTGCGTCTTCTGGTGGACCGGCCTTGGAGGCTTCCAGACCGGGCCAATCTTTTGTATCAGGGTCCAATATTAATGCCTCGGGTGGATCGCTTCTCGCTTATGACCTGGCTCTTGAAAGGGACCATTTGAAGCGAAAAGGATATTCGCTGGCAGTAGTGGCTGCCATGTTGCGGGCCAAGCAGAGATCGACGTTCCTCGCCTACATCCGTATTTGGTGCATTTTTGAGGGTTGGTGTACAAGGCATGGCGTGCAACCCTTTTCGGCTTTGGTGCCAGAGGTCTTGTCGTTTTTGCAAGATGGTCTGGATAGGGGGTTAGCCCTTAATACGCTAAGGTTCACCTCGCAGCCTTGGCTTGTTATAGCGATAAGGTGCAAGGTAGTGTCTTGTCCCTACACCCGGATGTGTTGCATTTTATGAGAGCGGTTCGAAATATACGTCCACCTCTTCGTCTGGTGGTTCCAGCTTGGGATTTGCATTTGGTCCTGGAGGCGTTGACTCAGTCGCCCTTTGAGCCTGCAGGGAAGGTAGCGCTGAGTCGTGGAAGGCCGCTTTCCTCGTAGCCTTGTGCTCGGCTCGTCGGATTTCTGATCTGCAGGCGCTGTCTTGCAGGGAGCCATACATTCAGTTTTTGGAGGAAAAGGTAGTGTTGTGACCGGTTCCCTCATTTTTACCGAAGGTGGTGTCGGTTTTTCATGTGAATCAGCCGATTTCTCTGCCAACATTTCGGACCAGAGTGAGAGACAGCTTGGATAGCACTTTGTGAAAGTTGGATGTTGGAAGGATTCTCCACCGATATCTTAGGACGGAGTCCTTTCAGAAATCGGATAGGTTGTTTGTGCTGTTTGGAGGTGCATGTAAAGGTGTGGTGGCTTCCAAAACTTCAATTGCCCGGTGGGTGAAACAGGCTATAGCGGCGGTGTATCAGGCGTCTGGCAGGTTTACGGGCTCATTCAACTCGGGGGCAGGCGACTTCCTGGGCCGAGAATGCTTTGGTTCCGCCGGTGGCTACTTGATCGGCCATTCATACCTTTGCGAAGCATTATCGTTTGGATGTCCAGGCAAAGGGAGATGCAAAGGTGGGGGCCGTGGCCTTAGTGGCGGTGCTTGTGGGACCCTCCCGACAGTAGGTACTGCTTTGGTACTGCCCTACAGTTCCTGGACTGGCCCGGAGAGACGAAGAGGAAGAAGAAATTAGATCTTACCTGCTATAGTTGTCTTTCCTTAAGTTCTCTCCGGACCAGTCCAGGGCCCACCCATGTTTGTTCAGGGATTCATGAGGAAATATTTTGGGGCTATTGGTTACTGCAAGCCATTATAGGGACAGACCGTCTATTCAGGGATCAGATGCTGGTATAATGGAGAGGTCTAGTCCTGGCTCTGGTCAAGGCGGTTCCTTTCTTGCAGTGGCACGGACTGTGGGGTTCCTTTGGGGGATATACGTCAGGAGCAGTAGTGGCCGATACTAGAGAATATAGTACGAAAAGGAAAGAAGGTGTAACGGGAAGTCGAACAGGGGGCAGGTTCTAAGTCTACTGTTTTCGGTTAAGGTTTATAGTGTACGGTTGAGGTTAAGTTTTATTTTTGATTAGGTTCAGAGTCCTTAAGAGTTTAGCTAAGCTGCTTTGGAAGTGGTAGACTGAGTCTCTGACACCAGGGGGAGCAGGATAGGCTGTCAGCAAGACTTGGTGAATTCAGTCCTCAGCTGCTGGAGGTGGTTGACTACCCTACAGTTCTGGACTGGCCCGGAGAGAACTCAAGGAAAGAATTAGCAGGTAAGATCTGATTTCTTCATTTTCTAAATGGAGAAAGGTAAATATTGGAGTACTCCAGGGGTCTGTGTTGGGCCTGCTGCTTTTTAACATATTCATAAATGATCTGGAAATAGGAATGACAAGTGAGGTGATCAAATTTGTAGATGAGGCAAAATTCAGAGTTGTTAAATGCAAGAGGATTGTGAAATTGTAAGAGGCCCTTGATAAATTGAAAGACTGGACGTCCCAATGGCAGATAAAATTTAATGTGTTCAGGTTATGCACCTAGGAAGAAAGAACTCAAACTACGATTACACAATGCAAGGTTCCACATTAGGAACCACTACCCAGGAAAAGGATCTAGGTGTCATCATAGATATGTTGAAACTCTCCGCCCAGTGTTCAGCGGCGACCAAGAAAGTAAATAGAATACTAGGAATCGTAAGGAAAGGATTGGAGAATAAAACCAAAGATGATATAATGCCTCTATCGTTCCATGGTGTGATTGCATCTTGAATATTGTGTGCAATTCTGGAACTGGTAAAGGGGATGGAAGGATACCCCTATGAAAGTTTTAAAAGGTTGGGACTCTTCAACTTGGAAAAGAGAGAGCTGAGGGGAGATATGATGGAGGTCTACAAATTAATGAATGGAGTAGAGTGGGTAAATGTAGATCGGTTGTTTACTCCATCAAGAAGTAGAGAGACTAGGGGACATGCAATGAAGCTGCAACGTAACCCATTTGACTAAGAATATTTTTTCATTCAATGCATAATCAAACTCTGGAATTTGTTACCAGATGATGTAGTAAAAGCTGTTAGTGTAGCTGGGCTTAAAGATTTGGACAAAAGTCCATAAACCATTATTAAAGAGGATAAGCATCGTGGAACATTTGTATCTTTTTGGGAACCTGCCATGTACTTGTGACCTGGATTGGCCACTGTTGGAAACAGGATACTGAGCTTGGTGGACCTTTGTCTGACCCAGTATGGCATTTCTTATATGATCCTGTAGCCATTTCATTCCTACCTTTTTGCTTGGTAGAGCTGACTATACCCAAATAGTAAAGGGAGGAAAAGATGGGAAAAATACAAGACCTGACTCAGGAACTCGCTTAGCATCCTTGGATTTCAAATCCTTCTCCTGGTTTTACTAATGTGCACTGTTAGCATGGGGTTTGCCATGTGAAGTAGCCAACTGGATAGTGCGCGATGGAATGTAGACTGGGTGGATAAAGGGCAGAATATGGGCGTTGACTGCACTTCACAGTTAGCGTGGGTGTTATGGGCACACGATAACCATGAATGCTGCCATTTTTTATCCTGTTAGAACAATCTAGATGACTGGGCTATGCTCCTTGCCAGTAAGTGGAGGCAGACTTCAACGTTTCAGTGATGTCATCACTAGGTATAACACTCTGTATTCTCTCTGTGCTGCACCAGTATTTTTTGCCTCTAGCAGGTGGCAAGGTAGAGGTGTACTGGTGCAGTAATGCTGATAGGCCTGACTGTTCTGGCCTACATTACAGTGCAGTAGTGAGTGAGTGGGCCCAACATTGCTTAGAATTTAGATATTCATCTATCTCCTGGAGTGGACAGCCACCCTGTTTCCCTTGGGTTACTAGAGCTTGGTGCGCTGGAAGAGGAGTAGGAGGATCCATTGGGGCTCTTGAGGAGGGTTGGGTAAATTGAGCATGGGCATCCCTTCCCTTCTTCCCTTTTTCTGTCCTTTGCATGCCATGTGTGTATTTATTTTTATATTTCTGTCACTCCCTCATTGGTTTCTATGGGCAGTATTTGGCTCCCTGCTGCTTTCAGTAAAACAGTTCCAAATTAATGGGGGAGGGTGGGGAATTAGGGGGACCCCAGGGCCTTGTTCTGAAGCTGCTCCTCACAGGACTCTGTGGGCTTTCGGGCCTTCCTACTCTAGATTCCCTTGTTCAGCCTGACACATGCTAGGGTTCCTTTTTCAGAACTTCCTTTTTTGCCATAGCCCTGGGTGTGTCCATTTTGCCTCATCTTTTTAAAGGTTTTGCCATTGCAGCCAGTGATCGACCTGGCTGCTTTATATTTTTTCCTCCCTATTTGCTTATTTTTCACCCCATTAGGACTATTGGGGGGGGGGGTCCTTGGGCTCAATGCAGTTTCTGTGGCTCCTGTCACTCCTTTCTGCCTTTTTTTTTCTGCCAGTGGACACTCTTTTTTTTGTTGTTGTTATTTCGGATGGTAACCCAAGCCCGGTGGAGGTGGAGCTTGGTAGGAGGCCTTAGCAGAAGCCCATTGGTCCCTCTGTGCCCTCCAGGGACCTGGAACTCACCTTTTTTTAGCCAGTTTGCACTGTAGCTCCTGAAACGGCTCACAGGCTGTATTCCTTTCTGGCTAGCTGCTTAGCAGCTCCCTTTATGGGGGCCCTAGACCTGGGCTTTCCCTGTGGGGACCTAGGTCCGATGAGTGCTCCTGTCATGGGCAGCTAGAGGGGTCACAGTCCCTGCTTTTTCCCTTGTGCACCTCCGTTCCTCCCGGAGCCCAACCTTATTCGTATGTTAGTTGAAGGACTCAAATGAAATTACTGTTGCCAAAGGGTAAGTCTCTGAGGATAGGATGATAGTTCCCCTAGGACAGGGGTGGGGAACCCTGGTCCTGGAGAGCCGCAGACCAGTCAGGTTTTCGGGATATCCCTAATGAATATGCATGAGATATATATGCATTAGAGATATCCTGCCAACCTGACTGGTTTGTGGCCCTCCAGGGCTGGATTTGGAGACCCCTGCCTTACACCTCTGTCTATTAGACAACTTTTTGGTGGTGGTGAGAAGTGAGGAGGAATGTGACACATTCTATATACCCTTTCGATGTCTAGGACATCTGCACCTTGCCCACTCACAATCTTAAATGACAGAGGTGTAAGGCAGGGGTCTCCAAATCCAGCCCTGGAGGGCCACAAACCAGTCAGGTTGGCAGGATATCTCTAATGCATATATATCTCATGCATATTCATTAGGGATATCCCGAAAACCTGACTGGTCTGCGGCTCTCCAGGACCAGGGTTCCCCACCCCTGCCCTAGGAGAAGGTTAGGCTGTCCACGATTCGCCTTTTCATTGGTGAGCCTTGTATATGCCCTTTCAGGATGCTATGGCGGCTCTGCATAGCTGATGGGTCCTCATTATGCCTGGTGGATATACAGTGATCTGCTGTTTTCATATTTCTCTTTGACCACATGCAGCAGGGCATAGTGTGTTAGGGAAGAAACCCCCCCAACCGGGCCCTTGGGGCCTAAGGTCCTGTCTCTGATTCCCTTGGCCCCAAGGCGAGAGGGTGCAGCTCTTTGAACCTCCTGGAGTGGAATACTGTTCATGGCGGTAACTAAGCACATGACTGTCAGTGGAGGGGAGGTGCTGCATGTGACGAGTGTGTTTTGAAGGATCAAGGTCTCTTATGGTCTTGACAGTTGCTACCTTAGCCTCTCGGACAGTGATGTGTGCTCCTGGAGGCTAGCTTTTTAATGGATGTATCCTCTACTGGTAGCCTTGTGGTTGCAGCCATATGGATAATGAACATAAGAACATAAGAGATGCCATACTGGGTCAGACCAAGGTCCATCAAGCCCAGTATTCTGTTAACAACAGTGGCCAATCTAGGTCATATGTACCTAGCAGTTTCCCCAAGGGACACAGGTTCCACAATGCTTGTATTGTGTCAAGCATTGATATCCTGGGTCCCTTCTTAATAATGGTTTATGGACCTTTCCTCCAGGAACTTGTCCAAACCTTTTTTAAACCCAGCTACACTAACAGCCTTTACTACATCCTCCGGTAACAAATTCCAAATGACAAATGACCCCTTGTTTCCAAGGTTGCAGGTTTGTCTCCTAGAACACTTAACATTTACCATATGGTTGGGCCAAATGGTCACTGAGCAGTCTTTTTCCAGACATTAGGAGGTTTGCAGCAGACTGCCTAGGGGCTGCTGCTGATTAAGACTAGTATTGGCCAATTGGCAGTGTTGGTACTACCTCGACAGATGATGGATCCAAACTGTGGCAGAGCAGTTTCTCTTAAGAGTCACTTACTCCTTGTGAGGAGCAGCTTGTTCACAGAGACTCCTGGAAAGTAGGCCTAGAGTTGCCCAAGGGTAAGGCTGTACGTGGAGCCTAGAATCTTCCTCTGAACACTAAGTCCTTCCATGCCTCCGGTGCAGTAGAGGCAGTCCTTTTGGAGTTTTTTGTATGCTTATTTTACCTCCATGGCCCCATTTGGAACCTGCAAACTCCCTAAATGAGTTCTGGCAGTCCCATCTGAAGTGACTACTATTTGGGCTATTCTTTCAGGGGCTTAGTCAAGATCCCTGAAGTCTTTGGCACAGGCCAGCTTGTGAGTTGTGACGCATAGTATTTGAATTATGGCAGTGCTTATAAAGCACACCTTGATTAATCTCCCTGCGGTTCTCCACTCATGTAGGTAATGTTTGAGAAAACTCTTCAGTACCTCCTGCCGTGGCAGGCTGTTTTTCCCCATGCTCTCTGCTGCAGGGCCAGGGACATTATACCTGATACCTAGGTACCCATGATGGGAGGTTCCTTCTGGCATATCCTGGACCTACAGCTGGTTGTTTTCAGACTGTCTCTCATTTTTCATATGATGTACTTCGGATCTGCCATTGCATCAATCATTGCCATTAGGGTGTTTTGTCGCTTTTCTTTCGTGAACAGCCTTGGCTGTTTTTTGCTTTCTATGTTCTAGGCCGCCTCTCCAGTTCTGGGCCTTGCCTTTGAGCTATAGGCAGCTCTCCATGTCTTTTCCCAAGGTAGTAGTGGTGGTAGCGGCATTTTTCTGTATACAGAGAGCTTGGGTTGTCCTTGCCTGGATGTTGGGCTGGTCCAGTCATTCTCTTTAAAGGCCTGAAACCACACAGGCCTGGTGAGCTCTGACTGTGATCTGTGATCGTCTATACATGCAACAGCCTGATTCCCTCCTAAGATTTTGAGTACCTTGGGTTGGATCCACACACTTCTTTGAGCTTCCTCATGATGGAGGGGTCACTCAAGTTTCAGCCAACTCAGAACATGTGATTTCTTGGTCAGTTCTATGAGCCTGAGACATCACCCTTGGAACTGGTTCCTTAGACCACGGTGAATGTATGCTTGCTGTAGAGGCACCTGCTAGCCGCCTGATCTCTGTTTCCTGCTGCTTGAGGCAGTGGTTGCAGTTCTGCCATCTGATGTTTGGGTGCCGTTGTAAGCACTGGACGGAGTGCTTGTCTCGTATGCTTACCTGAAATGCTGAAGTTGTGATGCCCAGGAACTCTGCCCCCTCCTCAGGAGGACTCCTGAATGATCTGCCATTGGCAGCCAGCGTGTTCAGTTTGGCCTTGGAGAGGTTCAGGCCTCTTCTAGTGGACAAAATTGGCTGTGTGATCTCAGACATAGCCTTAGTGGTGACATGTATGTTAATGAAGCAGAGCACATAGTGTTTGGATGATATAATGGTTCTTTCTGCAAGATGCCTGCCTTCTATTCTAAAAATCACTGGTTCAAGACCAGCCTCTGAAATGTTCTTTAAATAAAGCCATTTGGGTTAAGTTGCTTATCTGTGGTGTTGGACAGAGGAGCATCTGATTTCCTTGACTGCTGTGCACATCACAATCTTCTGTGTTGGAACACTGTGGGTCTTGGTGAAGTGAGAGCTTAGCTCTCCTGTGTGCATCCTCATAGTGCGAAGGAGATATTTCAGTTGCAGGAAGGTTCTGCAGATGGCCGCCTTGGTTGCCCTACTTCAAGTGGCCTTGGGGTAGGGATGCTATGTCTTTCTTCCTTGGTTACACCAAATAGTGGTCAGCTCTCGAACGATTAGATCAACAAAATTTTACAAAAAGATTGTTCATGTATTAGTACATAAAAATGAGACTATTCTTCAAACTAGCTCAAATGATGATTGTATTTTTGAAATCAACGAGGTCTCAGACTTATTCGGCTCTGCCACTAGGACTTGCGTCCGTTCTCAAGCAGGTTACCTATTTGCATCAACGACCTCTAGGAATCAGTGTGGTTATGTTTCTCAGGTTATATTTTTCATAAATCAATGTAGAATAATACAAACTTAACGGTCCAAACAGTGTTACCTCAGGTTAATGAGATACGTGAAGTTTGTATTATTCTACATTGATTTATGAAAAATATAACCTGAGAAACATAACCACACTGATTCCTAGAGGTCGTTGATGCAAATAGGTAACCTGCTTGAGAACGGACGCAAGTCCTAGTGGCAGAGCCGAATAAGTCTGAGACCTCGTTGATTTCAAAAATACAATCATCATTTGAGCTAATTTGAAGAATAGTCTCATTTTTATGTACTAATACATGAATGATCTTTTTGTAAAATTTTGTATGTCTGTCTTCCTGGCCCTTGATGAACTGTGCTTTTGCACAGGTTTTTGACCCATCTGAGCCTGGTGTTCTGTAGGCCCCGGATTGCTCTCAAAGACCATAGTTCATGGATTCTTGATACAGGGGATGTGGCCCCCTCTCTTTTGCTACCTCAGGTGACAGGCATACAATAAAAGCAAGGCTGGAGCACATAGTAATGGTAGTTCCCGGTTCCTTTCCATCTAAGGCCTGGCTTTGTGGGCATAGGCTTTCCATTTAAAGTTTATGGTTTTAGGTTTTCTATACTGCCTTTCTCAAGGAAGCAAAGCAGTTTGCAATAGAATAATACTTCACATAAAAGAAACTGAACTACATTCAGTCCTAAAATAATAAGAATACATTAATAACAAATATATAAACAAAGAAGGCAAACAGACGATGGTATTGCATGTGAGCTTAAGGCATCATCCTGAGACCCCAAATGCCAGTTCAAACAGAAAATTGTTAAGGCCTGCTTTAAAGCACTTTTGAAGATCAGCTCAAGATGCAGATATGATGGTAAACAGTTCCAAGAAATAGGGGCTGTGAAAAAAATTGCAGACTGCTGTGAGGTCTCAAGCCTGGCTCATGAAGATGAGGGGATAGGTAGCTGGTTTCTATGCATCGAACAGTGTGAATGAGCTGGGGCATGTAAAGTTTTATAAGGGATGAGAGAGGATTGGGAGCAGCATTATGAAGGGCCTTATGGGTGATGAGTATTTTATGGCAAATATGGTGTTGAATTAGTAGCCAGTGGTATTGGATCATTAGAGATATAATGTGATCATACTTTCTGGCTTGAGCAAGGATACGCAAAGCTGTGTTTTGGATGGTCTAAAGATATTTAATTTCATTAGCTGGCAGTCTGAAACAAATGACCCTGGATGTTGTGTCGGGAGGGACCGAAGCGGCAGGCCATGTGTGCTGAAGCATATGGTCTGCTGCTGAGCCACCCCCCCCCCCGACCTCCGCCACCAGTGTCAGTGGCAGCAGGGGGTGATGGTGCGGCTTGCTCGGTGCATGGGGAGGGGGCAGCAGAGCTAGGACTTCTGCCTAAGGCAGCAGAAACCCTTGGGTTGGCCCTGTACATACTCATACACTAGTTCCGTAATGTTGGACTATCGAGGGGCCCATTAACATAGAAACATATGTTTTTTTTCTGCTGACTTTTCTATCTAGTTTGCCCTTCATATCAAATACTATAGTCCCTTTTTTAACTTTAGAGATCTTCTGTGTTTGTTCCATGCTTTTTTGAATTCAGATACTGTCCTTCTCTACTACTTCCACTGGGAGACTGACTATTCTTTAAATAAAGAAATATTTTTGCATATTACTCTTGACTTTATCCCCTTTCACCCTCATCCTTTGCGCCTCATTGCAGAGCTTACTTTCAATCGAAAGAGGCTCTTCTCTTGTGCATTTTATGCCACAGAGGTATTTAAACATCTCTAATGCATACGTATTAAAATCTTTGTCCCTGTATGGTTTATAACTAAGATCACTGACCGTTTTAGTAGCCACCCTCTGCACAACTCCATCCTGTTTTATATCCTTTTGAAAGTAAGGTGTCCACGAAAGAAGAGCAGGACCTGGGCATGATTGTTTCTGGTGATCTTGAAGTGGCTAAACAGGTAGAAAAGGAGACTGTGAATGCCAGAATGATACTTGGGTGTATAGGGAGAGGAATGGCCAGCAGGAAAAAAGGAGGTGATAGTGCCTCGGTATAGGTCTTTGGTTCGACCTCATTTGGAGTATTGTGTGCAATTCTGGAGGCCGCACCTTCAAAAGAATATAAACAGGTTGGAGTCTGTACAGAGGGTGGCTACTAAAATGGTAAATGTTCTTCATTATAAAGCATATGAGGACAGACTTAAGGATCTTAATACGTATACTTTATGAGTAAAGGCAGGATAGAAGTGATATGATTGAGACATTTAAATACCTCCATGGCATAAATGCACAGGAGGAGAGTCTTTCAATTGAAAGCAAGCTCTGCTATGAGGGGACATAGGATGAGGGTAAAAGAGGATAAATTCTGGAGTAATATGCAAAAATATTTCTTTACAGAAAGAGTGGTAGATGCGTGGAATAGTCTCCCAGTGGAGGTGGTAGAAATGAGGAAGTATCTGAATTCAAAAAAGCATGGGACAAGCACAGAGGATCTCTAAAGGGAAAAAGGGGAATGTTCTAGTGGTTGATATGGAATGGTAGACTAGATGGGCCATGTGGTCTTTTTCTGCCATCATGTTTCATTGTTTCTATGTAACAGCTGCAGACAAGGATATATCTAGGCCAGGGAATGGTAAGGAAACACAAGAGACTAAGCGGATCAAGATTCAAAAGTGGCTTCAAAGAGGTGAGTTTTCGGTCTGGATTTGAAAAGGGCCGGAGATGAAGCCTGACACACACTCTGGTAGTTTGTTCTAGGCATAAGGGAACAGCAAGGTGGAAGGATTGAAGTCTGGAGTTGGCAGTAAAAGATATGGGCACAGATAGAAGGGATCTGCCAGAAGAGTGGAGTTCCTGAGGAGAGATAAGAGGAAAGGTAGTGAAGGACTGCAGAATGAGTGCACTTATGTCAGTAGTAGAAGTTTGAAATGGATGCGGAAACAAATAGGGAGCCAGTGAAGCGACTTGAGAAGAGGGGTTTTGTGAGCATATCGAGGCTGGCGGAAAATTAGCTGTGCAGCTGAGATTTGAACAAGTTAAAGGATGGAGAGATGATTCAGAGGGAGACCAAGAAGGAGGAGGTTGCAACAGTCTTGATGGGAGGTTACTAAAAAGTAGATAAGTATCTTAGTGTGTGTAGAAAGGAAGGGACACATTTTGCCATTCTACACACACTAAGAAAGATACCTCAGCAATTTTTAGGCATGTGGTGGTGGCGGTAGTTGTCATAGTAGCAGCAGAAGAGGAGTCGTCAAGTGGTTAGAGCACTTGCATGGTAACCAAGAGACCACTAGCATTCCTTGTGGCCTTGGGCAAGCCACTTAACCCTCCATTGCCTCAGAAGAAAGGCCTGGCAATCTATCTCTGGTCACACTGCCAAGAAAACCCAGGAGCTGCTGGATCACCAGGAGTCAGCACTGACTCGAAGGCCCACATTGCATTGCAGTAGTAGTTTTGCTTAGGCTAGTACCTATTGTGGAGGATTAAGCTGCAGAAATGTCTGTCTGTATGCATGTTTGCGCATGTTTAAACATTCATAAGCTATCTAAATTTGAAGGATGGGATGTGTTAGTGGCTACCTTCTGCTCAGGTTCAGAGGCGACATTCCTTTGGATACTCATCTAGTGACTCCAAAGTGTTGGGGAATTACCCGGGAATCCGGGATAGCCTCCCCCTCCCCCCTCAGGCAGACATACACATGTTAATAAGCATACCAAACAACTATTGCAGAGCTCAATAAGAAATCTTTATTATAGAGATATGAGTATAATACCTAATTGTACCTAGCAAGCAGATAGCATAAGCTTACCTAACAAGAAAGAGAAACAAGAAAGAAAAAGTAGAACAGATCACGGAGGTAGTCTGTACTGACCCCTAACTCCCTCTCATACACTTTTTCTCCTCGTTCCTTTATAGGCCTTCCAGCACATACACATGCAAACACACATATATTAACATATATTATCTCTATATTTCTTCACCAACTCCTTTGTAGTTTTTCTTCCCATACATCATGTCTGTATCATTTCTTTCTGCAAAACGTGTTTCTTTTTAATTAACTCATATCCTGCCACCTAGTGAGTTACGTTTCAATGATTGCCTCTCCTGTATTCCTGCTTTCTTCAGTGCACTATGTTCAATGTCTGAATCTGTCCTTGAAGGTCAGACAACTGTGCTGAACTTATTCACAGTTTTTCTATTAACCCATTTGCTGATGTTATAGCAAACAGATTGGCAGGCCCCTACAGATGGAGGGGTTTCTTTATGAAAGTTTGGTTATATTGATGTGTTTATCTTTGTTAGGAATAACTCCATAGCTGTAGAGTGGTTATTGAGCAGAAATAAGAGGTGTTGTGCTTTTCATTGAACTGCGTGAATGATTACCATTGTGTCTGTGAACTCTCTTGTTTAGCCTTTGGAACTCAACAGCTGTCCCTAGGAATTGGTCCTTATTGCTCTTAGGGCTAATTAGCTTTCATCAGATGGATTATTTTGATGAGATATGTCAGCATTCTAAAGTTGAAGTTTCTATTTTTAGACAGCAGTTTGACTGACTGGTGAAATGAAGTCCATACTTGCATCCCATCAGATTAATGAGGGATTGCTTGTTTTGTCATCAGTTGGGCGGCGTGTCAAGATCAATTACATCTTAGGAAAGGAATTTGTCGTCATCTGGTTGAGGATGCAAACCTTTTTATTATTGATGACCATTTTCTTTCATTGAGTTCTGTTGTGAATGAGCTGTTCAAGACATGTCTGGTTACAATGCAGCTGTTACTGGTTACCTTGGGTTTTCCAGTTCCGGTTAATGAATGAAGGATCTTTTAAAAACTGTGTTCGTTGAAGGTTGGTATAAGCTTCAATTTATCTTGGAGCGATAGCCTTTCTTCAAGCGATTGATTCATGCTATGTACATTAGTGCATCTGTGTTCAGGTAAAATTTGCAGTTTCTAAAGTTATCTTGATGGTTGTCTTGTTAATAATTAAACCTCTGGCACTGTGCCGTTATGGATGTATAGGTTTCATATTGATTTATGGTGCTATTCAGTTTAAAGGAGCCTTGCAGCAAACTAATTTTAGGGCATGATCAGCGGTATACGGAACTGTTTTCTCTTTTCATGGTGAGCTAGTTCTTTAGCCTTGAATGGGTGTTGAACAGCATTTAGAAATTATAGTCCTTTTCAATGACTGCTTCTTGGAGCAGCTGGTTCATGAACCGACCAGAGGGGAAGCCATATTAGACCTAGTCCTTAGTGGAACACCAGATCTAGTGCAAGAGATAAGGGTGTTGGGGCCACTTGGCAGTAGTGATCATAGCATGAACGCCTTTGATTTAATTAGTGGAGGAGGGATAGTAAGGAAATCCACAGTACTACCTTTTAACTTTCGAAAGGGAGACTATGATAAAATGAGGAAAATAGTTAAGAAAAAACTAAAAGGAGCAGTTGCAAAGGTTAAAGACGTACATCAAGCTTGGGGGTGTTGAAAAATACTATCTTGGAAGCCCAGACCAGCTGTATTCCACGCTTTAAGAAAAGTGGAAGGAAGTCCAAAAAACTGCCAGCATGGTTTAAAGGTGAGGTCAGAGAGGCTGTTGCCAAAAAGCATCTTTCAGGAAATGGAAAAAAGAGCCAAACGACGAAACCTGGAAACAGCACAAGCACTGGCAAGTCAAATGCAAGGCATTGATAAAGCAGGCAAAGGGAGAATTTGAGAGGAAGCTTGCTGCAGAAGCAAAAACACGAAATAAAGACCTTTCAAGTACATTCGTAGCAAAAAACCTGTGAGAGTCAGTTGGTCCATTAGATGATAAAGGGGTTAAAGGAGCACTAAGAGGCGACAAGGCGATAGCGGAGAGACTGAATGAATTCTTTGCTTCAGTCTTTACTGAGGAAGATGTAGGGATGTTACCCATGACTGAAGTGGTATTTAAAGGTGAGGAAGAATTGAAGGAAATATTGATACATCGGGAAGATGTCTTACAACTATTAGATAAACTGAAGAGTAGCAAATCACCTGGGCCGGATGGTATACATCCAAGGGTGTTGAAAGAACTGAAATATGAGATTGCAGACCTGCTATCAGTAATCTGTGAACTATCATTAAAATCATCTCTAATACCTGAAGATTGGAGGATCGCCAATGTAACACTAATTTTTAAAAAGGGTTCCAGGGGTGATCCGGGAAACTACAGACCGGTGAGCCTGACGTCAGTACCAGGAAAAATGGTAGAAACCATCATAAAGAATAAAATTACTCAGCATGTAGATAGTCACAACCTAATGGGAGACAGCCAACATGGCTTTAGACAAGGAAGATCTTGTCTTACTAATCTGTTATGTTTTTTTGAAGGAGTGAATAAACAGGTGGACAAAGGTGAGTCGGTTGATATTGTGTATCTGGACTTTCAGAAAGCCTTTGACAAGGTCCCTCATCAGAGACTTTTGGCAAAACTAAAGAGTCATTGGATAGGAGGCAGTGTACTATTGTGGATCAGGAACTGGTTAAAAGATAGAAAGCAGAGGGTAGGGCTAAATGGCCAATTTTCCCAATGGAGAAAGGTGAATAGTGGTGTACCCCAGGGATCTGTGCTGGGTCCACTGCTTTTTGACATATTCATAAATGACCTGGAAAGTGGAATAACGAGTGAGGTTATCAAATTTGCAGATGACACAAAACTATTTAAAGTTGTTAAAACCCAAGAGGATTGTGAAAAATTGCAAGAGGATCTTGATAAATTGGAAAACTGGGCATCAAAATGGCAGATGAAATTTAATGTGGACAAGTGCAAAGTTATGCACCTAGGGAAGAACAACCCAAACTATGGTTACACGATGCAAGGTTCCACATTAGGAACCACCACCCAGGAAAAAGATTTAGGCGTCATTGTGGATACCATGTTAAAACCCTCGGCCCAGTGTGCAGCGGCGGCCAAGAGAGCAAATAGAATGCTAGGTATGATAAGGAAAGGAATGGAAAATAAAACAAAAGATATTATAATGCCTCTATATCGTTCCATGGTGAGACCGCACCTTGAATATTGTGTGCAATTCTGGTCGCCGTATCTTAAAAAGGATATAGCGATTTTAGAAAAGGTTCAGAGAAGAGCCACCAAAATGGTAAAGGGGATGGAAGGATACTCCTATGAAGAAAGGCTAAAAAGGTTAGGGCTCTTTAACCTGGAAAAGAGACGGCTGAGGGGAGATATGATAGAAGTCTATAAATTAATGAACGGAGTGGAACGGGTAAACGTAGATCGATTGTTTACGTTATCAGAATATAGAAAGACTAGGGGACATGCAATGAAGCTACAGGGTAAACTATTTAAGACTAATAAAAGAAAATATTTTTTCACTCAACGTGTAATCAAACTCTGGAATTTGTTACCGGAGGATGTAGTAAAGGCTGTTAGTGTAGCTGGGTTTAAAAAAGGTTTGGACAAGTTCCTGGAGGAAAGGTCCATAAACCATTATTAAGAAGTGACCGAAGATATCAATGCTTGACCCAGTACAAGCATTGTGGAACTTGTGTCTCTTGGGGAAACTGCTAGGTACATATAACCTAGATTGGCCACTGTTGGAAACACAATACTGGGCTTGATGGAACTTGGTCTGACCCAGTATGGCATATCTTATGTTCTTATGTTCAATATATATTCCTCTCTCCCTGATCTAACATCTCTATTGGTAGAGGTAACTGATGCTTTATTTTAATGTATGTTCATTGTGCATTCTGGAAGTTTATATTTAGTTGAAATGTTATTTGATTTCTAACAACTTGTTTTGCATTTTTAATAGCATTAAAGGGTTCTCTCCTAATTTTTGTCTGTTAAATTATGGTGATGTTGATGACTCTCTTGTATACCTGACCTTTCTAGTTAATCTGGCTGCACTCCTGGGACAATCTTATGTCGAAACGAGGCCACGTTGGGTGTATTACCAGAGTTAATTGTTAATTGCCATCATTGCCAACAATGCAGAGTATATAATCAGCTGCCAGTATTGCTGAGTGTTTGTCCAATGTTCCCGAGAGGACAACTTCCTTTTTTGAAACAAGATACGTTTTCTAGATGTGTTTAACTTTATATAACAGATATAATATGGGGCTTATAAGAAGCTAATACTTTGTAATTAAAATAAAAAAAGAAGTTTCAGCATTGAAGGGGGTTTTCTGACCTGCGAGGATTTGTGCCCACGTTCTGCAAAGACAGTCTTGACTGCGTAACTAAGGTACAAGCTGTGGTCTTTTCCTCTTAATATTGCTTCATAGGAATTTTATTTGTAAAGCTTGGAGCTATATAATATCCATTCATAAGATTGAAGTCGTCTCTGTATTTGAATACAGTCTTTTGGAACAATAAAGAGCACTGGGAGATTTTAACAGATTATTTTTGTGATATTAGTTTGCCATCTGTTGCAGCCTTTGGATATTGGTGATTGTTTTGCACATACCATGATGATGGTCATGAATTTCACTTCTAAGCCCCAGGGTATGTGGCGTATAATCAGTTTCTCAAATTTACTGCTAATGCTTGGTGTAGTACTTGCATTGCGTCAGAGAGCTTGCTTCTGGTGTTCGTAAGATGTAATATGTATGGGTAATTTATCAAGGTATGCTTGGATATTCTTAATCAAGCCTGTACCAAATACTATGGGAAATATTACTGTATCTTTCTGCCACATTTTCTTGGTCTCTGACTTCATTTTGTGGTACTTCAGGATCTTTTCGCTTTCCATGTGATTCACAGAATAATTGCTTGGAACAGACACCTCTATCAATAACTTTCTGGTGTGTGTTTTTTTTCTTCTTTACCACTATATCTGGTTTCCTCACATCCAGTTTCTTGTCCATCGGACTGGGCATGTCCCAGGTGATCATAACCTCCATTCCTGTGCGGATATCCAGTTTAGTCCTCCACAATCGGGTACTGCCCCTCTCACTGCAGCCTGTAGACTGGACCAATCAAATCTTCTTTAGTACATATCCAGCAGGAGCTCCCAGAAGCCCCCCAGTGTGTCCAGTCTCGTTGCAGTGTGTAGACGTAAAGTGTGTCCTCTGGGCACACTTAGTGACCTTTGCAGGAGCAACACTAGTTAGTTGTTTTTAGGGTTTGTTTTGGGGCATTTCTCTACTATTTTTGTTTTTGGTAGCTAGCTGTGCCTTTAAAAATAAGAAAGACAAAAGAAGCCTGTCTCCCTGGAGCTGTGCCACAGGAGACTAGGAGAAAGTCAGACCTGCTGGCTGCTGTTGCCTGCCTAGCACATTTTATCAGCCCTGGGTGAGCTTCCCCTAGACAGGACGGGGAATTGCCATACCTATAAGGCAGTGCCTGGTACTGGGAGATTGTGGCTGAATCTTCTGTTCCTGAGCTGGTAGGAGTTTGCATTTCATTTTTTCTTTCTTGTGTGCAATGCTCTGTCTGGGATGCCAGCGTTTCTGTAGGCTCTCCTGAGCCCATTTGGCAGTTTTTATTCAATCTGCTCGTGTGCCCTGTATTGGAGGGTCGTTTTATTTGTTTTCCATATTATTTGGTGGTTTTTATATTTTCGCGCCGTTTTTTACCGCGGGTGAAAAAGTGCGGCGGCCATTTTGGATTTTAAAAGTGCTTTTCCAGGCATTTTTGATCGCTGTGCACAGGTTCCCCTAGCGTTTTTGGGGTTCCTCTTTCTGGCGATTTTGCTCAGGGCCCCCCAGGGGTCCTGGGATATATTTTGTTTCTTGTAAAAAAAAAAAAAAAAAAAAAAAGTTAAGTTACTTTTAAATCGGGGCTGAGTTGCATAGGATTGCCCAGGTGGTGTGGGCTTTCCTGTGGCTGTCTTATTCTATTCCCCTGGGCAGAGGTGGCCTTGGGATGGCTTCCAAGCCCCAGTGTGTGATTTGTGGGTCCCGCAGGACGGCAGGGACTGACTCTGGCATCTGCAGGGGCTGTGCTGCAGTGCCCTCTGAGTTAGAGCAATCTGTGAATGTTCAGGAACAGGCTACCCCTGGGGATGCTTCTACTTCCGGGGACAGCGTTCTTTCTCCAAGCATCCCTCAGTCTGGCTCGGTTCCTCCGGCCAGCGGTTCAGTGGCTGCGCTCCAGCAGGCGGCTGTTGCTGCCTCAACTATGGACTTCTCCCCTGATTTTGTACTCCTCATGCATCAGGCATTTCGCCTGAGCAGGTCCGGACAGTTGCCGGCTGTCTGGCCCCCCTCCCTCCCCTCGGGGTCCTTGGGGGCGGCTCAGTGTCCCTCACCGCCCGGGGGCAAGCGGCTTCGGTTGGGGGGACAAGAGCAGGACGCCCTGGGTCTCCTGGATTCCGAGGCAGAGGGCGATCCTGAGACTGAAGCGGAGGATTTGGAGGATGGGGAGATCCCTGGGCCGGAAGATCAGGCTCGGGTCATTCGAGTGTTCCGTAGGGACGAGCTGGTTCCTTTGGTCACGGAGTCCCTTCAGGCGCTAAACCTTTCGGCGGTGCGGTCCCTGGAGGAGGAGGGTCTTGAGGATCCTCTGATTCAAGCAGTCAGGGATGCCCAGGTGGTTTTTTCCGTCCACCGCGTGGTGGATCAGATGATCCAGGCGGAGTGGGAGCACCCGGAATCCGGTTTGAAGGGGATTCGGACCATGAATCGGCTTTATCCTCTTGCTGACAAGGACAGGGACTTGTTCAGGTCCCCCCGGGTGGATGCTGCGGTCTCCGCAGTGACCAAGAAAACCACCATCCCGGTTGAGGGGGCGGCGGCCCTCAAGGACGGGCAGGATAAGAAGGTTGATAACTTGCTCAAGCAAACCTTCGATACGGATGCCGTGTCATTGCAGGCCTCTATCTGTGGGGCTTGGGTGGCTCGGTCGTGTCTGCGGTGGTCACAGCAACTGCGCTCGAGCCCCGGACTAGACCAGCAGGGTCTGGTGGAGGTGACCCGGCTGGAGTCCGGCTCGGCTTACCTGGCGGATCTGTTTTATGATTTGATCCGCGCGTTGGCTAACAGTATGGCATCCGCGGTAGCAGCGCGCCGGTCCCTCTGGTTGCGCAGCTGGGCGGCGGACAGTTCTTCTAAGGCCCGCCTCAGTAAGCTGCCGTTTAAGGGCAGATTGTTATTTGGGGAGGCTCTCGAGAAATTGGTAAAGGATCTCGGTGAGTCCAAAGGGGGCCGGCTTCCGGAGGATAAACCAAGGTCCAACCGGTCCACCTCGTCGGCGCGGGGATCCTTTCGGGATCAGCGCAGGTTTCGGCCCTCCCGCCAGTGGTCCTCGCAGCGGGGCCGGTTTGGAGCCCGTAGCCAAGGATTTCGGGCTTTCAGGGGAGCCGGCAGAGGCTTCTCCGCAGCCGGCTCTTCATCGGGTTCTTCCTTTGGACGCAAGCCACAATGACGCCAGGCAGGCTCTGGAGGGAGGACCGCTTGTCGGCGGTCGCTTGCGCGACTTTCTTTCCTCTTGGGCCCAAATAACGTCGGATCGCTGGGTGCTACAAATTATAGAGGAGGGTTACGCTCTGGAATTTGCGTTCCCACTTCCAGATTCCTTTGTTCTGTCTCCCAGCAGGGGCGAGCAAAAGACGAGGGACATCCGCGTGACCCTGGCTCGATTGTTAGCGCTGGGAGCGGTGGTTCCAGTGCCTCCCTTGGAAAGAGGCGCTGGTCGCTACTCCATCTATTTTGTGGTACCCAAAAAGGGCGACTCTCTGCGTCCGATTTTGGATCTCAAAGGCGTGAATCGCGCGCTCAGAGTGCCGCATTTCCGCATGGAAACCCTGCGGTCAGTCATTGTAGCGGTGCGAAAGGGGGAGTTTTTGACGTCCCTCGATCTTACCGAGGCCTATCTGCACATTCCGATACACCCAGCCCATCAGCGTTTTCTCCGCTTCGCGTTCCCGTGGGGCCACTTTCAGTTCCGGGCCATGCCGTTCGGCTTGGCTACGGCCCCGCGCACTTTCACAAAGGTGATGGTGGTGGTTGCGGCGGCCTTGCGCAAGGAGGGCATTTTGGTCCATCCTTACCTGGACGACTGGTTGATACGAGCAAAATCCGGTCGAGAGTGCCTGCGGGTCACGAGCAGGGTGGTAGCTCTGCTGCGATCCCTCGGCTGGGTGGTGAACGAAAGAAAGAGTTGTCTGCGGCCCTCGCAGGACCTGGAGTATCTGGGGGTGCGCTTCGACACTGCTCGGGGGCTGGTGTGCCTTCCCGAGCGCCGCGTCCTGACGTTGCGGGCTCTTGTCCGACTATTTCGGGGGATGCCCGCTCCGTCGGCGTGGTGGTACCTACGGCTTCTCGGAACGATGGCGGCGACCTTAGAGGTGGTTCCGTGGGCGCGGTTCCACATGCGCCCGCTACAGAGGGCGCTCCTTCGTCGCTGGTCCAACCAGTGCGATTCCTTGCACAAGAGACTGCCCTGCCCGAAGGCAGTGCGGCGGTCGCTTCGGTGGTGGCTCTCCTCCGAGAACCTGACGCGGGGAATTCCCTTGGAGCCTCCTCTGTGGGTCCCCCTCACTACGGATGCGAGCCTAGTCGGCTGGGGAGCACACTGCGAGACCCGCTTCACGCAGGGGGTGTGGTCCTCGCAGGAAGCGTCTTGGTCGATCAACCGCCTCGAGCTTCGGGCGGTCCGACTAGCCCTGATGGCCCTGGAACCTCTGCTCCTGGGCCGGGCGGTCCGAGTCTGGTCGGACAATGCGACCACGGTGGCGTACATCAATCGCCAAGGGGGCACAGGGAGTGTGGCCCTGGAAACCGAAGCGACGGCCTTGTTCAGCTGGGTGCAGACTCGGCTGCCGGCGATCTCGGCGGCACACATTGCAGGCGCGGACAATGTCCAGGCCGACTTTCTCAGCAGAGTGCGGGTGGACCCCGGAGAGTGGGAGTTAAATCCTCAGGTGTATGCGCAGATAGTTCGGCGGTGGGGTCCGCCCATCATGGATCTCATGGCGACCTTCCAGTCGGCCAAGACAAGTCGCTTCTTCAGCAGACGGCGGGAGCGGATGTCCGAAGGACTCGACGCTCTCATTCAGCCGTGGCCGACGTCCGGGATGCTGTACGTTTTCCCCCCGTGGGCCCTGATCGGTCGGGTCGTCCAGCGCATCGAGGGCCATCAGGGCCGGGTGCTGCTGGTGGCTCCGGATTGGCCCCGGAGGCCCTGGTATGCCGACCTCGTTCGGCTTCGAGACGGCGTGCCGTGGCGCCTTCCGGCGCTACCGGATCTTCTTCTTCAGGGCCCCTTGCGGATGCCCCAGGTGGCTCGGTTCTCGCTTACGGTTTGGCCAGTGAGAGGGCTCGGCTGAAAAAGAAGGGTTATTCGCCCGCGGTGATTTCCACCTTACTGCGGGCAAGAAAGTCGTCCACTTCTCTTACTTATGTTCGAATTTGGAGAATTTTTGAGGACTGGTGCTCCCGGCGTGGAGTTCGGGCGGCGACGGTCTCGGTGCCCGTCGTGCTCAGCTTTCTGCAGGATGGCTTCGAGAAGGGTCTCGCGGCCAGTTCCCTGAAGGTCCAGTTGGCCGCGCTCTCTTGCTAGAGAGGCAAGGTTTTGGGCCGCCTTCTTGGCGCTCATGCGGATGTGCGGCGTTTCTTGACCGCCGTGTTTCATTTGCGGCCTTCCCGCAGAGCGGTGATTCCTCCGTGGGATTTGAATTTAGTTCTGCGGGCCCTGGCTCGGGAACCCTTTGAGCCCTTGCGGAGGGCGTCCTTGAAGGATCTCACGTTGAAGACGGTTTTTTCTGGTAGCCATTTGCTCGGCACGGCGCATCTCGGATCTACAGGCCTTGTCATGCCGAGAACCTTTCTTGTCTTTTTCTGCGGAGCGGGTTGTGCTCCGTCCGGTTCCCTCCTTCCTGCCAAAGGTGGTGTCTCCTTTTCACCTGAATCAGGCAGTATTTCTACCAGTGATTTCGGCGGACTCGGTCGAGTCGGTGGACAAGGGGCTTCACCGGCTTGATGTGGGCCGCACGCTGCGTCGGTATTTACAGTCTACCGAGTCATTTCGGAAGACTGATCGGCTTTTTGTGCTCTTTGGGGGTGCACGGAAAGGGGAGGCGGCGGCTAAGGCCTCCATTGCTCGATGGCTTAAAGAAGCGATCGCCTCCGCGTATCTGTTGCAGCGGCGGCCGGTTCCGGAGGGGCTCCGGGCTCATTCTACTAGGGCTCAGGCGGCCTCTTGGGCGGAGCATGGTCTGGTTCCACCAGCGGAGATCTGTAGAGCGGCCACTTGGTCGTCTCTGCATGCTTTCAGCAGGCACTATCGCTTGGATGTGTCCGCGGCTCGGGTTTCCTGTTTTGGTTCGGCGGTTTTGCGCGCCGGACTACAAGGTCCCGCCCGGTCTTAACTGCTCTGTTACATCCCGATTGTGGAGGACTAAACTGGATATCCGCACAGGAAATGGAAATTACACTAACCTGGTAATTGTAGTTCCTGTAGGATCCAGTTTAGTCCTCCTTCCCTCCCGAATATCTGCATGATCTTGCGGCGCGCTATCCCGAGCGGGAGATTCTAAGATAGTTTTGCGTCCCGTTCGGACCTTAGCGGCAGTCGTGCTTATAGCTATGGCTCTTCCCTTTCTTTTGGGGTTCCGTAAGCTCCTTAGTACCTGGGGGGAGCTCTGTGTCAATTTAGGGGCGTCGATTCCGGCGCCGTGCAGTGTTCTGACTTCCTCGTTTGGGGAGGGAGTTGGTTATTCCAGGGGGGGAAGTACAAGGTTTAATGTTAATCTGATAATAATCTGATGTGTTGCTTCGTTCAGTATGCTTTGTTACTAGTACACTGGGGGGCTTCTGGGAGCTCCTGCTGGATATGTACTACAGAAGATTTGATTGGTCCAGTCTACAGGCTGCAGTGAGAGGGGCAGTACCCGATTGTGGAGGACTAAACTGGATCCTACAGGAACTACAATTACCAGGTTAGTGTAATTTCCATTTTTCTTTAATTCCCTCAGGGTCATGATCCCAGTGCTTTTCAGGGACAGTGATGTAGTGTTTTCAGTGTTTCCAGTGGATGAGGCGTGCTACTTTGTTGTGCCTTTCTGTATAGAAATTTGCCCCCATCAGAACTTTACAGTCAGCTATGAGGTGAGTCACTGTTTACAGCTCTTTCTTACAGAAGCAACATATGTCTGCTTTGCCAGCTTCTTTCAATGCTTGCTGTAAACTGTCTTGTCTGTAATCTGCTATGCTGGGCTGGGACTATCAATCTCTCATCCTTTTGGTTTCAATTCACCTCTCCTTAACCATTTGTGTGTTCATTCTCGATTGACAAAGGGTTCCTGGAGTAACACTTTGTATTTCTCACTGTACAGTATTTGTTCATTCCTTATCGTTCCTCCAGTGCAGTCCTCAACCTCTGGGTTGTCAACCTTCACCTGCAGCTAGGAGACTGGCATGTCAAAATTATGACATCACTGGATATAGGCTGCTGCTCTCGTTCCTCCTCTCCAGTGTGACCAGTCTCCTTGCAGCAGGAGGAAGTTGTGAGCCTCTTCTGGGGCTCACTAGAGGAACAGATAAGGAGCGATATAGGCTAGGGTAGCTACTTTAATTTTCGGCTAATGCTGTGGCTTCTGTCACTTTAAAAAAAAAAAAAAGGAAATTGACACCAATAAGTAGAGGTCTTATTAAAGGTTGAAGATTTCTCACACAGGGGAGGTGGGAGAGAGGTTTTGGCGGCTCTTACACCTTCCCTGTCAGTGTTAAGGTGGTCTTGATTGCCTGAGTGCCTTTCTGAGGACCGACAGATCTCTCACCCAGGACTTTCGGGTGAGAGCCCTCTCTCAGGTCGGTGACTCCTCCGAAAACCGCATCTCCCGAGCCTGGCTGGTGCATGCCGGCTGAGAGGAACTGAGCTTCGCGGTACTCCTGCAGGCTCGTGGTGGTGTAACCGAGCCGAATTGGAGGGCCGGGAGGCAGCTTTACCCTAGCGCAGACCTGTACGGTAAGCCAGTCACCGGTTCAGGCGGCGTCTGGTACGTGCGAGTCGGGGCTTTATATTCCGCCGTTCCAGCCGGTCTGCTGCATTTTTTCGCGCCCTTTTTTTCTTCCCTCTGGGTCCTGCGGTGGCCATTTTGAACGGGGCAGAGAGCCGCATGTTTGTCTGCGCTCTCAGTGCTGTTGCTCCGGGGGGCAGTGGTGCCGTTTAGTCCCTTTCTTTTCTTGGGTTTTACTTTATTTCTTTTACTTTATTTCTTTTATTTGGCGGGTTCTTCTCGTCGTGTTGAAGGCCTTTGTTCTGGCGTTTCTGCCTTCGGTCTGGGGGGCGGGACTGTGCTCTTCGGGTGTACCGTATGCAGGGCAGGATTTGGGAGCCTAAGCTTACTGCCTTTCTTACCCCTTATTTGTACGGCTTTGGTTTTGGGTTAGCATTCATACCTAACTGCATAAGGTGCCAAAAAAAAAAAAAAGAAGAAACAGACCCAGGGGGGACGTTTTAGCGGTTATGACCTCCCGACCGCAGTGTGTGGTTTGCGGCACTCGGAGGGGAACGGTTGCGGACTCCGGGGTTTGCCGCGGCTGTGCATCCCTCTCGTCCTCTGTGGAACAACAGATGGACCTTAAGGAGCCCTCTGAACTGCATGTTACCCCCGCAATTGGCAGGGGGGGGGACCCATTGCAGAGTTCGGAGCACAGTACCGCGGTTGAGGACACGGGGGGGGGGGGTGTTGGATTCGCTCCCGAGTACTCAGCCGGCAGCTCTTGGGGATTTTTCCCCGGATTTTGTATTGTTGATGCACCAAGCCTTTTGCTTGCGCCGTCAAGGTAGGCTGCCGTCTATGTTACCGCCCTTACTCCCGCCACCACACCTCGAAGGACCGGAGCTGGGGGGCGAGGGCCCCTCCGCAGCTAAAAAGGCGAAGTCGTCGTGGGAGACGGACGGGGAACGGCTAGACGTCGAGGATGCTGACTGGCAGCCTGAGGAGGGGTTGGAGGATCTCGAGGACGGTGAGATTCCTGAACCCGAAGATCAAGCCAAGATCATCCGGGTCTTCCGTAGGGAAGAACTAACCGCCCTGATAACGGAGTCGATGCAGATCTTAAACCTACAGCAGCCGGCCGCTGCTGAGGAGGAGCTTGAAGATTCGGTGATCCAAGCAGTGCGCTGTACGCAGGTTGTGTTTCCTGTGCATAGAGTAGTTGACAAAATGATTCAAGACGAATGGGATCAGCCGGAAGCGGGGCTCAGAGGTATTCGGACCATGAATCGGCTCTATCCGCTGGCTGACAAGATAAGGCTAGGTTCCGTGCTCCACGGGTGGACGCAGTGGTGTCAGCTGTCACTAAAAAGACCACTATTCCAGTAGAGGGCAGTGCTGCCTTAAAGGATACTCAGGACCGGAAGGTTGATGGGTTACTGAAGCAGGTTTTTGAAGTGGATGCTATATCCTTGCAGGCCTCCATCTGTGGTGCATGTGTAGCCCGGGCGTGTTTGCGCTGGGTTCAGCGTTTACGCCAGTCTCCGCATTTGGCTTCCGAGGAGCTGCGGGAGCTCGGCAGGCTGGAGTCTGGTACTGCATACTTGGCGGATGTCCATTATGATTTGATCAGGGCTTTAGCTAATAGTACGGCTTCAGTGGTAGCCGCCCGTAGGTCGATCTGGTTGCGCAACTGGGCGGCGGACGGTTCTTCTAAGTCCCGGTTGAGTAAACTCCTCTTTCAGGGGAGATTGCTCTTTGGGGAAGATCTCAATAAATTGGTGAAGGATCTCGGGGAGTCCAAAGCTGGTAGGCTCCCGGAGGATAGACCAAAACAGAGTAAGGTGCCGCAAACTTTTCGTGGCCAGTTTCGGGACGTTCGGAGGTTTCGTACTTCTCGGTACAGCGGCTACCAGAGGGGCCGCTTTTCCTCACGGGCCCAGGGGTTTCGGGGGTTTCGAGGAGCCAATAGGAGTTTCTCCTCGACTGCCCCTCCAGCAGCCCGCAAGTCACAATGAGATGAGGCGGGTCCTTGCAGGGGAACCTTCCATAGGCGGGAGGCTTCGGGAGTTTCTCTCTGCTTGGGCCCACATTACTTCCGATCAGTGGGTGTTGGAAATAGTTCGAGAGGGTTACACGTTGGAGTTTGCGCGGCCCGTGCGAGATTCCTTTGTACTGTCCCCCTGTCGGGGCCGCAGGAAGACCCTGGAAGTCCGCAACACTTTAGAACGCCTACTGCGCTTGGGCGCGGTCGTAGAGGTTCCGGAGGTGGAACGCGGACTGGGTCGTTACTCTATTTATTTCGTGGTGCCAAAGAAGGGCGGAGCATTGCGGCCCATTTTGGATCTCAAGGGCGTAAACCGCTGTTGCGGGTTCCTCATTTCCGTATGGAAACCTTGCGATCCGTCATTGTGGCGGTCCGTTGGGGAGAGTTCCTCACGTCGCTCGACCTGACGGAGGCGTACTTACACATCCCGATTTGTCCGACGCATCAAAAGTTTTTTGCGGTTCGCTCTGCCTTGGGGTCACTATCAATTCCAAGCCTTGCCTTTTGGGCTCGCCACAGCGCCCCGCACATTCACCAAAATTATGGTGGTGGTGGCAGTGGCGGCGTTGCGCAAAGAAGGTATTCTGGTGCATCCCTATCTCGACGATTGGTTGATTCGAGCCAAATCCGCAGCGGAAAGCAGGCAGGTGACAAGCAGGGTGGTTGAGTTTCTACAGAGTCTCGATTGGGTAGTCAACCCGACCAAGAGTTGTCTGGAGCCCTCTCAGGTGCTGGAGTATCTGGGGTCCGGTTCGACACGAGGCAGGGGCAGGTCTTCTTGCCGTTCAAGAGAGCTCAAGCTCTGCGAAGTATGGTGCGCAAGTTCACCGTCACTCCCTCACCATCGGCATGGGACTACCTTCGGGTGCTAGGGACGATGGCGGCGATCTTGGAGGCGGTTCCTTGGGCCCGGTTCCATATGCATCCGCTACAGAGAGCACTACTTCGTCGCTGGTCTCATCAGTCGGATTCCCTGGGTTGACGGTTGCCAGTTCCGTCCAAAGTCAAACAGTCCCTGCGGTGGTGGCTGCAGCTGCCGTCTCTGGAGGCCGGGATGCCGCTGGAACCTCCGGAGTGGCTTCCGCTATTGACGGATGCCAGCCTGATGGGCTGGGGGGCCCACTGCGAGGGCCGGTTTGTGCAGGGTCGTTGGTTTCCTCTGGAGATTTCATGGTCGATCAATCGCCTGGAACTTCGGGCGGTGGCTCGGGCGCTTCTCGCATTCGAGCAGTTCGTAGTGGGTCAGTCGGTTCGGGTTCTATCCGACAACTCGGCGACGGTCGCCTACATCAATCGCCAGGGCGGCACCGGAAGTGCAGCGATGGAAGAAGAGGCGGATCTCCTCTTCTCTTGGATAGAAGGTCGCTTTTCGGCGATTTCAGCGGCGCACATAGCGGGGAGAGACGACGTACGGGCCGATTTTCTCAGCCGGGTTCACGTGGATGCAGGGGAGTGGGAGCTGCATCCGGACGTGTTCGATCAGATCGTCCTTCGTTGGGGGACACCCATAATGGATTTGATGGCGACCTTTCACTCTGCGAAGGCCAATTGGTTTTACAGCAGGAGGCGGGAGAGAATGTCTGAGGGCATAGACGCCCTGTTGCAGCGATGGCCGGTGTCGGGTCTCCTGTACGTGTTTCCTCCGTGGGCCTTGATAGGCCGCGTGGTTCAAAGAGTCGGAGCTCATCCCGGAAGGGTGCTGCTGGTAGCTCCCGACTGGCTGCGGCGCCCTTGGTATGCCGATCTGATACGTCTTCTGGACGGGGAGCCGTGGCGGTTGCCGGAGAGGGTGGATCTGTTGAGGCAAGGCCCCCTCTTCATGCCGCAGGTGGATCGGTTCTCGCTTACGGTCTGGCTATTGAAAGGGCTCGGCTGAAGAAAAAGGGCTATTCGCCTTCGGTTGTGGATACATTGCTCAGAGCCAGGAAACAGTCTACGTCTTTGGCCTATGTGCGCGTTTGGCGTATATTTGAAGATTGGTGTTCGCGGTGGTGGATTCGGGCTGCGACTGCCTCTGTCCCGGTAGTTCTCAATTTTCTTCAGGATGGCTTTGATAAAGGACTTGCGGCCAGCTCCTTGCGAGTTCAGTTGGCGGCCCTCTCTTGTTATCGGGGCAAGGTACAGGGTGTGGCTCTCGGGGCTCACTCTGATGTTTTGCGGTTTCTCAGGGCGGTTTCTCACTTGCGACCATCGTGCAGGGTGGTGGTGCCGCCTTGGGATCTCAATCTCGTATTGAAAGCCTTGACCGCTTCTCCCTTTGAGCCGTTGAGTCAGGTGTCGGTGAAAGATTTAACCTTGAAAGTGGTTTTCCTAGTGGCTATATGTTCTGCCCGGCGCATTTCGGAGCTGCAGGCCTTGTCATTCCGGGATCCTTTCCTGTCTTTTTCTAAGGAGAAAGTTGTCTTGCGGCCCGTTCCATCCTTTTTACCTAAGGTGGTGTCCTTCCACTTGAATCAGGCGGTTACCTTGCCGGTGTTGGGTTCGCTAGGAGGTTCGGATCAGGATCGCTGTTTGCACCGGTTGGATGTTAAAAGGGTGTTACGGCGTTATCTGAAGGTGACAGCCTTTTCGTAGGTCGGATCGGCTCTTTGTGTTTGGAGGTGTTCGCAAAGGGGAGGCGGCTGCTAAGGCCTCTATTGCCAGATGGATCCGAGAGGCGATTGCGTCCGCTTACATGCTTCAGGGACGGTCCGTGCCCGTCGGTTTCCGAGCTCATTCTACTAGAGCTCAAGCGGCTTCCTGGGCGGAGCACAGCTTGGTGCCCCCAGGGGAAATTTGTAGGGCGGCGACTTGGTCGTCCTTGCATACCTTCAGTAGGCATTACCGTCTTGACGTAGCGGCGGCCAATGATGCTTGTTTCGGTTCGGCGGTTTTACGTGCTGGATGAAAAGGTCCCGCCCCATGATTACTGCTCTGGTACATCCCAGAGGTTGAGGACTGCACTGGAGGAACGATAAGGAAATGATAATTACACTTACCTGGTAATTGTAGTTCCTTTAGTGACGACAGTGCAGTCCTCGGTCCCGCCCGGAGTTCTTTCAGGTTCAGCTCAGCATTCTTGTCAAGTGGAGACTAATTTCAGGTAGGTTCCCTGTCAGTCGTTTTCAGTTTCCTCGGCTTTCGGAGTATCAGTATCAGTATCTGCGTCTGCGTACCGCAGGGAAGGTTTAAGACCGCCTTACCTAGGTTGGTCAGTGTTCAATTTAGTTAGTCATGTTTATTGTAGCTACTTATTTGTTGCTCTCTTGAGTCTGCTTTGTTAATAGTTCACACTGGAGAGGAGGAGCGAGAGCAG
Source organism: Ichthyophis bannanicus (assembly GCA_033557465.1). Classification (NCBI taxonomy): domain Eukaryota; kingdom Metazoa; phylum Chordata; class Amphibia; order Gymnophiona; family Ichthyophiidae; genus Ichthyophis; species Ichthyophis bannanicus. Next base: position 1,600,924,230 of record CM066031.1, read on the forward strand.
CAGCCTATATCCAGTGATGTCATAATTTTGACATGCCAGTCTCCTAGCTGCAGGTGAAGGTTGACAACCCAGAGGTTGAGGACTGCACTGTCGTCACTAAAGGAACTACAATTACCAGGTAAGTGTAATTATCATTTTTCTACTTGTTTTTCCTCGTTTGCTGATTATAATATTTTGAATGTTTTTTTTTACCCTCCTTATTTTGTAAAGTCTGTTGCTTCCTTTCCTGTATGTTCTTGTAGAGATGTCTGTGATGGATTAAGGGGAATGAGAATCTAAGTACTTAATGGAATGTCATTGGTATATAGGAAAAATGTGAAGCCCAACAATTGAATTAATATTTAGGTGGGTAGAAAGATGTTGAACAGCAACCCCAAAATGAAGCCTTGTGAGATTCCATAAATTAGTTGAATTATTGCTCTGACACTCTGAGCTACACATATGAGCAGCATTCAAGATAAGAATGAAACCAAGCACAAGCAGTATCTGAGATGGACAATTCAGAGACACTGAAAAAGAATGGAGTGATTCACAAGATCAAATGCAGCAGAGAGGTCAAGCTAGTTCTGAAAACCTCTGCTGCCATCCAGGTCAACTTTTTGGTAAAATCCAGTAAGCCAAGAAATCACCAGGGATTATTTTGATATTGCTGCATATAAATTATGCAGGTACTAAAGCAGCAGTTCCTTATCGTCACTCCAGTCCAGTCCCTTTACTACTGGGTTGCGCAACCCTTCCAGCAGCTTGGAGGCTGAGCCCAACCTTTTTGGGGATGGAGCGGTATAAATACCACTGGGACCACCCCTCAACTCCAGTATTCTCAGCCTCCAAGCAGCTGGAGGGTTCCGTAAGCCTAGGGCTTACTGGAGTCCTACCTTATCCTATTTTAGCTAATTTATTTTAGTTAGTTTATTTGTCCTCTTTATTTGTTTAAGGAGATTGTTTCCTTTATTGGAATCCTGTACCTTTAATTTTCCTTCATCCTCTCTCCCCCCCCCTCTCCCCTCCTCCCCTCCTCCCCTCCCGGGCCGGGCTGGAGACCGGAGGACTTGCCTGAGCTGCCTGCTGCAGGGGGAAGAAGCATCTCTCCTTGCCTTTGGACCGGAGTCCTGCTTCATTTCCAGGAGCTCCCCTGCCTCGCGCCGAAGCCCCGAGGCGGCTGAGCGCTGGAGGCAGCAACGCGAGGGGAAACTACTCGCCCTCCCCCCCCCCCCCCCCGGCGCAGGGGGTGCGGCCGGGCTTCCCCGGAGCCCCGAATCGGACAACCGACAGATTCGGAGGGCTCACAGGCGGCGAAGTCTGCAGCGGTGGCGACGCGGAGCACGTTCCTCCTTTCGCAGTGATAAAGGCCAGAACCTCGGGCAGTGAGCAGACGCGCGATCCTCCGTCCCGGACTCCACGTGGCTGAGGCCTAACACGTGTTGAGCCGGCGGAGAGGAATCGCGGCGCGGGCCCTGCTCGCAGAACAAACTTCAAATTGCAAGTATCAGCCTGGATTGGCAGCATTTCCTTATTAATGTTAAAATTTGTTTTATTTTATCCTAATTGATTTTACTTTATTTTACTGTTAGCTTATTCCATTTGCCCGCGAAAACGCTGACTTTGCTTGGGGGAGGGGACATCGCTGTAAAAGCTGTCCTGCTACAGCATTTCTCCCCTGCACATATTATTGGGGATTGTTCTTCTTTTAGGTGGACTTGGGGGGTGAGTGTAACGCATCCTTTTCTGCAGCACTGAGCCTTCTGGAAATCATGGCCACTAAGTCAAAGTGCCCATCCTGTGGCACACGGAGGGGCACATCATCAGAGACAGGCATCTGCAGAGCCTGTGCTGCAGTCTCCACCTCCGTAGAGCAAGAGCTCAACCTGCCCATGACCCAAGGACCTCAGATGCCCGGGGACCCCCCGGAGGTGGAGGTGGGGCTCCATTTACCCCCGACGGCTAACACAGAGGTTCTCGCACCCCCTCCGTCCCGCTCCACGACGGATGAAGGGGTCGGGGATCTCTTCTCCCCTGACTTTATCTTATTGCTACACCAAGCATACTGCTTGCGCAAGCAGGGACGTGGATCAGGCGATACAGCTCCCACAGGGGATTCCAGACCAGCCAGAACTAGGAGAGCGAGTGGTCAGGATCCAGGGGTACCCCCCAAACGTACCAGACTAATGAGCGAAGAGATCCTCCCACCCCCTTCTCAGGGCACCCCAGAGGAAGAGAGCTCGGAAAGGGAGCTGGAGGAAGAGGAGGAAGAGCTGGAAGAAGGCAAGATCCCCAAGGAGGACCATTCTCGCATTGTTAGAGTTTTTCGCCGGGAAGAGCTCCCTTCCTTAATCAATGAGTCCCTAAAAGCCCTCAACGTAGTGTCTGACGCCCCGGCGGATGACGAGGCACTAGAAGATCCCTTAATTCAGGCCATCAGAAGGTCCCAAAAAGTTTTCCCTGTCCACAGGGTGGTACGTCAGATGATACAGGAGGAGTGGGACCAACCAGAATCAAACTTGAGAGGGGTACGAACCATGGCTCGCCTCTACCCTCTTCCAGAGTCAGACAAAGAATTGCTGAAATCCCCCAGGGTGGATGCAGCGGTATCAGCAGTCACCAAAAAGACCACTATCCCAGTGGAAGGCGCCACGGCCTTAAGAGATGCCCAGGACAGGAAGGTGGATACGCTCCTGAAACAAGCCTTTGATATAAGCGCTCTCGCCTTGCAAGCCTCTGTCTCAGGAGCTTGGGTGTCTCGGGCCTGTTTAAGGTGGGCTCAGCAGATCCAGTCATCAGAGGAATCATCGGCCGAAACACAAGCCAACTCGGCTAGGCTGGAATCCGGAGCAGCCTATTTAGCTGATAGCCAGTATGACCTCATCAGATCTTTGGCCAAGAACATGGCCTCTGTGGTGGCGGCTAGGCGGTGCCTGTGGCTACGAAATTGGGCAGCGGATGCCTCCTCTAAGTCGCGCCTGGGCAGACTTCCCTTTAAGGGGAAGTTATTATTCGGTGAGGACTTAGAGAAGTTAGTCAAGGATCTGGGGGAGTCGAAGGGAGGCAGGCTCCCGGAAGACAGACAAAAACAGGGGCGCTCCTTTCCCCCAGTACGTACACAGCCCAGAGACTCCCGGAGGTTTCGCCCACCTAGGCCACCCCCCTTTTCCAAGGGGCAAGGTTTCAGGGGGTTCCGGGGAGCGGGCAGAGGCTTTGGCGCAGCCTCTTCCTCCTTCTCGGGCGCCAGAAAACAACAATGAGGAGACGGGGGTCCAGGAGGGAAGGCACAGGATAGGCGGTCGCTTGACGCTCTTTCTTCCCGCCTGGTCCCGTGTCACGTCCGATCAATGGGTCCTAGAGGTAATCAGAGAAGGCTATGCCCTCAAATTCGCAGAACAAATTCCCCCGGCCTTTGTCCGTTCCCCCTGCGGATCCACTGCAAAAAGGGCAGCAGTAGAGGAAACTCTCGCACACCTAAGAGCGCTAGGGCCGTGATCCCCGTGCCGCCAAACCAGCACGGTTCAGGTCGGTACTCGATCTATTTCGTGGTGCCAAAGAAGGAAGGCTCCTTACGACCGATCCTGGATCTAAAACAGGTCAATCGCTGCCTCAGAGTGCCGCACTTCCGGATGGAGACTCTACGTTCTGTCATAGCAGCCGTCAGGGAAAGGGAGTTCCTAACATCTCTCGATTTGACAGAGGCCTACTTGCATATCCCGGTCAGAAAGTCTCACCAACAGTTTCTGAGATTCGCCGTCCCAGGAGGCCACTTTCAATTCCAGGCCCTACCCTTCGGCCTAGCTACGGCTCCCAGAACATTCACCAAGGTAATGGTGGTGGTAGCGGCCTTCCTTCGGAAGGAGGGAATATTAGTTCACCCCTACTTAGACGATTGGCTGATCCGGGCAAAGTCCGAAGAAGAAAGTCTCTCGGCTACGGCAAGAGTGATCCAGGTCCTAGAGGACTTGGGCTGGGTCATCAACCGAGCAAAGAGCAGACTGACTCCCTCCCAGGAACTCGAGTACCTCGGGGCAAGATTCGACACCAACAGCGGCAGGGTGTTCTTGTCACGAACAAGGTCAAGGGATCTAAGACTTCTAGTCTCTCAGTTTCTGGCCAGAAGAAGCCCCTCGGCATGGCATTATCTTCAGCTTCTGGGAACAATGGCGGCGGCAATAGAGGTAGTGCCTTGGGCCAGGGCCCACATGCGTCCCTTACAACGGTCCCTGTTGCGGCGGTGGTCGCCTCAGCATCATCCCCTTTCTCTGCAGTTACCTTGCGCCCCAAGGACCAAACAGGCACTCCACTGGTGGAGATGCCCAAGGAACCTGGACCGCGGGATGCCTCTAGAACCCCCTCAGTGGGTATTATTGACGACGGATGCCAGTCTATCAGGCTGGGGAGCACACTGCGGACACCGCTTCGTCCAGGGGCTCTGGACACCGTTAGAATCGCAATGGCCCATCAACAGACTGGAATTACGGGCCGTCTCCCTAGCACTCAAGGCTATCCAGGACTTGGTACTGGGACGAGCAATTCGCGTCCTCTCCGACAATGTCACCGCGGTGGCCTACATCAACCACCAGGGAGGCACCAGCAGCCACGGTCTCGAGAAGGAGGCGGGCGCTCTCTTCCAGTGGGCGGAAGCCCATCTGCAGGCACTTTCAGCTCAACACGTGGCGGGCGCGGACAACGTCACAGCCGACTTCCTCAGCAGGTGCAAGATAGACCACGGGGAGTGGGAACTGGAACAGAAGACCTTCAGTCAAATAGTAGATCGCTGGGGAGTCCCAGTCATGGACCTCATGGCACGCTTCTCGTCAGCCAAGGTGGACAGATTCTTCAGTCGGCGGAAGGAAAGAATGTCAGAGGGCCTGGATGCCCTCTCCCAAAAGTGGCCTTCGGAGGGCCTCCTCTATGTATTCCCCCCTTGGGCTCTCATCGGAAAGGTCCTCCAGCGAATAGAGGCACACCAAGGATTGGTAATCCTCATAGCCCCGGATTGGCCTCGCCGTCCCTGGTACGCGGATCTGGTGAGGATGATCGCCGACCATCCCTGGCGGCTCCCTTGCAAGAGGGATCTGCTAAGCCAAGGTCTGGTGCTCATGCCACACGTGGAGCGGTTCTCGCTTACGGCTTGGCTATTGAAAGGGCACGGCTCCTGAAACGAGGTTACTCAGGCGCAGTAGTCTCAACCCTGCTACAAGCCAAGAAGCGCTCGACCTGCCTATCTTACGTACGAGTTTGGCGCATCTTCGAATCCTGGTGCGCGGAGCACCAAAAGAAGCCACTCTCGGCCTCTGTCCCGGAGGTCCTGGAATTCTTGCAGGCAGGGTTGGACAAGGGTCTGGCCCACAGCTCCCTTAGGGTCCAGCTCGCGGCCATCGCGTGCTACAGAGGCAAGGTCCGTGGGAAACCCCTCGGGGCCCACACTGATGTCTCAAGGTTCCTAAGAGCGGTGAGACGCCTGCGCCCACAACGGAGGTCGATCATTCCCCCTTGGGATCTCAACCTGGTGCTCAATGCCTTGATCGGGAATCCCTTTGAACCATTAAAGGAGGCCTCCCTAAAAGATTTAACCCTGAAGACTGTCTTCCTAATCGCCATCTGTTCGGCCAGGAGGATCTCGGAACTACAAGCGCTCTCCGCTCAGCCGCCTTTTCTGTCATTTCTCAAGGACAAAGTAGTTCTGCACACGGTTCCCTCCTTCTTGCCTAAGGTTATATCCCCCTTTCATATGAACCAGACGGTGACCCTCCCGGCCTTCGACAAAGAAGGGTTGGAAGCCAGGGATAGCAAGCTTCGACTCCTAGACATCCGGAGAACCCTGAAGCGATACCTCTCTCGCACAGCGCCCTTCCGAAAGTCCGACTGACTATTCATCCAGTTCGGGGGCCCACACAAAGGGGAGGCGGCGGCCAAGTCCTCTATCTCTAGATGGATCAGGGAGGCGATAGCCTCCGCCTATATCCTGAAGGGAAAGCAAGTTCCCGTGGGCCTGCGGGCACATTCTACTAGGGCGCAGGCTACCTCGTGGGCGGAATTCAGTCTAGTCCCTCCCCTGGACATATGTAGGGCGGCGACTTGGTCCTCTCTCCATACCTTCACCAAGCATTACAGGTTAGACGTCCAGAGTGCAGCGGACGCTCGTTTTGGCCTGGCGGTTCTTCATTCCGGTATGCCGGACCCCACCCAGGGTTGAACTGCTCGGTTACCTCCCAGTAGTAAAGGGACTGGACTGGAGTGACGATAAGGAAATAGTAATTAGATCTTACCTGCTAATTAGTGTTCCTGAAGGAACGACAGTCCAGTCCCTGATCCCTCCCGATTCCGGCTAAAGTTGACATCTATTGCTTATAGGTAAGCATCGGAATGAACGCAGACCTTCGGAAGAGATGCAGACCATTTCAACGAGTGCAGACCCGCGGCGGCAAGCTCGGGCAAACCCACGCCGTCCATTCCCATTCCTCATATCCTCTCCTTATGATACCAAAAAAAAAAAAAAAGAATTTTTATCCTTTAAATAAGTTAATGCGTTATTTTTCTTAAAAGGTTTGTTACGTAGGTTGGTTACAATAGTTGGTTATATCTGCTTTTTCATTCGAATACTGGAGTTGAGGGGTGGTCCCAGTGGTATTTATACCGCTCCATCCCCAAAAAGGTTGGGCTCAGCCTCCAAGCTGCTGGAAGGGTTGCGCAACCCAGTAGTAAAGGGACTGGACTGTCGTTCCTTCAGGAACACTAATTAGCAGGTAAGATCTAATTACTATTTCTCAACATGTGGGTCACAACCCCCACAGGGGTTGCCACAAGATTTAGCAGGGGTCGCCTCACTCTGCCAAATTTAAAAAAAAAAAAAAAAAAAAAGAGCGCACAAGTTGCTGCCGCTGCCGAGTCCGCTTCTCGGCAGTGGCAAACTCACCGACTCCAATCTTCTGCAGCCGCGGCTCCCTGCCTCTTAGGGAATCGCGGCTGAGCCTGTGAAACAGTTGTTGCAGAGCTCTTCCTGTCACTCGATAAGCTCCGTGCAGCATTGTCCCGCCTCCAAAGGAAGTGGTAAACAACTTCCTTTGGAGGCGGGACAGTGCTGCATGGAGCCCGTCGAGAGACAGGAAGGCTCCGCAACGGCTTCACAGGCACAGCCGCTTTTCCCTAAGAGACAGGGAGCCGCAGCAGGAGAAGAACAGGGCAGTAGCAGGCAGACATAGGGAGAGGGGAGGAGAGGGCAGGGAACCTGCAACGGGGCTGACAGGAAGGGAGGGAGGGGGCTGACATGGACAGAGAGAGGGCTGACAGGAAGGGAGGGAGGGGGGCTGACATGGACAAAGGGGAGAGACAGGGGGACATACTGGACAGACAGGGGATAAATGCTGAACAGAGGGGAGAGACAGTGCGGTTTAGGATTATAATGGGCTGATGGGGGGGCTAGGACTGGTAATGGGTTGATTAGGGAAGTCTAGGACTGGGAATGGACTGATCAAGGGGGGTTGGGACTGGTAATGGACGGGGGCTAGCATTGGAAATGAGCTGATCGGGGAGGTTAGGACTGGAAATGGGCTGATGGGTAGGGGTAGGACTGGTAACAAAGGTCTGCAAAAATTTTTTTTTCGAGAGCTGTTTTGGTTATTCCACGTAATCTTTGTTTTTTGCTGCGCTGAATCCGAAAATGACCTCCATTTTGTCATAGGACATCACGTTTCCTGACAATTTAGGTAACTATGTTAAATAAGGCAATACCTCAAAATAAATGGAAATAGACTTATTGTAATAAAACTTTAATTTTATATTTTCATGAAAATCCTTTTTTGAACTGAAATGAGCTCACCTACACACACTGAACTCGATTCTTCTTCCTTGTGAGGCTCCTCTTGGTGCATTTACGCTTGTGAGCAGCATCTGGAATGTCTCTCTGAAGCATCCAACAGTAGTCTGCTATCATTGTAATGCTCCATTTTCCCTGGTATCTCCTTTCCATCTCTTTAATGCCTTGGTGGAATCGTTCACCTTGTTCCTCACTCACAGTGCCCAAATTTTCAGGAAAGTAGTCAAGGTGGGACTGGAGGAAATGCACTTTCAAACTCATCAGGCAACCTAAAGCTTGAAATGCTTTCAGCATTCGTCCGACGATCTTTTTGTAGTGAGGATCTTTGTTATTGCCTAAAAATTTCTGTACGACTTCTTTAAATGCAATCCACCCTTCTTTTTGAGGATCCGTCATGGTATTGACAAACTCTTGATCAACTATAAGCCTTCAATGTCTGGTCCGACGAACACACCTTCCTTCAATTTTGCCTCCGACAGGCCTGGAAACTTGGTAACCAAGTATTTGAAGCATTCTCCAGCTCTTGGAAGTGATTTTACGAATTGCTTCATCAATCCCAATTTTATGTGGAGAGGTGGTAGAATAACTTTATGGGAAGGTACCAAAGTTTCTCGGAGGTCATTTTTTTCACCGACTATTAGCACCCTCGGCTGCCAACTCTTCTTGGTCCAGTGATTTTGTCGGTCTCGACTGTCCCATAGACACAGAAATAAGGATATTTGGTATACCCAGCTTGTTGCCCGAGCAGCATGCACAAGACCTTCAAGTCCCCACACACTTGCCAACCATGGTCTTCATATTTAAATTTACGAAGAACCAATTCCAAGTTCTTGTAGGTTTCCTTCAAGTGTACGGAATGACCTACAGGTATGGAAGCGTAAAAACCGTTGTGGAGTAAAACTGCTTTGAGACTTCTTTTTGAAGAATCTATAAAAAGACGCCATTGCTCTGAATCCTATTGGATTTTAAATTGACCCATCAGACCTTCGACATTGATGCAATAAACCAACTTGTCTTCCTGGGCGAAGTAAGGAACGAACTCCTTTTCACGATGTCTGAACCATGAAGATGACACTCCTGGCAACAATAAATTCCTGCTTTTCAGCCTTGATCCGAGTAACTCAGCAGCATCTTTGGGAAGATTCAAGTCTCTTACCAAATCATTCATCTCCTCCTGAGAAAACAATTTTGGTCTTGTATCATCTTCAAAATCAGGACTTGATTCGTCATCTGGTTCAGGTATGACTTCACCTTCATCGGAGCTAGGTATCTCTTCCAAGGTAGCAGGGGGCTTGGGTACTGGTATATCTGTGCCATGGGTGATGGGACGAATTGCCGAGTGAAGATTGGGGTATGAAATGGAATGCGTCCATTTGGAATTAAACCCTTTCACATCGCATGAACAAAAGTAACAGTCGTCACTATGGTTCTTTTGCTCTCGCCATACCATAGGAATCCCATAACGGAAAGATTTTTTCTTACCCTTGAGCCAGTTTCGGAGGTCCTCAACACACAGTTTGCACACTTTATGAGGCTTCCAGACTTTATCTTGATCTCCAATTTTTAGTCCAAAGTATGCAAAGTATACTTTTTTCACAAAGTCTGTAATATTCTGCTGTTGCTTCAACACTGTATATTCACCACAGATGAAACAGAAACTGTCTGGCGAATTAATACACTTTCGCGGAGCCATAACATAACGGTTGAAGAATGACGAGCTAACACGAATTGTGATGAAAAAGTGTGAACAGCCTTGAACCAAGAACCTGATGATGATCCATGCACAAGTGTGGCATACAGGAGAGAGCAGCTCTGTGTCTGTACACGAGACGTCACAGTGCTGACCACACCCCCCTGCACTGACCGGAGCTGCTGCTATCTGCCCTGTGTCTCCCTCCCACTGGATTCTTCAGGAAAGATTAACCCCTTCTACCATTAGAAGCACGGACTTAAAACTTGCTTAGCTTATGTATATATTGCTGACAATCAGATTTACAGTGCTATATTTTTTTTACATAACTCAGACAACCCCTTTTAAGGTTTTTTTGACATTTTATATCTTAAATGCACTTATGTGAATTAATAGTAATTTGGATTAATTAATAGTAATATGAAAGAATTTGATAAATTTGAAGACACTTTTGCATGTTATGGCAAAGCATGACGTCTAGGAGTTCAATATTTTATTTGTTAGCACACAAAAATACATGGAAATTAGATGAAAATAATCAAACAGCTTTTTAGTCGCAGACCTTTGTAATGGGCTGATGGGGGGGGGGGGGTAGGACTGGTAATGGGCTTATTAGGGGAGGCTAGCACTGGTAACGGGGTTGAGGGGGGCCTAGCACGGGAAATGAGCTGATGGGGGGGGGCCTATGACTGGAAATGGGCTGATTGGGGTGGGGTAGGACTGGTAATGGACTGATGGGAGGCTAGCAATGGAAATGAGCTGATGGGGGGCTATGACTGGAAATGGGCTGATTAGTGGAGGCTAGGACTGTTAATGAGCTGATTGGGGGGGGGGTAGGACTGGTATTGGGCTGATTAGGGGAGGCTAGCACTGGTAATAGAGTTGAGGGGGACTAGCACTTGAAGTGAGCTGATTGGGTGGTTTCGATTGTGAATTGGCTGATGGTGGGGAGGGGAGGATAGAGCTGTTGGCCTTGGAAGAAAACTGGGGCCTAGGGCTACAAATGGGCTGATGCGAGGGGATGGGAGAATGGGACTGGAAGGGAGTGGATGCTGAGAGGGGCTGCCATGGTATTTGTACTAGAAGGGACTGGTCAGTGGGGAAGGAGGGGGACTGGAAGGGAATGGACACCAGTGGTTTAAATAAGTAAATTTTATGAATAAAAACATATTGCAAAGGCCTATAATATATTAATAATTCAACAAATGATTACAGCGACAATGTGTTAACGGTAAAGGAAGAGAGACGTGTTTGATTTTATCATTGGGGGTCATCACAAGTTGACCAATGGTAAAAGGGGTCACGGTACAAAAAAGTCGCTCTACTAAAGTATCTTTGCCACCACTGGACCCATAATTTTTCAAAGTAAAAACTCTGGGAGCATTCCTTTTGAAAATTCACTTGCAGGCCTGCGGATACCAAGTACAATGTTGGATGGGGGGAGGGCAGCTGAAAGGAAGAGAGACTGATGGAGAAGAACTGGGCAGAAAAGATTGGAGAGTGATGGTTGGCAACTTGAGGGGGAGAAGGAGAAACTACTGATAAGGAGCTTGAAAGAGTCTATTGAGGACTGCTTGTGGAGAGATCAACAATGATGGAGAGGGATGAAAAAAGGAAGAGGAGAGAAGATGGTGGAGGAAAAGCTAGGAAGAAAAATGTGGTGGAGGGCCTGAGTGAGAAATTAATGGAAAGCTCTGGAGGAGAGAGACCAGTGTGGAGTAGATTGACTGATGAAGGGAGAGATACTGGTGGAGGAAGGGTTGGGCATAGGGAAGAGGGATGAGGAGAGACTGAAAGAAGGGAGCAAGTCTGGTGGGGATAAATCATGGGGGTCCCTAAAAATGTTAGATGTTTCAAAGAGGTCACTGCACCCAAAAAGGTTGAACCTCTTGGTGGCGGGTTTTTCCAAATGGGCTAGTTTTGCACATCGATGAGTCATGAATCTTGCTTTTAAGCCCCAGGATATGTTGAGCATGATCTCAAATTTGCTGCTGATGTTTGACATAGTACTGGCATCGTGCCAAAGAGCACCACCTTATATGGATGGGTAATTTATCCAAGTGTGCTTGGGAATAATTCTTAATTCCTTATCGTTCCTCCAGTTTAGTCCTCTACCTCTGGGTTATGTACCTCCTCCTGCAGCTTGGAGACTGGGCATGTCAGAATTGTGACATCACTGGATGTATCCTGCTGGTCTCTCCCATCAGCCCATCAGTGTGTCCAGTCTCCATGCAGCAGGAGGACGTAGTGAGCCTAGGTCTGGGCTCACTTGAGGAACATATAAGGAGCTGTTAGGTAGCTTAGTGGTAGTTGTAGGTTAATTGGCTTTAATTTCAGCATTTTGTATGCTAAAGTTTTAAAGTTGACACTAGCTTTAAAAATGAATAAATAAATAAATATAGATATAGGATGAGAGAAGTGTCGCTTGCACCGGCCCGGGCTGACTTTCTGTAGTGGTTGTGAGCTGTTTGTTGAAGTTCACTAACAGATCTCTCCTCCTTGACTGTATGGAGGAGAGCTCTGTAATAGGCACCCTCACTCCCTCCTTTCCCGAGCCGAGCGGGACCGCGAGGGCTGCGTTCCCCACGTCAGAGGATCAAGGGAAGAGAGTCTTCTGAGAGGGGTAAGGCTATTTTGGCATACCAGAGCAGGAGCTTTGGATCGGCAGCCGGTGCGGCGGTCAGAGCTCTGGTGCTTGTTGTAATTTGGCACCATTTTGTGATTTGTTTGCTGGTGGCCATTTTCTTACTGCGTGTTGGCTGCATGGCGCTTAGCGACTCGGAGAGCGGGGCTGCAAGTGGCACGGGGGTCCCGTGGCAGTAGTTTGCCTTATTGGGGCTTTACTTTGGTTTAGTTTTCTTTTGCAGCCTAGTCGTTAGCACTGGATAGGTGAATCTATTTACTTTCATTTGTTTTCCATTCTTATGGGGGAGGTTTCTCTTCACACTTGGGGCAGAGGATCCTTGTCTCTCTGCTCTGCGGCAGTTTAGCTTACTTCATTAATTTATTTCATTTATTTCATTTATTTAATTTATTTAATAAGGTGCTTTGATTAGTGGCAAAAAAAAAAGAAAAGGCAGAAGGCATTTTTTTCCTGGGGGTTGGGCTTATGGCAGCGCACCCTCAGTGTGTCGTCTGCGATATCCGCAGGGGTGCGGTGGCTGACTCTGGCATTTGCCGGGGCTGTGCGTCAGTGTCCACTAGTGTGGTACAGATGGAAGTCAAGCAGCCTCAGGAGCTCCAGGATCCTAAGGCAGGTCACGAAGGTGAGACCGCGCAGTCAGCGTTGTAAGGGTCCGCCCAGGAGGTATCTGCGGGCCCATCAGGGGCGGCGCCGGTCTTGGGGGCGGGACCGCTCCCCGTGGCTTTTTGCCCTGATTTTGTGTTAATTATGCATCAGGCGGTTTTTTTACGCTGGCAGGGGAAGGTACCAGAGTCTTTGCCTTTGCCTAGTCCAGGGCAGCAGTCCACTGTAGGTGACGGGGGTAGCATTTCCCCGAAGCCTGCAAAGTGGGCATGGCCTCATGACTTGTCGCCCGAAGGTTGCAAGTGGCCTGACAGGGGAGGAGGCCGAACGGGGAGCTCGAAGCAACCATGGAGGACTTAGAAGAAGGAGAGATACAAGAGCCGGAGGATCAGGCAAAAATAATTAGGGTGTTCAGAAGGGACGAGCTGACGGCACTTATCACAGAATCCCTTCAGACACTAAACCTCGCTATGACCCATAAGAACATAAGATATGCCATACTGGGTCAGACCAAGGTCCATCAAGCCCAGTATTCTGTTAACAGTGGCCAATCTAGGTCATATGTACCTAGCAGTTTCCCCAAGGGACACAGGTTCCACAATGCTTGTAATGGTTCAAGCATTGATATCCTGGGTCCCTTCTTAATAATGGTTTATGGACCTTTCCTCCAGGAACTTGTCCAAACCTTTTTTAGTCAAATCATTTTTTATTGGTTTTTCCATCAGTTTAGTACCCACAGTTATACACCAGCACAAGAAATTAGACACCATAACAAGAAATCACAAGTCACCCAACGCCTAGAGCATATTACAACACAATACAAAATACAAAGCCTGGGGTGTCAGTAAGAACAATAACAGCAGTAAGAACAGTAATAATAGAAAAGTAGTATAGTACTAGTAATAACTGCGATCATAACAAAGATCCGAACAAAAAACAAGCTTAAGGAGGCTTTGAGGCAGATCGGTGCCGAACAAGGCAGTAGAGAATAAACAGTCGTCAACCCCATCCCGCAGGAACCCAAGCAGGAGATCTACCTTCAGTCCACCCACCTCCCACCCCGGGCAGTCCCAAAGAACCACCAGGTCCGGGTCCTGCAGCCAGAGAATTAGAGCCCCCTATCAGAGAACACATTGCAAAACTCAACAGAGCCGCCACCCCCTCCAAAACCCCCTGAAGTTCCCCCCAACATAGCCCACCCCCTAATTCACCCCCCAACTCTCCTCCCCCCACCCACCGTTCCCCCCCCTTTCGCCTAGTGTAACCCCTGCTAAGAGCTCCCCGCCAACACACACACACCGACAGAGCCACTCGTCTCATAGACCCCCTTTTCCACTCACACCTACACCGACCAACCTCTCAGATCCCATGATGCCATGAGCACTTGGAATGCTAGAGCGTCAGGCAACTCCATACCAAATTTTATCAAACTCCCTCTGTTTCTTGCCCCCCATAATCTGGGCAGTGCGTCGCTCACAACCCTGTAAGTAGAGGAAACTATTCTTCCACTCCGCAATCCCCGGGGGTTTGTCCTCAACCCAGCGTTTAAGAATGCATTGCTTCGCTATCAGAAAGCCTCTATCATAGAGCCTGAAGTCATAGGCAGACAGGTCCACACCCAGGTTCGCCCCAGTAGCTCCGGGTCCCAGTCGACCACTGGTACCAAGGGCTCCAAACAGGCACCATTCAGGCGAGAGCGAGAGCGCCCCTCCCGCAGGTCTCCAGACGCGCAAGGCTGCATAAACCGCACCCCAGAAAGGGGCGATGCGAGTACACGTCCACAAACGATGCAGCAGAGTCCCCCTGTGAGTCTGACAAAGCTGACAGACCTCTGTCGAGAGCACCCCCATCCTAGCCGCCCAGACATTTGGTACATACGCTCGCCAAAGGATCCTATACTGAAGTTCCTGGAACCGAACTGCTTCAGATACCGAACCAAGTCGCTGAAAAGCATCTTGGAGGGCGTCAACATCTATCTGCAGCTCACCAGCTCCATCTCGCTGCCATCGGCGAACCAAGCTCTCCAACGGGCCCCTGTCGCCCCCTGGATGCCATTCTTCCCGCAGGGACCGCATAGTAACCCACATATCCTCCCGGGCTATGAAGGCCCACACCCCCTCATGATTAAGCTGTAAGCCATGGCTCTGTTGCAGCACTCGGACATAATGCCGCACCTGTAAATAGAAATAGAACGTAGAGGGCACCAGTGAATATCTGTCCCTTAAGGACTGAAAAGAATCAAGTTCTCCCTGCGCTGGCATGCATAGTTGACCCAGAAAGTCCAAACCCCCTGCCCTCCAACTCAGTGGGCCCCCAAGTTTCCCCGGCTCAAAATCCCCGTTACCACTCAGGGGTAAACAATCCGTAACGGACCAGTGCACCCCCTTACGGTGACACAGAAATCGCCACGCCTGCCGCAAAGTGCCCAAGTACTGCGATTCTCTCCAGGACCTCGGTAGGAGGTTACTGCTGCAATGTAGCAAAAAGGCCGCGTGAAAGGGCTGTGACATCAATTGAACTAGACTCCACGGTAGAGTAATATCGCGGCCCAAAATCAGATCGCGTAAGGGGCCCAACAAGCTCAAAAAGTTATAGTCTCGCAGCGAAAAGAGTCCCAACCCCCCTTCAGCTCTACTACTCATAAGTACGGATAATGGTATCCGAGCCCTCCTCCCTTTCCATAAAAAGCGTCCCACCTGGCTCTGAAAAAACAGGACATCGCGACGCAAGAGCCAGAGAGGCAAATGCCGCAGGAGATACATCCACCGGGGAACCTCCATCATCTGAAAAAGAGCTACTCTACCCATGAGCGAGAGCGGCAGGTCCCTCCATCGTCTTAGCGTGTCCACGGTACGCAGCAGCATAGGTCGAATATTGACCTCATACAGCTGCGATATGCGATCTGGGATCTGTATCCCCAGATAACGAAATTGTCCCACTGCCCAACTCAAGGGGAACGAACCTTGCCACCCTGAACGGACACGATTGCCTACATCCAAAGCCACGGACTTGCCCACATTAATCCGCAAACCGGAGAAGGAGCCAAATCGCTGAATCAACTCCAGCGCGCATTCCAGTGATGCCTGCGGGTGGGACAAACACAGCAGCATATCATCAGCAAATGCACTGACCTTGATTCCCCCGCCGGGCCAGTCAATACCCCGAATCCCCTCTGCCCTTATAAGTGCGAGCAGGAGGGGCTCCAGCTGCAAGACAAAGAGCAAAGGCGATAAGGGGCATCCCTGCCTCGTACCTCTCTGCAAGGCGAAGGATGAAGAGGAAACACCCCCACTGGCTACGCATGCCAAAGGATCCGTGTACAGGGCCCGGACCCATGCCAAAAAGGCTCCGTCAAACCCAAACCTTGCCAATACCTCGAACATATATGGCCATGACACTCTGTCAAATGCTTTTTCCGCGTCCAGGCTCACCAAGAGCAGAGGCTCCTGGTGAAGTGAGCAGCGCTCCATCCCCAGCAGCACTTTACTAATATTGGAGAAAGCATTCCTCCCCTTCACGAAACCAGATTGATGTGTGCCTATCAGCCGCGGCAAGAACTTTTGTAATCGAGACGCCAGTACCGAGGCCACTAGTTTCATATCATAATTAATCAGGGAGATAGGGCGGTAAGAAGCCGGCTCCTCTGGATCTCTACCCTCCTTAGGTATAATAGTAATTGCCGCCGTCCTCATATCCCGTGGATAGCTACCCACCTCCTGGGCCTCCTGGTACAAGGCCATCAGAGTAGGCGTCACCTGGGCCATCAAGATCTTATAGAATTCAGAGCCATAGCCATCAGGTCCAGGGGCCTTATGCGTCTTGCCAGCCTTGATTACCCGCTGGAGCTCCGTCTGAGCAATGGGCGCATTGAGCTCTTGGAGCTCCGAGGCCGTCAACCGAGGGAGGTCAACCGCAGTGAGAAAGTCCCGCTCCCAGGCTCTATTTTCAGGCTCAGGGGTGTAAAGCTTCTGGTAGTACTGACTGAAAACTTCCACTATCCTTTCCAGCTCCGAATGCCGAACCCCCTGTGCATCCTTAATGCGGGCCACCCCCTGAATACCTCCCCGCCGGCGCACAAGACGCGCCAACAGGCGTCCCGTACGGTCCCCAAACCTAAAGAGCTGATGTTGGTAGTAACTCAGCGACTGAACCGCTCTATCATGCAGCACCTCATTTAGAGCCCGCTGCGCCGCCAAGTACTCCGTTAACCGAGATGGCATCCGCAGTGCTGCCCGTTTGGCCTCCTGTAGCTGCCGCGCTAGGTCGACAATCCGAGCGTTTAGACGTTTCCTTTCCTTTGCCACGTACGCGATAATGTGGCCCCTAAGAACCACCTTTCCCGCCTCCCAAAGCGTCGCCACCCTAACCTCGCCCGTATCGTTAAACGACAGATAGTCTTCCCAATGTTGAATTAGGTAGGCCCGAAACTCTTCTTTTCGCCAGAGATACCCCGGAAAAGACCATCTGGCTCCACCCACCGGCCTCGCCCTCCAATCTAAAACCACTTTAGCATGGTCAGACACCACTAGGGGGTCGATCTCCACCCGGATCACTTTCCCTAGACTCTCATTCGAGATCAAAATGTAGTCAATCCGCGACCAAGTCTGATGTACTCTCGACAGATGCGTGTAGTCTCTTTCCACCCCGTGTAGGATTCGCCACGAGTCAATCAAACCACCCATGCTACAGAGATATCCCACTCCTTTGCTACGCCAGGCCTCCCAGGAGCCCCCAGCACCAGATTTGTCCAGAGTAGGATCATGTGGGCAATTATAGTCCCCCGCCAAAATCAAAGGTATCTTTGGTGCCTCCAGAACTTTCCGCAAGAGACCCTGAAAAAATTGGTGATCATACGTGTTAGGGGCGTATATATTCCCGAGAAACAACTCCTCTCCCTGGATTTTCACATGCAGGAAAAGAAAACGCCCCTGAGTATACGCGTCCTGGCCAAGAACCTCCACAGTCAAGCCCCGTTGCACTAGAATGGCTACACCTCTCTTCTTGCCAATCGCCGAGGCCGCAAAGACCTGTCCCACCCAATCCTTTTTCAATTTGGCATGCTCAAGAGCATTCAGATGGGTTTCTTGTAAGAAAGCAATTTGCGCATGCCCCCGTTTAAGAGCCTGCAAAATCTTAGTCCTTTTAACCGGACTATTAACCCCTCCAACATTCCAGGAGACCATGCGGAGCTCAGTACTCATGCATACATTTCAATAGGGTCAAAAAGAAGCGTATCCACCAACCAAATCCACGTCTCAGGTCGCCCAGCCTCAACCCAAGACACAGTCCAATCATCGGCCTCATCCACAGGCATCTTTCCCACTCTAATTCCAGAACATACCCGATATAGACATTCATAAACCACAAAAACTCCTCACTCTCAGCACTCATCACACCCAGGCCCCACCCCAATCTCACCCTACCCTCCCCCCTTCCCCGTTCCCCCCCCTCCCCTCTCTAAACGCAACCCTCCAGGCATCTCGAACCCCCCAGCCCCCCCACTCCCTACCCTACTCACTCGTACACCCCACCAACCCTCTCCCCCCCTAAAGACACACTCCCAAACTATTAAACCCTCAGTTACTGCACTGAGGCTAGGACCCCATAGCAATGCTGCAGGGCTGCCTCGAGCACCCATCCGAATCCCCCTCACCCCCTGGACCTAAGGAACAGGCAAGTGAAAACAGAAAAGGGTGAAGAGCCCACTAAACAAACACTCAGGCATTTACCCTAAACTGTTTCCAGGGGAGCTAACGAGCCGGCCATCACCTAACCATAAATCCTAAGTTCTCCAGGTCTGGTATAGATACAAAGGCAACCCACGTAGGTCTCGCCACCTGGTTAAGCTCCATATGTCGAGCCACAGCAGCCCTGGTGGAACGGCACTCATAGGCAGCAGTTGACCCACACACAGCCCCTCAACAAGTAGCGTCAATGATCTTATTAGCTGAGTCATTGCGTTCCAGAGGAGAAGCTCACAACCGATCTCTCGCACTGGGATGCCCCATAGTGGTGTATCAATTTCGCAGGCATTGGCAAACGCAAAGCCCATACGGCAGTGAGTATGGTGAGCTCAAGAGCTGGAGCGAACCCTGAAGGTCAACGGCGTGCCCATAAGCAAGGACCACAGGTTCTGCTCCAGCATCTCAAATCAAGTATATCACTGGCACACAGGAATAGCGCGGCCCAACTGCATCCCAGATAGCAGAGGAAAAATCCAAGTACCCACTGGGGAGAAATGGAGGAGCCACTGATTGCCAAGCTACAAGGCCTAACAGGTCCCTCCAACAGGTGAGCTCAACGGGTCCCCCCCCCCCACCCAGACTCTGGCCGTTAGCCTCCCACCTCAGCCGGGGACCCAGAACCAGTATATAACATGGGCAACCAGCGGTCTCAGACCGAAGGCCTGCAGCTTGGCAAAGCTCCCCAGTGTACAACTCACATGCCTGACCGAGTTCAACCAGACTCGGTATCAAATCGCTTATCACACAAGAGACTTAAGTAGCAGTTCAAGATTGTCCATTAACATCTCCGCTTCTGAAACAAGCTTATGGTCCGTTCCCCACAGCACTCAGGGATGGAAGGCGCTCCAGGAATTGCTGCGCTGTTCTCACATTCTCAAAAGTATGATTTTTACCATTGAGGGAGACTCGAAGCACAGCCGGGTAGGCCAGAGTAAACCGTGCTTTACGTTTGAACAGCTCCGTGCAGATGGGGGAGAATTCCCTGCGCTTGGCGGCAACCGCCGTAGAGTAGTCCTGAAAGATGAGGATCTTTTTGTTGTGGAGAGTGAGCTCGCCTTTTTTGCGATAGGCCTGGATAATCCGCCATTTGTGCTGGAAATTGAGCACCCGGATAATCACTACACGTGGCCGGTCGCCTTGATCTCTCCGAGCTCCCAGCCGATGCGCTCGCTCAATCCGGAAAAGGCCCTGTAGCTCCGGTATCTCCAACGCCTCAGGCAGCCAGGACTCCAGAAAGGCTAGCAGCTCCTGATCAGACCGGTCCTCTCCGAGGCCCACGAGCCTCAAGTTGTTCCGTCGGGAGCGGTTCTCCAGGTCCTCTAGCTTCTGTTGCGCCTCAAGGAGGAGTTTCTTTTGGGTTTCGAGCTCCCCATCGCGGCGGCCTTCACCCTCCCACCGCGGCCACGCGGTGCTCAAGTTCCTCCACGCGCCGCCCAAATTCGGACATGGATTCCTCCATCCCCTCCAGTTTCTGCATTACCCGATCAAACTTCGGTTCAAGGAGCCGCACCACCTCCCGCGCCAGCTCTTCCGACGCTGAGTCAGTGCTTTCCGCACCTGGGGAGGCAGGTTGCCGCGTGGTCGTAGCAGCAGGCCCCGTTTTCGGCACTCTCTCCCGCTCTTTCCGGGCCGGTAAAGGCATCGCAGCTCTCCGTTGTTGAGGCTGTCAGGATCAGAAAGTGATGGCACAGCTCTCCCAGGTAAAAACAGGGGTGAGGGTTTATAAGAAGCCGATTAAAGCACGATTTATTGCCGAGACAGCCCCGGAGCGAAGGAGGGACGTCCTCTCTCACTCACGCATCGCCGGAAGTCGTCCAAACCTTTTTTAAACCCAGCTACACTAACAGCCTTTACTACATCCTCCGGTAACAAATTCCAGAGTTTGATTACACGTTGAGTGAAAAAATATTTTCTTTTATTAGTCTTAAATAGTTTACCCTGTAGCTTCATTGCATGTCCCCTAGTCTTTCTATATTCTGATAAGGTAAACAATCGATCTACGTTTACCTGTTCCACTCCGTTCATTAATTTATAGACTTCTATCATATCTCCCCTCAGCCGTCTCTTTTCCAGGTTAAAGAGCCCTAACCTTTTTAGCCTTTCTTCATAGGAGTATCCTTCCATCCCCTGTACCATTTTGGTGGCTCTTCTCTGAACCTTTTCTAAAATCGCTATATCCTTTTTAAGATACGGCGACCAGAATTGCACACAATATTCAAGGTGCGGTCTCACCATGGAACGGTATAGAGGCATTATAATATCTTTTGTTTTATTTTCCATTCCTTTCCTTATCATACCTAGCATTCTATTTGCTCTCTTGGCTGCTGCTGCACACTGGGCCGAGGGTTTTAACATGGTATCCACAATGACACCTAAATCTTTTTCCTGGGTGGTGGTTCCTAATGTGGAACCTTGCATCGTGTAACCATAGTTTGGGTTGTTCTTCCCTAGGTGCATAACCTTGCACTTGTCCACATTAAATTTCATCTGCCATTTTGATGCCCAGTCTTCCAATTTATCAAGATCCTCTTGCAATTTTCCACAATCCTCTTGGGTTTTAACAACTTTAAATAGCTTTGTGTCATCTGCAAATTTGATAACCTCACTCGTTATTCCACTTTCCAGGTCATTTATGAATATGTCAAAAAGCAGCGGACCCAGCACAGATCCCTGGGGTACACCACTATTCACCTTTCTCCATTGGGAAAATTGGCCATTTAGCCCTATCCTCTG
This sequence comes from Ichthyophis bannanicus, assembly GCA_033557465.1. Classification (NCBI taxonomy): domain Eukaryota; kingdom Metazoa; phylum Chordata; class Amphibia; order Gymnophiona; family Ichthyophiidae; genus Ichthyophis; species Ichthyophis bannanicus. The sequence goes on from CM066031.1 coordinate 1,600,945,445, forward strand.
CTTTCTGTCTTTTAACCAGTTCCTGATCCACAATAGTACACTGCCTCCTATCCCATGAGACTTTAGTTTTGCCAAAGGTCTCTCATGAGGGACCATGTCAAAGGCTTTCTGAAAGTCCAGATACACAATATCAACTGACTCACCTTTGTCCACCTGATTATTCACTCCTTCAAAAAAACATAACAGATTAGTAAGACAAGATCTTCCTTGTCTAAAGCCATGTTGGCTGTCTCCCATTAGGTCATGACTATCTACATGCTGAGTAATTTTATTCTTTATGATGGTTTCTACCATTTTTCCCGGTACTGACGTCAGGCTCACCGGTCTGTAGTTTCCCGGATCACCCCTGGAACCCTTTTTAAAAATTGGTGTTACATTGGCGATCCTCCAATCTTCAGGTATTAGAGATGATTTTAAAGATAGTTCACACATTACTAATAGCAGGTCTGCAATCTCGTATTTCAGTTCTTTCAACACCCTTGGATGTATACCATCCAGCCCAGGTGATTTGCTACTCTTCAGCTTATCTAATACTTGTAATACTTCTTCCCGATGTATCGATATTTCCTTCAATTCTTCCGCACCTTTAAATACCACTTCAGTCATGGGTAACATCCCTACATCTTCCTCAGTAAAGACTGAAGCAAAGAATTCATTCAGTCTCTCCGCTATCGCCTTGTCGCCTCTTAGTGCTCCTTTAACCCCTTTATCATCTAATGGACCAACTGACTCGCTCACAGGTTTTTTGCTACGAATGTACTTGAAAAGGTCTTTACTTCGCGTTTTTGCTTCCGCAGCAAGCTTCTTCTCAAATTCTCCTTTTGTCTGCCTTATCAATGTCTTGCATTTGACTTGCCAGTGCTAGTGCTGTTTCCAGGTTTCGTCGTTTGGCTCTTTTTTCCATTTCCTGAAAGATGCTTTTTTGGCAACAACAGCCTCTCTGACTTCAGCTTTAAACCATGCTGGCAGCTTTTTGGACTGCCTTCCACTTTTCTTAAAGCGTGGAATACAGCTGGTCTGGGCTTCCAAGATAGTATTTTTGAACAACAGCCAAACCTGATGTACGTCTTTAACCTTTGCAACTGCTCCTTTTAGTTTTTTCTTAACTGTTTTCCTCATTTTATCATAGTCTCCCTTTCGAAAGTTAAAAGGTAGTACTGTGGATTTCCTTACTATCCCTCCTCCACTAATTAAATCAAAGGCAATCATGCTGTGATCACTATTGCCAAGTGGCCCCAACAACCTTATCTCTTGCACTAGATCTGGTGTTCCACTAAGGATTAGGTCTAATATGGCTTCCCCTCTGATCGGTTCATGAACCAGCTGCTCCAAGAAGCAGTCATTTATTTCATCTAGGAACTTTATCTCCCTAGCATGTCCTGACGTGGCACTGACCCAGTCGATACCGGGGTAGTTGAAATCACCCATTATTATTACTGTGCTGTAACTTTTGTAAGCTTCCTTGATTTCTTTGAGCATTTCATCATCCATTTGGTCATTCTGGCCAGGCGCTCGATAGTACACCCCCACTGCCATTGCCTTCCCCTTTTTACATGGAATTTCAATCCATATAGATTCTACAGCAGATTTTGTTTCCTGCAAAACTTTAATCCTTTCTGACTCAATGCCCTCTCTAATATAGAGAGCAACCCCTCCACCAATTTGATCAGCTCTATCATTACGATATTTGTACCCAGGTATCACAGTGTCCCACTGGTTGTCCTCCTTCCGCCATGTGTCTGATATTCCAATCATATCTAACCTTTCATTTAGTGCTATATATTCTAACTCTCCCATCTTATTTTTTAGACTTCTAGCATTTGCATACAAGCATTTTAGAGAATGTATTTTATTTATATTAATTTGGCTATTGTTAGACATGGGTAATTTGGGATCTTTAAGCTCTGTCTGCTCCATACTTGAGGGCATTTGGGCTACTTTACTCTTTTGTGGAACCTCTCTGCTTTTGGTAGTATCCGTCAAAGATACATTCTTCCGAACCATCCGCTCTTGGCGACTGTCGGCTTTCCCCTAATATCTAGTTTAAAAGCTGCTCTATCTCCTTTTTAAAGGTTAATGCCAGCAGCCTGGTTCCATCCCGGTTAAGGTGAAGCCCATCCCTTCGGAAGAGCCCCTCCTTTCCCCAGAATGTTCCCCAGTTCCTAACAAATCCAAAACCCTCATCTCTGCACCATCATCTCATCCACGCATTGAGACTCCGGAGCTCTGCCTGCCTTTTGGTTCCTGCGCGTGGAACAGGAAGCATTTCGGAGAATGCTACCCTGGAAGTTCTGGATTTCAACTTCCTCCCTAAAAGCCTAAATTTAGCCTCCAGAACCACCCAGATAGCAGAAGAGGAAGAGGTGGAAGACCCGATAATCCAAGCGGTAAGGTAGGCACAAGTAGTATTTCCCGTTCACCGGGTGGTGGACCGCATGATCTAAGAAGAGTGGGATTAGCTGGAAGCAGGTCTCAGAGGGATTAGAACGATGAACAGGCTCTATCCCTTGGCCGAGAAGGACAAGGAGAAGTTCCGTTCTCCGTGAATTGATGCGACAGTATCCGCGGTTAAAAGCAGGATATAAATACAGCTAAATAAATAAATAAATTTAAAAAAGAAGATCACTATACCGGTGGAGGGTAGTGCGGTCTGAAAGGATGCTCAGGATAGGAAGGTAGATGGTTTGTTGAAGCAGTCATTTGAGGCTGACGCTCTGTCGTTGCAAGCTTCCATTTGTGGGGCTTGGGTGGCACGAGTATGTCTCCGATGGTCTCAGCGCTTGAGACAGTCGCCTCGCCTAGAGCAGGAGGACATAAGAGAGCTGGATTGTCTAGAGTCTGGGTCGGCCTATTTAGCGGATGTGCATTACGACTTGATTTGAGCGCTCGCTAATAGTATGGCTTCCTTAGTGGCCGCCAGGAGGTCCCTATGGTTGAAGAACTGGGCGGCCGATGGATCGTCCAAGGCTCGGCTAAGTAAGCTTCTGTTTAAAGGGAAGTTTTTGTTTGGAGAGGACCTGGATAAGTTGGTGAAGGATCTTGGGGAGTCCAAAGGTGGAAGACTCCCGGAGGATTAGCCAAAGCAAGGCAAGTCCTTACCGACTTTTCGAGGCCACTTTCGGGATATCAGGAGATTTCGTACTTCTCATTTGGGAGGTTTCCAAAGGGGAAGATTTGCTACTCGAGCCCAAGGGTTTCGTTGGTTTCGTGGAGCAGGTAGAGGGTTCGTGGCAGTTTCAGCTGCGGTGACTCGAAAACCACAATGAAAGGAGGCCGGTCCCGGTGAGAGGACACCCGATTGGCGGGCGAATTCAGGAGTTTCTTCCTGCCTGGGACCAAATAACATCCGACCAGTGGGGTCTTAGAGGTAATTTACGAGGGTTACGCACTGGAGTTAGCGAGACCAGTGCGGGAGTCGTTCGTAATGTCTCCCTGCAGAGGTCTGCAGAAAACTTTGGCAGTACTCAGTACTTTAGTTCGGCTCCTACAATTGAAAGCAGTCGTGCCAGTGCCAATTACAGAGTACAGTACGGGTCGATACTCAATTTATTTTGTGGTGCCAAAGAAAGATGGCGCTGTTAGGCCTATATTAGATCTGAAAGGGGTGAATCGGTGCCTTCGGGTACTGCACTTCAGAATGGAAACGTTGAGCTCTGTCATTGACGGTAAGACAAGGAGAGTTCTTGACTTCCCTCGACCTTATGGAGGCGTACTTACACATTCCGATCAGAGCAACTCATCAAATGTTTCTGCAATTCGCGCTCCCTTGGGGGCATTATCAATTCCAAGCATTGCCCTTCGGTCTGGTGCCGGTGCCGCGAATGTTCACTAAGATCATGGTGGTGGTAGCGGCGGCGTTGCGGAAGGAATTCTGGTCCATCCTTATCTCCAGGAACAAGCAGTAATGTAGTCTTCACATATGGGTATCGTCAGTACTGACGGAGCCTGCGCGGGAATGCTCCCCAGCGTCCAATTAGAAAGCTTTTGGGAGCATCCCACAGCGCCTGCGTGCTGCCTTCCTGCCTTTCCCAATTGCCTCTCTCCAATTCTTCATTGTCCGCGGAGCCAGCAGGTCATTTTCCTGTCACCGCAGAAATTATCCCATATTTTTCATTCTTTTTTTATGGTAGCGTCTGCCTTCCTCAACGCTATACCGGTACCGCCGGTTCGTTCTTTCTTAATAAAAAAAAAAAAAAAAAAAAAAAAAAATTCTAATAGTTTATCTGGATTTTCCAGCCTTTTTTCTCTTGGGTGCCACTCGCCATTTTGGGCACTAGGCCCAATTTTTCCTCAACATGGATAAACCCACTTTGGGTTTTAAAAAGTGTTCCAAGTGTGGCGGTACCATCTTCGTCACCGACACTCACGAGTGGTGCCTCAAATGTTTAGGTCCTGACCACTCCATCTCGGAGTGTGTTGCCTGTGGGATGATGTCGAAGAGGGGTCGGCAGAACCGAACTCCTAAGCTTAGCACCCTTTTTCCTGCCGATGCAGCATCCGTGGCATCGACGTCTTCCAGGGCTTCGTCTTCCTCCCATGTATCTCAGGTAACCAAACACAAATCTGGCCGGTCCTCAAAGGGTAGATCTCCTTCCAAGCATCGAGATGCCTCTGGCGTTGCTCTTGAGGGACTTGTACCGACAAAATTGCCCCGGCAGGAGGCTTTGGCTTCCAAAGCACTATCGGGGCTCCAGGATGTTCTCGAGGCCTCAACCTCGGCAGAACTACTGGTGCCATGCTCTGGGGTACCGGCCGCTTCGTCCGGTACCAAAACCCAGGCATTGGCAGCGTCAATTGACCAGAGATTCTTGGCTATTGAGCGCAGTCTGGCGGCTCTCCTTGCGGCATCGGTGCCTTCGGGACCGCTTCAGACAGTTCAACTGGTATCGACACCGGTTCCGGCACCGATATCGGTACCGACAGCATCGACATCGGCGAGTATGTTACCAACACCGAGTCATGCTATTTCCTCCGGTATTGATAGGCTGGTACCGGACCCTTCCGATACCGACTTCGATTGGTACCGGTATTGTGCTTTACAAGAGCACCCAGACAGACGATATTTTGAATCCTCCGATGACTCTGAGGACTCTGACAGCTCTGTCGATGCCGGAGTACTTCTCTCTGAGGAGCCGCCTTCTCCTAAACGTAGGATGTCTCCTCCAGAGGATATGTCCTTTCAGGATTTCATCAGGGAGGTGGCTAGGGGTCTTTTCATCACAGTGGCTCCTGAAACAGAGCCCAGAGCAAAGGAGCTGGAAATTTTACAATATCCTAAAGCTCCCAAGGAAGCGGCTACTTTGCCTATTCATGAGATCTTGCATGATCTCATGTTAAGAATGTGGGAAAACACCTCTTACCACCTCTCCTCATTCCCGTAGGCTGGATACCATGTATCGAGTACCTCCTTGTCCTGGATTTAAGTTGCCACACCATTCCATAGTGGTAGAGTCAGCTATTAGAAGGATCAAGAGTGCAAAGAGACATGCATCTAAACCTCCAGGACGTGAATGTAGGACTCTTGATGCCTTTGGGCGTCGAACATTCCAGGTCTCTATGCTTTCTGCCAGGATTAGTTCCTACATCTTATACATGGGAATGTTCCTTAAGGAGGTTACAGGAGATGTAGAGCTCATGAGCCCTCTCCTTCCTAATGATAAGAGGCAGGATTATCTTACACTTGTAAAACATGCCCAGGATGTTTCCAAGTTTGTTAATCGTGCAGCTTTTGACTGCTTTGAGTGCATAAGCAGAACCTCTGCCATTGCCATAGGTGCTCGTAGGATTGCCTGGCTCCAGGCATCTGACTTAGAACTCTGGGTACAGGACAAACTGGGGAATATCCCTTGTACAGGCGAAAATCTCTTTGGCAAAAATTGGCAAGAGAAAGCTAATGAGCTGGATGCTGATAACACCACTTTGGATAGACTATCCAAGGCTACAGCTGATCCTGCAAGGAGAAAATCCTACAAGAAACCATTCTTCTCTAAAAAGAAGAGGTTTTATCCCTCCTACACCCAGCAATTTCATTCTGCAGGTCAGTCCGCCAGAAAGGGACAGCAGCCCCCAAAGCAAAGGAAATCAAAGACTGCTAAGCCTCAATCGGCCCAGCAGACTCAGCCTCCACAGGGGCTTTGACTCCCATCTAGAGAACCTGGCCTTCCTGGCCCTGAACAGGCCAGAGCCTTCCACCATCCCAGGAAGGTTGTGTCATTTTGCCCCCAGATGGGGGCAGATAACAGCAGAAGAATGGACTCTTTCCATTGTAAGAGAGGGGTGCAAGCTTCATTTCTTCAACATGCCCCCTCCGACAGTGGTAAGACAGTTCAATTCTCAGGCTTCTCTCAACACTCAGTTGAGTCAAGAGGTCAGTTTACTTCTTGCCCAGGGGGCAATAGAAGACGTACCCATTTCCCAACAGGGTACAGGGTTTTACTCCCCTTATTTCCTTATTCCAAAGAAAACAGGGGGACACAGATCCATTTTAGACCTCAGAGAACTGAACAAATTCCTGTTCAAAGAGAAATTCAAGATGATTTCTCTGGGAACTCTGCTGCCATACCTTCAGAGTCAGGATTGGCTTTGTTCTCTAGATCTCAAGGATGCGTACACTCATGTTCTCATCCATCCAACTCACCGAAGGTTCCTTTGCTTCCTGTTTCAAGGAAAGCACTACCAATACAGGGTGCTTTCTTTTGGCCTGGCCTCAGCACCAAGGGTGTTTACGAAATGCATGGCTGTAGTGGCAGCATTTCTTTGCACTCTAGGAATATTTGTCTTCCCCTACTTAGACGACTGGCTCATTCGAGCCCCATCAGAGTCAGAGGCCAGAATTTCCCTATCTTGCACAATGCGTATCCTTCAGCATTTGGGCCTGGTCATAAACATCCCAAAATCCAGCCTAACTCCCACTCAGTCTCTAGAGTTTATAGGAGCTTTGCTGGACACCAGAAAAGCAAGGGCCTATCTTCCACAGGCCTGCTGCCTTCACATTGTGCAGTTAGCCTCCCAGGAAGTGTTAAAAACTCATCTCACTGCTCGGGAAAAGTTACAACTACTAGGCCACATTGCATCTACCGTGCATGTGGTTCCCTATGCTCGCCTCCATATGAGAGCAGCCCAATGGACTCTTTCCACTCAGTGGACTCAGGCATCAGGCTTCCTATCAGACAAAATAGCAAACACAAGTCGCCTTATTTTGTCTCTACAATGGTGGCAGTCAACCCAAAACCTGTTGGTGGGGTCCCCTTTCCAGCAACCCCTACCCCAGGTCACTCGAACAACAGACGCCTCACAAGTGGGTTGTGGAGCTCATCTGCAAGATCTCTACCCAAGGCACCTGGACTCCACAGGAGACCCACTTACATATCAATCTCCTATAACTCAGAGCAGTCTTCCTTGCTCTTCGAGTGTTCCATACCCAGCTCAGCTACAAGACAGTCCTAATTCAGATGGACAATCAAGTAGCTATGTTCTATCTGAACAAACAGGGAGGAAAAGGCTCTCTGTCGCTTTGCAGCGAAGCTTTGCGACTATGAGCTCTCGCCAGAGAGCATCAAATTCATCTCCTGGCGGTGTATCTGCCAGGCATTCAAAACTCTTGGGCAGACAGACTCAGTCGAGTTCTGTTTCCACACGAATGGTCTCTCCATGCAGACCAGGTAGCAAAAATTTTTCAAATTTGGGGAACTCCGGACATAGACCTCTTTGCAAGTCCATTGAATGCCAAACTTCACCGGTTCTGTTCCAGAATTCCGGCTCAGGGTTCTCAGGCCAGGGATGCTTTTCCTCCTCCATTGGGTTCAGGACTTCCTATTTGCCTTTCCACCCATTCCCCTAATTCCCAAGACCCTATTCAAGCTTCAGAGAGACAAAGGCCACATGATTCTCATAGCGCCACATTGGCCACGGCAGGTGTGGTACCCTCTGCTCCTGCCTGTCTCTCAAGCTCCATCTCTGGAGTTAGGATCTGCTCCAGATCTCCTGTCTCTGGAGGACGGGATGTTGTGGCATCCCAATTCCCCCCCCCCTCTCTGCATCTCAGGGCTTGGTTGCTGAGAGCCTAGACCTTCATGGTCTTAACCTTTCTCAACAAGTAAGGGATGTCCTTTGTGCTTCCAGGAAACCTTCCACAAGACGCTCTTATGCTTTCAAGTGGAAAAGGTTTTCCATATTGTGTTCGCAAAAGGGTCTTCACCCCTCTGCGATACCTCTGGAATCATTACTGGAGTATGTCCTTTATTTATCTAATGCAGGACTTAAGACTAACTCAGTAAGAGTCCATTTAAGTGCTATTTCAGCTTCTTTAAAGCCTTTAAATGGACAACCTATTTCCTCTCATCCTCTCATAGCGAGATTTATGAGGGGCCTTCTTCTAACTAAGCCTCCCATTAGGCCACCTCCAGTGGCGTGTGACCTAAATCTGGTTCTTGGGCAGCTCATGAAGCCACCTTTTGAACCTTTAGCTACTACCTCCTTGAAATTCCTTTCCTGGAAAGTTATCTTTCTCATTGCAATCACATCGGCACGTCGCATCAGTGAATTGCAAGCATTAGTTGCTGATCCTCCTTACACGAGGTTCCATCATAAGGTAGTCCTTAGGACTCATCCACACTTTTATGCCAAAGGTGGTCTCACCTTTTCATTTAAACCAGGAGGTTTACCTGCCTGTATTTTTTCCAAGGCCTCATGCTTCAAATGCAGAAAAGAATCTTCATACTTTGGACTGTAAAAGAGCACTTGCCTTTTATTTACAGAGGAGACAGCAACATAGAAAGTCCTCCCAACTCTGTTGCTTTCGATCCTTCTCATTTGGGACTTCCAGTCTCCAAGAGAACATTGTCCATCTGGATTGCACACTGTATTTCTTTTGCCTATCAGAGTAAGAACCTTTCTCTGGAAGGCCCTGTCACAGCTCACAGTGTGAGAGCCATGGCAGCCTCAATGGCTCATCTACACTCTGTGTCTATTGACGACATCTGTCGAGCAGCTACTTGGGCCTCGCATCATAACTTCACAGCCCATTACTGCTTAGACAAGGACTCCCGCCGGGATGCCTTGTTTGGTCAGGCTGTTCTACAGCACCTGTTCCATACTTAATCAACTCCTACCCACCTTTCCCAGTAGGATGCCAGAGGTCCATGGGGGGAAGTGGAGCCCTTTCACAGGGGCACACAACTTCTGGGGTCTCTCCCTGGCATCTGTAGCTAGGGAGTCCCCATATGTGAAGACTACATTCCTGCTTGTTCCTGGAGATAGCATAGTTACTCACCTGTAACAGGTGATCTCCGGGAACAGCAGGAATTTAGTCTTCACAACCCACCCACCTCCCCTAGGAGTTGTATCTTTCTATCTCTTTCTCTTTCCCTCTCTCTCTCTTTGTCTCAGCTTTAAAACTCAACTGGAGAGAGGCAGTTGGGAAAGGCGGGAAGGCAGCACGCAAGCGCTGTGGGATGCTCCCAAAAGCTTTCTAATTGGACGCTGGGTAGCGTTCCCACGCATGCTCCGTCGGTATTGATGATACCCATATGTGAAGACTAAATTCCTGCTGTTCCTGGAGATCACCTGTTACAGGTGAGTAACTATGCTATCTCGACGATTGGTTGATTCGAGCGAAGTACCAGGCAGAGAGTGTTCAGGTAACAGAGTGGTGAAGTTTTTGCAGAGTCTAGGTTGGGTGGCCAATCCGACCAAAAGCCACCTAGTACCTACCCAGGATCTCAAATATCTGGGGGTGTGGTTCAACACTCAGCAGGGAGCGGTGTTTCTACCGGACCGGCGAGTTCAAGCTCTGCAGCTTCTGGTGCGCAGGTTCAGAGCCACCCCTGCACCCTCGGCATGGACTTATCTTCAACTGCTAGAAACAATGGCGGTGACCTTGGAAGTGGTGCCTTGGGCCAGGTTTCATATGCGACCGTTGCAGAGAGTGCTGCTTCGGTGGTTGCATCAGTCCGATTCATTGAACAAGCAACTTCCCTGTCCTCTCAAGGTCCGACAGTCTCTTCGGTGGTGGCTGCTTCTGGGCTCATTGAAGGCCGGAATGGCTCTGGAACAGCCAGACTGGATCCCGTTGTTGACGGATGCGAGTCTCGGGGCATGGGGAGCTCATTGTGGGGAGCAGTTTGCACAAAGCACTTGGTCTGTTCAAGAAAGCGAGTGGTCGATCAGTCGCCTAGAACTGAGAGCAGTCTATCAGGCGCTTCAAAGGTTCGTAGACACGGTGAAAGGTTGAGCGGTGTGAGTACTGTCGGACAACTCGGCGACAGTGGCCTATGTCAATCGACAGGGCAGTACAGGAAGTGTGACAATGGAAGAGGAGGCAGAGATGCTGTTTGCTTGGGTAGAGCAGCGACTGTCGGCAACATCGGCGGCGCACATTGCAGGGAAGGACAATGTGATGGCGGATTTTCTCAGCAGGGTTCGCGTGGATGCAGGGGAGTGGGAGTTGCATCTGGATGTGTTTGCACAAATCGTTCACAGATGGGGGCCACCTCTCATGGACCTCATGGCGACCTTTCACTCGGCGAAGGCCAGTCGTTTCTTCAGCTGGCGTTGGGAACAGATGTCTGAGAGAATCAATGCTCTGATGCAACAGTGGCCGATGGGCAGTCTCCTATATGTCTTACCGCCGTGGGCGCTCATAGGTCGAGTAATTCAGCGTATAGAAGCACATCAGGGAAGAGTACTTTTGGTGGCTCCAGATTGGGCGAGATGTCCGTGGTATGCTGATCTCATTCGCCTGCTGGACAGACGTCCCTGGAGATTACCGGTGTCAGATCTCTTGCTACAAGGACCGCTGAGGATGCCGCAGGTGGATTGGTTCTCGCTTAAGGTTTGGCCATTGAAAGGGCGAGGCTGAAGAAAAAAGGTTATTCTGGAGCGGTAATCGCCACTTTGCTGAGAGCCAGGAAGCGTCCACCTCTCTGGCATATGTTTGTATTTGGCGTCTTTTCGAGGACTGGTGTTCTCGGAGGCAGGTTCGGGTGGCTACGGTATCCGTTCCCCTGTTCTTAGCATTTCTGCAAGGTGGATTTGATAAGGGGCTAGCATCCAGTTCCTTGAAAGTTCAGTTGGCGGCTATTTCATGCTATAGAGGAAAGGTGCACGGAATTGCGCTGGATGCGTATTCGGATGTTCCTTATCTCTTCTCCGGGCCAGTCCAGGGAAAGGTAGGGTTGTCAATCCCCCATAGCAGCTGAGGACTGATGACTTCAAGTTTTCTTGAGAGGTGAAGCCACTCCCCCTGTTAGAAATCCCGCAGTCTTTCAGTCCTCAGCAGCTAAGGAGGATCGATTCCCTATTTCTCCCTCATAACTTTAGTTACCTTCATTTATTTATTTGTTTTTTCCATGAAATAAACTGCTTGGCTCTAGCAGAGCTGATTGATTTTGTAGCCCTTTCACTATTTTGACTGAGGTGCGATTGCCCTTTAAGGTAATTTGAGACGTTGAGAGCTTCTGCATTTGCGGTGTGAGGTAGAGCCTGCCTCCGGTCACCGTCTCCGTCTCGGGGGTTCAGAGTGAGCCTGGGAGCCCCAGGTATTCCTCTGCTCTGCTTGGCCGGACTTATGGTTTCGCTAGCAGCGAGACTCAATTGAGTGGTCAGCGGGTTTTCTCCGGTGAGTCTCTACTTCTCTTTTTTATTTTTCGGTCAGGATCGCGTCGGCGCGTTCAGCGCAGCCTCTCAGTTTTCCTTTTTTTTCTAGCCGCGGGGCTTTCAACGGGGCCGGTTTTTTTTCGGCGCGGTTTCATTTCTTTGCGCATCGAGGTCATTTTTTCAAATGGCAGACAAGCCCCTCATTAAAGTCGATGAGCCCTCTTTACCCGCGGGAAAGGCGGCCATTTTGACGCCCTCAGTCAGTGCGCCGGCAGAACAGCTCCGGCCACATAAAAAGAGGGCAAAATCTTCCAAGGATTCCGTTCCTCTGCCGCAGCCTTTACCAGCGGTTTCTGCCCCGCAGGAAACTGTGGGCTCATTTTTTTCCCCTGAATTTATCATTGCCATGCACAAGGCTTTTTTGCTTCGCTCCTCACAGCCTGATTTCATTTCAGCGGTTCCCAGTCCGAACCCTGTTCCTCTGCATGCTCAGCTGCCAGAGGATCCAGGGGAAGGGTCTTCTCAAACTCCCAATGTTTTTAAGGACCCTTTAGATCCTTTTTATTCTCTGCCTTCAGATCTGCTGAATCAAGCAGGCACAGATGTGTTGGCTGAGCCAGATTTGGAGCTGGAGACAGAGGATTTAGAAGAAGGTGAAATTGCTTCAGGTGAAGATCCTAATATATTTCGGGTCTTCCGTAAAGAAGAGCTGTCGGCGCTTATTTCGCAATCCTTGGCGGCACTTCACTTGCTTCTCCCTGCTGCCGCTCAGGAACCCTTGGAGGATCCGTTGTTGCAGGGTTTTAAGACTGAGCAGCGGTGTTTCCCTCTGCACAGAATTCTCAAACAAATGATTGAATCGGAATGGGAATGTCCTGAGGCCACCCTTCGGGGCAGTCGCGCTTTAGCTCGCTTGTATCCCCTGCCGCAGGAGGTGAAGGAGCTATTCCGCATGCCTAAAGTAGATGCTATCATCTCGGCAGTGACTAAAAAGACTACTATCCCTGTAGAAGGGGCAGCAGCTCTGAAGGACCTGCAGGATAGGAAATTGGAAATTCTACTTAAACAGGCCTTTGATTCTAGTGCTTTGGCACTGCAGTCTGCGGTGTGTGGAGCGTATGTGTCTCGTGCGTCCATTCGATGGTTGCAAGGCGATGCGTCCGGGGACTCTTCTCCGGAAGCTGCGGATTCGGCAAAATTAGAATCCGCCGCTGCGTATATGGCTGATGCTTTTTATGATTTACTGCGCATTTCAGCTAAGACTATGGCGTCCCTAGTGGCGGCGCGATGTTTTCTCTGGTTGCGTAACTGGTCTGCGGATGTCTCCTCGAAATTACGTCTCAGTCGATTGCCCTATAAGGGAAAATTGCTTTTCGGGGAGGCTTTGGAGAAAATTGTGAAGGATTTGGGCGAATCTAAAGGGGGTCGTTTACCTGAGGATAAGCCTAAGCCATCTAGGGGTGCGGGAGGTTTTCGGGGCTCCGGTCGCGACTCCCGCAGATTTCGTGGGGCGCGCTATGCGCCCTATACCAGGGGCCGTGCTAGTTTTCGGGGACAGTCCTTTCGTGGAGCCAGAGGCTTTGCCCGCTCCTACTTTAGTGCCAACCAGCCTGCCGTCAAGAAACCTCAATGAAGGTTTGCTGGTCCAGGCTTCCGTTCCTGTAGGCGGTCGACTACAGAATTTTCTGGCAGCCTGGGCCACGATCACGACCGACAAGTGGGTGTTAGAGGTCATTCAGAAGGGGTATGCTCTCGATTTCGCATGCCCTTTGTCGCCCGCTTTTATGATGTCTCCCTCTGTGCCTGGTCAAAAGAGCCGAGCCATTGCGGAGACGCTCGATCGTCGTCTTCAATTGCGAGCGATAGTTCCAGTTCCTCTAGACCAATACGGTTGTGGTCGATACTCGATCTACTTTGTGGTCCCCAAAAAGGAAGATTCTTTTCGTCCCGTGCTCGATCTCAAAGAAGTAAACCGTACCTTGCGAGTTCCTCATTTTCGAATGGAAACGCTACGTACTGTGATTCGAGCGGTTCGGCCGGGCGAGTTTCTCTCGTCCATAGATCTCACGGAAGCCTACCTTCATGTTCCCATCAGAGCATCACATCAGAAATTTTTGCGTTTTGCTCTTCCGCAGGGTCACTTCCAGTTTCGAGCGTTGCCGTTCGGTCTCGCTACGGCTCCACGGACGTTTACGAAACTAATGGTGGTGGTAGCAGCAGCGCTTCGCAAAGAGGGTATTCGGGTGCATCCTTACCTCGACGATTGGTTGATCAGGGCCGACTCTCGTTCGGCTTCGCTGGAGGCAACCGCTCGCGTGGTTCAACTACTCCAACGACTCGGTTGGGTGATCAGTCGGGTCAAGAGTTCCCTCGAGCCAGTGCAACAACTCACTTATCTCGGGGCGTGCTTCGACACCGAGCGAGGGAGAGTTTTTTTTACCCGAGGTTCGGGTTGAGAAGCTCATACGTCAGGTGCAGGTTTTTCTACGTCTCCCGGCACCGTCGGCGTGGGCCTATTTGCAGATCTTAGGGTCCATGGCGGCGTCTCTCGATTTAGTACCGTGGGCCAAGGCTCACATGCGACCGTTACAACAAGCATTGCTTTCCTGTTGGTCACCGCAGCTTCACCCGCTTTCTCGGCGTCTTCCTTGTCCGGACCTCGTGCGACACAGTCTCAGTTGGTGGTTGGTTCGAGACCATCTGACTGCGGGTATGCCCTTACAAGAGCCCTCGTGGGTGTTGGTCACCACGGATGCCAGCCTTTCCGGCTGGGGAGCTCATTGTCAGACACAAATTGCTCAGGGGGCTTGGTCAGCAGCGGAAAGTTCGTGGTCCATCAATCGCCTGGAGTTTCGGGCAGCTCGTCTGGCCCTACTGCACTTCGCGCCAGTTCTCTCCGGAAAGGCGGTAACAATTTTCTCCGACAATGCCGTGACGGTCGCATATATCAATCGTCAGGGCGGAACCAAGATTCCGTCTCTCCTCTCCGAATGTCAGGAGCTGATGGCTTGGGCGGAGTCTCATCTCATGGCGATTTCCGCAGCGCATGTGGCTGGCAAAGAGAATATTCACGCGGATTATCTCAGCCGCCATCTCCTCGATCCCGGGGAATGGGAGTTAAACGCGGCAGTGTATCACGAGCTGACGTTACGTTGGGGGCAACCGAGCATGGATCTGATGGCGACCTTCAGCAATGCCAAGGCCAACCGTTTCTTCAGCAGACGAAGGGAGCGTATGTCCGAAGGGCTAGATGCTCTAGTACAGCCCTGGCCACAGGACTCTCTCTTGTACGTTTTCCCACCGTGGCCGATGCTAAGTCGTGTTATCCAGCGCATAGCGCAACACTGCGGAGTAGTGATTCTCATAGCTCCAGATTGGCCTTGTCGCCTTTGGTATGCCGATCTCATTCGTCTCCTCGTGGCTCCTCCCTGGCCTCTTCCAATCCGCATCAATCTGTTGCATCAGGGGCCCATTCTCATGCCTCGAGAGGATCGATTCTTACTTACGGCTTGGCTCTTGAGAGGGCTCGTTTAGCCCGTAAAGGGTATGCCAGTTCCGTTGTCACCACCTTACTTCAGTCTAAGAGACCTGGAACTTCTTTGGCGTATGTGCGCGTCTGGCGTCTTTTCGAAACTTGGTGCGATCAACGCCATATTTCTCCAATGGCGTCTTCTTTGCCTCAGTTGCTCCTTTTTCTTCAGCATGGCTTGGACAAAGGATTGGCTCTAAGTACCCTTAAGGTTCAGATAGCAGCTCTGTCTTGTTTTCGGGGATATGTCCAACGTCGCCGTCTTTCGGCGCATCCAGATGTACATCGTTTTTTGCGGGCGGCGAAGATTATTTGTCCGCCAGTGCGTCCCGCTGTCCCTTTTTGGGATTTGAATGTCGTGTTGGAGGCTTTGTCCCGGTCGCCTTTAAATTCCCTTTGCTCTCACAGTCTTCGGGAATGTTCATGGAAGACGGCTTTCCTGGTAGCTTTATGTTCAGCACGCCGCATTTCGGATTTGCAGGCTCTGTCTTGTCAAGAGCCTTATCTTCAGTTTCTTCCTGAACGGATTTTACTGAGGACGGTTCCTTCTTTCTTGCCGAAAGTGCTCTCGGTTTTTCATGTTAACCAGTCTGTGGCGTTACCGGTTTTTTCTAAGGTTGCTGAGACTCCTCTGGATCGTGCTCTCAAACATTTGGATCTTGAGCGTGTCTTGAAGACTTATCTTCGGGTGACGAAACAGTTTCGGAAGATTGATAGGCTCTTTGTCCAGTTTGCGGGTCCTCGGAAAGGTCAAGCAGCATCTAAGTCCACCATTGCTCGTTGGGTTCGCGGAGCTATTGGAGCAGCTTACGCTGCTCAAGGCATTCCACCTCCAGTCGGTTTGAGAGCTCATTCAACTCGGGCGCTAGCGATGTCCTGGGCGGAATATGCTTTCGTTCCACCAGTTGATATCTGTAGAGCGGCGACGTGGTCTTCTTTGCATACTTTTACGAGGCATTACCGGTTGGATGTGCAGGCCCGAGATGATGCGAAGGTGGGTTCCTCGGCTCTTATCGCAGGTCTGGCGGGTCCCTCCCGAGTATAGGTACTGCTTTGGTACTGCCCTACCTTTCCCTGGACTGGCCCGGAGAAGCGATAAGGAAACGAAATTAGGTCTTACCTGCTAATTGTCTTTCCTTGAGCTTTCTCCGAGCCAGTCCAGGGTCCCACCCTGTTCGCGTTCCGAGCGCTGGCTTCCATATTTATAAGACTTTCACCATATCGGCGCTTTCGGCTGCGAGGGGAGGCGTGTGGGGCTTCTACTTTTCACTCGGTGCAGAACTTCTCAGTATCTGTATAAAAAACCCCCCAAAAAAACCCCCCAAAAAAACAAAAACAAAACAAAACACGCAATGTAAGCACAATGGAAGCGTATTTCGAGCTTCCCAGTTTTTTGAGGGCTATGGAATGTTTTCAGTTTTTCCAGGGTTAATCTGTGTTTTCTCAGTTCTCTCACTTTAGTTGCTTTGTCAGAAGGAGACTGCTGGATTTCTAACAGGGGGAGTGGCTTCACCTCTCAAGAAAACTTGAAGTCATCAGTCCTCAGCTGCTATGGGGGATTGACAACCCTACCTTTCCCTGGACTGGCCCGGAGAAAGCTCAAGGAAAGACAATTAGCAGGTAAGACCTAATTTTGTTTTTTACGTTTCCTTAAAGCAGTTTCCAAGCTGCGGCCCTCGAAGGGTTATAGTTCCGCCGTGGGATCTTAATTTGGTCCTAGGAGTGTTGACGAAAGAACCGTTTGAGCCTTTGCGCCAGGCGTCAGTAAAGGATGTGACTTTGAAGACACTGTTTTTGGTAGCCATCTGTTTGGCAAGGCGAGTTTCGGAGTTACAGGCGTTATCCTGTAGGGAACCATTTTTGTCCTTTTCTAGGGAGAAGGTGGTATTGCGCCCAGTGCCGTCTTTTTTGCCTAAGGTGGTGTCTGACTTTCACCTGAATCAAACAGTTTCTCTTCCAGTTCTAGGTTCGCTGGAAGGGGTGGCTTCTGATCAGAGTTTATGCTTTTTGGACATAAGGCAAGTGTTACGGCACTACTTGAAGGTTTCGGAAACCTTTCGCAAATCAGACCATCTCTTCGTGGTGTTCGGCGGTCCCCGCAAAGGGGAAGCGGCGGCGATGGCGTCCATTTCAAGATGGATTAGAGAGGCGATTGCTTCGGCATATCTGTTGCAGGGTCGTGCAGTTCCGCCAGGCTTGAGGGCTCACTCTACCAGAGCGCAAGTGACTTCCTGGGCGGAGCACAGTCTGGGTTCGCTGGGGAACATCTGTAGAGCGGGCACCTGGTCGTCTCTTCATACTTTCAGTAAGCACTACCGCCTGGATGTTCTGGTGGCGAATGATGCTTGTTTCGGATCAGCGGTGCTGCGATTCGGCTGCAAGGGTCCCTCCCAATGATTACTGCTCTGTTACATCCCAGAGGTAGAGGACTAAACTGGAGGAGCGATAAGGAAAGGTAAATTACACTTAACCTGGTAATTGTAGTTCCTTTAGTGACTCCAGTTTAGTCCTCATTCCTGCCCGGGTTTGTATGGCAGTGGAGGTTCAGTTGGGAGAGGTGCAAGATTACCGGTAGGTGTCATTCATAAGGATTTTTGGGTCACAGCTCTGATCTCGTCTATCTGTTTCTGTCCTTACTCTGTGGTTTCCTAATTCTGTATGGGGCGGAAGGGTAAGGTGCAAGGCCGTTTCCTCCTTCCTACGGGAAGTTCATCTTACACAGTTCATGTTACACAGTTCATGTTCAGTGTAGTGTTCAAATGTTTTCTATGATAGCTACTTATTTGTTGCTCCTTTGAGTGTGCTTTGTCAATAGTTCACTGGGGCTGATGGGAGAGACCAGCAGGATACATCCAGTGATGTCACGATTCTGACATGCCCAGTCTCAAAGCTGCAGGAGGAGGTACACAACCCAGAGGTAGAGGACTAAACTGGAGTCACTAAAGGAAGTACAATTACCAGGTAAGTGTAATTTACCTTTAGGCCTGTGGCACCCAATATGATGGGAAGTAACTTGGCATCTTTCTGCCACATTTTTTAGGTCTCTAAATGCATCTCTGGTACTTTAAGATCTTCTTCCTCTCAACATGATTCACAAAATAGTCACTTGGCACCAACACCTCTAAAATTAATGACTCCATTCTAAGGGTTTTCCAGCGATCAGGTGGCTAATAAATTGTCCCAATAAAAAACAGGTGGTCATGTTCTCTGAATGGGGGGGCACAAGATTACTCCTCTGTTGGCAAGCATAGGGTGTGGAGCAGGTCATGACCCTGAGAGCCACATGGGACATGAAACCTGCCTGGTAGACAAGTTCTCTTGTATTCTAGATCCTCTCTTCCGCTCATCTCCCAACCAGAGTTATAGCTGGATGAGGATGTTTTGAGCAGCTAGGTCTCACTTGATCTAGATCTGTTCGCAACTATCCAGAGCAGGAATATTTTATTTGTTTTGATAGTCTATTCCAGGAGAGAATCAGAAGTCAGGTTAGCGTTAGATACTTACTACTTTGTATACACATGCGCTGATAACTGGTAATGAAATCCTTTAGCATTCATGATGGATCATAGAGCTATGATTATAGCTCTTTTTTGACTAAGACGGATTGGTTTTCAGTAGAGGATGCAATGTACTAAACAGCTAGTTGCTTAATCAAAAAGTATTAGTCTTACTGTTTTTAAATATATTGCATTTAAACAAAATCCAAAATATTTTCTGTCATAGAAATGAAAATGGCTGATTCTAGTACTGTTTTTGGTTACGAACTCGGATATATACTTAGAAATTCTCCATCAGATGTTTTTGAGTGACATGTAGTTTAAATTTAGACTATGTTGCTCATATTTACATTAGATATATATAGTTGTATATTGTAACGTAATGTCTCCTAAAAGGTAGTTGTATACGATTTTCTGTTGTATTGCGCCTCAAGAACATCCCTCTTAAGGGTCCAACAATAGTCTGCAAGCATACTTGAGCTCCACTTGCCCTGGTACCTATTTTCCATTACCGAAATGTCCTGATGAAACCTTTCCCCCATGTTCATCGCTGACTGTTCATAGATTTGCAGGAAAAAAAATCCAGGTGTGCATGCAAGAAGTACATTTTCAAAGACATGTTACATCCCAGTTTCTGATAAGATTTCAGTAGAGTATTCACTGATTCTGCGTAGTTGTCTGCCTTGTTATTTCCCAAGAAGTCGCGGCAAACAGTCTTAAAGGACTCCCATGCAGCTCTTTCAGTTTCATTCAACTGACCATCAAAGTTTTCATCTTTCATCAGTTTTCTAATATCAGGTCCAACAAAGATCCCTTCTTTGATCTTTGTCTCACTGATTCATGGAAATGTCTTTCTTAGATATGCAAATCCAAGTCCACTTCTATCCATGGCTTTTACAAAGTTCTTCAGAAGACCCAACTTTATATGGCGTGGAGGTAGATATACTTTATTTGACTCCAAAAGTAGGTCATGTGCAACATTTTTCTGGCCTGGGACTAATAGTGATCTCTTTGGCCACTGTTTCCGGATGTAATGATTTATTTCCAGGAACAAGCAGGAAAATTAGCAAACATGCTAATTATACCTTTGGAAGTGACAAAATGCACACAAACAACCAGAAATAGATCCTTTGCCTTCTATGCCCCGAGATGCTGGAACAACCTCCCACCACACATCAGAGCAATTAGGGACCTTGCTCAGTTCAGGAAAGCTCTTAAGCATCACTTGTTCCTCTTACACTTTGCCCACCCTACCCCAACACAACCTCTCCCCACACCACAACTCACTCATGAAGCCCCTAACACATCCATAACCTGACCTAGACAAAGCATAAATCACATCCTTCCTCCATGTATTATAATTGTAAATAGCCTTCCAACCACTACTGCGTGTACGTGTATTTAGTTTTTATACTGCAGTTGTGCATAGTTTCCCCAGTTACATCCCCAAGATTTCCATCCTGTTACAATGTAAGCCTAAGGCCGTTTGTCTGTGGCAATATTTTGTTACTTGTAAACCGCACTGATACTAAAAAGCGCGGTATAGAAGAACTGTAAATAAATAAATAAAATAAAATAAAAATCTACCTTTATTTCTTGTTTTTTGTGGTCGCGTCTGCCTTCACTCGACGTCTACTGGTACTGCTGGTTCTCTTCTTCCTCTTTCTTAAAAAAAACAAAACAAAACAAAAAAAAACATATTTTTCTTCAGGGTTTTTCCCTATTTTCGGTGCTAGGCGCCATTTTGGGCACTAGGCCCATTTTTTCTTCAAGCATGGAGAAACCAGCCAGTGATTTAAAAAAATGCTTAAAATGTGGTGGTACCATCTCCGTTGCAGACACCCATGATTGGTGTCTAAAATGTTTGGGTCCTGAACATTGTCCAACAGAGTTTCTCTCCTGCACGAGGATGACCAAGAGGGGCTAGCAGAATAGAGTTGCAAAACTCGGTACCCTTTTTGTCTCCGACACGATGTCAGTTGCATCGACGTCTTCCAGGGCTTCATCTTCCTCCCATGGATCTCAGGTAACTAAAAGTAAAACTAGCCGGTCCTCAAAGGGAAAATCTCCTTTGAAGTATCGAGATGCCTCGGGCATTTCCCTCAAGGATACTTCACTGGCAAAACAGCCCCGGCGGGAGTCTTGGAGCTCCAAAACATTAACGGGGCTCCAGGATGTTCCAGAGGCCTCTACCTCTGCGGAACTACTAGTGCCATGCTCTGGGGTCGTGGCCGCATCCACTGGTACTGGCACCAGGCATTGGCAAGAGCGATGGATCACAGAATCCTCGCTATTGAACGCAGTTTAGTGGCCCTCTTAGCCTCGGTACCGCTAAGACTGCATCAGACGGTTCCACAGGTATCGGTACTGACAACACCTGCTTCCCCCCCATGCGGATGTCCGGTATCGGGGATCAGGAACCGAGACACTTCGATACCAATACCATGCGTCACAGGAGCACCCGGTGCTTGAGTCTTCCGATTCCGATGACTCTGATTCTACCGGTACCAGAGTGAATCTGTTAGAAGATTCAACTCTCTCTCCTCAACGCAGGATGTTTCTTCCAAAAGATATGTCCTTCCAGGACTTCATACGTGATTTAGCAAAAGGCCTTGCAATCACTGTGATTCCAGAAAAAGAACCTAGGGCAGAGGAATTAAGAATTCTACAATACCCTCTGGTTCCCAAGGAAGCAGCTATGCTTCCCATTCACAAGTTCTTACACGATCTGATGTTGAGAATGTGGGAGACTCCTTTAACGATATCTTCACATTCCCGATGCCTGGACACTATGTACCGAGTGCCAAGTTGTCCTGGTTTTCAAAAAACTCAGTTACTACACCATTCAGTGGTAGTTGAATTGGCCATGAGTAGAATCAAGAGTGCAAAAACACTCTTCTAATCCTCCAGGCCATGAATCCAGGACACTCGATGCCTTTGGCTGTCGACGTTTTCAATCCTCCATGCTGGGAGCCAGGATCAATTCCTACCTTCTGAATATGAGAATGTTCCTGGAAGAAGTCACAAAAGACTTGGAGCTCATTAGTCCTTCTGTCTCAGAGGAAAAAAGAGCAGACTACCTTATTCTGGTCAAACATGCCCAGAATGTCTCTAAATTTATGAACCGTGCTACCTTTGACTGTTTTGAATGTCTTAGCAGAACCTCTGCTATATCCATAGGAGCACGTCGTATTGCTTGGCTTCAAGCATCAGACTTGGAACAGTGGGTGCAAGAAAAACTGGGAAACATTCCTTGCACAGGAGAAAATCTCTTTGGTAAGGACTGGCAAGACGAGGCTAATCAGCTTGAATCTGACAATACTACTTTGAACAGATTGTCAAAGGCTACAGCCAACCCAGCAAAAAAGAAAACATTCAAGAAACCTTTTTTCAGTAAGAAAAAAATGTCTTACCAATCTTACACTCATCAAACTCACTGTCCACTTCATGTTTCCCAGAAGGGACAACAGAGCAGACAGCAGAGAAAGCCACAAGCTCAAAAAGCTCAACCGGCTCAACAGACCCTGCCCCCTCAGGGTCTTTGACTTCCACATAGAGAACTTAGTCATTCTGCCCCTAAAAGGTCCAGAACCCTTGACCATTCCAGGCAGACTATGCCATTTTGTCAAAAGATGGCAACAAATAACATCAGAAAATTGGACTCTGTCCATTGTAAGATTGGGATACAAGCTTCATTTCCTCAACTTGCCCCCACCTACAATTCTGAGACAGTTCAATTCTCAGGGCCCTGCCACCAACCTCTTGTGGCAGGAGATCATGTCACTTCTGACTCAAGGAGCAATCAAAGAAGTGCCCATATCCCAACAGGGGACAGGGTTCTACTCCCCCTATTTTCTTATTCCAAAGAAGACAGGGGGACACAGGCATATACTAGACCTTAGAGAATTAAACAAGTATTTATTCCGAGAAAAGTTCAAGATGATCTCCCTCGGAACACTCTTGCCATACCTTCAAAGTCAAGAATGGCTATGTTCTCTAGATCTAAGAGATGTGTACACGCATATTCTCATCCACTCAGATCACAGGACATTCCTTCGATTCCTGATCCAAGTAAGACACTTCCAGTACAGAGTTCTTCCTTTCAGACTTGCCTCTGCTCCGAGAGTCTTCACAAAATGCTTGGCAGTGGTAGTAGCATTTGAGGACTCTAGGAATATTTGTCTTCCCTTACTTAGACGATTGGCTCATTCGAGCATTGACAGCTCCAGAGGCCAGCTTCGCGCGCTCTCGAGCAATGACAATTTTTGACAATTTTTCAGTACTTGGGGTTGGTCATAAATCTCCCAAAATCTCATCTCACCCCCTCTCAATCTCTAGAATTCATAGGGGCTCGTCTAGACACATGGCAGTCAAAGGCTTTCCTGCCCCAGCCACGCTGTCTACTTATAATACAACTGGCATTTCAAGCATCTATGAAGGTATTCCTTACTGCTCGGGAGATGCTTCAACTGCTGGGACACATGGCATCCACTGTCCATGTGGTTCCTTATGCTCGCCTGCACATGTGAGCAGCACAGTGGACCCTTTCCTCTCAGTGGTCACAAACCTCGGGTCGACTGACAGACAAAATCAGAACTACCACACATCTGATTTCATCCCTGCAATGGTGGTAATCCCTGGAAAACCACCTTATAGGCTCTCCTTTCCAGCAGCCTCTATGCCAAACCACTCTGACGACAGATGCATCCAAGATGGGTTGGGGGGCCCACTTGCATGATCTCTCCACTCAGGGTCTTTGGACCTCACAGGCGGCACATAAACCACTTAGAGCTGAGAGTCATTTTCAATGCTATTCAAGTCTTTCAGGGCCATCTCAGCAACAAAACAGTACTGGCCAAAACGACAGTCAGGTAGCTATGTTCTGTGTGAATAAGCAAGGCGGAACAGGCTCTCTGTCGCTATGCAATGAAGCTTTGCGAATATGGGCCCTTGCCAGAGTTACAAATTCGCCTGTTTGCAGTATACCTTCCGGGCATTCAAAACTTGTGGGCAGACAAACTCAGTCGAATACTGCTGCCACACGAGTGGTCCCTCCACTCATACCAGCTTGCTCGAGTATTTCGAATCTGGGGAACACCAGATATAGACCTTTTTGCAAGTCCACAGAATGCCAAACTTCCCCCATTCTGTTCCAGAATTCCAGCTCAAAACTGTCAGGCAAGAGATGCTTTCCTACTCCACTGAGGACAGGACTTCCTCTATGCCTTCCCACCCATTCCCCTCATTCCCAAGACTTTATTCCAACTTCAGAGAGACAGAGGTCGTATGATACTCATAGCTCCATGTTGGCCACAGCAAACGTGGTATCCTCTTCTTCTGCGCCTCTCTCAAACTACTCCTCTGGAGTTGGGAAATGCTCCAGTTCTCCTATCGCAGGAGAACGGATCTTTACTGCATCCCAATCCCCAGTCCCTGCACCTCAAGGCCTGGTTACTGAAAGCCTAGAATTCCAGGATGTTAACCTCTCTCAGCAAGTAAAGGATATCCTGGCTTCCGGAAAACTCCCCACAAGACGTTCCTATGCTTTCAGGTGGAAAAGGTTCTCTCTCTGGTGTTCAGAAAGAGGACTTAACCCCCTTTTAGTACCTGTAGAGTTGCTACTAGAGTATCTTCTACAATTATCAACTTCTGGTCTGAAGACCAATTCAGTTAGGGTCCATCTTAGTGCTATTGCTGCTTTTCATAAACCTTTTGCTGGACAACCTATTTCCTCTCATTCACTTATATCAAGATTTATGAGAGGCCTACTTTTAACAAAACCTCCCATTAAACCACCACCGGTGGCATGGGATCTAAATCTTGTTCTTGGTCAGCTTATGAAACCGCCCTTTGAACCTTTAGCCACTTCAGACCTAAAGTTTCTTTCATGGAAATTTATTTTCCTAATTGTCATCACTTCTGCAAGACACAATTAGTGAACTACAGGCGTTAGTGGCTGACCCTCCTTATACAAGGTTTCACTATGCTAAAGTAGTCCTCAGGACTCATTCTCACTTTCTGCCAAGGTGGTTTCACCTTTTCATTTAAACCAGTCGGTTTATCTTCCTATATTCTTCCCTAGGCCTCATGCCTCCAGTGCGGAAAGGAATATTCACACATTGGATTGTAAAAGAGCCGTAGCTTTTTCTCTCTAAAGGACTAAGCCACATAGAAAATCTTCTCAGCTTTTTGTGGCTTTTGATTCTAGTCATTTGGGACTTCCAGTTTCTAAAAGAACTCTGTCAAATTGGATTGCAGATTCTCTTACTCTGATATATATAGGATATGCACTTTCTCTCGAAGGCCATGTCACGGCTCGCAATGTGAGAGCAATGGCAGCCTCAATGGCTAACCTTTGTTCTGTCTCTATTGATGACATCTGCAAAGCAGCTACTTGGACTTCAGTACATACAGTGTACCTTCACAGCCCACTATTGCTTAGACATGGACTCCTGTCATGATGCCTCGTTTGGCCAGGCTGTTCTACAACATCTCTTACATACTTAATACAACTCCTACCCACCATCCACAGTTTGGATGCCTAAGGTCTATGGGAGGAAGCATGACCCATCTCACCTGGGTTCGCAGCCAGCTGGGGTCACCCCTTGGCATCTTTCAGCTGGGGAGTCCCCATATGTGAAGACTACATTCCTGCTGCTTCCTGGAGATAGCGTAGTTACTCACCTGTAACAGGTGATCTCTGGGAACAGCAGGAATTTAGTCTTCACAACACACTCACCTCCCCTAGGAGTTTGTCTCTATCTCTCTCTCTCTACTTCTCTCCTTTGGTCTCAGCTATAAACTCAACTGAAGTGAGAGAGGTACAGAGGCGGGAAGGCAGCAGACATGCGCTTTGTGGCACTCCCAAAAGCTTTCCTATTGGACGCTGGGGAGCGTTCCTGCACGGGCTCTGTCGGTACCGACGATACCCATATGTGAATTCTAAATTCCTGCTGTTCCCGGAGATCACCTGTTACAGGTGAGTACGCTTCCCTGTCCCTACTGTCCCACTCACACAGAAAGCAACAATACTTTGTCCAGCCAAGCTGTTGTCCAAGCAAGAGGGCATTTACTTTTAAATCGCCTCAGATATTCCACTTGTGTTCTTCATACTTGATATTTGTTAGCAGGAGATGCATACTGCTGTAAGTTTCTTTCATATTGGCGGCATGAGCTACTGGAACTGATGGTAAAATATTTCCATTGTGGATAAGCACAGCTTTTAGGCTATATTTAGAAGAATCAATAAATAGTCACCAATCCTCTGTTCTATAATCCGGACAAAGTGTTTCCATCAGGGATTTAACTTCACAACAAAAAGCAATTCCATCTTCAAAGGCAAAGTAATCCACAAACTCGGTATGCCTATTTCTTTTTTTTTTTCCCCCCGTTTTAAACCTCTTTATTGAAGTAATTAAAAGGTAATACAAAGTAATCATCAACAAAACAATTGTGTTCCTACCAAATAATAACTCCCAGCCCACAATATGGAGTGTGAACATTACAAAGAAAAAGAACTATATAAGAATAATACAAATATCCCAGTATGGAATGGAAAATATAGCAGACTCCTTTTAACTTAGCAAGGCACCCAGAAACAAGAACCAAATTATTACGAATTATTACAAAGCCGACCCCTTCAAAAAGGTCTCCAATTGTAAAGCATCAAAGAAGATGTAAGTTTTACCCTGATAAACTACAACACATTTACAGGGATATTTTAAGACAAAGGTGGCACCTAATGCCAAAGCACGAGATCTGAGTGCAAGAAAAGCTTTACGTTTGAACTTCTAAGATTAAAATGCTAGAGGAAAAAAATCCAGCAGCAAAAAGATAAAGTGCTTCCTTAAACAATTCCCTTACTTTCCCTTACTGCAAAACATACAAAAATAAGCCATATATATCTGAAAAAATGAGAACACACCACACGGAGCTCCTTCTCCGATAGTTAAATAAACCACGCGACCTCTTTAGCATTGCTAAATCCTTAACCAAGGCACCTTCCTCCAATCAGGCTCAATTCTGCCTCAGCCCTATGCCGAATACCTGCAATCTAAAATCATCAAAACAAATACAGCACCGAGTTCCACACCATGTTACATTCCCCAGGTACAGCAACCATTAACAAATTTCATCACTCCAGCAGAGAAATACATCGCTGACCTTATTGATACTATTAACACCACTACAGCCCCAAATGATCCTTGTCCTGCTCACTGGATTAGAACGATGCGTGCAGAACTCAGCCCAACTCTAGCCTACATCATGAAGCTCTCCTTCACAACAGGAACATTCCCAAAAACTCTTAAACGTCCATACGCCCCCTCCTGAAAAACAACAAACTCGACCCAACAAGGACGGACTCATATCGCCCGATCTCGAGCATACCCCTTCTAGCCAAACTTATTGAGAAGGTTGTTCAAATGCAATTGCAACAACACATTGACATATCAGCCCCTCTTGATTCCTGCCAGCATGGGTTCCGAGAATCCCATGGTGTAGAGACTCTACTCACCTTACTTATCAACACCTTATCCAGAGGTATCGATAAAATCAAAAATGGGTTTGTACTCATCTTCCTCGATATTACTGCTGCATTTGATTCTGTTAACCATGTTCAACTCCTCTCTCGCCTTCAGGAAAAGGAAATTCAAGGATCTGCCTGTGAATGGTGTAAATCCTATCTAGCTAACCGCTGGCAACAGGTACAGATAGGTTCCTCAACATCTGAACCATTCCATCAACAACAAGGAGTACTCCAAGGATCCTCTCTATCTGCTTTACTATTCAACATTTATATGCAACCTATTTGATATCATCCGTTCCTTTAATATATCTAGTCTGATCTATGCAGACGACGTATTGATATTCCTTATCGTCACTCCAGTCCAGTCCCTTTACTTCTGGGTTACGCAACCCTTCCAGCAGCTTGGAGGCTGAGCCCAACCTTTTTGGGGATGGAGCGGTATAAATACCACTGGGACCACCCACCAACTCCAGTATTCTCAGCCTCCAAGCAACTGGAGGGTTCCGTAAGCCTTGGGCTTACTGGAGTCCTACCTTCATCTATTCTCTTTAATTTAATTTAATTAATTTTACTTTAATTTTACTTTAATTTACTTTAATTTACTTTAACTTACTTGGTTTCTAGTTTGGGGGCTCTGCTCCTTTAAGGTTTGCTTGCTCTCCTCCTCCCCCCTCCCCTCCCGGATCCGGCACAGCTCTCTGAGCTATTTTCTGGTCTGCAGCAGCGAGGAGGTGCTCTGCTCTGCCCAGCTCCCGGGTCTTCTAATCCTGCCTTCTTCGGGGGAAACAGCCTCGCGCCGAAGCCCTTCAGGTGGCTGAGCGCTAGAGGCTGCACCGCTAGCCAGATTGGACCGCCCATCCCGTCCCCACGCTATTGAACGCGGAGGCAAGCCACGCGGTGCCCGGGTTCCCACACGGTGCGATCAGACGGCGATTGCACATGTGTTTCAGTGGGACTCAGCGCCGGACTCAACGCCGGAGCTCAGACCGGCGCCAGGAACACGCTCGCGGTCCCCCCGGTCAGGCTCCACGTGGTGAGGCCTACCACGTGTTGAGCCTACGGGTGGTGATCGCGGAGTCGGGCCCAGGATCTTCATACAGTCCTGAAAACCGC
This sequence comes from Ichthyophis bannanicus, assembly GCA_033557465.1. Lineage (NCBI taxonomy): Eukaryota > Metazoa > Chordata > Amphibia > Gymnophiona > Ichthyophiidae > Ichthyophis > Ichthyophis bannanicus. The sequence continues at coordinate 1,600,973,706 of CM066031.1, forward strand.
AAGTACCTCCCTTAAGGGATAAAGGAGTGTTATCTTATTTCCTTTGGTTTTACCTTATTTTAATTTCGTTTTTAATTTCAATTTTAATTTTAATTCTCTTAAATTTATTGAAGTTACCTTATCTTTATTTATGCTTTATTTGCTTGAGTTAATCTGGTAGATTTTCTACGGGTTTAAAAAGGGAAACAGTCTAAGGGGCTATTGATTCCTAAGAGAAATCTTGCCTTGGTTTCAGGTACCCGCAAGGGTAAGCCCCAGCCTTTCCCATGGCATCTAAACCGCGCTGCCCTTCCTGTGGAACGCGCAGGGGCAGGAATCTGCAGGAGCTGCACCGCAGTGGCTGCCTCAGTAGAACAGGAAATATTGCAGCCCTCCCAGGGATCAACAGACCCTCTAGTAGGGGAGGGGGGGTCCCAGTGCTCCATCTCTACCCCTTCGGAGCTGCCCACGCCTCCTCTGCTTCCTCCTCCCCTCCCCTCGAGTGCAGGGGGGGACGGAGAATTTTTCTCCCCTGACTTCATCCTCTTGCTTCATAAGGCCTACTGCCTGCGCAAGCAGGGCCTAGGGGCAGAGGAGGTTGCCACACCAGTGGAAGACAAATCAGCCAGACACCTCGGGGCTATCAACCCGGAATCTGGCATCCCTTCTAAGCGCCCACGTCTGGATGGGGAAGAGCTCCTAGCGTCCTTTTCTCAGGGTGCTCCGGAGGAGGATAGCTCGGCTAAGGACCTGGACGAGGATGAGGAGGAGCTGGAAGAAGGAGAGATCCCGGAAGAAGATCAATCACGGATAGTTAGGGTTTTTCGTCGAGAGGAGCTCCCGGCATTAATTAATGAGTCCTTAAAAGTGCTCAATGTGGCCTCAGACATGCCATCACAGGAAGAGGCGTTGGAGGACCCCTTAATCCAGGCCATTAGGAGATCCCAGAAGGTCTTCCCTGTCCACAGGGTTGTGCGCCAGGTGATCCAGGAAGAATGGGACCAACCAGAATCAAGCTTAAGGGGAGTCAGAACCATGTCTCGCCTATACCCTCTTCCAGAGGCAGATAAAAAACTACTGAAATCGCCCAGGGTGGATGCAGCGGTATCAGCAGTTACTAAGAAGACTATCCCAGTTGAGAGCAGTTCAGCCTTAAAAGACGCGCAAGACAGGAAGTTGGATACGCTCCTGAAGCAAGCCTTTGATGTAAGCGCCCTCGCATTGCAGGCCTCCGTGTCAGGAGCTTGGGTGGCTCGAGCCTGCTTAAGGTGGGCTCAACAGCTCCAGACAGAGGGCTCTTCGGACGAGATTCAGGCCAACTCGGCCAGAGTGGAATCCGGCGCAGCCTACTTGGCGGATAGTCAGTATGACCTCATCAGAAGCCTAGCCAAGAACATGGCCTCGGTGGTGGCGGCTAGACGTTATCTGTGGCTACGAAATTGGGCAGCTGATGCTTCCTCGAAGACGCGCCTGAGTCGGCTCCCCTTTAAAGGGAAACTATTATTTGGGGAGGATTTGGAGAAGCTAGTTAAAGACCTGGGTGAGTGTAAGGGAGGCAGACTTCCAGAAGATAGACCAAAACAAGGCCGCCCTCTAGCCCCAGTGCATACCCAACCTAGGGATGCGTGGAGATTTCGACCAGCCAGGTCAAATTCCTTTCCCAGGGGCCGTTTTCCCTCAAAGGGACAAGGTTTCAGAAGTTTTCGAGGGGCAGGTCGGGGTTTTGGGGCATCCTCCTCCTTCTCGGGCCCTAGGAAACAACAATGAAATGTCGGGGGTCCAGGGGGAAGGGCGGCCGGTAGGCCGCCGCCTGAGGCTGTTTCTTCCCGCCTGGGCCCGTGTCACGTCCGATCAATGGGTCCTAGAGGTGATCAGAGAAGGATATGCTCTCGAATTTGCAAAACAAATACCGCCAGCATTTGTTCAGTCTCCCTGCGGCTCGGCAGCAAAGAGGGCGGCAATAGAGACAACTCTTGCCCGTCTAATAGCTTTAGGGGCGGTGATTCCAGTACCACCAGACCAGTGCGGCTCTGGTCGGTACTCGATTTACTTCGTAGTACCAAAAAAGGAAGGATCCTTTCGACCGATCCTAGATCTAAAACAGGTCAACCGCTGCCTCAGGGTGCCTCACTTCCGGATGGAGACCCTACGTTCAGTCATAGCTGCCGTGAGGGGAGGAGAGTTCCTAACTTCCCTCGACTTGACAGAAGCCTACTTGCACATCCCGGTCAGGAGGTCCCATCAACAATTCCTGAGATTCGCAGTGCCAAGAGGCCACTTTCAGTTCCAGGCCCTACCCTTTGGCCTAGCTATGGCCCCCAGAACGTTCACCAAGGTAATGGTCGTAGTGGCGGCCTCCCTCCGGAAGGAGGGAATATTAGTGCACCCCTACTTGGACGATTGGCTGATCCGCGCAAAGTCGGTAGAGGAAAGTCATTCGGCGACGTCCAGAGTGATCCATGTCCTGGAGGAGTTGGGGTGGGTCATCAACCGGGCAAAGAGCAGGATGACTCCCTCTCAGGAACTCGAGTACCTAGGAGCAAGATTCGACACACACAGGGGCAGAGTATTCCTGTCTCGGTCAAGATCAAGGGAACTAAGGTGTCTAATCACGCAGTTTCTATGCAGACGAAATCCCTCGGCGTGGCATTATCTTCAGGTTCTGGGAACTATGGCGGCGACAATAGAGGTAGTGAAATGGGCCAGGGCCCACATGCGACCGATGCAGCGGGCGCTATTACGTCGATGGTCTCCCCAGCATCAGCCTCTCTCAATGCAGTTACCTTGTGCTCCGCGGACCAAACAGTCCCTCCACTGGTGGAGATGCCCGAGGAATCTGGACCGCGGAATGCCCCTCGATCCCCATCTGTGGTTGCTATTGACGACGGATGCCAGCCTGTCAGGCTGGGGAGCGCACTGCGAGGACCAGTTCGTCCAGGGTCGCTGGACACAGATGGAGTCACAGTGGCCCATCAACAGACTGGAATTGAGGGCCGTCACCCTGGCTCTCAAGGCGTTCAGGGCCTTAGTGCAAGGAAAAGCAATTCGCGTTCACTCCGACAATGTCACCGCGGTGGCCTACATCAACCACCAGGGAGGCACCAGCAGTCACGCCTTGGAGAAGGAGGCGGACACTCTTTTCAAGTGGGCGGAGTCCCAGCTGCTGGCACTCTCAGCGCAGCATGTGGCGGGCGAGGACAACGTCACAGCCGACTTCCTCAGCAGGTGCAAGATAGACCACGGAGAGTGGGAACTAGAACAGGAGACCTTCGACCAGATAGTGGCCCTTTGGGGTCGCCCAGTCATGGACCTCATGGCGAGGTTCTCTACAGCCAAGGTAGACAGATTCTTCAGTCCAAGGAAGGAAAGGATGTCCGAGGGATTAGATGCCCTGTCACAAAAGTGGCCTTCGGAAGGTCTTCTCTATGTATTCCCTCCTTGGGCTATGATCGGAAAGGTTCTCCAACGGGTGGAGTCTCACCAGGGCTTGGTAATCCTCATAGCTCCGGATTGGCCTCGCCGCCCCTGGTATGCGGATCTGATCAGATTGCTCGCTGACCTACCTTGGCGACTCCCTTACAAAAGAGACCTGCTGAGGCAGGGCCCGGTCCGGATGCCTCACGTGGATCGATTCTCGCTTACGGCCTGGCTATTGAAAGGGCACGGCTCCTAAAACGAGGCTACTCAGGAGCTGTAATCTCGACGCTGTTGAAGGCTAAGAAGCGCTCGACCTGTCTATCTTATGTAAGGGTTTGGCGCATCTTTGAAGCTTGGTGTGCAGAGCACCGTCGGAAGCCCCTTTCGGCCTCGGTCCCAGAGGTTTTGGACTTCTTGCAAGCAGGTTTTGATAAAGGTCTGGCGCACAGCTCCTTGCGGGTCCAGCTGGCGGCGATCGCTTGCTATAGGGGAAAGGTCCGTGGCAAACCCTTAGGGGCACACCCGGACGTCTCCAGGTTCCTAAGAGCGGTTAGTCGGCTACGCCCGCAACGGAGGTCGGTCATCCCCCCTTGGGACCTTAACTTAGTGCTAAATGCCTTGATCGGGGAACCCTTTGAGCCTGTAAAAAGAGCCTCCTTAAAGGATTTAACCCTAAAGACAGTGTTTCTGGTCGCCATCTGCTCGGCCAGAAGGGTCTCGGAATTACAGGCGCTATCTTCCCAGTCCCCCTTCCTCAAGGACAAAGTGGTTCTGCGTACAGTTCCTTCCTTTTTGCCCAAAGTTATCTCTCCCTTTCATGTGAACCAGACAGTTACCCTGCCGGTCTTCGCGGCCAAGGGACAGGAAGGTAGGAATGACAAACTGCGTCTCCTAGACGTCCAGAGGGCCTTGAAACATTACCTCTCTCGCACAGCGCCATTCCGAAAGTCCGACCGGCTGTTCATTCAGTTCGGAGGTCCGCACAAAGGTGAGGCGGCTGCCAAGGCTTCGATCTCCAGGTGGATCAGAGAGGCGATTGCCTCCGCCTACATCCTGAAGGGGAAGCAGGTTCCGGTGGGGCTGCGGGCACACTCCACTCGGGCTCAGGCTGCCTCTTGGGCGGAATTCTCCCTTGTTCCTCCGCTGGACATCTGTAGAGCAGCGACTTGGTCATCGCTGCATACCTTCTCCAAGCACTATAGACTGGATGTGCAGAGTGCAGCGGACGTGTGGTTCGGTCTAGCGGTTCTTCAGTCCGGTATGCCGGAACCCACCCAGGGTTGAACTGCTCTGGTACATCCCAGAAGTAAAGGGACTGGACTGGAGTGACGATAAGGAAATAGTAATTAGATCTTACCTGCTAATTAGTGTTCCTGAAGGAACGACAGTCCAGTCCCTGATCCCACCCGCTTCCGGCAACCGTTCAGACCTCAGGTTCATGGCAAAGCATCGGACCGAGAGTGGGACCGGTGCGGCAGGACGGAGAGCAGGATAAAGCCAGCTCGGGTAGAAGCAGACAACTCTTCAGGCCGTTGCCATGCCTCCTCTCCTTTTCCCCTTTATATATATATTTCTTTCCAAAAAAAAAAAAATGCCTGTTGGATAGGTTTTGAGGTTTTATATTATGTTACGTTATGGAGTTTTGATTTGGAAGTTCGTTAGATCTGCTTTTTCAATCGAATACTGGAGTTGGTGGGTGGTCCCAGTGGTATTTATACCGCTCCATCCCCAAAAAGGTTGGGCTCAGCCTCCAAGCTGCTGGAAGAGTTGCGTAACCCAGAAGTAAAGGGACTGGACTGTCGTTCCTTCAGGAACACTAATTAGCAGGTAAGATCTAAATCATGCACCCGAACCTCTCCCCATTAATAGAGTGCTTCAACGCAATCACTGATTGGCTCTTATCTCAGAATCTACGCATAAACTTTACGAAAACTGAGGTCCTATTCATAACCAAGAACAAGAACTTCTCTCCCCACCCTCTTCATTGAAGGTACGAGATGCAGAGCTTCCATGTAAATCCGCGATACGCTACCTTGGTGTCACACTAGACTAACAACTCAGCTTCAAAGAACACATAACACCACCAAGTCCATTTACAATAAAATACGGACATTGACACCTAAGACCTTTACTAGCCCCAGACAACTTCAGAACAATATTCCAGACACTTGTAATGCCACATTTCGATTATGCCAACATCATCCTACACGGCCTCCCTAAGAGCACCCTCAATCCACTACAGATGGCAATGAATGCAGCAGCCCGCATTCTCTGCAGCATCTCCAGAAAAGAGCATATCACACCCATACTTATGGAACTACATTGGCTACCATTACAATGTAGGATCACCTACAAAGTCCTGCTCCTATCATTTAAAGCAATTAACCAGCTATCTCCCTCATCCCTCTCTGCCCTCCTGACCATTACCCCTACAAACAGGCTAAGGAGGTCAATAGCTGCCAACATGCTGACTATACCACCTGAGTTTATTAAATGTACTCAAACAACTAGAAATAGAGCCTTTACACTCTATGCTCCTAGGTGCTGGAACAATCTCCCACCTCATATCCGATCAATTGGTGACCTTTCACAGTTTAGAAAAGCCCTTAAGCACCACTTATTCTGCCTTCACTTCTTCCACCATAACCTAACACAATCACTACCGACACCTCAACTCACCCACTCAGCCTCTGACATACCAACAACATAACTCTGGACTATTTACAAAACAGACCCGCCCTCAGACACACTCACGAGCATAGATTACAAGCCTCTTTCATTATGATTCCAACGTGCAATATAAAATGTAAATAGTTTTACAACAACCACTGTTGTTGATTTGTATATAGTTACCTTTGTTACAGTCCCAAGTTACATTTCCTGTTATAATGTAAGCAAAAGACCGTCTGTTCTGATGCAAATTTTTGTTATTTGTAAACCGCACTGATACTAAAAAGCGCGGTATATAAGAACTGTAAATAAAATAAAATAAATAAATAAAAATATAGCAATGTTAAGTGTTTTGAAACAAAAATAGCCCCCTTTAAGAACTCTCAGACAGAAAATTGTAAAGGCCTTCAGACTTTACAATTTTCTGTTTTTAATATAAATTTTAACTGTTGAATATTGGTTTTTAAGAATATTCAAACTGCCTACATTCCTTGCATAGCCTTTAAATCAGATATGAGTGTTCCCTCAGTTCATATAAGGTCTACTGGCCAGGGACACTTAAGTTCCTGCCCACCCCAGGATTGCATTGCCTATATAGTCGTCATATACATTGACATCTGTCCTTTAATTAGGTGTTGCACCAACCTTTTCTCCTTTTCTCCTCCTAGGACAGCTAAATCAGCATGTCATGTATTCAATGCAATAACTGTGGTGCTCTCATTCTGAGAAGAATCATTTAGAACCTAAGAACTTGCCCTATATGTTTCATTATCTGCTATCCATAAATAATTTACTCTACTAAGGGAAGAATTAGCTACAATTAAACATACCTCCTCTAGGGTACAAACTGAACAAAATCCACCACTGCTTCCACAAAGAATTAAACAGCCCAGACACAAATGGATCACAGTGGGCTCTGGTAGGCTGCAACCTGTAACGCAGAGATACCCTATACATAGAGATATCCATGTATAATGCCTTCTTTGCCTTGGATAATGAGGGTGCCCAATTCGTGGAAATTGAAGTGCGCTTAAATGAGACTCAATGCTAGATCTACTGATAATGCACCAAATAGGAAAAAAAAATCGCAAAACAGAAAGCTACTACTACTTGGAGATCCCATCATCAGAGGCACCAACTTGGGAGCACAGTTGAAAGGAGAGAAGAGTCAAATGCCTCCCAGGCTCTTCAGCCAGCAGGAGTACAAACCAAATTGTTGGTATAGTTAGTGCAGAAAGTGAGCACTCCAAAACTTAAGTCATCCACTTGGGTATAAATGACCTGGCTAGAAACGGTGCTTTTGCAGTTCAAAGGGACTTCCAGACTCTTGAAGAGAAACTCAAGCCCATTGCTAACACTATAGCTTTCTCAGAAGTTCTAGTTCTTGATAAGAGGACAGAAAGGCTGCATTGCATAAACAACTTTAATACATGGCTCCAAACCTGGTGCAAACAAGAAGGACTTAGATATATAGGCAACTGGGGAAACAGATGGATCTACAAGAGACTATACTGTGCTGATGAACTACATCTTTCCATTGCAGGGAAAAGTATCCTAAGTAAAAAAAAAAAAAAAAAAAAAAATTCAGGAAGTATGTGGACAGGCATTCAAACTAGGGAAGGGGGGGGGGGGGTTGATGGGACAGATGGAGGAAGGACAAGTTCAGGATGTCACTCCCAGCAAAAGCAATATGACATTGGAAACAGCCACACGTCAATGGCAAGTGGGAAGAGGCGTGTAGAACAAAATCCATGCAAAACACAGGCAAGCCAGTCGTCAAATGCTGGAAAGCAATGAGCACAAATGCTTGAAGCCTAGCCAGTAATGTTCCTGATCTGGAAGCCCTAATGGTGGAAATGGATTTGGATATTGTGGCCATTACAGAAACGTGGTTTAATGAGTCGCATGAATGGGATATAGCCTTAGCTGGCTATAATCTATTTAGAAGAGATAGAGAGGGTAGAAAAGGAGGAGTAGCAGCCCTATATGTCAAAAGCAATATTTAAAGCTGCTGAAATGCAAGGGACGTGGGGAAAAGGAGGACTCTGGATTGTGTTGGAAAGAGGAGATGGCACGGTCATCCATACTGGTGTAGTCCACAGGCCTCCAACTCAAACCGAAGAAATGGATAGCGAATTGATTGCTGATTTTGCAAAGATAGCCACAAAGGGGGAAGTGACTATATTGGGTGACTTTAATCTACCCAATGTGGATTGGAGTATTCCTTTTGCAAATCTGGAAAGAAGTAAAATAAAATTGTGGATGCCTTCCAAAATGCATTACTTAGACAAATGGTGATGGAACCGATCAGTGAAAGCCCGGTGCTGGATTTAGTGCTCACCAACGGGGATCGCTGATGCCCACATGGGCACCCACCTGGATATTCGACACGCTATCATCACATGGTATGTTTTGACATAAAAGCCACGGTAGAATCCAATCACAGCAAGCTGAAAGTTCCAGACTTTTAAAACACTGACCTCAGTAAAATGGCTAAGTATCTGAAGGAAGAGTTGGCAGGGTGGGAGGAGATAAGGGAAGTGGAATTGCAATGGGCTAAACTAAAGAAGGCAATAAAAGGGGCAACAGATACGTGTGTAAGGAAAGAAAATAAAAACTAGAGGAAAAGGAAACCTATTTGGTTCTCCAAAGAAGTGCCTGCACAATAAAGGCAAAAAACCACATCTTTCACAAAATTCAGAAGTTCGCAGAGGAACACAGAAAAGAATACAGGATCAAACTAAAAGAGAAAAATAGAAATAAGGATAACTAAATCAAAGGCAGAAGAAATGATGGCTAAAGATGTGAAGTATGGCGGCAAAAGAGTTTTTCAGGTATATTCGGGAGAGGAGGAAAATCAGAGGTGGAATTGCAGGACTCAAGTGTTGAACGGATTTGTGGAAAGTAACATTGAAAAAGCGAAAATGCTAAACAAATACCTGCTCTGTTTTTAGTAGAGAAAATTCTGGAGAAGGACCACCTGTGTTTGACAAATATACAAATGGGAATGGAGTAGATATCATACCATTCACAGAAGATGTGTTAGAGCAGCTTGCAAAACTGAAAGTGTCCAAGGCCATGGGACCAGATGGGATGCATCCCAGGATGCTGAAAGAGCTCAGAGGTTCTTGCAGAGCCGTTAAAGGATGTTTTTAATAGATCCTTGGAGACAGAGGAGTTCTACAGGACTGGAGAAGGGCTGATGTGGTGGTACTTCACAATTGGCAATAGGGAAGGAGTGACAAAGTACAGGCCAGTAAGCAGTATCCTTGGTGGTGGGAAAAGTAAAGGAGGCTCTCCTGAAAGAGCAAATAGTGGACTTCCTTGAAACTAACAGGTTGCATACTCAGAGGCAACATGGTTTTACTGAAGGATGATCTTGCCAAACAAATTTGATTGAGCTCTTTGGGTGACCAGAGAACTAGATCAAGGGCATGCGATGGATGTGATCTATCTAGATTTCAGCAAAGTCTTTGATTACTATTCCTCGTAGGAGGCTTATCAATAAACTCAACAGCTTGGGGATGGATCTCAAGGTGGTGAACTGGATCAGAAATTGGTTGACTGACCGACAGAAGGTGACTGTAAATGTAACTCACTCAGACGAAAGGAAAGTGATTAGCGGTGTGCCTCAGGGTTCGGTGCTGGGACTGCTACTGTTCAATGTATTTGTGAGTGATATTGCTGAAGGACTGAATGGAAAAGTCTGTCTTTTTGCAGATGACATAAAAATTTGTAACAGCGTGGACTACCCTGAGGGAGTGGATAACATGAGGAAATATCTACAAAAGCTGGAAGAATTGTCTAATGCTTAGCAGTTAAGATTTAATGTGAAGAAGTGCAGTGTCATGCACTTGGGAAGCAGAAATCCAAGGGAATTGTATATGATAGGGGTTGAGAAGTTGGTGTGCACGGACCAGGACAAGGACCTCGGAGTGATTGTTTCTGAGGATCTCAAGATGACGAAACTGTGTGACAAGGCGGTAGCAAAAGTCAGAAGGATGCTGGGTTGCATACAGAGAGGCATTACCAGCAGAAAGGAAGCAGTACTAATGCCACTGTAGAAGTTGCTGGTGAGGCCTCGCTTGGAATGCTGTGTTCAGTTTTGGAGACCATATCTCACAAAGGACATAAGGCTGGAAACAGTATAGAGGAAGGCGACCAAAATGATTTGTAGCCTGCGTCAGAAGACTTATGAAAAGAGACTTGAAGACCTAAATATGTACACTCTGGAGAAGAGGAGGGACGGGGAGATATGATTCAGACTTTCAAATACTTATAGTATTAATGAACAAACCTACCTATCCCAAAGAAGGGGAAGCTGTAAAACTAGAGGGCATAACATGAAGTTACAAGGGGGTAAACTTAAAAGCAATGCCAGGAAATACTTTTTCACTGAAACGGTGGTGGATGCTTGGAATGCCCTCCTGATGGAAGTGGTTGGGGCAAATACAGTGACAGAATTCATAATGGCATGGGACAGACACAGTGGATCTCTTTAAAGCAACAGATAAAATCAAAATAAACATATAACTATCTCTTAAATCTCAGCAAATAGGGGTGACCTACAAGGAGCAGTGGGTACACACCTAAACAAAGGCATGGGGAGGTTTGACCCGCACGGAGAGGCAGGTGCACCTACTCTTGTCACCTCGCTGGGCAGACTAGATGGACCATACTGGTCTTTATCTGCTGTCATATACTATGTAATTCTTGGAAAGGTGAAATATTTGGCAATATAGCTTTGCTTTAAAGTGTGGCCTAAAAAAACAGTTGAAATTTTTCGGTGTGCAGAATGAAACTGAATTTCTGTACTGCCTCTGGTTGTCAAATTTATGTGCTGCTTGCTTAACAGGTAGCCTGATAGGAAGCTTCAGTTTGTCATGGGACCATTCTTCAACTCATCCAGTTGATGAAGGCCTTCTTTGAGCCTTAGTTCTTATGAGTTCATTTAATTCACCAAGAAAGTCATGCTTTTGGTAGCAGCAACTTTTGTATACACACAGTTGGCAAAGTTTGCTGCATTTAATGCAGACAATAGAGCAATGTTTGCTCACAGGTTTCTGTGCTAGCGTAGGCGCAGAATGCAAGAAGAGATCTAATGTGAAGATAGTCAATGTGCAAATGGCTGCACTAAAGGCACATAGAGCATATTGCATTCTGTTTAAACAGATGGTAATAAATCAGTTGTCTATGCAGCGCAGATATCGAGAAATTCACAGAAGACCGGAAAGCTGAACTCAATATTGGTATTTTAATGTGAGGTTTGAGGAGGCGTTAAAGATTAGCTCATAGGTCTGTGGCCAGTGCTAGGGAGGAATTTATACCTGTTTCTTGAGCGTAAAGCACCCACAACTTTTTTTTTATTGCTTTACTGAAGAGTGCTGAAAAAAAAAAGACAGGAGAATTGTGCTGGAATAGTGTTAAGCACATACAGTTGTCATCAAAATTATTGGCACACTTGCAGTTCAACCCCTTAATGTCCAATATCTCCTAAAGAAAACTGGCCAGTGAAATGGCTTTGGACTATATATGGACACATAATTGACACACAAAAGAATCAAATAAAACAAGACTAATTAAAAACAGAAATAGGAAATAGTATAAAAACTGGGACATTGTCAGACATCTTTATAAACAATTCAAACCAGTTTGAATAGAAGATCCACATTTGCATTGCACTAAAATGAGATGTACCTGTGATCAATTGTCAGTACTCACATGAATGTTTAAAATAGCCACATTTATTCCCACTTTCACATTGGAGAAGACAAGAGCACTGCCTGAGACTAACAGAAAAGCCATTATTACCAAACATCAAACTTCAAAGGGATGCTAGGCCATCTACAAAGACATTGGGATTCCTGTGTCTACAGTTTGCAATATTAAGAAGTTTTCTGCTCCTGGAACTGTCGAACCTCTCAGGATATGGTGGGAAAATTTAATCCAAGAAGTCTTCGAAGATTAGTATGAACTATTGGAAAAAACACCATATACAACATCCAAAGAACTTAAGGCTGACCTGGCGCAATCTGGAGTGGTGGTTTCAACCCACGCCATATGCTGCATACTAAACAAAGAAGGACTTCATGGGTGAAGGCCAAGGAGGACCCTACTGCTCAAAGAAAGACAGACAGACAGACATAAAAAGGCATGCCTGATCTTTGCCCAAACCCTCCTTGAGAAACCACAATCCTTCTGGGAAAATGTTCTGTGGATAGATGAAACCAAACTTGAGCTCTTTGGCAGTGTGGATCAGTGATACATTTATAGTCAAAGAAATGAAGCTTTAAAGAAAAGAAACATCCTTCCTATAATAATATGGTGGAGGTTCCATAATATTGTGGGGCTGTTTTGCTGCCTCAGGAACTGGAGGTTTGGAATGCAGTAACATAGTAAATGACGGCAGATAAAGACCAGTATGGTCCATCTAGTCTGCCCAGTAAGATGGCAAGAGTAGTGCACCTGCAGCTCCGTGCAGGCCACCCCTCCCCATGTCTTAGTTTTAGGGGTGAACCTACCGCTTTGTGTAGGACACCCCTGTATGTTGAGAAATTAGATAAGTTTATTTTGATTTTATCCTGTTTCTCGCTGGCAGCCCGAAGGGTCTTCGACCTTGCTTGGGGTCCTTTTTTCCCCCCCATGGCTACCAGTGGGTTCAAAAAGTGCAGTCGGTACGGGAAGATTGTCCCTCACTGATATGCATGACTGTTCCTCCGGTGCCTCAATCTGGACCCCGATCTGGCGGTCTGTGGCCTCTGCAAAACGATGTCCTCAAAGGCCTTGAGAAGCTGCCAGCAGCAGCATGAAATTTTTTTTCTTGATTTCCCCCATGCTTCCAAGAGCTAGGACCTCATCTGAGGCCTCCACGTCTCAGGAGGAGCACTCCGAACCCAAGCATTGTCGAGGGGCCTCGGAGAGGGGGGGTCTCCCTTGAGGGAACCAAAAAGGAGGAGGAAATCCTCGATGGCAGTGTCTCTGGATGGTTCGAAACGGCCAGGTCCCTCACGGGGCCGGTCACAGAGCCCCGAGCGCCGGCCTGAGGCATCGGAGAAAGAGCGCCCAGCCAAGGTTCCCCGAAAGGACCCGGTTGCAAACTGACCCTGGCAAGTACATCCTATCCTAGTCAAGGACTCCCCTCTTCGGGAACCGACTTCGGGACCGATCGCATCGGTGCCCAAGCCGAAGTCTGCGGAGTTTCCGGAACTGATGTCCAGGATGGCGTCCTTGGAGCGCAGGATCACTTTCTTCCTGAAGCAGCAGCGGGCGTTGGTATCCGGCATGTCCAGTTCCTCTGCCCCAACCAGCAGTTGTTAGAGGTCGAAGTCGACCCCAGAGGCCGAGCCAATCTTCGAAGCCCTGCGGGCCTGAGTAGATCCTCGGCCGAGGTCACACTCTGCCTCCCATTCATCGGGACCGAGGTCATTGTTGGCGAGCCAGCAAGTGCCGGGGCGGATGGCTCTGGGCTCCTCGGAGCCCAAGGAGTGCCACCAGTCTTCCTCGGAGGCCTCCGCTTGGGAGTCCGAGGATGAGGAGTCACCGGACACCTGCCATCACCGAGATGTCCCCTCCAATTCCCCAGTATCGGAGCCTCGGAGAAGGTCCCCACCGGAGGAAATGGGGTTTCGGGACTTCGTTCGAGATATGTCAAAGGCTTTAGCTTTCCCTATGGAATCCGAGGAAGACCCTCGAGCAGACGAACTTGAGACCTCCAGTATGAGGCTCCCCCTCGAGAGACCCTCTCGGTGCCCATTCCTCCTCCTCCTGGAACGCCTTATTTCTCCGCATGTGGGCGACGCCGGCGTCAACGCCGGTGATCAGCCAGCAGCTAGACTCGATGTATCGGGTCTGCTGGAGCCCTGGCTTTCGGAAGTCACAAATGCTGCACAACTCCATGGTAGTAGAGTCGGCCATGCGTCGACTGAAAAGTCTGAAGACTCACTCCTAGGTGCCACACGGCAGGGAGGCCTGCACCTTTGATGCCCTCAGCTGGAAATGTTACCAGGGCGCAATGCTGACTTGTCTGATTCAGGCCTACCAGCTGTACATGGGCATGTACCTGAGAGACCTGGCGAAGGAGATCGCAGAGTTCTCAGCTGGTCACTCCGAGGAGACTTTGTAGCGCTTCAGGGGCTTATCCAAAGCCGTTGGGGAATGCTCCAAGTTCATATATCGAGTGGCCTACAACTGGTTCGAGTCGGCGGCCAGGGTAGATGCGGCGGGCATCGCTTCATGCTACCAAGCCTGGCTACAGTCATCGGACCTTAAACAATGGGTGCAAGACAAGTTGGTCAATGTCCCATGACAGGTGGGAGAACATCTTCGGCAAACCCTTGACTGACAAGGCCGCCGAACTGGAGTCTGAGTTCATGACGATGACTAGGCTCTCTAAGAAGACCTCTGCCCCTTCCCGAAAGAAGGGCTCAGGTAAAAAGCTCTCTTACCCGAGAAAGTCCACTGCTTACCGAAACTACCCCCTTATCAGGCCTCCCCAGCAGGGGCAGCAGGCCAAGGGACAAAGGCATGGCCCGCGTAAGCAGAAGGCTCCCAAGCTCTTGTTCTGGCCCAGCCTGGAGGGAGCTTTTGACTCCTGCAGCATGGCCCCTCTCCCAACCGGAGCTTGGCAGCCCACAGGAGGTCAGCTCACCCTGTATGTCCACAGGTGGCGAGCTATCACCACCGATTCATGGGCATTACAGGTGATCAAGGAGGGTTACCACCTCCGCCTAGCCGAAGTGTCTCTGTATTATTTCCCCGGAGAGCTCTTCTGGCCTCCCCTTCACTGGGACATTCTTTTGAAGGATTTGGCAGGTCTTCTCGATGACTGAGTGGTGGAACCAGTACCCCACCATCTCAAGGGCAAGGGGTTCCAGTTACTTCCTCATGCCAAAGAGGACAGGGGGCCCAAGGCCCATCCTCGACCTGTGCGACCTCAACAGATTCCTGGTGAGGGAGAAGTTCAAGTTGCTCTCCCTTGGAACATTGCTGCCTTACCTCTGCCAGGGAGACTGGCTATGCTCCTTAGATTTAATGGATGCTTATACACACATCCTAATCCACCCGAATCACAGGCAATACCTACGCTTTGCGGTGGAGGGCCATTATTTTCAATACAGGGTGCTTCCCTTCAGCCTAGCCTCGGCCCCCAGGGTATTCACAAAGTGCCTAGCGGTGGTCGCTGCCTTTCTCGGGCTTCATGGGATCTTTGTCTTCCCTTATCTTGACGACTGGCTCCTCAGGGTCACCACGGCCCCCGAGGCACAGCAGGCTGCGGCACGCACTATCCACGTCCTTCAGCACTTGGGTTTCGTTATCAGCTATCCCAAGTCCAGCCTTCTCCCGACTCAAGAGCTGGAATTTATTGGGGCAAGGATCAATACCCTTCACTCAAAGGACTTCCTACCTGCAGACAGGGTAGGCAGGCTCATGGTGCTGGCCAAAGACATACAGCGCTGTCCCTCAGTGTCAGCAAGACACCTGTTGCGCCTCCTCGGCCACATGGCCTAAAGCGCAGAATAGCACGGTATATAAGAGAATGTAAATAAAATGGTCTACAGAGTCTGTGTCATGCCAGATGCCCGCTTCAACATACGAATTGCACAGTGGTGCCTCAGGGACCAGTGGTCCCAGGCCAAAGGGCATCTCCAGGACAGTGTCAGTGACCAGGCACCTGGTGCAGTCCATGACCTGGTGGCTCTTGCCCTGTCACTTGGAAGCGGGAATACCTTTTCAGGCCCCTCACCACTCAAGGGTCCTCACCACAGACACCACCCTAGTGAGCTGGGGAGCCCAATGCCAGGGGTACCGCACCCAGGGCGTTTGGTCCCCAGACGAGAGTGCTCAGCAGATCAACCTGTCGGAACTGCATGCAATCCATGTCGCCCTAAAGGCGTTCCGGGGGTCCCTAAGCCACAGGTCCATCCTGGTCCAGACGGACAGCCAGGTCGCCATGCTCTATGTGAACAAACAAGGGGGCACGGCGTCCTGCGCCTTCTGTCGGGAAGCCCTGGACTTGTGCTTGTTCGCAGTCTGACAGGGCATTCTCATCATGGCAGTGTACCTGCCAGGCCAGGACAACTGGCTGGCTGACAGACTGAGCAGGCTGCTCCAGCCGCACGAGTGGCAACTGGACCTAGAAGTGGTCTGCAGGCTTTTCCAGATCTGGGGGGAGCTGGTGATGGACCTGTTTGCCAGTCTGGACAATCGCCAGTTACCCCGCTTTTGCTCCAGGCAACCACTCCCTGCCAGGGTGGTCGCTGATGCTTTTCTAATTTCATGGTCCGTGGGTCCTTGTGTATGGGTTTCTCCCGACACCTCTGATTGCCAAGACCCTGTTCAAGATTCTTTGCAACAGAGCTTCAGTCATTCTGATAACCCCACGGTGACCTCGGCAACTGTGGTTCCCACTCTTCCTGCAGCTAGCGGTGGAGACACCCATACCTCTGGGGACAGCTTCGCAGCTCCTTTACCAGGAGGGTGGTCTCTCCTGTACCCCAACCCCAGCTCCCTTTCACTGATGGCATGGCTGCTGAGAGGGTGTCACTAGCTCTGCTCCTACTTCCTTGGTACGTGGAAGATGTTCTGCTGGCCTCACGCAGAATGTCTACCAGATGGGCTTACGCCTTTAAGTGGCGCAGGTTTGTGTTGGTGTGTGGCACGGGGGGGGGTTGACCCCTTTTCTTGCCCGGTGGTTATGGTGTTGCAGTACCTTCTCCACCTCTCCAGCACGGGGCTCAAGTCCAACTCCGTCAGGGTGCATCTCAGTGCTCTAGCGGTGAACCACCATCAGGTGGATGGGAAGCCCCTCTCAGCTCACCCAACAGTGTCCTGGTTCCTTAAGGGCCTACTCCTGTCTAAGCCCCTGGTCCACTTCCCTACGACCGAATAGGATCTCAATGTAGTGTTGGGGCGGCTCACCCTGCTGCCTTTCGAACCGATGGCTGCATGTCATCTCCGCTATCTCTCCTGGAAGGTGGTTTTCCTTGTCACACTCACTTTCATCCGAAGGGTGAGTGAGTTTCAGGCCTTTGTGATGGAGAGGCCTTATACCAGGTTCTACAAGAATAGGGTGGTGCTTCGCACAACTCCAAGTACTTTCTGAAGGTGGTGTTTGTTCCACCTCAACCAGGAGGTGGTCCTCCCTACCTTCTTTCCCAGACCGCATGCAGTTCGGGCTGAGGCAGTCCTCCATAACCTGGACTGTAAAAAGGGTCTTATCCTTTTACATGGCGGCATCAGTGGCTCATCTGTGTTCCGTTCCTCTGGCAGACATCTTCTGGACCGCCACCTGGTCTTCCGTTCATACCTTCGCAGCCCATTACTGCCTAGATAGGGAGCCCTGACGGGACAGTGCCTTCGGCCAAGCTGTACTCCATAACCTTTTTGAGGTCTAGGCAACTCCTGCCCTCCGACCCTTCTGTGTTCAGGCTACTGGAGTGCTAATTCCTTTGGATGTAGAGGATTTCATTGCAGTTGTTTGTGGCTCTCGATGGAGGGAGCCTTTTTTTGGCTATAGGTTAATGGTAGCCTGTAGCTGGGGAGTCCCATATGTGAGGACTGACTTTCTGCTTGTTCCTGGAGAAAGCGTAGTTATTCATCTGTAACAGTTGTTCTCCGGGGACAGCAGGAATCAGTCCTCACAATCCTCCCTCCTCCCCTTGGAGTTGCAGTCCTATCTTCAGTGTTTTGTTTTGTTTTTTGCCGTCTTTAGCTATGTCATTTGACTGAGCAAGATGACTCCTTTGGGCAGGAAGGGGACCACGCATGCATGGTAGCAACTCCCAAAAGCTTTCTTTGAAAGCTGGGGATTTGCTCCGCCCGGGCTCCGTCTGCGTCGACGTCACCCATATGTGAGGACTGATTCCTGCTGTCCCCGGAGAACACCTGTTACAGGTGAGTAACTACACTTTCTCAGAAATTACTATGGCTAAGTTGTACAGGCATTTTTTTTGTATACCTTTGAACATTTAATTTAAATATTACGATGACATATATTGGAATATTATCATTTCTCAAGATATTGTACACAACATACCTAATATGGAAGGGTATCAATAACGTTAACCACAACTGTATGCTGGAATGCTATCTGGCTGAATAACATTATTCTGAGCAGACCTGTGCAGAATAATATTGCTGAATGTATCAGATAATAATCCAATACAAGTGCCAAACTGTTTGTTTTGTGTGCAAGATACAGGTGCTGCAAATGCAGGCATCTATGCACATGTGTCTGGCTTGTGCTCCACTTTTTGTGTGTAGCTTATTTGTATGTGGTCTGCTTCCAGCATTGCTGTGCAAAACCTCTGATTTTAAACCCTGTGCTAGAGCTCTGGTACTGGCTTTTTGTGCAGGGTTTCTATATCATATGGACACTGAGCTGAATGAGATTACTTACCTGTAACGGGCATTCTCCGTGGACAGCAGGATAAGCCAGCCACAATAGGTGACGTCATCCGATGGCGCCGAGACGGAAGTACTCTCTATAGCTCAGAAGGGCTTTGCTCTTCTGAGCATGGGCCACCCAGGCCACCCCTCCGGGCCCGCCCCTAGCCAGCTACTGAGTTACTAGCTGAGCCTACTGCTAGGGGTGTGTGCCCGGGAGAAGACCGGCCCTTGAAGGGGAGGAGGGCGGGAATGCGTGGCTGACTTATCCTGCTGTCCACGGAGAACTTGGCGATTTCAACATTCACATCGACAGGCCCTCCGACCCCCATGCCTCAAAGTTCCTCGTTATTACCTCCTCGTTCGACCTCCATCTTTGCTCTACTGCCCCCACATATCTACATGGCCACTGCCTTGACCTAATACTCTCCTCAAACTCCTCCCCTTCAGACTTACACAAATCAATCTTTCCCTCATCTCACCATCACCTCTTAACATTTACTCTTTAATTTCCGCCATCCCAACCTCATCCTGGCTCCTCTGACCTATCTAGAAACCTTCATAATATTGATCCCTTGACTCCCTGTTCCACCATCTCTCCATCTCTTTCCGCCATTTTATCCTCCAAGTCCGTCGACAAGGCATTATCTTCATACAATGCTACATTATCCTCAGCCCTTGACACTCTTGCCCCTCACACCCACGTCCTGTCAAACGATCTACCCCCAGCCCTGGCTTTTACCCATAATCCGTCACCTATGCATCTGTGCCCGTTCTGCTGAATGAGCTTGGTCCAAATCCCGCTCCCCGGAAGACCACCTACACTTCAAATTCATGCTTGGCTCCTTCCAGTCAGCCCTAGCACTTGCCAAACAAGATTACTACATCCGTCTGACCAACTCCCTTGCCTCTGATCCTCGCCGTCTCTTTAATACTCTCAATTCTCTCCTCAAGGTTCCCCCACCCCTGATTCTACCCTCCCTTTCTGCCCAAACCCTAGCCGACTACTTCCATGACAAAATCCACAAGATTACCCTCCAATTCCCTACCCCCATTTACCTCCCCTCCTCCCCAATTCATACTCCCTTTGCCACCCTCTCCTCCCCCCCCCACCGATCTCTGAGGAAGAAACTGCACGCCTTCTGTCCTCCTCCAAACCCACCAGACCCTATCCCCACCCATCTACGTTCCATCCCCCTCACCATTGCCCCCTCCATCACCCATATCCTCAACCTCTCACTCTCCACTGCAACTGTCCCCGTTGACTTCAAACATGCTGCTGTCACACTCCTCCTCAAGAAACCTTCACTTGATCCCACATGCCTTTCTAACTATCAACCCACCTCCCTCCTTCCCTTCATATCCAAACTACTAGAACGAGCAGTCCACCGTCTCTGCCTGGACTTCCTCACCTCCAAAGCCCTCCTCGACCCACTTCAATCTGGCTTCTGTCCCCTATACTCCACTGAAACGGCACTCACAAAAGTCACAAACGACCTGTTCCTGGCTAAATCCAAGGGCCTCTACTCTATCCTCATCCTTCTTGACCTTTCTGCTGCCTTTGACACCGTTGATCACAACCACCTCCTCATCACCCTCTCCTCGCTTGGCTTCAAGGACTCCATACTATCCTGGTTCTCCTCCTACCTCTCCCATCGTTCATTCAGCATATGCTGTGGTGGCTCACCCTGCTCCATGTTAGGTGTACCCCAGGGATCCATCTTGGGGCCCCCTCCTCTTCTCTCTTTATATCCAAGGCCTTGGTGCGCTTATCTCCTCCCATGGTTTTCAGTACCATCTCTACGCTGATGACTCACAAATCTACCTCTCCACACCTAATATTTCTCCGGCAACCCAGTCCAAGATCTCCGCCTGTCTTTCGGACATCGCTACCTGGATGTCGCATCGACGATTGAAATTGAACATGGCCAAGACTGAACTCCTTGTCTTTCCACCAGACTCCTCCCCCCCACTTCCCCCTCTCTCAATCCATGTGGATGGATCTACTATCCTTCCTGTTCCCTCAGCCCGCAATCTGGGGGTTATCTTTGACATCTCTCTCTCTCCTTCTCCACTCATATCCAGCTTGTAGCTAAGACCTGCCGCTTCTTTCTATACAACATCAGCAAAATCCGCCCCTTCCTCTCTGAACACACTACCAAAACGCTTTTCCATGCCTTAATCTCCTCTCGCCTCGATTACTGAAACCTACTCCTCGCTGGTCTTTCCTTGAGCCACCTCCTTCCGCTTCAATCTATACAAAATCACGCTGCTTGTCTAATCTTCTGCCAGCCTCGCCATGCCCATATTACTCCAAGTCGCTTCACTGGCTCCCTGTCCAGTTCCGCATCCAATTCAAGCTTCTCCTGCTGACCTATAAATGCATCCATTCTATGGCCCCTCAATACCTCTTATCTCTTATCTCTCCCTACATCTCCTCTTGATATTTGTGTTCCACTAACAAATTACTTCTTTCAATGCCTTTCACCCGCACCGCGAACTTCCAACTGCGCTTCTTTCACCTTGCTGCACCTTACGCCTGGAACAGCCTACCTGCATCTGTGCGCCAGGTATCCTTTCTGGCCCTCTTCAAATCCAGGTTAAATACCCACTTCTTCACCGTTGCATTTAGATCCTAACTCTTTCCTCATCCCACCCCAACCCCCGTCAACGTTTATGACCAAACTACAGACCACACCGTTCCTTAACTAATGTACTATTCTAACTAGATTGTAAGCTCTGATGGGCATGACTCTGGGCAGGGGACTGTCTCTTGTATGTTGACTACGTCTTGTAGGTTAGCTGTGCAGCGCTGCGTGCGTGACGCTCTAGGAATGCTAAATAGTAGTAGTAGTAGAACTCTCGTTACAGGTAAGTAACCTCGTTTTCTGCTAGGACAAGCAGGATGAGTCAGCCACAATAGGTGCCTCCCCAGCTATGAGGAGCTGTAGTTCAAGGGTCAGTCAAGAGAAGGAGGCCAGGCTGGTGATTGAACAATTCACCTGTTTATTGAGCACGTAGTTGGTGCTGTTATTGCTTCAAAGGTGCAAAAAACAGTACAACAGTACAAGTAACGGCAAACAGTGCAACTGTGCAAGTAACGGCAAACAGTGTAAATACGGTGCAAGTAACTGTGCAAGTAACAGTGTAAATACGGTGCAAGTAATAACAAGTGCAAAGTGCAAGCAACAGTGCAGAATGGAGTTTGCAGTTCCGTCAGTCCGGCGGCTACGGCTGTCAACATTGCGGGTCTGCTGTGGTTAAGACTGCCCGTCCAAAGGCCAGGTCCTCGTTGGAGAGGTCGCGGCAATAGTGTCTTTGGAATGTATGAGGGGACAACCATGTGGCTGCTTTGCAGATCTCCAGGAACAAGCAGGAATAAGTCCTCACATATGGGTACGTCGGTACCGACGGAGCCTGCGCGGGAAAGCTCCCCAGCTTCCTAGAATGGAAGCTTTTGGGACCTCCCACTGCACATGCGCACTGCCTTCCCGCCTTCCTGAACAGCTCTCCTCAGTTTCTCTTTTTCCGCGGAGCCAGCAGGTCGTGTATCCTGTCACCGCTGAAGAAATTGTAGTTTTTTGTTTTGTTTCTTTAGACCGCGTACCTGCCTTCCCATACCGATACCGGTATCGCCGGTCTTCCTTTTTCTTTCTTAAAAATTATTTTCTTTTATTATTTTTCAGCACTTGGTCACTTCAGTTAGGCCTTCAGGCCTACTTTAATTCTCCACATGGAGAAGCCAGCCCCTGGATTTAAGAAGTGTACCAAGTGTACTGCTGTAATATCAGTCACAGACACCCATGAATGGTGTCTTAAATGTTTGGGGCCTGACCACTCCATTCCGGACTGCCCTTCCTGCTCCCAAATGTCTAAGCGTGGGCTGCAGAACCGGGCCAACAAATTCCATGTGCTGTTTGCTTCAGAGAATCCAACATCACAGTCATCCAGGTCATCATCCCCGGATGGATCTCAGGTAACCAAACCTTCTGTGGGCAAGTCCTCAAAGAGCAAATCTCCTTCAAAGCATCGAGAGGCTCTTAGTTTTGAGGACCCTGCCCCAGCCAAACAGCCCCGGCAGGAAGCCCTACCTTCCAAAACGCCAATACAGGGGCTACAGGTTGACATCGATGGCACGGCCTCGACAGATCACCTGTTGGACTGCTCTGGGGTACCGGCCCATACCGGTACCGACATCCAGGCAGCCGTGGCGTCTATGGGCAATACTGTCCAATCCATGCAGCAGGCCGTCATGGCTTTCATTAAAGCTGCAACGCCATCGGTACCGCTTCCAGCGGTTCCGGGCCCGGTTCCGGTATCGTCCGCCATGCCGGAACCCAGGCCTTCCTCTTCTAAACGCAAATCGGTACCGTATGGGCTTTCGCTCCATACCGCTTCCATACCCGGTACGCCCGATGTCGATACCGATCGGTATGCGTATCGTGCGTTGGAGGAAACTAGAGAATACACCGATTCCTCTGAGGATTTTGTCTCCTCTGATGAGTCTGCAGAGCTCTCCCTTGATCTTCCTGAGGAACCTTCTTCTCCAAAAAGGAGAATGTCTCCTCCAGAGGATTTGTCCTTTCAGGACTTTATTTTAGAAATGGCTAAAGGCCTTTCTACCACTACCTCCTCTGAAAGGGAACCAAGGTCAAAAAGATTGGATATTTTAGGATACTCTAAGTCTCCTAAAGAAGCAGTTACTCTGCCTATCCATGAAATCCTTCAGGAACAATTGATGGATTTCTGGGAGAACCCTTTAACTCTGTCTCCTTATTCCCGTAGGTTGGACACCATGTATCGGGTCCCTCCTTCTCCTGGTTTTCAGAAAACTCAATTGCCTCACCACTCCATTGTGGTAAAGTCTGCAATGAAAAAGATCAAGAGTACTAAAAGGCACTCTTCTACACCTCCAGGAAGGGAATGTAAGACACTGGACTCTTTTGGTAGGAAAATCTTCCAGGCTAGTATGCTTATAGCCAGGATTAATTCCTACAGCCTCTATATGGGCATGTTCCTAGGGGAACTTGCCAAGAAAGTACGGCATTTTGCCTCCCTTATCCCTGAGGATAAACAGGAGGACTTCCTTTCTGTTGTGAAACAACTTTTAGATGTTTCTAAGTTCTCCAACAGAGCTGCCTTTGATTCCTTCGAAGGAGCCAGCAGAGCTTCTGGCATTGCTATCGCAGCCAGACGTCTGGCCTGGCTCCAGGCTTCTGATCTGGAACCCTGGGTTCTAGATGGCTTACGGAATCTGCCCTGTACAGGTGAGAACTTATTCGGTGCAGAGTGGCAGGTTAAGGCCACTCAAATGGACGCTGAAAATGCCACCTTAGAGAGACTTTCTAAGTCCACTTCTACTCCCACTAAGAAGAAGTCTTTCAAGAGGCCTTATTATAAGAAGGCCAGATATGCTTCCAATACTGGCCAGCAATCTTCTCAACCTCGTTTTGCGGCTAAACGTCAGCAAACGAAACAAGCAAGAGCAAAGCCTGCAGCAGCTACTGCAGCTCAACAGGCTCCACCCCCTCAGGGGTTTTGACTTGCCCCTAGAGAACTTGCCATTCCTGGTTCTGGACCAACCAGAACCTCTCACCATACCTGGAAGGTTAGCTCACTTTGCTCCCAGATGGGAACAGATCACAACAGAGCAATGGACCCTCTCTATCATCCGAGAGGGTTACAAACTTCATTTCTCCAGCCTTCCTCCTCATCACATGGTGAGACCCTTCAATTCTCCATCTCCTCTCCTAGCCCTGTTGGATCAGGAGATCTCTTCTCTGCTTGCCCAAGGGGCCATAGAAGAGGTTCCTCTTCATCAACAGGGGTCAGGTTTCTACTCCCCCTATTTTCTCATTCCAAAGAAGACAGGGGGATTCAGACCAATCCTAGATCTGAGAGAATTGAACAAATTTCTGTACAAGGAGAAATTCAAAATGCTCTCTTTGGGCATTCTCCTTCCATACCTTCAGAGTCAGGACTGGCTTTGTTCTCTAGACCTGCAGGATGCGTATACACATCTACTCATCCATCCCTCCCACAGAAAATATCTTCGCTTTCTGTTCAGGGGAAGTCATTACCAATACAGAGTACTTCCCTTCGGTCTCGCCTCTGCCCCAAGAGTCTTTACCAAATGCATGGCAGTCGTAGCCGCATTTCTCAGAAGCATGGGGATTTTCGTATTCCCATATCTGGACGACTGGCTCATTCGAGCTCCAACTCAGTCGCAGGCCCAGATTTCCCTAGACCGCACAAGGAACCTTCTGCAGTATCTGGGACTGGTGGTAAACCTTCCCAAGTCTCAACTCAGCCCTACTCAGTCTCTAGAATTCATAGGGGCCCGGTTGGACACCACCACTGCAAGAGCCTACCTTCCACTGGTTCGGGGTCAGCGTCTGCTGAGCTTGGCCTCCCAAGCCCAGTCCAGTACTCACTTGACAGCCAGGGAAATGCTACGCCTCCTGGGCCATATGGCCTCCACAGTACATGTGGTGCCCTATGCTCGTCTTCATATGAGAGCA
Organism: Ichthyophis bannanicus; assembly: GCA_033557465.1. Taxonomy (NCBI): domain Eukaryota; kingdom Metazoa; phylum Chordata; class Amphibia; order Gymnophiona; family Ichthyophiidae; genus Ichthyophis; species Ichthyophis bannanicus. The sequence continues at coordinate 1,600,998,677 of CM066031.1, forward strand.
GCTCAATGGACCCTGGCCACCCAGTGGACTCAGGCTCGGGAGCACTCTCAGACCAAATACAAACCTCAAACCGTCTGTCTTGGTCCCTCCATTGGTGGATATCCACCAAGAATCTGTTGTTGGGGGCTCCCTTTCAGCCCTTGCTACCCCAAGCAACCCTCACAACAGATGCCTCCCAATTGGGGTGGGGAGCCCATCTGCTAACTCTCTCCACTCAGGGCACTTGGTCTCCACAGGAGGCCACCCTTCATATCAACCTCCTGGAACTGCGAGCAATTTACCTTGCCCTCAAGGTCTTCCATACCCTCCTTGCCAACCTGACTGTCCTGGTTCAGACAGACAATCAGGTGGCCATGTTTTACATAAACAAACAAGGAGGAACGGGCTCTCTGTCGCTTTGCAACGAAGCTCTCAGATTATGGGCCTTCGCCAGAGAGCACCAAATTCATCTGCTAGCAGTGTACCTTCCAGGAGTTCAAAACTCTCGAGCAGACAGGCTCAGTCGAGTTCTGCTGCCACACGAGTGGTCCCTACACGTGGACCAGATAACCAGAATCTTTCAGGAATGGGGGACCCCGGACATAGACCTCTTTGCAAGTCCGTGGAATGCCAAACTTCCCCGGTTCTGTTCCAGGACTCCGTGTCAGGAAGCTCAGGCCACGGACGCCTTTCTCCTCCATTGGGGTCAGGCGTTCCTATATGCCTTTCCACCCATTCCACTGATTCCCAAGACTCTGTTCAAACTCCAGAGAGATCACGGCTCTATGATCCTCATAGCTCCACGCTGGCCACGCCAAGTGTGGTTCCCTCTGCTTCTACAGCTCTCCCAGGGATCCTCCCTGGACTTAGGAGCTGCACCAGACCTTCTGTCTCAGGAGGACGGGACTTTGTGGCACCCAAACCCCAAATCCCTACATCTCCGAGCTTGGTTACTGAAGGCTTAAGTCTTCAAGACTTTAATCTTTCTCAACCTGTGAAAGATATCCTTCATGCCTCTAGGAAACCTTCCACGAGGCAGTCTTATGCTTTCAAATGGAAACGTTTTTCCATTTGGTGTGCTCAGCAGGGCCTTGACCCTCTGGCACTTCCTTTGAATTCCCTCTTAGACTATCTCCTGCATCTTTCCAATGCAGGCCTTAAGACGAATTCTGTAAGAGTCCATTTAAGTGCTATTTCAGCATCCCTGAAACCTGTAAATGGACAACCTATCTCCTCTCATCCTCTTGTTGCAAGATTCATGAGAGGCCTGACCCTCACTAAACCTCCCATCAGACCCCCCCCCGGTCGCATGGGATTTGAATCTAGTGCTTGGTCAGCTTATGAAGCCACCTTTTGAGCCGTTATTTTCTACCTCCTTGAAATTTCTTTCCTGGAAGGTATTATTCCTAATTGCAGTCACTTCCGCTCGTCGCATCAGCGAACTGCAGGCTCTAGTGGCTAATCCACCTTATACAAGATTTCATCATGACAAGGTGGTCCTTAGGACGAATCCCCACTTTATGCCTAAAGTGGTCTCGCCTTTTCATCTTAATCAAGAGGTATATCTACCTGTATTTTTTCCGGCTCCTCATGCCTCCAGTGCAGAGAGGAACCTTCATACTCTGGATTGTAAAAGAGCTCTAGCCTTTTACCTTAATAGGACTCAGCCACATCGAAAGTCTTCTCAACTTTTCGTGGCTTTTGATCCTTCACATTTGGGACTTCCAGTCTCCAAGCGTACACTTTCCAATTGGATTGCTCAGTGTATTTCCTTTGCTTACCAGAGTAAAAACATTTCTCTGGAAGGCCATGTCACAGCTCACAATGTGAGAGCCATGGCAACTTCTATGGCTCATCTGCACTCTGTTTCCATTGATCAGATCTGTCGAGCCGCTACCTGGGCCTCGGTTCATACCTTCACAGCCCATTACTGTTTGGACAAAGACTCCCGCCGGGATGCCTTGTTTGGCCAGGCTGTCCTCAAACACCTGTTCCATTCTTAGACAACTCCTGCCCACCTTCCCAGGATGGATGCCTGAGATCCATACGAAGATGGCGAACCTTGACAGGGGATCCCACGGATCTAAGCTAGGGAGTCCCCATATGTGAGGACTTATTCCTGCTTGTTCCTGGAGATAGCACAGTTACTTACCTGTAACAGGTGATCTCTGGGAACAGCAGGAATTAGTCCTCACAACCCACCCACCTCCCCTAGGAGTTGTATCTTTTATCTATCTATCTTCCTGTCCTCTCTCTATTGACTCAGCTATAAACTCGAAACTGAGGAGAGCTGTTCAGGAAGGCGGGAAGGCAGTGCGCATGTGCAGTGGGAGGTCCCAAAAGCTTCCATTCTAGGAAGCTGGGGAGCTTTCCCGCGCAGGCTCCGTCGGTACCGACGTACCCATATGTGAGGACTAATTCCTGCTGTTCCCAGAGATCACCTGTTACAGGTAAGTAACTGTGCTATATCCACCACAGGGACAGACTTTAGGTTGGCGATGGAAGAGGCCATCGACCGCAGCTGGTGTGCATTGACTGTAGGTGCAGGTTCCGTGCCCGCCCGCTCGCTCTAGGCAGAAGGTGATGCAGGCGGAAATCCAGAGGGACAGAGTCCATTTGGAAAAAGGGCACCCAGGTTTGTTGGAGTCATAAGAGACGAAGAGTTGTCCCCTTGCAGTGAAGAACAGTCCGGTGGAGATAGATGCAGAGAGCTCTGACACAGTCCAAGGTGTGTGGCTGCTGCTGCTCAGCGGAGGAGTGGGGTTTGGGGTGGAAGCTAGGCAGTTCAATGGACTGGTTCATGTGGAAGGCAGAGGCCACTTTCGGCACAAACTTTGGGTGTGTCCAGAAGGGTGGCTCTGTTGCTGGTGAGCTGGGTGTAGGGTGGGTGCGCCACCAGGGCCTGCAGCTCACTGTTCTGTCAGGCTGATGTGATGGCAATGAGAAATAGAGCCTTCCAGGAGACGTGTTTCATGTCCGCTGTGTGTAGGGGCTCAAAGGGGCGTAGTGTGAGCTGGCAGAGGATGGTGTTGAGGTCCCAGTGAGGAATAGGATCCCTGCTTGGGGGGAGAAGATTGGTGAGCCCCTTCATGAAGCAGGCGACGATAGACTGGGCAGCGATGGATGCGTCTCCATAGCGGTCGTGGAAGGCAGTGATCGCGGCCAGCTGGACCCGTATTGATTGAGGTTGCAGTCCTTGCTGGGAGAGTTCCGTGAGGTATTGCAGCACCTGCGGCGTAGGGGACGAGAAGGGGTTGAGCAGCAGGGCTGAGCACAAGGAGAAGCGTCTCCATTTCAGGCCGTAGGACTTCCTTGTTGATGGACGTCTGGCTGCAAGTACCACCTGCGTGACCTCTGGCTGGAGGTGGAGGTCTGTTAGGGCGACCCGCTCAGCCTCCATGCTGCTAAGGACAGGGTCTACAGATTGGGGTGCAGGGTGTTGCCATCATCTTGGGAGAGGAGGTCCAGTCACGGGGGAAGGTGAAGAGGCGCCTCCTGTGCCAGGCGGCCGAGGAATGGGAACCACCCCTGGTGGGGCTAGTAGGGGGCTATGAGGATGGCCTCCGCCTTGTTCGAAATGATATACTGCAGAATTATCAGTTTCAGGGGGAAAGGTGGGAAGGCGTACACTAGTGATCAATCCACCCAGTACACGTCTAATGCATCCGGGGTGGTGATGCGGTGGGAGGGGCGCTTCGAGCAAAAGATGTTGCACTTGGTGTTCTTCTCCGTGGCAAAGAGGTCTATCAGTGGTTCCCCTCATCGCTGTAAGATGGTGAGGGTCACCTGGCTGTTGAGCGTCCATTCGTGTGGGTTGAGCTGCCGGCTGAGTCGGTCCGCTAGCTCGTTCTGGAGTCCTGGCAGGTAGGGGGCTTGGAGGTGGCATTGGTTTCATAGGGCGAGGATCCATACCTTCAGAGCCTCTCTGCAGAGGGCGCGTGAGCCCGTTCCCCCTTGTTTGTTGATGTAGAACATGGCCACCTGGTTGTCCGTTCGGAGGAGGATGTGTTTCTTGTGAGTCAGACCCTGGAAGACCTTGAGGGCATATCGGATCGCCCTGAGCTCCAGTAGGTTGATGTGGTAGGACTGCGCCTGTGTTGTCCACACTCCCTGTGTGCGAAGGTGGAGGTAGTGTGCTCCCCAGCCAGATGGGGAGGCATCCGCGGTTATGGTCAACTGGTGGGCGGGCTGCCTCAGCGGGTGGCTGAGCGTAAGGCTCCTCCTGCAGGTCCACCAGAGGAGGGATGCATTTGCTGCGGCGTCCACGGGTATGAGGGTGCTGAGGGGCTGCGAGTGCTGGTTCCAGTGTGACCTCAGGTGCCATTGCAGATGGCGCATGTGGAGCTTTGCCATAGATATGACCTGGGTTAGAGGCTGCCATGTGGCCCAGAAGGCGGAGGAGTGTCCTGGCGGTCGTGGAGCCAGCCTCCGAGATGTGTCGTATCAGGTGGGTGATGGCGCTCCTTCGAGAGGGGGGCAGGAATGCCCGGGAGACTGTGGTGTCTATTGCTCCTATGAACTCGAGACACTGTGTTGGTTGTAGGTGCGACTTCCAGAAGTTGACCAGGAAGCCCAGAGTTGATAGGAGGGCGATGGTCCGTTGCGTGGATGCTGTGGCTTGCCGCAGGGATGGTGCTGAAATCAACCAGTCGTCCAGGTATGGGAAGACATATATGCCCTGTTTGCGCAGGTGGGCGGCAGCCACGACCACGCATTTGGTGAAAACTCTCGGTGCAGGGCAATGTTCCCCCTAATTTTCTGTAGGCTGTGTACACATAAAATATCAGCTGTGCAGCTTTTGAAGGAAGGTTAAATTTTTGTGCGCCACATGACGACACTCGGAATTATATACTTTAAAATTTGACTACATGTCAGAATACAGTATGTACACCACATTGATTTTTTTTTCAACTTAATAATTTTTATTATCATTCAACTCATCATATACAAACAAACCATCCACCATCCAAGTCCCCTTAACAGCCTAATGGTGGCACACTTTACCCCCTCAATTCCCCACCCCCGGAGAACATAAGAACATAAGAGATGCCATACTGGGTCAGACCAAGGTCCATCAAGCCCAGTATCCTGTTTCCAACAGTGGCCAATCTAGGTCATACGTACCTAGCAGTTTCCCCAAAAGACACAGGTTCCACAATGCTTGTACTGGTTCAAGCATTGATATCCTGGGTCCCTTCTTAATAATGGTTTATGGACCTTTCCTCCAGGAACTTGTCCAAACCTTTTTTAAACCCAGCTACACTAACAGCCTTTACTACATCCTCCGGTAACAAATTCCAGAGTTTGATTACACGTTGAGTGAAAAAATATTTTCTTTTATTAGTCTTGAATAGTTTACCCTGTAGCTTCATTGCATGTCCCCTAGTCTTTCTATATTCTGATAACGTAAACAATTGATCTACGTTTACCTGTTCCACTCCGTTCGTTAACTTACAGACTTCTATCATATCTCCCCTCAGCTGTCTCTTTTCCAGGTTAAAGAGCCCTAACCTTTTTAGTCTTTCTTCACAGGAGTATCCTTCCATCCCCTTAACCATTTTGGTGGCTCTTCTCTGAACATTTTCTAATAATGCTATATCCTTTTTAAGATAAGGCGACCAGAATTGCACACAATATTCAAGGTGCGATCTCACCATGGAACGATACAGAGGCATTATAATATATAAAACAAGGTACTGTTTCTGCTGGTAGGAGCTCTTGCTGTTGGTGCGCTCAAGGCCCTCGTCCGCGAGGGTCTGCAGCGTGGTGCACTGGTCTTTTATCGTAGAGACGGTGTCATTGACACTGTCCCTGAATAGCGAATCGCCGGTACAGGGGGCGTCAGCGATGCGTTCATGGGTATCTTCTCTGAGTCTGGAGGCCCAAGGCGAGGCGGCGAGCGGAGATGGCGTTTCCTGCTGTGCGTGCGGCTGCATCAAAGGAGTCGAAGGCTGTTCGCACCTGGTGCTTAGTGCACTCTTGAGAAGATCTGCCAGAGAGGCATTGGCAGCAGGTTGGCTCTCTTGCGGGAGGGCGGAGATGCATCCTTCAGGCGCTCCAGGATGATGTCTTGGTAGAGGGCATGCTGGAGTTGGTGGGCGGAAACTCTTGCGCTTAGCATGGCGCCTTGGAAGGCCTTTTTTCCGTCCTCAAGTAGCTTGAGATCCCTGCCTTGGGGATTTTTGGAATGTATCCTTGTTGTTTGGAGCGTTTGAGGGTGGACTCCACCATGATGGATTGATGTGGAAGCTGTGACTTGTCGAATCCAGGCAAGGGTTGGACCTGGTATTTTAAGTCCAATTTACGGGAGGAGGGAGGTCCCGAGCTTGGGTTCTGCGATAGCTTGAGGAGGTTCTCATGGAGGAGGGGATGCACAGGTATCGGTGCAAGGGCCCTCGATGTTTCCAGGAATTTTTGCACTGCTTGTGTCTCTGGACGCTGGTCAGAGGGTTGGCTGGCTGCAGGGAGGGCCATTGCTGTCGCCAGTTTGCGAAGGAATCTGGGGTAGGTGAGGTCCTCAGGAGTGCCTGGAGCGGGGTCCGTACTGTAGCGGAGTCTGTCATCGTAGGCATTGTTGTGTTCCAAGGCTCCGGCAGCTGCGGGGACTCGGGCGCGGTGGGTTCTTCCCTGTCCTCAGTGGTAGCTGCTTCGCAGGCGGGCGGAAGGGCCGGCCCTATGGGTGCAGCCGGGGAGACGGGAACACTCGGACCCAAAGAGGAAGCCAGGGTGGCTGCATGGGTCTGTGCCCATTGGTTGAAGAGATTGGAAAGCAGGGCTGAAAACTGTGTCAAGTCTGGGCATGGTGAACTGTCTTGGACCCCTTGAAGGGGGAGAGTCACAGTGGCGGTCCGCGGATTGACTCCTGGGAGGGGCTGCAGGAGGTGGGAAATCATACTCCTCTGGCGATTGCAGCTCAGAGTCAGGGGGGGGGAGGTGAAGCATGTAGCTGCTGTGAAGCGCAGGGCTAGAGGAGCTGCTGGATCTTCTGTGCCTGTGCTGGGATCTGTGCTTGCTTTTTTTCCTGTGTCTGCGGTGCCTTTTGAAAGGTGGTCTGCTGCTGGAGCTGCTGCTGCTCCCTGTGCTGGAATACAATCTCCGATGCTTGTGATGCCTTCCAGAGCCTCTGCTACGTCAGCCTGGGCCGGAGCGGTGTCTCCGTGCTGACGGAGAGGCTTGCTGGTGGGAGGGGGAGCATCGGTAGCATCATGGTGATGTCGACACATTGCCGTGGTGCTGGCCAATGGCGCCACAGTGAGTGGAGTTGGGGGTGGTCTCATTGCTGTGGCACCGTCCAATGGTGCCACGGGGGGTGGAGCCAGAGGCAGAGGAAGAAGGCAAGATGGCTGCCTGCATGTTGGGGGAATCCCACATTCTCCTAGGACAGGGGTGGGCAACTCCCTTCCTGGAGAGCCGCAGACCAGTCAGGTTTTCATGATGTCCCTAATGAAATGGCAGGCAGTGAATGCAAATAGATCTCATGAATATTCATTAGGGACATCATGAAAACCTGACTGGTCTGCGGCTGTCCAGGACCGGAGTTGCCCACCCCTGTCCTAGGACAAGCATGATGAATCAGCCACAATAGGTGACGTCATTCGACGGTGCCGAGATGGAAGTACTCTCCATAGCTCAGAAGGGCTTCGCCACCCAGGCCACCCCTCCGGGTCCGCCCCTAGCCAGCCACTTTTCACTCTTCCGCCTTGCCAGCAAGATGGACTCTCCTACTCTCTACAATACCATCACACAATTTTCCACTAAGGATTCAAAGAACAAGAACTACGTTACATCAAAGGATCAGATAAGAAACTACAATCAAATGCCCCGGCTGCTCAAGAAAGATGAACTCCACAGACTCACATGACCAATGCTTGAGTTGCCTCGGAGTTTCCCACAGGGTTGAAGGCTGCACTCACTGTGCTAGAATGTCTCCCTGAACCAGAAAATCCAGATGGCATACCCTCCAAGATCTCATCCAGGAGGTAAGAAGCCCAGCGATCCTAGCTCCGGCTGACCACGTGGCTGTCCTCCCTGCCCCGATGCCTCCACGATGCAGCCTGCCTCCTCCGTGGCTCCAGATGTGCCCCCTCTGGCCTCCATCCGCAGCCGCGATGCCTCTGCTTTGCCCTCAGGTCTGCCTGCACCTCCTGCACCGCTTGAAGCTGGACTCCGTCCTTCAGAGTCTCCTCCGCAGCTGCAGCCGACAGCATAGCTTAGTGGCTTATCTAGGCTATGCTGTGTTTGCATAAAAGGGTGGTGCTGCTCACTCCAACCAAGTTCCTCCTAAGGTAGGATCAGATTTCTACATTAATCAGGTCACACTTTCATAGAGGTAAACAAGCCCTGCACAGCTTAGATTGCAAAAGAGCTGGTGACTTTTATTTAACACTTCTTCAAGCTCTTAGACGGTCCACCCTACTTTGTTTTGATTCCAGCAGGACTGGAATTGCTATATTCTGACAAATATTGACTAATTTGATAACATTTTGCATTTTCGCTTGTCCATGGGTAGGTCTGACTTTAGGGATGTGAAATCCTTCTGAAACAAAATGAAAATCACCCCCTCCCCCCCCAAAAAAATTTTTTTTGATCCCTTTTCTGTTTTAGTGCATACTATAGCAGTGCTTCCCAAGCTTTTACCCAGATGACCCCATTTTAACACTTAAAAATCCATGTGACCCTTGAAAGTGATGAAAACAAAATAGGAGACCTCCACTTCTCTCACCATCCTCCCTCCTATCCCTTTACCACAGTGGTTCTCAACCTTTTTTGTACCGTGACCCCTTTTACCATTGGTCAACTTGTGGTGACTCCCAAAGATAAAATCAAATGCGTCTCTCTTCCTTTACCGTTAACACATTGTCGCTGTAATCATTTGTTGAATTATTAATATATTATAGGCCTTTGCAATATGTTTTTATTTATAAAATTTACTTATTTAAACCACAATAATTAATCACAATAACAAGTAACAATATTTGATTTCAAAATTATGATGATTTTGTAGTCAAATCACTAATATGAAATACAATTATTTTTTCTACCTTTGTTGTCTGACCAATTTATTCTCTGATCATGCTGGTCCCGATCTGAGGCTTCTGCTTTCCTGTCTTCTCTTAGCTCTCTTTCTGTGGTCTATGGTCCATCTGTCATTTCTTATCTCTTCTTTCATTTTCTTCACTTCTTTTCATCAGCCTATTTCCAGTCCCAGTAACCATCCCCAGTATCAGCCCCTTTCCAATCCTCACTCTCAATACCTTCCAATGTCAACTTGCATTTCCATGACTGCCACTGGTATCCATTCCCTTCCAGTCCCCCTCCTTCCCCACTGAGCAGTCCCTTCTAGTACAAATACCATGGCAGCCCCTCTCAGCATCCACTCCCTTCCAGTTCCATTCTCCCATCCCCTCGTATCAGCCCATTTGTAGCCTTAGCCCCCAGTTTTCTTCCAGGGCCAGCAGCTCTATCCTCCCCTCCCCACAATCAGCCCATTCCCAGTCAAAGCCCCCCAATCAGCTCACTTCTAGTGCTAATCCCCCCTCAACCCCATTACCAGTGCTAGCCTCCCCTAATCAGCCCAATACCAGTCCTACCCCCCATCAGCTCATTACCAGTCCTAGCCTCCACTAATCAGCTCATTTCCAGTCATAGCACCCCTGATCAGCTCATTTCCAATGCTAGCCTCCCATCAGTCCATTACCAGTCCCACCCCACCCCATCTGCCCATTACCAGTCCTCGCCTCCCCTAATCAGCTCATTTCCAGTGCTAGTCCCCCCCCCCTCAACCCCATTACCAGTGCTAGGCTCCCCTAATCAGCCCATTACCAGTCCTACCCCCCCCCCCGATCAGCTCATTTCCAATGCTAGACCCCATCAGTCCATTCCCAGTCCTAGCCTTCCCTAATCAACCCATTACCAGTCCTAGCCCCCTCATCTGCCCATTACAAGTGCTAGCTCCCCCATCAGCCCATTATAATCCTAACCCGCTCTGACTCCGCACCTGTGTCCAGCATTTATCCCCGTCTGTCCAGTATGTCCCCCCGTCTCTCCCCTTTGTCCATGCCAGCCCCCTCCCTCCGTCCGTCCATGCCAGCCCCCTCCCTCCGTCCGTCCATGCCAGCCCCCTCCCTCGTCCCTCCATGCCAGCCCCTCCCTCCCTCCATCCATATCAGCCCCTCCCTCCCTCCTCTGTCCATGTCAGCCCCCTCCCTCCATCCATCCATCCATCCATCCATCCATATCAGCTCCCCCCCTCCATGTCAGCCCCCTCCATCCATGTCAGCCCCCTCCATCCATCCATCCATATCAGCCCCCCTCCCCCGTCCATATCCATGTCAGCCCCCCTCTCGATGTCAGCCCCCCCTCTGTCGATGTCAGCCGTGTTTCAGGTTCCCTGCCCCCTCATCCCCTCTCCCCTCTCCCCATGTCTTCCTCTCTTCTAATGCAGCCACGGCTCCCTGCCTCTTAGGGAACCACAGCTGTGCCTGTAAAATCGTTGCGGAGCCTCCCTGTCTCTCAACGCGCTCCGTGCAGCATTGTCCCGCTTCCAAAGGAAGTTCTTTACCACTTCCTTTGGAGGTGGGACAATGCTGCACGGAGCCCGTCGAGAGACAGGAAGGTTCCGCAACAATTTTACAGGCACAGCCGCGGTTCCCTAAGAGGCAGGGAGCCGCGGCTGCCTTAGAAGGGAGGCAGTGATTTTGCCGCTGCCGAGAAGCAGACTTCGCAGCGGCAGCAACTTGTGCGCATTTTACAGTTTTTTTTTTTTTAAAGTTGGCGGAGACGAGGCGACCCCTGCTAAATCCTATGGTGACCCCCGTGGGGGTCGCGACCCACAGGTTGAGAACCGCTGCTTTACCAAAAGCATGAAAGCAGCAGCAGCAGTAATGTAAGTCAACACACAGCTCTCTGTCAGTGTGCCCTCAGAGATCCTGATACTCTGCATGGGTTTCAAATCTAATAAGAAGCTTACGCAGGGATGTGTACACCTTGTAGCGCTATACAGATGATCAGTAGTAGTAGTAGCAGCAGGGCCTATAAATGTTCACTCTGTGCAGGCTGCCAGTACTGGGCAATAGGTCACAGTAGAGTTCGAGTGAGAGGGGCAGCCCTGTTTCTGTGACCCCATTGGAGTTACTGACCCATAGTTTGGGAACCACTATGCTATAGTGCTCATTAAATTGAAAATGAAACAAAACACCTTGAAAATCTTCCATAACAGGCAAAGTTAAAAATGCATGTTCTAAACATTGCACAAAGTCACTTGGGTGGGTGGGATGTGTGGAATTACCTGCACATTAGCTGGGTGGTACTGCGAGTGATGAATCATCCCCTTTCCATAGCATCCCTCCAGTCCAGTCCAGACTCCTGGGTTATGTTGCACAAAAAGTGGAGCACAAGCCATGTGCATACATGTCTGCATTAGCAGCACCTGTATCTTGCACACAAATAGTTTGGCGCTTGTGCTGGAATGCTATCTGGCACATTCAGCAATATTATTCTGCACAGGTCTGCTCAGAATAAGGTTCTGCTCAGAATAATGCTGTATAGAGGAAATATGATAGAACTACTGAGGCCTTTTGTCTCCATTTTTAAAAAGATTTTTAATAATTTTTGAAAAAGTTAGTCATATATTTTGAATTAAGTTGCTTAGTGTTTAGGAGTATTAGGTTTGACCTTGATAATTTACTTTAGTTTATTTATTTATTTATTTGCAGTCTCTTTTATACCGCGCTATTCGACATCAGTGCGGTTTACAATGAACATAAGAGTTGCACATCTCAATTTCGTGATTTGTGCTTACAGTGAAACAGGTATAATAACTTGGGTATACATTAAACAGGAAAATTAAACTTGGGTATGCATTAAGCAGGTATAACAGGTAAAATAGGGTATAAATAACCAGTCCCTTAACAAGGAGACACGATGAATAAATACAGTCTACTTTATGCAACAATATAATGAGTTATGCGGCACTGCATAAGTTTCTCATGGTGGTTGGAGGGGAAGGTGTGATTGTGAGTGATCAGTCTGGGATTGTGACGTGCATGAGTTTGAGGTGCTGCATTGAGATGTGAGAGTGGGTGAGTGTGGGGAGAAGACTGAATCATCGTAGTGATGAAGAAAGAGGTGCCGTTTCAGTGCCTTCCTAAATTGGGAGAGTTCACTGATGGTTCTGATAGTTGCTGGTAGTGCGTTCCAGCAGGATGGAGCAAAGAAGGAGAAGGCTCTGGATCTAGTTAATTGAGAACACTTCGTGCTTGCCTTAGGTAATATGAGAGTATTTGCAGCATTCGATCTCCTTGCTCGATTGGGAGGTGTGATTGAAATTAGATCAGTAATGGCAGTAGCAGGGTATTTATTGATGGCTTTATGGGTCATAATTAGGATCTTGAATGAGATCCTGGCTTGTATGGTTGATTGTTAGAGCTATAATTTTTGTTTATGTAAGCCATGGCATGTGGAGTATGATCTCAGTCTCTCATATTTACTGCTAATGCTCTGTGCAGTACTTGCAGTACTTGCATCGTGCCAAATAGAGCCTCCTGCTGGAGTTCATAAGATGTGACATGTATGGGTAATTTGTCAAGATGTGTTTGGAAATTATTTATCAAGCCTGTGGCACCCAACACGATGGGAAATATTTCTGTATCTTTCTGCCACATTTTCTTGGTCTCTGACTGCATTTTCTGGTATTTAAGGATCTTCTGTCTCTCCATGCGATTCACAGAGTAGGCGCTTGAAACTGACACCTTTCATTGCCGTTATAGTGGTTAAGGAGAAACACCAGATCTAGCTTCCTCGCATCAAGCTTTTTATCGGTCAGAATGGAAGTATCCAAGGTGATCGTAACCTCCTCATTCTCTGTAATTCTCTTAGGGTCCCAGTCCCAATGCTTTTCAGGCATAATGATATTGTAGTGCTTAGAGTTTCCAATGGACGAGCCGTGCTACTTATGTCTTTCTGTATAGAAATTTTCTGCTATCAGAACTTCACAGCCATCTATGAGGTCAGTCACCGTTTCCAAATCTTTTTTACAGAATTGACATGTCTGTGTTGCCAGTTTTTTCCATGTTTGCTGTAAACCATCTCATCCGGTAATCCACTGTCCTGGGCTCCAACTATCAACCCCTCATCCTTCTGTTTCAGTTCACCTCTCCTTAACCATTCATGTGTCGGTTCTTGATCAACAAAGGCTTCCTGGAGTAACACTCCGTATTTCCTACTATATTCGTGCATTTGCCACTTGTTTTTCCTTGTCTGTTGATCTAATTTGAAGTGTGTTTTTTTTCTCTTGTTTTACAAATTCTGTTGCTTTCTTCCATGTGTATACTTGTGGCTTTTCAATGATTCCTTCTAGTCATCGGAACGCTTGTCAAAGTTTAATAATGAAGACAGATTCTGATGAGAGTTTTACTTTTTGCGTATTTGGATCTGAGGATGCAGTTAAGTAGGCCTTGGAGGCCTTTGATATGTAGTAGCTCTGTATGTATAATCAATCAGTGTCCTAGCCTTCCTTCAGCTCTAGGGATGCACAGTCTTGGCATACACTGATTCTTGTAAATTATTTCATGGGCATGGAGTTTTCTTGTTCACACATGCAGTTTTTCAATATCTTTAAGAGACCAGTCCACAATCTCGAGGTTACATGAAAGTACAGAAATTGCCAGCTGATTAATGGCTTGTATCTTATTCTGTGATATTAAAGTACTTTTCGGTAATGATTTTAATCTCCTGTAGTTTTCTTTACTGATCTTTTCTCTCAGTAATTTCTGCTTGAGTGTCCTTCCTCTACTCCAAGAAATGTATATATACCTTCCTGTTCAAGGACCTTGAAGTCATAGCCTTCAGGCAGGGAGATGTTTTCTGTTTTGCTCAATTTTCCTCTCTTTTAAAGATGCCTTAGCACATTAGTCAAGGCCAAAGGTCATCCTGATGTCATCAGAAAAGCTTTTCACCATACAGACTTGCTCTGCTAATTGTTGGTTTCTGGAATATAGAGCTTTAAATTGTCTACAAATAAATGAGATGTTTTTGGGTTGTTAACGTCTATAGGATTCAGGCTAAATCCGTATTCCAAAGAGTTGATGAATACTCATTGGATTAAGCACCACACAAAACAGAAGGGACGACAAGGAATCCCCCTGAGATATTCCTCGCTGGATTCTGATGTTAGGAATGATGCACTGACCATCTTCATATTTCAAAGAGTGTGGTTTGCCACATTACCATGGTGAACTTAGTGCACTCTATCAAACCAGGATTTATTTTATACATTTCAAGGCAATTTATTGTCCAAGACCGTGGGGCACTGTCAAAAGCTTTCTTGTAATTAATCCATGCTGTACTGAGATTTCTGCTTTTTTTTTTTTAGCACTGGCCATAATGGCCTCATTCAACATTAACTAGTCTTTGGTGCCATATGCTCCTGTCTTGTTGCTATTTTGCTCTATTGCCATGATGATGTTGGACTTGATATGATCATATATTCTATCTGCATCTATTGCAGTGAACAGCTTATAGATTGTAGGTAGACAAGTTATTGATCTGTAATTTTTAGAGTCTTACTTGGGTCCCTTTTTGGCAGGAGAAATAATATTCTTGTAGTAAACCATTGTGGTAAGTCTGGCTGCTTAAAAAATTGATTTTTGCAATTCACCAGGTCTGGGTGGAGTGGATAACTGATCCAAAAGTTGTTTACTCCATCTGGGCCAGGGCTCTTTGACCTGCTTTCCAGCTCTGTAACTGTAGGTCATTCCATAGGTTTGATTGTTTTTTTCTAAATGCTCCTTTATGCAGGGTAACCATTCTGCTTCTTGATTGTGTGTTATAGGGTCCTTGTATAGTTTTCTCCAGAAGCTTTATGTTTTGGCTTTGGTTGTATTTCCCTCAGTGTGCTTCTTCCATGGAAGAACTGTTTTCTTTTTCTTCTGGCCCTGCACTTTAGCTAGTATTATTCTTGCAGTAATAATTTTAGCTGCACAATATTGTATTCTATTTATTTCTGTGATGTCAATAAATGGTCCTTTTTTATACAGATATAGCCTTGTTTATCTTTATAATTATCCTTTACCCAAGTTAAATTTAACACCTAAGGTTAAATCTTTCCCTTGCTTGAAACCCAGCATATTCATCTTTTTCGATGTGAACTAGGAGTCAGCTCTTGAATTCCTCCACCTCTCGGTCTTTCTCCTCCCTTTCTTCCTCCTCTTCAGTTAATTGGTTGACCTGTCCTGTAGTTACCTCACTCTCCTGCAGTTTCACATCTCCAAGCTCCATCTCCCCCCTCAACTGCTCCATCTGTTTCTATGTATTCCTTTTTTTCTGGTGCTCTCACCCAGATCACCACCACCTCCCTATATTTCTTTATTCATGGAAGCCCTTAGTTGCTTCAAGATGTTTCATTCACATACTTTGATTTTATCTGCGAAATTAAAGATCTTAAATTTGCTCTTTTGCTTTTTGCAGTTTTTCTTGTGACAATTGTCCTCTCTCTACCAGTTTTTGGCAGATTCTCTTTTTCTCCAGGACCAAGCAGGAAGTCAGTCCTCACATATGGGTGTCATCGGCGCCGATGAAGCCCCAGCGGAGCATTTCCCCAGCTTTCCATGAAAGCCTTTGGGAATGCTGGCACGCATGCGCGGTTCCCTTCCCGCCTAAAGGTGCCATCTTATCTCAGTCTCTTTTTTTCCCGAGAAGCCCATCGGACATGTGTCCTGTTCTCCCGGATAAAAGTGATTTTTTTTCTTCGGCGATTTTCGCTATTTTTCTCCGGTTCGACGCCGGTTCCCCTCCCGCCGGGTTCGGTACACCGGTATCGAGCCCGTTTTCTTCATTTTTTGGTTTTTGCCCTTCGTGGCTGGCGTTCGCGCCCTTTTTTTTCATTTTTTCGCTGAAAGGCCGGTCTTTTGACTTCGCTGGGGCTATTTTTTCCCCAATGGCTTCCAGTGGTTTCAAATAATGTGATCGGTGTAAGAAGATTCTCTCACCGACACACACGACTGCTGCCTTCGGTGCCTCGGCCCTGACCACGACCCCAAGTCGTGTGGGCCATGTGGGAAGATGTCTTCCAAGGCACTAAAGAGTCGACAGCATCAGAAGGAAAGGTTTTTCTCAGACTCTGCCTCCGGCCGGGCCCGGACCTCGTCTGAGGCCTCGACATCTCGGGATTCCGATCCCGAGTGCCGTTGAAGCTCCTCGGACAGGGGGTCCCCCGACCGGGAACGTAAGAGGAAGAAGCGGCTCGCGAGGGCGGCGTCGGAGGAGGTCCCTGGTCCCTCGAGGGCCAGGTCTAAGACCCCCGACCGCCGTCCCGGGCCCGTGGACCAAGAGAAGCCTGCTAAAGTTCCTCGCGTGGAGCCGGAATCTGCTGGACACGTAAGCCCCGTAGTCCTCGTGGACTCTCCTCCCAGAGAGCCGACGTCTGGCCCGGCACCGCCGGGGCCCGAGTCGGTGGCTGCTGTGTCTCCCGAGCTGAGTCTCAGGATGACAGCCTTGGAGTGCAGACTGTCTGCCTTCATGGAGCAGCAGTGGGCAGTGATGGCCAGCCTGTCTGGTGCATCTGCCCCGACCACCGGTACGTCAACTTCGAAGTCAACCCCAGAGACCGAGCCGATACTTGAGACACTCGTGGCTTGAAGTCGTCCTCGGTCGAAGTCTCCCTCGACCTCCTGTTCGGGACTGAGGGTGTCGACGCCGGTGCCCCCGGCGTCGGGGCGGGTGCCTCGGGGCCCCGCGGGGTCGGACCCTGACTCCTCCTCGGACGAGTCCGCCTGGGAGACGGAGGACGAGGAGTCTCCCGATACTTTTAAGACTCGGTGCGTCCCGTCGGACTCTCTGCAGTCTGATCCCCGGAGTAGATCCCCTCCGGCGGACACTAGGTTCTCGGAGTTCGTCCGGGATATGGCCGCTGCCTTGGCTATCCCTGCCGATCCCGAGGAAGAGCCTCGAGCCGAGGAGCTCGATGCTCTACAGTACGGCTCTCCTACAAAGGAGGCCTTTACTGTCCCGGTTCCTCCGATGCTGGAACGGCTCCTCTTCTGAATGTGGGAGGCCCCGGCCTCGGCGCCGGTTCTAAGTAAGCGAGTCGATTCCATTTATCGACTCCGCAAAAGCCCTGGTTTCCAGAAAGCACAGCTACCACACCATTCCATGGTTGTGGAATCGGCCATGCATAGTCTGAAGAGCCAGAAGATGCACTCCACGGTGCCCCCCCGGCAGGGAGGCCCGCAACCTCGATGGCGTCGGTAGGAAGTGCTTCCAGGGGTCGATGCTTGCTTGCCGTGTCCAGTCTTACCAGCTGTACATGGGCATGTACTTGCAAGACCTGGCCAAAGAATTGACCGGATTCTCTGCTGGTCTCTCCGGGGAACCCTTGCAGAGATTCCAGACCTTGTCCTCGGACATTCGGGAATGCTCAAAGTTCATTTCCCGCGCCTCCTACGATGGCTTCGAGGCTTCGGCCCGAGTAGCGGCTGCCGGCATTGCGGCTCGACGCCAGGCATGGCTGCAGTCATCGGACCTCGAGCCATGGGTTCAGGACAAGTTGGTCGATGTCCCCTGCCGAGGTGAGAACCTTTTTGGCAAACCTGTGGCTGAGAAGGCCGCTCAGCTCGAGACGGAGCACCTTACCCGGACAAGGCTGTCTAGGAAGACCTCTGCCCCTTCACATAAGAAGGGCTCTGGTAAAAAGTCCTTTTACCCGAGGAAGGGCACTACCTACAAACAGTACCCTCAGTATCCGGCTGCCCAAGCTGCCCCCCAGGGTCAGCAAGCCAAGGGCCAGGGTAATGGGCCCCGTAGGCAGAGGACCCCCAAGCCTCAGGCCCCTGCTACCACTCAGCAGGGTGGGTTTTTTTGACTCCTTGAGCGTAGCCTCTCCTCCACTGCTCTCCCCACCCTGCACAGGAGGTCGCCTCGCCGCCTTTGCCCACCAGTGGCCCCTTATCACCGGGGACAGTTGGGTGCTGGACATAGTCCACAAGGGCTATGCCCTCCATTTTCACCAACTGCCTCCGCCATATTTTCCAGGGGAGCCTCCAAGGCCTCCCCTGCACACAGACCACCTTCTACAAGAGCTTCATGGTCTGTTGGTGGACAGGGCGGTGGAGCCTGTGCCTCCCCACTTGCAAGGTCACGGATTCTACTCCAGGTATTTCCTGGTACCCAAAAGAACCTGTGGCCTTCGACCCATTCTGGATCTCAGAAACCTCAACCAGTTCCTAGAGAAAGAAAAGTTTGATGCTTACTCTTGGAACCTTTCTGCCCTACCTCCAGCAGGGAGATTGGCTATGCTCCTTAGATCTAAAGGATGTGTACACTCACATCCTCATTCATCCAGACCACAGAAAGTACCTCAGGTTCATTGTGGGAGGAAACCATTATCAGTACAGAGTACTACCTTTTGGCCTGACCTCCGCTCCCAGGGTCTTTACCAAGTGCCTGGCAGTTGTGGCAGTCTACCTGAGAAATCAAGGCATCTTTGTCTTTCCCTATCTGGACGACTGGCTCATTAGGGGTCCCTGGAGGCCAGACAAGCCACCCTTAGAACCATTGCTCTGCTTCAAAAAGTGGATTTTGTCATAAACTTCGCAAAGTCCACTTTGCTCCCCTCCCAGAACTTGGAGTTCATAGGGGCAAGGTTGGATTCTCAACTGGCAAAGGCATTCTTGCCAGAAGACAGGGCCCAAAGACTGATGGACGTGGCCAAACAGTTTCTGAACAAGCCCCTGGTCTCCGCCAGACTCTGCCTCAGACTTCTGGGCCACATGGCTTTGACAGTGCATGTGACTCCCAATGCCAGGCTCCATATGAGGCCTGCACAGTGGTGCCTTCGGACTCGGTAGTCTCAGGCCACTGGCCACCTAAGAGACAGGATAAAGGTGTCCAGACCCCTTTTGACCTCCCTCAGCTGGTGGCTACATCCACCCAATCTGCTGAAGGGGATGCCCTTCCAAATGCCAGAATACTCGGTGGTCCTCACCACCGACGCCTCTCTGCGGGGCTGGGGTGCTCATTGTCTGGACAAGTGCACTCAAGGCCTCTGGTCGCCCTGGGAGGCAGCCCAACAGATCAATCTCCTGGAACTTCGAGCTATCCGCTTAGCTCTCAAGGTTTTTTCTCCGGCCCTGGCTCACCGCTCAGTCTTGATTGAAACAGACAACCAGGTAGCCATGTTTTATGTGAACAAACAGGGCGGGACTGGGTCCAAGCTCCTTTGTCGAGAGACTCAGGACCTCTGTTCCTTTGCCCTGAAGCACAACATGCTTCTCAAGGCGGTGTACCTTCCAGGCCAGGAGAACTGCCTGGCCGACCGGTTGAGCAGAATTCTGCAGCCCCACGAGTGGCAGCTGCATCCCTTGGTGGTTCAGAAGATCTTTCTGAAGTGGGGTCTCCCTTGGATAGATCTGTTTGCCAGTCCGCTGAACAAGCAACTGCCCAAGTTCTGCTCCAGGCAACCGCATCCTTTGAGGATAGCACCAGATGCTTTTCTGATGTCCTGGTCTCAGGGCCTCTTGTATGCGTTTCCTCCCACGCCCTTGGTGGCCTGTACTCTTTTCAAGACTCTTCAGGACAAGGCCTCGGTCCTGCTGGTAGCTCCCAGGTGGCCGAGGCAGCTTTGGTTTCCACTTCTACTTCAGCTGGCAGTGGATTCCCCACTACCTCTGGGATTGCAGCCCGACCTTCTCACAGGAGCAGGGTTCCCTTCTGCACCCCAATCTCAAAGCTCTCAATTTGATGGCCTGGAGGCTGCAAGGGTAGTTTTGGCTCCCTGGGGCCTGCCTCAGGAAGTTGAGGAGGTTGTCCTAGCCTCTAGGAAACAGTCCACTAGGAAAACCTATGCCCTCAAATGGAAGAGGTTTTCTGTGTGGTGTCAGCTACGTACAGAGGATCCTTTCTCCTGTACTGTGCCAGTAGTGCTTCAGTACTTCACTTATCAAATCAGGGACTTAAGTCCAATTCTGTTCGGGTTCACCTCTCAGCTCTAGCAGCTCACCACTCACTAGTGGAGGGACATTCTCTGTCAGGTCATCCCTTGGTGTCCCGCTTTCTCAGGGGCTTGCTTTTGCTTAAGCCCCCCATTCGTCATCCTGCTCCTGAGTGGGAGCTGAATGTGGTCTTGCAGCAACTGACTCGCCCACCCTTTGAGCCGATTGGCTACTTGTCCTCTACGCTTCCTTTCCTGGAAGACTCTCTTCCTGATAGTCCTCACCTCGGCTAGGCGAGTGAGTGAGCTTCAGGTCCTGTTCTGTGATAGGCCTTACACCAGGATTTATAGGAACAGGGTAGTCCTTAGGACACACCCAAAGTTCCTCCCTAAGGTTGTCTCCTCTTTTCACCTCAACCAGGAGGTGGTTCTTCCCACATTCTTCCCTAGGCCTCATGCTAGCCAGGCTGAAGCAGTCCTGCATACCCTGGACTGTAGGAGGGCCTTATCCTTCTACCTTGACCGTACTCAAGGACATAGGAGGGCTACTCAGCTCTTCGTCTCCTTTGACCCCAATAAGTTGGGGTTGGCTGTGTCCAAGCGTACCTTGTCCATGTGGGTGGCTGACTGTATCACCTGGGCTTACAAGGCGGCTGACCTTCTTTTGCAAGGTAGGGTCACGGCCCATCGTGTCAGGGTGATGGCTGCCTCAGTGGCTCATCTCCGCTCTGTGCCCTTGGTAGACATATGCAGGGCTGCAATTTGGTCTTCAAGCCAGACTTTTGCGGCCCATTACTGTCTGGAGAGGGAGTCCCGTAGGGACAGTGCTTTTGGCCAAGCAGTACTCCGGAATCTCTTTGAGGTTTAGGCAACTCCTGCCCTCCTGCCCTCTGTTTGGCTACCGGTGGAGGTTGTGTCCTTGAAAAGCCTTTCTTTGATGCTGTGACTAGAGGGAGTTCTCTTGTTCAGCCTGGGTTCCTGGTAGCCCAGAGCTAGGGAGTCACCCATATGTGAGGACTGACTTCCTGCTTGGTCCTGGAGAAAGAGTAGTTCTCCAGGACCAAGCAGGAAGTCAGTCCTCACTTATGGGTGACGTCGGCGCCGACGGAGCCCTCGCGGAGCAATTTTCCCCAGCTTTCAAAGAAAGCCTTTGGGAATTGCAGCGCGCATGCGCGGTCCTCTTCCCGCCCAAGGGTGCCATCTTAGCCAGTCTTCTTTTTTCCGCGGAGCCCTACAGACGTCCCCGTCGTGTCCCCGCGAAAAAGTTGATATTTCTTCATAATTTTATTTTTTCCTTCGGTTCGACGCCGATCTTTTTCCCACCCGGACTCGCGACGCCGGTCACGAGTCCTCTTTCTTCTTTTCGGTTTTTCTGACTTAGTCAGTTTTCGTTTTCGATTTTTCCCTGGCAGCCCGGTCCTTTGACCTCGCCGGGGCCCTTTTTCCCCCGATGGCTGCCAGTGGTTTCAAGCGGTGTGGTCAGTGTGACCGAAATATGTCACTAACTGACACACACGACTTTTGCCTCCGCTGCCTGGGCCCGGATCATGAAGAAATGATCTGTGGGCCCTGCGGCAAAATGTCCTCCAAAGCGTTGAGAAGTCGGCGGCATCAGCGGGATAGGATCTTCGCTGACCCCAGCCGTACCCGGACCTCGTCGGAGGCCTCCGCGTCCAAAGGTTCCAGCTCGGACCGTCGCCGGAGTTCCTCCGACAGGGGTTCTCCCTCCGGGGGGCCATCGACGTAAGGTGAAACCCGCGAGGGCGGCGTCGGTGGACGCTCCTGGCTCCGCGAGGGCCAGGTCGCATAGCCCCGATAGCCGCCCCGGGTCCTTGGAGAAGGAGCACCTCACGAAGCGACCTCGCCTGGAGTCGGAGCTGCCTGCTCGGGTAAGTCCTGTGGTCCTCCTGGACTCGCCTCCGCGACAGCTGACGTCGGGCCCGACGCCGTCGGGGCCCGAGTCGGGGGCTGCTGGGTCACCTGAGCTCGGACTCAGGTTGACGGCCTTGGAGAGCAGACTGTCTGCCTTCATGGACCAGCAGCGGGCACTGCTCGCTGGCTTCGCTGGCGTCGCTGCCCCGACCGACCACCGGGACGTCGACGTCCAAGTCGACCCCGGAGACCGAGCCGATCCTCGAGTCGATGCGAACTCGAGTCGATCCTCGGTCGAGGTCACCCTCGGCCTCCCGTTCGGGACCGAGGTCGCCGACGCCGACTCCCTCGGCGTCGGGGCGGCAGGCGCCGTGCCCTGCCCGGGCCGACCCCACCGAGTCCTCGTCGGAGTCGGTCTGGGAGTCTGAAGAGGAAGAGTCGCCTGATTCTTTCCGGACTCGGTGTGTCCCCTCGGACTCACCGGAGTCCGAACCTCGGAAGCAGTCCCCCCCGGAGGATGCCCGGTTCTCGGACTTCGTCAGGGATATGGCCAAGGCTTTGGCCTTCCCTGCGGACCCCGAGGAGGAGCCTCGAGCCGAAGAGCTCGACGCCCTCCAGTATGACTCTCCCGCAAGGGAACACTTTACTGTACCGGTTCCTCCTATGCTGGAACGACTACTCTTCCGCATGTGGGAGAGTCCGGCCACCTCGCCGGTCCTGAGCAAGTGGGTCGATTCTATCTATCGAGTCCGCAAGAGCCCTGGCTTCCAAAAAGCACAGTTACCACACCATTCCATGGTAGTGGAATCGGCCATGCATCGTCTTAAGAGCCAGAAGATGCACTCCTCGGTGCCTCCTGGCAGGGAGGCCCGTAACCTGGATGGCCTTGGTAAGAAGTGTTTCCAGGGCTCTATGCTTGCGTGTCGTGTCCAGACCTACCAGCTATACATGGGCATGTATCTCCGAGACCTGGCTAAAGAGCTAGCCGGATTCTCCGCTGGTTTGTCCGAGGAACCCTTGCGGAGGTTCCTGGCCTTGTGCACTGGCATTCGGGAATGCTCAAAGTTCATGTCCCGAGCAGCCTATGATGGCTTTGAAGCATCGGCTCGAGTGGCCGCAGCCGGCATCGGTGCCCGCCGACAGGCTTGGCTTCAGTCGTCTGACCTTGAGCCCTGGGTGCAGGTCAAGTTGGTCGATGTCCCCTGCCGAGGCGAAAACCTCTTTGGCAAGCCCATGGCTGAAAAGGCTGCACAAATTGAGACGGAGACTCTCACCAGGACCAGGCTTTCTAGGAAGACCTCCGCCCCTTCCCAGAAAAAGAAGGGCTCGGGAAAAAAGTCCTTTTACCCGAGGAAGGCGGCTGCCTACAAACAATACCCCCATTATCAGGCCCCTGCAGCTCCCCAACAGGGCCAGCAGGCCAAGGGACGGGGTAACGGGTCCCGTAGGCAGCAAGCCCCCAAGCCTGCACCACCAGCCCCTGCTCAGCAGGGTGGGGGTTTTTGACTCCTTAAGCATAGCCTCTCCCCCCCCGCTGGTTCCTCCCAGCACCGGAGGCCGGCTGGTTCACTTCGCCCACAGGTGGTCCAGCATCACCTCAGATGCCTGGGTGCTTCAAGTCGTGCGAGAAGGCTATCTTCTCCACTTCCACCAGGTCCCTCCCTCCTATTTTCTGGGAGAACCTCCACGACCCCCTCTGCACAGGGAATTACTCCTTCAGGAGTTAGCAGGTCTTCTACAGGAACAGGCGGTGGAACCGGTGCCCCACCACCTGAAAGGTCAAGGCTTTTATTCCAGGTATTTTCTAATACCAAAGAGAACAGGAGGCCTCAGACCCATCCTGGACTTGCGCAACCTCAACAAGTTCCTCGTGCGGGAAAAGTTCAAGATGCTTACCCTTGGAATCCTTCTGCCCTACCTCCAGCGGGGAGATTGGCTATGCTCCTTGGATCTAAAGGATGCCTACACGCACATCCTCATCCACCCAAGCCACCGCCAATACCTAAGGTTTGTGGTGGCAGGGAATCATTACCAGTACAGAGTACTGCCCTTTGGCCTGTCCTCCGCACCGCGAGTCTTCACAAAATGTCTCGCGGTGGTGGCGGCCCATCTCAGGCTTCACGGCCTCTATGTCTTTCCGTACCTCGACGACTGGCTCATCAGAGCAGCGTCCGCTCTGGAGGTCACCAACGCCACGCGCCGCACGGTGACTCTTCTGCAGTACTTGGGCTTTGTTATAAACTTCGCAAAGTCCACTTTGCTCCCCTCACAGGATCTCGAGTTCATCGGCGCAAGGCTGCACACTCCTCAGGCACGAGCGTACCTACCGCTCGACAGGGCTCAACGGCTCATGGACCTAGCCGACCGTTTTCGCAGCCAGCCCCTGGTCTCCGCCAGGCGCTTCCTGAGACTACTCGGCCATATGGCTTCCACCGTCCATGTGACCCCCAATGCCCGCCTGAATATGCGGCCCGCTCAATGGTGTCTCCGCCAGCAGTGGCGACAAGCCACAGGCGGCCTAGCAGACCTAGTGCGCGTCTCCGAGCCGCTGATCTCGTCTCTCCGGTGGTGGCTTCAGCAGCCGAACCTGATATTCGGAATGCCTTTCCAGTCACCTCAGCCGGCCCGGGTGCTGACAACAGATGCATCCCTCCTGGGCTGGGGAGCACATTGCCAAGGGGCACGTACTCAGAGCCTCTGGACCACGTGGGAGTCTGCTCAGCAGATCAACTTCCTGGAGCTCAGGGCGATCCGCCTGGCTCTCAAGGCCTTCTCCCACCTGACTTCTCACCAGTCCGTCCTTGTCCAGACGGACAATCAAGTTGCCATGTTCTACGTGAACAAGCAGGGGGGCACGGGCTCCTTCCTCCTCTGCCGGGAGGCACAGAAGCTCTGCTCTTGGGCCGTCAGTCACGGCATTCTCCTCAAGGCAGTTTATCTCCCAGGCCAAGAGAATTACCTGGCGGACAAACTCAGCAGGATCCTCCAGCCGCACGAGTGGCGTCTGGATCCCTTGGTAGTTCAGAAGCTCTTTCTAAAGTGGGGCCTCCCCACGGTGGATCTCTTTGCCAGTCCTCACAACCGGCAACTTCCTCGCTTCTGCTCTCGTCAGCCACACCCCCTTCGGGTTGCGGCGGACGCTTTTCTACTCTCATGGTCGGGGAGCCTTCTGTACGCTTTCCCTCCCATCCCGCTAGTCTCTCGGACTCTTTTCAAGGTTCTCCGAGACAAAGCCTTCATGATCCTGGTGGCCCCTCGCTGGCCCAGACAGCCGTGGTTTCCGCTCCTGCTGCAATTAGCGGTGGAGGATCCATTCCCTCTGGGGTTACAACCGGATCTCCTCACTCAGGATCAGGGGTCTCTGCTACACCCCAACCTCAGGTCTCTCAACCTAATGGCCTGGCTGCTGAGAGGGTAGTCCTCGCTCCCCTTCTCCTGCCGGCAGAAGTGGAAGAGGTCGTCCTAGCTTCTCGGCGACCTTCTACCCGCAAATGCTACGCCCTTAAATGGCGTCGCTTTTCCGTTTGGTGTAGCCAACAGTCTCAGGATCCCTTCTCCTGCCCGGTGTCGGTGATCCTGCAGTACTAGCTATACCTCTCTAATCTGGGACTTAAGTCCAACTCCGTCAAAGTTCACCTCAGTGCTCTTTCAGCACATCATGTGCAGGTGGACGGCAGACCTCTTTCCAGCGAACCTCTTGTAGCGAGGTTTCTCCGAGGTCTCCTTCTACTTAAACCACCTCTGCGCCCGCCAGCGCCTGACTGGGATCTGAATGTGGTTTTACAGCGGATCACCTGTCCGCCTTTTGAACCTATGGCTACCTGTTCTCTCCGTTTTCTTTTTTGGAAAACACTGTTCTTGATAGCCCTCACTTCCGCTAGACGTGTAAGTGAATTGCAGGCCCTCGTGTCTGATCCCCCTTACACTCGGTTCTACAAAAATAGGGTAGTCCTACGGACTCACCCAAAATTTCTTCCAAAAGTGGTCTCCCCTTTTCACATCAATCAGGAGGTGGTACTTCCAACCTTCTTTCCCAGACCACACTCCAGCCGAGCTGAAACGGTCCTCCATACCCTGGACTGTAGAAGGGCTTTGAACTTCTACCTTGACCGTACGCGGGAGCACCGTAAAGCTGCTCAGCTTTTTGTGTCTTTTGACCCCAATAAATTGGGGCTCCCGGTCTCCAAGCGTACTCTGTCCATCTGGGTTGCGGACTGTATCTCTTGGGCTTATGGGGCAGCCGGACTCTCCTTGGAAGGTCGAGTCACGGCTCATTGCTTTCGGGCAAAGGCCACGTCAGTGGCTTACCTCCGCTCTGTTCCGCTGGCAGACATCTGCCGGGCCGCTACTTGGTCTTCGAGCCAGACTTTTGCGGTCCATTACTGTCTCGAGAGGGAGTCCCGCAGGGACAGTGCTTTCGGACAGGCAGTCCTCCGTAATCTCTTTGAGGTCTGAGCAACTCCTACCCTCCATCCCGGATGTGGGCTACCGGTGGGTAATAATTCAGCGAAGATTCTTTCCTTCTGTGCTGCTGAGCTAGAGGGAGCTCATTTTTGTGCTTAGGGTCTCCGGTAGCCTTAAGCTTGGGAGTCCCATAAGTGAGGACTGACTTCCTGCTTGGTCCTGGAGAAAGCGTAGTTACTCACCTGTAACAGGTGTTCTCCAGGAGCAGCAGGAATCAGTCCTCACAACCCTCCCTCCTCCCCTTGGAGTTGCAATCGTCTGCTTTACTTTTTTTGCAAATTTTTATGCTGTCTTTTTTAGCTATGTCATCTGACTGGCTAAGATGGCACCCTTGGGCGGGAAGAGGACCGCGCATGCGCGCTGCAATTCCCAAAGGCTTTCTTTGAAAGCTGGGGGAAAATTGCTCCGCGAGGGCTCCGTCGGCGCCGACGTCACCCATAAGTGAGGACTGATTCCTGCTGCTCTTGGAGAACACCTGTTACAGGTGAGTAACTACGCTTTACTCACCTGTAACAGGTGTTCTCCAGGAGCAGCAGGAATCAGTCCTCACAACCCTCCCTCCTCCCCTTGGAGTTGCAGTTGTACATAGTTTGTTTTTACATTTTGTGTGCTATTCTTAGCTATCTCATTTGACTGAGGTAAGATGGCACCTTAAGGGAACCGCGCATGCGTGCCAGCATTCCCAAAGGCTTTCATGGAAAGCTGGGGAAATGCTCCGCTGGGGCTTCATCAGCGCTGATGACACCCATATGTGAGGACTGATTCCTGCTGCTCCTGGAGAATACCTGTTACAGGTGAGTAAGTACTCTGTATGCCCTCTTCATTTAAATATAGGGTTTGTAGCATAAAAGTAGCAGTACATAGTAGCAGTGTATGACAGCAGATAAAGACCAGCATGGTCCATCCAATCTGCCCAGCAAGGCGGCAAGAGTAGGTGCACCTGCCGCTCTGTGCAGATCAGCCCTCCCCATGTCTTTGTTTTAGGGATATAACCACCACTCTGTGTAGGTCACCCCTATTTGTTGAGATATAAGAGATAATTGTTTCCTTTTCGTCTCTCCGGGCCAGTCCAGGAACAGTAGGGTAGTCAACCTCCTTCAGCAGCTGAGGACTGAACTCTTCAAAGACTTGCTGCTAGCCTACCCAGCTCCCCCTTGTTGTAGAGAGCCAGTCTTTCAGTCCTCAGCAGCGAGAAGGAAGTGTTCCTGACTGGCTCTTGAGAGAAGCGATCAGGATCTGCACTAACAGAGGCTTCCTTTGCTCACCCTAGCTGGGTTAAAGCAACGGTTGCTCTGCTATTGCTAAAGTATTCTTGGTATAGGAAGACAAGTCGGGGGCTCCAGATTCGGCAGTGAAGGTGCAGCTTCCCTCAGAAAAGGCGGGAGCGGCGGCCATTTTAGGTGGCGCGTCTGTTTCTCCCGCGCTTCCTGAAAGGCCGGTTAAAAAGAAATCAAAAAAGCCGGTTCTTCCTGTGGGGATTGACTCTGCTCCGCTTTTAGAACCTCCGGAGAAGGTACAGTCTTTATTTTCGCCAGATTTTATTCTGGCACTTCATAAAGCATATTGTTTGTGGATGCAGCAGGGGCAGAGCAAGCAGTCTGCGCTTAACCTGGCAGAAGGGGTTCGGAAAGGCACTGCTGAACTGGACCCGGGAGAGGGGTCCTCCAAGCAGGGTATCCCTTTGGGGTAATCTGATATGGCTATTCCGCAAAGTCTGGCATCCCCAGAAACGGAGGAGGGCGAGCTTCCTTCAGAGCATGAGATTGACCTCTGGCCAGAAGTGTTGGAGGAGGGGGAGCCTAATGTTTTCAGAGTTTTTCGGAAGGAAGAGCTAGGGGCTTTAATTTCTCGTGCGCTTGCAGCTCTTAATCTGACTTTGCCGTCAGTGCCTGCGGAACCTCTAGAGCTGGGGTCACCAACCTCCAGAGGGCTGCGGGCCGCACAGCCGACTACCGGGAGCCTCGCGGGCCGCACCCCCCTTCTCCCTGCCCCCGCGAAAAAAAACAACAAATGCAAAATGATGAAAACAATGGCTGATCACCTTTATTGTATTTAATGAGATGGCTGATGATTCATGCTAGCAGACAAACGCTTAAAGTCCGGCTTCACAGATGACACTGACAGGAGAAGGGACGCTTGCAGGTGGTCGTCGGTGAGCTGCGAGCGCGTGGATACAATGGCGGGAATCCTTGGCGTGCCGCACCTAATGTTAACCAGGGTAGAGCCTCGCGGGCCGCACGAAGGGACCTCGTGGGCCGCAGGTTGGTGACCCCTGCTCTAGAGGATCCACTTCTACAAGGGTTTCAGGCGGAGCAGAGGTGTTTTCTGGTCCACAGGGTAATTAAGCAGATGGTGGAATTGGAGTGGGAGTGCCCAGAGGCCTCCTTGAGAGGGGGTCGGGCATTAGGCTGTTTATATCCAATCCCTCAGGAGGAAAGGGAATTGCTGCGAATGCCAAAGGTGGGTGCCTTGGTTTCGGCGGTGACCAGGAAGACCACTATCCCGGTAGAAGGGGGAATAGCTCTTAAGGATCTGCAAGATAGAAAATTGGAGGTGCTCCTCAAACAGGCCTTTGATACCTGTGCGTTGGCGCTGCAGGCTTCAATTTGTGGAGCCTATGTGTCCAGGGCGTCAATCAGATGGCTTCAGGCGGAGGCCTTGCCTGAGTTGGAGATTTCGGCGGCTCCAGAAGGGGCGAAACTAGAGTCCGCGTCGGCTTATCTCGCAGACACCTTTTACGATTTAATCCGTATGTCAGCTAAGTCAATAGCCTCATTGATAGCCGCTCGCAGATTTCTCTGGCTGCGTAATTGGGCGGCAGACGCCTCCTCTAAGACTCGGCTTAGCAAACTGCCGTATAAGAGCAAGCTGCTCTTTGGAGAGGCATTGGAGAAGATTGTGAAGGATTTAGGAGATTCTAAAGGTGGCAGGTTGCCTGAGGACCGGCCAAAGGGTCCAAAGCCGGGATCTTCGCAAAGAGGTCAGGGCCGGGACTTTCGAAAGTTCAGAAGCAGTCGTTTTTCTCCTTTTCCAAAAGGCCGGTTTCAGACTAAGGGTCAGTCCTTTCGAGAAGCGAGAGGTTTTGGGAGGGGGTATGGGAGTCCCCAGCCGAACTCCTCTTAAAAAGTCACAATGAGGCGAGGCTGGTCCAAGCGGAGATTCCCATAGGAGGGCGTTTGCAGCAGTTTCTCTCCGTTTGGACCACGATAACGACGGATCGCTGGGTGTTGGAGATCATTCAAAAGGGTTATGCCTTGGAGTTCGCGGAGCCTCTGGCTGGAGCCTTCGTGCAGTCTCCCGGCGGTTCATCACTAAAGGCAAATGCGATAAACGCCACGCTGCAGCGGCTGCTGCGGCTCCAAGCGGTCGTCCCGTTCCCAGCGGATCAGTGCGGGTTAGGTCGATACTCGATCTATTTCGTGGTACCCAAAAAGGAAGGCTTTTTTCGGCCTATTATGGATCTCAAGCATGTGAATCGCTGTTTGCGGGTGCCTCATTTTCGGATGGAAACTCTGCAGTTGGTGATCAGGTCCGTTCGGCCAGGGGAGCTATTGACGTCCATAGATTTAACGGAAGCGTATTTGCACATCCCCATCCGGCCCGAGCCTCAAAAATTCTTACGTTTTGTGGTGCCCATGGGACACTTCCAGTTCCGGGCGTTACCGTTTGGGCTGGCAACGGCACCTCGCACCTTCACAAAAGTGATGGTGGTAGTGGCAGCTGCCCTGCGTCGGGAGGGCATTCTGGTACACCCCTATCTGGACGATTGGCTAATTCGAGCTCGTTCTGTGACGGAGTCGGTGGAGGCCACCTCGCGGGTGGTAGAGTTTCTCGAGAACCTAGGTTGGGTGGTAAATCGAGTGAAGAGTCACTTGGAACCAATGCAGCGTTTGGTCTACTTGGGAGCACTATTCGACACGGCCGTAGGGGCGGTGTTTCTGCCGGAAGCACAGGTGCAGAGGATCTTAAGTCAGGTGTTGGCCTTTTTACGCTTCAAGGCTCCGACCGCCTGGAGATACTTGCAGCTTCTGGGGTCCATGGCAGCGGCCTTGGACTTGGTGCCCTGGGCCAGGGCCCACATGCGGCCGCTTCAACGGTCCTTACTATCCCGTTGGTCTCCCCAGGAGCATCCGCTAGGTCGTCGGTTGGTGTGTCCGTCGGAAGTCAGCGACAGTCTTCAGTGGTGGCTCAATCCCGCGCATCTTCGGGCAGGGATGCCGCTGGAGAGGCGAGATTGGATATTACTTACCACGGATGCCAGTCTCTCCGGCTGGGGAGCTCATTGCATGTCTCACATAGCGCAGGGCCGCTGGTCCACGGTGATGTCTGCGTGCTTCATCAATCAGCTCGAAATGAGAGCGGTGCGGCTGGTGTTACTGCCGTTCCAGTCGCTTCTGGAGGGCAAGGTGGTGCGAGTTTTCTCCCACAATGCGGTGACGGTGTCTTATATCAATCGGCAAGGGGGCATGGGCAGTGTTGTCTTGTTGCAGGAGAGCCAACTATTGATGACTTGGGCGGAAGCCCATCTTGCAGCCTTGTCGGCGGCCCATGTCGCAGGAAAGGACAATGTCCAAGCCGATTATCTCCAGGAACAAGCAGGAATATGTCCTCACATATGGGTACGTCGGTACCGACGGAGCCTGAGCGGGAAAGCTCCCCAGCTTCCCAGAAGGAAGCTTTTGGGGCCTCCCACTGCACATGCGCGCTGCCTTCCTGCCTTCCTGACCAGCTCTCCTCAGTTTCTCTTTTTCCGCGGAGCCAGCAGGTCGTGTTCCTGTCACCGCTGAAGAAATTCTTATTTTAGTTTGTTTCTTTAGACCACGTACCTGCCTTCCCCATACCGAAACCGGTACCGCCGGTCTCTCTTTTCTTTTCTTTACAAAAAAAAACAAAAAAACTTTTATTTAGCAACTTGGTGACTTCAGTTAGGCCTCAGGCCTACACAAATTCTCCTCATGGAGAAACCAGCCCCTGGTTTCAAGAAGTGTACCAAGTGTAGTGCTGTTATTTCTGTCACAGACACCCATGACTGGTGTCTTAAATGTTTGGGACCTGACCACTCCATTCCGGACTGCCCATCCTGCTCCCAGATGTCTAAACGTGGTTTGCAGAACCGGGCCAACAAATTCCATGTGCTGTTTGCTTCAGATAATCCAGCATCACAGTCATCCAGGTCTTCCTCTCCGGATGGATCTCAGGTAACCAAACCTTCTTCGGGCAGGTCCTCAAAGAGCAAATCTCCTTCAAAGTATTGAGAGGCTCTCACTTTTGAATCTGAGGATCCTGTCCCAGCCAAACAACCCCGGCGGGAAGCTCTGGCTTCCAAAGCACCATCTATGGGGTTACAGGTTGACATCGATGGCACGGCCTCGACTGATCACCTGTTAGACTGCTCTGGGGTACCGGCCCATGCCGGTACCGACATCCAGGCAGCAGTGGCGTCTATGGGCAATACTGTCCAGACCATGCAGCAGGCCGTTCTGGCTTTCATTAAAGCTGCGACGCCCTCGGTACCGCATCTAGCGGTTCCGGGTCTGGTTCCGGTACTGTCTTCCATACCGGAACCGAGACCATCATCTTCCAAACGCAGATCGGTTCCGCATGCCGGATCTGGGTTTTCACCCGATACCGATCCCATACCCGGTACGCCCGATGTCGATACCGATCGGTATGCGTATCGTGCGTTGGAAGCAAATAGAGGATTCTCTGATTCTTCTGAGGATTTTGACTCCTCTGATGACTCTGATGAGCTGTCTCTGGTTCTTCCTGAAGAGCCTTCTTCCCCAAAGAGGAGAATGTCTCCACCAGAGGATTTGTCCTTTCAAGACTTCATTATAGAAGTAGCTAAAGGACTTTCTATTACTACATCCTCTGAAAAAGAACCTAGATCAAAGAAATTGGATATTTTAGGATACCCTAAGGTTCCTAAAGAGGCAGTCACCCTGCCTATCCATGAAATCCTTCAAGAACACTTGATGGACTTATGGGAGGCTCCTCTAACGTTGTCTCCTCATTCTCGTAGGTTGGACACCATGTACCGGGTCCCTCCTTCTCCTGGTTTTCAAAAAACTCAGCTGCCTCACCATTCCATTGTGGTGAAGTCTGCGCTGAAAAAGATTAAGAGTACCAAAAGGCACTCTTCTACCCCTCCAGGGCGAGAATGTAAGACCCTAGACTCTTTTGGTAGGAAAATCTTCCAGGCTAGTATGCTTATAGCCAGGATTAATTCATACAGTCTGTATATGGGCATGTTTCTAAGGGAACTTGCCCTAAAGGTACGGCATTTTACCTCATTTATCCCTGAGGATAGAAAGGAGGAGTTCATTTCTCTGGTGAAACAGCTTCTAGATGTTTCTACGTTCTCCAACAGAGCAGCCTTTGATTCCTTTGAAGGTGCCGGTAGAGCTTCGGGCATTGCCATTGCAGCCCGACGACTTGCTTGGCTCCAGGCCTCTGACCTAGAACCCTGGGTCCTGGATGGCTTACGGAATCTGCCCTGTACAGGTGAGAACTTATTTGGTAAAGACTGGCAAATTAAAGCCACTCAAATGGACGCAGAAAATGCTACATTAGATAGACTTTCTAAGTCTACCTCTACTCCTGCCAAGAAAAAGTCTTTTAAGAGGCCTTACTACAAGAAGGCCAGATTTTCCACAAATACTGGCCAACAATCTTCTCAGCCTCGCTTTGCTGCTAAACGTCAGCAGCCTAAACAGGCAAGATCAAAGCCTGCAGTGTCTGCCACTCCTCAGCAGGCTCAACCCCCTCAGGGGTTTTGACTTGCCCCTAGAGAACTTAACCTTTCTGGCTCTAGAACAACCAGAGCCCCTCACCATTCCCGGAAGGTTAGTTCACTTTGCTCCCAGATGGGGGCAAATTACATCAGAGCAATGGACCCTCTCTATCATCAGAGAGGGCTACAAACTTCATTATTCCAACCTTCCTCCATATACCATGGTGAGGCACTTCAATTCTCCCCCATCTCTCCTGGCCCTGTTGGGTCAGGAAATCTCTTCTCTCCTTGCCCAAGGGGCAATAGAAGAGGTTCCTCTTCTTCAACAAGGGACAGGATTCTACTCCCCTTATTTTCTCATACCAAAGAAGACAGGGGGATTCAGACCTATCCTAGATCTGAGAGAATTGAACAAATTTCTGTACAAGGAGAAATTCAAAATGCTTTCTCTAGGCATTCTCCTTCCATACCTTCAGAGTCAGGATTGGCTTTGTTCTCTAGATCTCAAGGATGCGTACACACATATACTCATCCACCCATCCCACAGAAAATATCTATGATTTCTGTTTCAGGGAAAACATTTCCAGTACAGAGTACTTCCCTTCGGTCTAGCCTCTGCTCCAAGAGTGTTCACCAAATACATGGCAGTTGTTGCCGCATTTCTAAGAGGTCTGGGAATTTTTGTATTCCCATATCTGGACGACTGGCTCATCCGAGCTCCATCTCAGTCAGAGGCCCAGATTTCCCTGGACCGCACAAGGCACATTCTGCAGTATCTGGGACTGGTGATAAACCTTCCCAAGTCTCAACTTATCCCTACTCAGTCTCTGGAATTCATAGGGGCCCAGTTGGACACCACCACTGCAAAGGCTTACCTACCTCAAGTCCGGGGCCAACATCTGGTGTGCTTGGCCTCCCAAGCTCAGTCCAGCAGTCACTTGACAGCCAGAGAAATGCTGCGACTTTTGGGCCACATGGCCTCCACGGTACACGTGGTGCCCTACGCTCGTCTTCATATGAGAGCAGCTCAATGGACCTTGGCCACCCAGTGGACTCAGGCATCAGGAGCGCTCTCCGACCAAATACTCACCTCAAAGCGTCTGTTTTGGTCCCTCCAATGGTGGATGTCCACCAAGAATCTGTTGTTGGGGGCCCCCTTCCAACCTTTGTTGCCCCAAGCAACCCTCACAACAGATGCCTCCCAAACAGGGTGGGGAGCCCATCTACAACACCTCTCCACTCAGGGTACTTGTTCTCCACAGGAGACCACCCTTCACATCAACCTCCTGGAACTGCGAGCAATTTTCTTTGCCCTCAAAGTCTCCATACCCTCCTTGTCAACCTGACCGTCCTAGTTCAAACGGACAATCAGGTGGCCATGTTCTACGTAAACAAACAAGGAGGGACAGGCTCTCTGTCGCTTTGCAATGAAGCTCTCAGATTATGGGCCTTCGCCAGAGAGCATCAAATTCATCTTCTGGCAGTGTATCTTCCAGGGGTTCAAAACTCTTGGGCAGACAGACTTAGTCGAGTTCTGCTTCCACACGAATGGTCCTTGCATATGGACCAGATACGCAGAATCTTTCAGGAATGGGGAACCCCGGACATAGACCTCTTTGCAAGTCCGTGCAATGCCAAACTTCCCCGGTTCTGTTCCAGGACTCCGTGTCAGAGAGCTCAGGCCAACGACGCCTTTCTCCTACATTGGGGTCAGGACTTCCTATATGCCTTTCCACCCATTCCTTTGATTCCCAAGACTCTGTTCAAACTCCAGAGGGATCACGGATCGATGATCCTCATAGCTCCACGCTGGCCACGCCAAGTGTGGTTCCCTCTACTTCTGCATCTTTCCCAGGGACCCTCCCTGGACCTGGGAGCTGCGCCAGACCTTCTGTCTCAAGAGGAGGGGACTTTGTGGCACCCAAACCCCAAGTCCCTACACCTCAGAGCTTGGTTACTGAAGGCCTAAGCCTTCATGACTTCAATCTTTCTCAACCAGTGAAAGATATCCTTCATGCCTCTAGGAAACCCTCCACGAGGCGTTCCTATGCTTTCAAATGGAAACGCTTTTCCATTTGGTGTGCTCAACAGGGTCTTGACCCTCTGGCACTTCCCTTGAATTCTCTACTAGACTATCTCCTGCATCTTTCTAATGCAGGTCTTAAGACAAATTCAGTCAGAGTCCATTTAAGTGCTATTGCAGCATCCTTAAAACCTATCAATGGACAACCTGTCTCCTCTCATCCTCTTATTGCAAGGTTCATGAGAGGCCTGACTCTAACTAAGCCTCCCATCCGACCTCCTCCGGTAGGATGGGATTTGAACCTAGTTCTAGGTCAGCTTATGAAGCCACCTTTTGAACCGTTGGTTTCTACCTCCTTGAAATTTCTTTCCTGGAAGGTCCTTTTCCTTATTGCAGTCACTTCGGCTCGCCGCATCAGTGAACTACAGGCCTTAGTGGCTCATCCACCTTATACTAGGTTTCATCATGATAAGGTGGTCCTCAGGACGAATCCCCACTTTATGCCCAAAGTGGTCTCGCCTTTTCATCTTAATCAAGAGGTATATCTACCTGTCTTTTTTCCGGCTCCTCATGCATCCAGTGCAGAGAGGAACCTTCATACTCTAGATTGTAAAAGAGCTCTCGCCTTTTACCTCAACAGGACTCAGCCACATCGAAAGTCTTCCCAACTTTTTGTGGCTTTTGATCCTTCTCATTTGGGACTTCCAGTCTCCAAACGTACACTTTCCAATTGGATTGCTAAGTGTATTTCCTTTGCTTACCAGAGTAAAAACATTTCTCTGGAAGGCCATGTCACAGCTCACAATGTGAGAGCCATGGCCACTTCTATGGCTCATCTTCACTCTGTATCCATAGATCAGATCTGTCGAGCCGCCACCTGGGCCTCGGTTCATACCTTCACAGCCCATTACTGTTTGGACAAGGACTCCCGCCGGGATGCCTTGTTTGGTCAGGCTGTCCTCAAACACCTGTTCCATACTTGAAAAACTCCTGCCCACCTTCCCAGGATGGATGCCTGAGATCCATATGAAGATGGCGAACCCTTGGAAGGGGATCTCCCAGGCATCTTAGCTAGGGAGTCCCCATATGTGAGGACTTATTCCTGCTTGTTCCTGGAGATAGCACAGTTACTTACCTGTAACAGGTGATCTCTGGGAACAGCAGGAATTAGTCCTCACAACCCACCCACCTCCCCTAGGAGTTGTATCTTCTATCTATCTTCCTTTCCTCTCTCTATTGTCTCAGCTATAAACTCGAACTGAGGAGAGCTGGTCAGGAAGGCGGGAAGGCAGCGCGCATGTGCAGTGGGAGGCCCCTAAAGCTTCCTTCTGGGAAGCTGGGGAGCTTTCCCGCTCAGGCTCCGTCGGTACCGACGTACCCATATGTGAGGACTAATTCCTGCTTTTCCCAGAGATCACCTGTTACAGGTAAGTAACTGTGCTTTCTCAGCCGGCAGGTGTTGGATCCAGGCGAGTGGGAGTTGAACATCGCCGTGTATCATGAAATTGTACTACGCTGGGGTCAGCCGGTGATGGACCTCATGGCAACGTTCAACAATGCCAAGACGTCTCGTTTTTTCAGCAGAGGCAGAGAGCGCATGTCGGAGGGCAGGACGGTCTGGTGCAACCGTGGCCGTCCAATGCCCTTCTGTATGTGTTTCCTCCATGGCCCATGATCGGTCGGGTTCTTTGCCGGATAGCGCATCACCAAGGGACGGTGATTCTCATAGCGCCAGATTGGCCCAGGCGAGCTTGGTATGGAGATCTCGTGCGGTTGTTGGTGGACAGGCCATGGCGGCTTCCCGATCGGGTCAATCTGCTTCATCAGGGGCCGGTGCTCATGCCGCGGGTGGACCGCTTCTTGCTTACGGCTAGGCTCTTGAGAGGGAGTGCCTGAGGCGTCGGGGATATTCGGAGGCGGTGGTCTCCACAATGCTTCAGGCGAAACAAAAGTCCACGTCCTTGGCTTATTCTCGTATATGGCGAGTATTTGAACATTGGTGCGCAGATTGGCAGTTGCAGCCCTTGTCAGCGGCGGTTTTGGATGTGTTAGCGTTTTTGCAGTGCGGTCTGGAAAAGGGCTTGGCGGTTAGCACTCTAAAGGTTCAGTTGGCGGCTATAGCTTGTTATAGAGGCAAAGTACGGGGCAAGAGTTTGTCTCTTCATCCGGATGTCGTGTGTTTCCTGCGTGCGGTTAGGAATATCCGGCCGCCTGTGAGGCCAGTGGTGCCGTCCTGGGATCTAAATCTCGTTTTGGAGGCGTTGACTCGGAGTCCATTTGAGCCTGGGAAGCGGGTGTCTGAGGGAGCCCTCTTGGAAGACCGCCTTCTTAGTAGCCTTGTGTTCCGCTAGGAGGATCGCTGATCTTCAAGCGCTCTCTTGCCGGGAGCCTTACCTACAGTTTTCAGAAGAGAAGGTGGTGTTGCGGCCGGTGCCATCTTTTTTGCCAAAAGTGGTCTCTGTTTTCCATGTCAATCAGGCGATTTTGCTTCCTACCTTTCGCACTGAGCCTTCTGTGGAGGCTAGGGCTGCGCTTCGGAGTTTAGATCTCGGCAGGTTTCTGCACCGTTACCTGCAAAAGACACAGTCCTTTAGAAAGTCCGATAGGCTGTTTGTGCTGTTTGGTGGTCCGCGTAAGTGCGAAGCGGCGTCCAAAGCCTCCATTGCACGATGGTTTAAGCAAGCCATCGCAGCTTATGTGGCCAGTGGCAAGCTTCCGCCAGAGGGTCTTCGGGCTCACTCTATGCGGGGGCAGGCGACGTCTTGGGCGGAGTTGGCGTTGATTCCGCCTGTGGATATTTGTAGGGCGACGACCTGGTCGTCCTTACATACATTCACTAAACATTATCGGTTGGATGTTCAGGCAGCAGGAGACGCGAAAGTTGGGGCGTCGGCTGTGTTGGCAGGGCTGCTTGGACCCTCCCGTGAGTAGGTACTGCTTTGGTACTACCCTACTGTTCCTGGACTGGCCCGGAGAGACGAAAAGGAAGAAGAAATGAGATCTTACCTGCTAATTGTCTTTCCTTGAGTATTCTCCGGGCCAGTCCAGGACCCACCCAGGCTGTAGCATTCTTTGCGGTTGTTTGTCATTTCGGGTATTGCTCTGTCTCATGCGGGGCCGGCTTTTCAACGTGGCGCTGACGTGGGGGGGGGGGGGGGGCTCCCTTCCAGGTCTCGGTAGACAGGAGTTTAGGCGATTGTTTACACGACAAAAAAAAATAATTAATCCTGAAGGTATAGAAGCATTTCTACTGGAACGATACACTTTTTTAATACCTGAATCTTTAAAGAACGTTGGTGCAGTTCCTGCTTGTTTTCTAGCTTTACATATCGTTACTGTTTTTCATTTTTGGTTTTAGAGCTGCTTTGACATAGGTGACTGGCTCTCTAGCGCAAGGGGGAGCTGGGTAGGCTAGCAGCAAGTCTTTGAAGAGTTCAGTCCTCAGCTGCTGAAGGAGGTTGACTACCCTACTGTTCCTGAACTGGCCCGGAGAATACTCAAGGAAAGACAATTAGCAGGTAAGATCTAATTTCTTCTTTTATTTTATCATGTTGCTATAAAGGGATCCACTGTGTCTGTCCCATGCCATTTTGATTTCTGTCACTGTATTTGCCCCCACCATCTCCATCCTGACATTGCTTTTCAGTTTATCCCCTTGCAGCTTCATGTTATGCCCTCTAGTTTTATAGCTTCCCCATCTTTGGAAGAGGTTTGTTACTTCATTAATTTTATTTATTTATTTAACAATTTTTCTATACCGCCTTTGTCCAAGGCGTTTTACATGGAACAACATAACAATTATAAAGTATTTAAAGGTCTGAATCATATCACCCGTCCCTCCTCTCCTCTAGAGTGTACATATTTAATTCTTAAGTCTCTTCTCATAAATCTTCAGATGTAGGCTCCAAATCATTTTGTTTGCCTTCCTTTGGACTGTTTCCAGTCTTTCTATATCCTTTGCGAGATATGATCTTCAAAACTGAACAGAATATTCCAAATGAGGCCTCACTAGTGACTTGTACAGTGGCATTAGTACTTTTTCCTTTGTGCTGATAATTCCTCTCTGTATGCAACCCAACATCTTTCTGGTTTTTGCCACCGCCTTGTCACACTCTGTTGCAAATTTTCATGTCATCTGCAAAAAAACAAACTTTTCATTCAGTCCTTCAGCAATATCACTCACAAATACATTGAACAGGACCGAACCCTGGGGCACATTGCTAATTGTCTTCCTATCATCCGAGTGAGTTCCGTTTGCCATCACCTTCTGTCGTCTGTCAGTCAGCCAGCCAATTTTTGATCCAGTTCACCACCTTGGGACCCATTTCCCAGCTGTTTAGTTGATTGATAAGTCTCCTTTGAGGAACAGTATCAAAGGCTTTTCTGAAATCTAGGTAGATCACATCTATCGCATGCCCTTGATCTAATTCTCTGGTCATCGAGTCAAATAACTCAATCAGATTTGTTTGGTATGATTGCCCTTTGGTAAAACCATGTTGTCTTGGATCATGCAATCTGTTGGTTTCATTAAAGTCCACTATTCACTCTTTCGGGAGCTCCTCCTTTACGTTTCCCGCCACAGAGGTAAGGCTTACTGGCCTATAGTTTGTCACTTCTTCCCTATTACCACTTTTGTGACAAAGTATCACATCAGCCCTTCTCCAGTCCTGTGGAACTTCTCCTGTCTTCAAGGATCTATTAAAAACATCCTTTAACGGCCCTGCAAGAAGCTCTGAGCTCTTTCAGTATCCTGGGATGTATCCCATGGCCTTGTCCACTTTCAGTTTTGCAAGCTGTTCTAACACATCATCTTCTGTGAATGGTATGGCATCTACTCCATTCACATTTGTATATTTGCAAATCACAGATGGCCCTTCTCCAGGATTTTCTTTAGTAAAAACAGATCAGAAGTATTAGTTTAGCATTTTCGATTTTTCAAAGTCACTTTCCACAAATTCGTTCTTGGCCCTTTTGAGTCCTACAGTTCCACCTCTGATTTTCCTCCTCCTCCCGAATATACCTGAAAAACGTTTTGTCGCCACACTTCACATTTTTAGCCAACTTTTCTTTTGCCTTTGATTTTGCTATCCTTATTTCTCTTTTTGCCTCTTATTTTTATCCTTTATTTTTTTCTGCGTTCCTCTGTTTGCAAACTTCTGAATTTTGAGAAAGCAGTGTTTTTTGCCTTTGTGCAGCCACTTCTTTGGAGAACCAAATAGGTTTCCTTTTCCTCCTGTTTTTGTTTACTTCCTTACATATGTATCTATTCCTTTTATTGCTTCCTTTGGTTTAGTTCACTGCAATTCTACTTCCCTTATCTCCTCCTTATCTGCAGAAATCCACTTAACTATAGTTAAAGCCTCTTAACATTTTCATTGATTTCTATTGTTTATCTCCTGCCATAGTGGGTCAACAAACATGCTCACCATGGCCTTTATCTGTGGCAGGGATATTATCTACATCTGTAGTGCTTGCACTATTGCAACCACCATCGTTAGTTGCAGTGCGTAAGCTATGTGTGGGCAACTTTTTATCTTGTGTGATGTGCGGCCAGTATGTATTTTTCTTTTTCGTTCCTACCATATTTCAATTGTAGTGTTGCCTTGCTGGGATTCAGTATAGATTTTGTACAGTGTAGATTTTTGTTGTATGGAGTGGTTTTTTTTCCTTCTATTTTATGTTGGAAGGCAATTCTCAACTAGGAACTCCTTTGGAGAAAGAGTTATCTTCTTATGATATTGTTATGCCAGTTCAGATGTGTGGGTATGCTGCTGGAGGCAGACTTAAGCAACTTTCATTGGTGATGTCACTTGGTATATCCTCTGGTGCAGTACTGAAATAAGCTGGTATTTGTCTGCCTACAGCAGGTGGGAAGGTGTTTGGATGGTGCAGCAGTGCAGATAGCCCTGACTCTTCTGGTCCACGCCATGATGATTGTGATCATTGTGATTGAGTCTGGCAAGACACAACATTGCTCAAGCTGGGTATGCCCCTGTCACCTGGAGCTGACAGTCTCCCTTGTGTATAGCGCTGTTACTTGCAGGTTCCTAGTGCTTTGGGGTTTTCCTTTTCAGGCTCACACATGGCCTGGGAAGGAGATCTGTAATTTGGGAACAGACCTCCTTTCCTTTTGCTGTTATCTGCATGCTTCCTATTTTTTCTGTTCCTTATCGTTCCCCAGTCCCGCCCCGTACCATTGGGTAGTGTCACCTCACCAGCAGCTTGGAGAGTGAGCATGTCACACTTGATGACAGGGGTATGCATACCGGTGGCACCTCCCATCAGAGCTAGTATCTCAGTCTCCAAGCAGCTAGGGTGAGGTAATTCCTT
This sequence comes from Ichthyophis bannanicus, assembly GCA_033557465.1. Taxonomy (NCBI): domain Eukaryota; kingdom Metazoa; phylum Chordata; class Amphibia; order Gymnophiona; family Ichthyophiidae; genus Ichthyophis; species Ichthyophis bannanicus. Next base: position 1,601,040,002 of record CM066031.1, read on the forward strand.
AGGTGCGGACTCACTGGAGGAACTGATAAGATAGTTTTAGGTAGTTAAAAGGAGGTAAAACAAAACTGGAGACAAAGGAGCTGGTACCAAAGACTGGCGAATGTTCAATAATTCCTTTATTGTCCCCAATGCGTTTCGGCCTTAGTCTTCTTCAGGGGGTATGGAAAACAAACCTCAAAAAAATACAGTACGTAAATTAAAACATATAATATCATATATATATATAAAAACATAATGTACCATAAATATAAAATGATAAAAACAGGAAAAATTCATAAATAACTGATGAATTAAAACACACAAGACCTTATGTGAATAGACATGTATAAATAACTAGAAACAATAAAAACATCTAAAAGTGCAAAAAGTGACACGTAAAATAATGCACACAAGCATTTGTATGAATAAAATGGATATGTATAAAAATTATAATTAACGCACCTACATATTATAATAATTTCACACACAAATCCAGAGCACAAATAAATATGAAAATATATAAAAAACATAGTAATAAAACATTGACATGTTCTAAAAATGAATAACTAGATCAAATTATACATTAAATGAATAAAAAAGAGTGATAAAAGGAGTTGAGGAAGACATAATATAGTGCCTTAAATGATCCAGCCAGTATGTAGAGTAAATATACTGGAGAGGAGATAGATAAATAATGTCCAACGCCCAGGCCACTCGCCTCTGTTTTAGAGGGGCGTGGTTATTGAAGGAACCTTCTCCTATCAGCCTTAGCAGCCTATTTCCTTGTGGTGTCTTCTGGGAAGTGTAGTACTGCTAAAATGTGTTTGTGCTTCAGGTAGAAAGTTGTAGTTAAGGCCACCGAGGTAAGGCATATAACAGAAAATTTATTTCGCACAAAAAGATTCAAAGTACCATATACAGGATTATTTCTGTAGGATTTGCTCAAGGTACAGCAGATGGTTGGCAAAGTAAACCAAAGAACCCAAAAATGGCTGTTTAAAGTCTTCTTACTTTCAGAAGCTCAGCCTTTGATAGCAAGGCTGCCACCTTCCTTTTAGTCCTTGCTAATTACAGCATAAAGTCCAAACAAGCTTAATCTTCTGTGGCAGTTTGGCTTCAATCAGCCTCAATTCCTTCTAGGCTGCATTTCAGGTACAACAGAACTCAAAACAAGAAGCAAACATTCAGACTGCCATCAAAAACTCTCAACAGGCTTGTCACATAACAGAGGAGCAAAGAAAACCTCTTCTAGCAGGTAAATTGGCTTCTTGCCGTTTCACAGTTCAAACCACAGGTGGATAACAAGCATGAATCACAGCTTCCTGCTTATCAGGGTAAACTATTTAAGACTAATAAAAGAAAATATTTTTTCACTCAACGTGTAATCAAACTCTGGAATTTGTTGCCGGAGGATGTAGTAAAGGCTGTTAGTGTAGCTGGGTTTAAAAAAGGTTTGGACAAGTTCCTGGAGGAAAGGTCCATAAACCATTATTAAGAAGGGACCCAGGATATCAATGCTTGAACCAGTACAAGCATTGTGGAACCTGTGTCCCTTGGGGAAACTGCTAGGTACGTATGACCTAGATTGGCCACTGTTGGAAACAGAATGCTGGGCTTGATGGACCTTGGTCTGACCCAGTATGGCATATCTTATGTTCTTATGTTCTTAAATTTCAGTAAAACTTCCCTTTTAAAAACACATGGGAATTTACCACCACACTGCCTGTTTCTTACCAAGGAGGATAATTCTTTCAGGGCTGGCTCTTCCTCAAGACTCCATGTCTAAAGCTTGGCACAGAGAGCAATCCATAAGGATGTCTTCTTCCCCCAACTCTGCCACTGGCTCTCCCAGCTGCATGGGTTCTGACTCACCCACCCGGTCAGACTGCTCAGCTGACAACCTCTCTGGTGCTCTGAGAGCTTCTCCACTTCCTGGCTCCAACCTCTGCTGCCAACCTGTTGCAGGGAATTCAGCCCTCTCAGCCCCTGGTAGCTCGGCTCTTCTTCATGAGTCAGCACCTTCTCTACCTCCTTCTCTTCTCCGGTCTCTGCCTTCTCCTCCCTCTCCTCCTTTCCTCCTGTCTGTATACTCTAGCATAGGCTTATACCTCCAGGGTTCTAGCCCCACCTCCTTCCTTCCCAGGTGTTGGCAATCCCCCCTGCCTTCTGGTATTTGAGTAATCAGGGAACTTGTTGAAGTAAGGGTTTTGGACCTCTTGCCTGTAATCTCTCTCTCTTACTCTATCAGACACTGCATGAAACCTGTTCCAGCTGGGGTTTTTCTGGTTCTTAGCTGTGGCTGTGGCTTTCTCACCCTGCACTCCTAAAAGGAGACCCTTTACTAGGGTGAATTCTTTACGTTTCTCACCTCCCCCATACTCAGGATAGATGACCTTGCTACAATAAATAAATAAAATGTAGTATTAAGGGAACAGCACAATGGGAGAGAGAGAGAGAGAGAGCTGCTACAATGTCACTTGTAAACGGAACTTATCAATCCTGATTACTTCCCTACTAAAAAAAAAAGGGGGGGGGGGAGAATCAAAAAATCATATTATAAAAGCAAATGATAAACCAGAAATAAAAATAAAGATAAAAATAATCTGGCACAATCCATAGTAAATAAAAGGTCGTTGTGAATGAGCTCAAAAATGTGAATTAGCGCTATGAAAATACTTGAAACAAAACTAAAAATCAGTGGGAGCATCAGAAGGACAACCAATGAATGTGTAACAAACTTGTTGGCAGCCAAACTGCTGAATAAAATCAAGGAAGTGATGGCAAAAATATAAATACAATCAGTATAAAAATTTCTAAAAACAAAACTTAAAAACAGTGGGAACATTAGAAGAACAACCAATGAATGTGTGACAAACTTATCGGCAGAAAAACTGCTGAATAACCTCAAGGAAATGATGGCAAAAATATAAATATGACCAGACACCCTATTGTAAAATACCAAAGTGAAGAGCGTGTCAATAAGAACCTAATAAATAGAAAGTAGTGAATCGTATCTAGCATGGCTCAGGAACAAACAGTCAAAAAATGTGTTTTTTATTCATTTAGTCTATATATACAACACAACCTAACAGATCTGTGCAATGTAAAATCCTCTATAATAAAGTAAACTGGAGTAATTGGGTACATCATGAAGTCTTATAAATGAAATACAACCTCGCATGAGGATGAACACACAAATGTCTGCGACCGCGGCTGTTGACAGAGTCCAGAGACCTTCAAATTGTATGCAAACATAACGTAAAACAAAACTGGCCTGGTCAGGCTCTGGAAAACTACTAAGGGAATAAAGTTGAAAAAAAAAGTCTTAGATACACTGTTTTAGCCTTGGCCTTCATCGTGGGATCCGGGATGTGCAGGCAGACAAAGCGCTCCAGCAGAGAGAGGGGTCGCTTCTGCAGTTTTCTCCTGCACAGCAGCAAGGTCCGTGGAGAGCGCAAACCAGCCGGCAGCAAGCCTGTTTCTCTTCATCACTCCCGATGATGCCGAAGCTCTACGGGTAGCTGAGCATCATGTCAGGAATGCGAGAAGCTGCAGCATTCTCTCTCCAGTGAGTGACATGGGGAGAATGAGCTCCAGGATTTAGGTGATGGGGTTATGACATATTAAGGCTGTTTCCCGCGCTTGTGAGTAGATGCCATTTTGTACATTTTTTTTTCTTCCGCTTTTCTTTTATTTTGAGTCTGTTTGGCTAGTGATCTTAGCAGACAGTGAGGCATAGGCTGTGGGGTGCACCGGACTTGGGCAGCTGATTTCACATTTTATTTTCCCACGTTTATATTTTTCTTCCAAGAAAGAAAAAAAAAATCGCAAAAGAGCACAGAGAAGAGAGCAGGTGGCAAGATTTGCCTGGCGGTTTTATGGTTTTGCCTTTGGTTGCTTCGCTGAAAGAAAGAAATAAAAAGTAAAGTCTTGCTATAACTGTTGTCTTACAGTGTTCCTCAAGAGCACATGTCTGACATGTGGACCGCAGAAGGGTTTAATGTCCAGTGCAGGTCTATGCCACTCGTTTGTTCGTTCTTTTGTTTTTCTTTTTCTTGTCCGCCTGCCCGCCCCTTCCAGAGATCAGGGGCAGTTTACAAGGAACCAACATGTTACATATAACAGAGTTTGAACTTTTTACATTATAACAATATTAGTCATAGACTTAACTAAACCAGAGAAACTATATATATATATAACTATAAATACATGCTAACCGGGCTTATGAGAGTGGGATACAGTGTGTCGGGAGGAGGGGTTAGGTGCATAGGTGCTGTCATTACATGTGTGGCTAAGTTATTTGTGAGTTTAGGAAAGTATTGCCAACTCCATAGTGAGTGGTGAAGAGGTCGGTTTTGAGGGTTTTTCTGAAGGTCTTTAATTGCTCAGATTGAGGGTGGAAGGGAGTCCATAGGTTAGGGGCAGCTCCACCAGCTTTAAAAGTTTGCGCCGGCAGGCGCACGTTCTTTTCACCACCCGCCTCCTTCATCAGCTCTCCCCAGCCGGGGGATTGAGCCTCCAGAGGCGAGGGAAGCCCAAGAAGCCATCTCTGGCCAATCGGAGCAGCTCCACCAGCTTTAAAAGTTCGCGCCGGCAGGCGCACGTTCTTTTCACCACCCGCCTCCTTCATCAGCTCTCCCCAGCCGGGGGATCGAGCCTCCAGAGGCGAGGGAAGCCCAAGAAGCCATCTCTGGCCAATCGGAGCAGCTCCACCAGCTTTAAAAGTTCGCGCCGGCAGGCGCACGTTCTTTTCACCACCCGCCTCCTTCATCAGCTCTCCCCAGCCGGGGGATCGAGCCTCCAGAGGCGAGGGAAGCCCAAGAAGCCATCTCTGGCCAATCGGAGCAGCTCCACCAGTTTTAAAAGTTCGCGCCGGCAGGCGCACGTTCTTTTCACCACCCGCCTCCTTCATCAGCTCTCCCCAGCCGGGGGATCGAGCCTCCAGAGGCGAGGGAAGCCCAAGAAGTCATCTCTGGCCAAGCGCCCACACTCCGGCCCAATCCGGGCCGTGGGAGGACTCAGCACCAAGAATAAAGCACAGCTGCAGGCAAGGGCGCCCGCGCCTTGCGGGCCCGCGCCTGAGGGCCCTTTGGCGTGGCCCTTAGGCGGTGGCACGACAGGCGAAAACCCAACAACAACTGCACCAACAACTACAGCCACGCTACCACAGACGGAGACGGCAATAGCTTCTCCCTCAAAAGAAGCACGCCTGCAATATCAGCCCTCTTCGGCGCCAAGCTTCTCTCAGGAGGGAATCTGATCCAGCGATTGCATACCAAGACCTCCCAGCAACGCTAAGACTCTGCCCTACAAGGCACTGCTGAGCTCCTTCAGGGTTGAGCTCGCAGGGAACCACCGTTTGGACACTCCTTTCAACGTGCTGCAAGTATACGCAACAATACAGTTTCTCTGAACAGTCTTAATTTGAATAGCTAAAGCTTGCCGGAACATAGTAAACATTTTATATAATTGTGCCACCTTAGTAATTGAATAATATCTATATCTAACAATTCTAAATCTTAATCTACATAAATGTACTATTTATTATACTGCTTAAATTGTTCATAGTAGTCAGTATTAATTATACAAGAACACCTTACTATTGTCAATATTAATTTTTCATTTTAGACAACATAATTCTGTAAAAATTAAGCCTTGTGTTTTACCATCCTTAGCAATTTAAATATTACCTTTAAATTAAACCAGATCTAAATTACTGTTGTCAGTAGATCACTTTAGATATACTTCTCCTACCTGTGAATTATCTCAGACTTAATACTGTTGTCAGTAGTAAATCTCAGATATATTACAGTCGTCTGTAATTCTTCTTAGATATTTTTCTGTTACTTGTGATTTACCCTGAATTTATTACTGTTGTCAGTAACATAATTTAGAAATATCACTGCTATCTGTGCTTCACCTTAAATATATGAAGTAGCCTATACCTCACATTAGTCAATAACTATATATCTTACTGTTGTCAGTAACTTATTACCTATTACCACAACAGACACTACAACACCATCACTATCCTACTCAACACACCACTGAATCAGATACATTGGCTAACATACCCCTGAATCAGATTTAGAAAATGCCACACCACAACATCATGTTTCTAAGAATATCATACACTTGTATAATTTTAACAATAATAATAATTAACCTATCACTAAGTCTAAACATCAAAAATTATATGACCATCCCTATAATACATACCCAACTTCGCTATGACAACCATATTGGACACAATCACCCAAATAACTATCCAAAAATAAACTATCATAGACTAATACACATAAAACAAACAAACTCATCCCAAATTTACAAGGAAACATGCTCAAACACATCCTCACTATCATGCATACTTATTAATGCACGTTCAATGAAAAACAAACTCCCTATATTTAATGATCTAATAACAGACTCTAAACCAGACATATTATGTGTCACAGAGACTTGGCTTTCTGAAACAGACACAGTCTACCTAAACCAACTTGATAATGAAAACTACGACCTGTTTTACAAACATAGATCCAACAAAAAAGGTGGAGGAGTCTTAATGATGACAAAAAAGATACTAAAAGCCAAATCAATTCAATCAAATATCTCTAATAACATAGACACATTATTGATAAAAATTGGCCTCATGAAAATCTGTTTAATTTATAGACCTCCAGACCAAAGTGCAGATTGTCTGGACTCATTTATTGATCTCCTTAGCTCATCTTCTGAACAAAACCCTATAATCATGCTAGGTGATTTCAACCTACCATCACTATCAACACAAAACTCCAAATTATTTATGGATGCCTTATCAGATATAGATTATCATCAAATAATAAATACCGCAACACACATAAAAGGAGGAACACTAGATCTTATCTTTCTTCCCGATTCACTTTTCAAACTAATGAATCTAAATTCCATAGCACTCACAGAGACACCCTGGTCTGATCATTATATTATCAAAACAAACTTCACATATCATACTGCTAATGTCAAAAGCTATACATTAAGTGGCCCCACATCAAAATTTAAAAAATTTAATGAAACTGAATTCCTCGATTCAACAATTCCCTACCTCTTACCATCCACATCCGATCTAGATGATGCTGTCAAAAACTGGTATGATACCATCAATAATGCAGCCAAAATCAATTACACAAATAAACAAAGGATACACCCCAAAACTAACAACAAACCATGGTTCAATAACACATTAAAACAAATGAAAAAAGAACTAAGAAAACACGAAATTAAATGGCGAAAATCTAAGTTGACTATACATAAGGAAATATACAATAACCATCTCATAAAATATAAAGAAACACTCGATAGTACAAAGAAAAACTACTACGCTGCAACTTTATCAAAATCATACAACAGACCTAGAGAACTATTCTCTATTGTCAGAAACCTTACCAATAACGCTCAAAATTCTTGCAACGAAATCACCGACATCTCAGTACAAACACTAGCTAATCACTACCAAAATAAATAAAAAAAAACTCAAATGCCATTTGATACAATCAATAACTCTCACCAATCTGTTGTCCAATGGTCAGACTTTTACCCCATTTCAAGAACAACATTAAAAACTATCATATCCGGACTCAATACTACCACCTCTTATTTAGACCCATGCCCAGTGTCATGGATAAAAAACACTCTGCCTACCTTACTTTCCTTCATTCTCCCAATAGTCAACCTCTCATTATCCCAAGGTTACCTTCCTCAATCACTCAAACATGCACAAATACGCCCAATCCTAAAGAATGGCAAACTAGATAAAACATGCCCAGCATCATACAGACCCATTTCTAGCATTCCATTTTTGGCCAAAATAATAGAAAAAGTAGTGCAATTACAGACACAGGAATACATAGACACATCTTACCCACTTGACGAGCAACAATATGGATTTCGGCCCCGCCACGGAGTAGAAACACTACTAACAGTATTAATTGATACTCTCCTAAGAGGAATTGACAATCATAAACAAGCATTCATCCTCCTCTTTATCGACATATCAGCAGCCTTTGATAGTGTTCATCATTCAATAATGCTCAGCAACTTAAGACAGATAGGCATAAACTCCACAGTACATAATTGGTTCACTTCCTATTTAAACAACAGAACACAAAATGTACGAATAGGTAATCAAACTTCAACTACATATAACCAAGAAATAGGTTTACCACAAGGATCTGCTCTATCAGCCCTACTCTTTAACATTTACATAAAACCGGTTTGCAATATCTTTAAAAAATTTGGAGTACATTATCACCTCTATGCAGATGATATTATGATGTACATCCCATTTACAATCCCTAACATACCATTACATCTACTCTCAGACTGCTATAATGAAATCACAATTTGGCTAAAAACTCAAAACCTTCACATAAATCATGCCAAAACTGAAGTCCTAATCGTAACTAAAAATCAATCATTTATCCCTCCAACCCATATAACACTACAAGAGCAAGAAATTAAAATAAAAAATGAAATAAGATATCTAGGTGTTATCCTAGATACACACCTTACAATGGAAACCCACATTAGAAACACTTTAAAGAAAGTCTATTTCAAACTTAAAATTCTCAAACAACTACGTCCGCTTGTATTTATACAAGATTTCATTAATATAACACAAGCTATCATAACCCCTCATTTTGATTTCGCCAACCTAATACTTATAGGCATTTCAAAACAGAACATTAAAAGAATTCAATTAGCCCAAAATGCAACAGCAAGAATTATACTAAAAATAAATTCTATACAACACATAACACCTATACTTGCATCTCTCCACTGGTTACCAATACAAAGTAGGATAATATACAAAACAATAATAACCTCATTTAAAGCATTAAACGACATAGCACCGATTACACTATGTAATCTAATATGCAAAGAAACACCTAAGCCTACTAATAGAAAAGAACAGTTAAATAAACTAAAGATCCCGAAGGACTTCATAAAAGCACATAAATTGACCAACAATAGAGCCTTCTCACACATAGCCCCAATTATCTGGAATTCCCTACCAGAGGATCTACGTTCACTAACAGAGATCTTGGAATTCCGCAAAAAACTAAAAACTTATCTATTCACTAAACACTACAATTCCATAGAAAACCTTGCACTCAACATAGATAAAGGATAATCAGGTAAATGACCACTTAAAGCACAAACCTCACACCTAAATGGACAACACTCAGCGCTAATGAAATGACGATCCTATCTCCTATGACCTAATACCAACGCATGTATATAGTTGTATCAGTTATGTACTATCTTACGTATATAGATACTACACTTTGTTAGTTAACTGTTTTTACACTGTCCCAGTTCAAAAACCCACTTTGTTTATTTATGATATGTTAAGATGTTCTATGTAAAAATTAAGATGTTCTATGTAAAACAAATTTAGCTTTGTTAATTGTTGTTTGTACACCGCACCTGATCTCTGGAAGATGCGGTATAAAAATGAGTGTTAAATAAATAAATAAATAAAAGCTCTGGAGCTTGTGGTCTGTTTCGTTTTGCGATTTGAGCTGGGGATCTTAAGGGAGTGTAGTGCATTTTCCCTTCGAGATCTAGTTGGCGGTGGGGTCTGAAGGAGTGTCGAGAGGGCAGATGGTGCTATATTATTGACCAGTTTAAACGTTGTCATGAGTCTTGTATTCTATACGACTCAGTATTAGGAGCCAGTGGAGGTTATATAGAATGGGTGTGATATGATTGGTTAGAGGGGTCCTGCAATTTACTCTTGCTGTAATATTTTGTGCTCTTCAGAGGATATTGAGGTTTTTGACTGATAAACCTTGTAACAGACTGTTACAGTAGTCGAAATGGGGGGTGGGGGTGATAATGGCTTGGATTACTGATCTGAAGTCGTGCAACTCAAGGAATGGTCTTATGTGCTGAATGGTTTTTAGTTTTGTAGTAGATACTTTTGACTTTTAGGTGGGGGATCATGGTGAGGGGCTGATCAAGAATTATGCCAAGGTATCTAACTTCTTGTTTGATTGGAAGGCTGACACTATTGATGTCGATGGTTTGGGGGAGGGTTTCATTTTGGTTCTTTGTGATGTACATAGCTTCTGTTTTTTTGAAATTGATGGTAAGGTTGTTGGTGTTAAGCCAAGATTCAGCTTCCCTGATGCAGTCTAAGTTGTTAAAGGTAGGGTTGTTTGTCTATGGGGAGGGACAACATAATGTCGTTGGCATAGAAATAATACCCTATGTTAAATTTTTTTAATACATTGGTGATTGGCTGTAGGTAGAGATTGAATAAGAGGGCTGAGAGGGCAGACCCTTGGGGTATCTCTTGATCCTGTGCGAATGTAACTGGGGGTTCATTGTCTGTTTGGATACTTGCCAGGCTGATGCCAGGTCGGTGGAGGTGAGCTTCCTTGAGGGCCAGAGAGACAGTGTTCCGGGTCCTTCAGGTGGGAGTATGGTCTCTTCGTAGGCAGCAGAGACTCATGGAGGGTCTGGTACTGCGGCACTCACCGGAACGGTGAATAGGTACTCAAAGGGGCTTCCTTCAGTGGCACAGATTACAAAGAAGTTGGGGAAGTCCTCCAAGGCCTCAAGGAGCACTGTAGAGATGGCTTGGCGGGTGGAGGTTCCTGGGGATTTTCCCCCGGAGTTTATCCTTCTCTTGCACACGAGTTTTTGTTTGAAGCAGTCAAGAAGGGAGCCGATGAAACACCAGGTAAAGGGCAGAAGTGAGCATTACCGAAGATGCCGGTAGTTGACGAGGTGCTAGGTGAGCCGCAGAAGATAGAGGACCTGTGGGGAGAGAATGGGGTCCCTTCAGTCCGAGGAGGGAGATGAATTCCCTCAGAAATTTGGCGTGGATGAAATGTATTTGGAGGAGGGAGAAATTGCTCAGGCAGAGGAGTCCCGCATAGTCTGAGTCTTCCGGAGGGAAGAGTTAGAAGCGTTGATTACGCACTCCCTGAAACTTCTGAATATGGACAATGAGGCTCCAATGGAGGAGGAGCCACTGGAGGATCCTCTTTCAAGCTGTCAGGAAGACACAGAGGGTATTCCCTATGCACTGGATCATCCGTCAGATGATTCAGGAGGAAAGGGATGTGCTGGAGGCCGCCTTGAAGGGTACTAAGCCGATGGCACGCCTTTATCCATTTCCAGAGAGCAACGGGGAGCTCCTGCATTCTCCCAAAGTGGACGCAGCAGTCTTGATGGTGACAAAAAAGACTACCATTCCAGTGGAAGGAAGTTCGGCCCTTAAGGAGGTACAGGTTAGGAAGGTGGAAACGCTTTTGAAGCAGGCTTTTGATATCGATGCCCTCTCCTTATGGGCATTGGTATGCGGTGCATTCATTGCACTGGCGTGCTTAAGGTGGACGCGAGGAATTGAGTCCTTGGGTGCCTCTCAGACACTGTCAGCAGAAGCGGCCAAGTTGGAATTTGGAGCAGTTTACCTAGCGGATTCCTTCTATGATTTGATTAGAGGGATGTCCAAGGGTTGGCGGCGGTGGTAGCAGCTCATCAATACCTGTGGCTTCAAAATTGGTCAGTGGATGTTTCCTCCAAGTTGCATCTCAGCAAATTGCCTTTCCGAGGCACTCTTGTTTGGGGAAGACTTCGATAAATTGGTAAAGGACTTGGGAAAGTCTAAAGGAATTTATCTACCTGAGGACAAGCAGAAGCCTGTTAGGTCCACGGGTCAGCAGAGAGGTCAGTAGACCACTTTTTGACAGTTCAGAACAATGCGTTTTGCACCATATAAGCGAGGCAGGTTTCCTTCCAGAGGGCAGCCTTTTTGGTGGTTCTGGGGATCAGGCAGAGGGTGGTTCTCTTCCTCCACTTCAGCTCCTACGAAGACACAATGAAGTGAGGCCTGCCCACACAGGACTGGTTCCCGTAAGGGGTTGGCTGCAGGAATTTTATCCTGTGTCAATTGTCTCAGGGTGCCCCGATTTCATATGGAAACGCTACACTCTGTGATTGTGGCGGTCAGAAAGGGGGAATTCTTGACTTCCCTAGATCTGATGGAAGCCTACTTGCACATTCCCATCAGAGTGGAACATGGCGGTTTCTAAGTTATGTGGTGCCCATGGAGCATTTTCAGTCTTGGGCACTCCCCTTTGGGTTGGCAATTGCACCACATACCTTCACGAAGGTAATGGTGGTGGTGGCGGCAGCGAGTCTGTGACAGGAAGGAATTCTGATCCATCCATACTTGGGTGACTGGTTCATTTGAGCGGTCAGAGGCCGAGAGATCGCAGGTCATGGTGCAAGTGATCGTATACTTGCAGAGGCTTGGTTGGGTGATAAACTTTGAAAAAGTCAACTTGGACAGTCTCAGGTTTAGTGTATCTGGGGGCCGGGTTTCAGACAGTAGCAGAACGAGTCTCCTTGCCAGAGGACAGGATTTGGAAGTTGCCAGAGCAGATCTGCATTTTTCTCAACAGATGGAAACCAACGGCATGGCACTACTTGCAGGTGTTGGGGATCCATGGTGGTGACCATCGAATTCGTACCTTGGGCTCGGACCCACATGCGCCCGATACTGCTTAGTTTATTGACGAGATGGTTGGCACAGCGCCAACCACTTTCTTTTCCGCTATCCTGGTCTGCAAAGACAAGAGGCTCACTCAGGTGGTGGCTCGCGGAGGCCAACCTTCGAGTGGGCATGCCCCTAGAGACCTCGCATTGGATTCCAGCGGCTACAGGCGCCAGTCTTATGGGCTGGGGAGCACATTGCAAAGGTCACATAGCACAGGGGACTTGGTCAGCTCAGAAAGCAGTGTGGTCCATAAACAGACTCGAGTTAAGAGCAGCGTTCTTAGCATTGCAGGAGTTCCAGCCTCTCCTGGTTGGAGGTTCAGTACGGGTATTCTTGGACAATGCGACAGCGGTAGCATACATCAGCAGTCAGGGAAGAACAAGCAGTGGCAACTTGGAGCAAGAGGCAGCTCCATTGGCCTGGGCAGAAGTGCATCTCCAGGTGCTATTGGCAGTGCATGTTGCAGTAAAGGACAATGTAGCAGCAGATTTTTCTCAGCCAGTTCCGGATTGATCCAGGGGAATGGAGTTCAACGAAGAGGTCTTTGCCTAGTCTGGCGATGGAGCCAGCCAATCATGGACCTAATGGCGATGTTCGATTCTGCGAAAGTGTCCTGGTTTTTCAGCAGAAGGGAGCGAATGTCAGAGGGGCTAGGAGGGACTGTTGTATATGTTTCCTCCATGGGCTCTCATAGGATGAGTGATTCAGCACATCAGGGTCTCGTGTTGATAGTACCCGATTGGCCTCGTCATCTGTGGTATGCAGACTTGGTACGCTTGATGGCGGATTTTCACCAAGATCATGGTAGTAGTGGTGGCGGTGTTTTGACAGGAAGTCTTTCTCGTACACCCTTACCTGGACGGTTGGCTCATATGGGCAAAATCCTGAAAGGAGAGTATGAGGGTGACAGGCCGAGTCATCACCTTTCTCCAGACCCTAGGCTGGGTGGTAAACTTCGCCAAGAGTCATATTACGCTGTCACAGGATCTGGAGTATCTCCGTGCACGATTCCAGACAGATTTAGGGCGTGTGTCGCTTCCGGAAGCAAGAGCTCACAAGCTACAGGAGCAGATTCAACAGTTTCTGTGAATGCAGTGGCCGATGGCATGGCATTATTTGCAGGTCCTGGGGTCCATGGTGGCATCAATAGAGATGCGGCCGCTGCAGAAGGCGCTGTTCCACAGGTGGTCTGCGCAGATTCATCCTCTTTCCCACAACCTGCCCTGTCTGATGGAATTGCGAACCACTCTGGCATGGTGGTTGCGGAGCGATACTCCAAAGATGGATATGGTGCTGGAGATTCCTCACTGGGTGCACCTCATAACAGACTCAAGCCTAGTCAGCTGGGGAGGGGGGTACATTGCGAGGCGCAGTTTCTGCAGGGTCAGTGGGCGGAACCGGAAGCTTCAATGGCCCATAAACCGATTGGAGTTACGAGCTGTATTTCTGGCTCTGCAGGGATTTCAGCTCTGGTTGAAGGGGAAAGTAGTGAGGGTGTTTTCAGACAATGCAGCAGCGGTAGCATACATCAACCGGCAGGGTGGGATGGGCCGTGTTCAACTGGAGGAGGAAGCGGCTACGCTGATGAATTGGGCAGAGCAATATCTCGTAGCTTTGTCGGTGGCGCATGTGGCTGGACAGGAAAACGTAGAGGCAGATTATCTCAGCAGAGTGAAGATCGATCTGGTGAAATGGACATTCTCTCAGAGCGTTTTCGCTCAGTTGGTCAGCAGGTGGGGACAGCCCATCATCGACCTTATGGGAACCTTTGACAGTGAAAGTAACCTGATTTTATAGCAGAAGGAGAGAGCGGATGTTAGAGAGGCTCAATGCCCTAGTGCAGCTATGGCCCACACAGGGGCTACTGTATATCTTTCCTTCATGGCCACTCATCAGGAGAGTGGTGCAGAGGATAGAAGCTCGTGCTTCTGATCTCTCTGGATTGACTGAGGTGGCCGTGGTATGCAGACCTGAAATGCATGATGGTCAGGCGGCCGTGGAGGCTGCTGCTGTGGGAGGATCTATGACTCAGTGTTCTATCCAGATGTCACAGGTGGATTGGTTCTCACTTACGGCTTGGCTCTTGAGAGGGCACGTTTAATAAAGAGGGGTTATGCACCTGCAGTAATAGCGGCATTGCTTAAGGCTCAGAGGTGCTAGACTTCGCTGGCTTATATCCGGGTATGGAGAGTGTTTGAGCACTGATGTCAAGAGCAGGGCCTTTCCGCACTGAAGTGCATTGTGCTCAGACATCCTGGTTTTTCTCCAGACAGGGCTGGAGAAGGGCTTGGCCTGCAGCTTGTTGAAAGTTCAGGTGGCAGTGCTCTCGTGCTATAGTGGCTGGATTGGCGGCATAACTTTATCCTCACATCTGGATATTGGGCGTTTTCTGCAGGTGGTGAAGCAGATACGACGACCTGTTCGGTCGATTATTTCCCCATGGGATCTTAACTTGCTTTTAGCCATGCTCACGGAGCCACCTTTTGAGCTGTTAGTCGATTGTACAGCCAAAGACTTGACTTTGATGTAGTCTTTCTGATTGCTATTTGTTCGGCCAGGAGGATTTCGGAGCTATAGGTGCTGTCTTGTAGAGAGCCGTATCTTGTGATCTCTTGTGATAAGGTGGTAAGGACAGTTCCCTCCTTTGTGCCGAAAGTCATCTCAATCTTTCATCTGATCCAGTTGGTTTCTCTGCTGGTGTTGAAGCGGCATGGAAGATGGCATTGGATCCTTTACGAAGACTGGATTTGCGTAGGGTGTTAAAGAGGTACCAGAAGCACACAAGTGTATTCTGTAGGTTTGAGTGTGCATTTGTCTTGTTTGGCAGACTGCGTAAAGGTGAAGCAGCATCCAAAGCATCCATTTATAGATGACTTAGGGAGGCCATCTCTTTGGCATACATGCTGAGGCATAGGCTGGTGCAGATCGGATTGAAAGCACATTTGACGCGAGCTCAGGCAGCATCATGGGCAGATTTTGGTCTAGTCCCGCTGGCTTCCTGGGCCTGTTTGTCGTCCTTTGTAAAGCATTATTGTTTGGATGTCCAAGCTTCCGAGGAGGCTCTGTTTGGCACGGCAGTGTCGCCCTATATAATAAAGGGGGCAAGGGCATTGGATCAGGTATATTACAAAAGAGGAATCACAGGTAGTTCGCCATTTTGATTTATAAACGATCGAAGTGTGAACATCCATCCAAGTGGATCCAATCATAGCCAACTCACAGTACCGACATGTGCCGCACACAGAGTGGCCTGGGTCCTGTGATTCCTCTTTTGTAATATACCTGATCCAATGCCCTTGCCCCCTTTACTACATAGGGCGCACTACACGTAGCATTAAGGTTTGTCTGGGCAAACATGCTTCGCGGCATTGCACAAAAAACCTCACAGCCCCTATGGTAGAGCATCGTTTGCAGAAGGCTCACACTTTTGACAAGCTTTGCTGGCGTGTGATGGATAGTGTTCCTGTCAACCCTAGGGGAGGGGACCGAATCTCGAAATTACAGAAGTTGGAACAATGATGGATCTATACATTAGGGTCAGTTTCTCCTCATAAGAACATAAGAACATAAGATCATAAGATATGCCATACTGGGTCAGACCAAGGTCCATCAAGCCCAGCATTCTGTTTCCAACAGTGGCCAATCTAGGTCATACGTACCTAGCAGTTTCCCCAAGGGACACAGGTTCCACAATGCTTGTACTGGTTCAAGCATTGATATCCTGGGTCCCTTCTTAATAATGGTTTATGGACCTTTCCTCCAGGAACTTGTCCAAACCTTTTTTAAACCCAGCTACACTAACAGCCTTTACTACATCCTCCGGTAACAAATTCCAGAGTTTGATTACACGTTGAGTGAAAAAATATTTTCTTTTATTAGTCTTAAATAGTTTACCCTGTAGCTTCATTGCATGTCCCCTAGTCTTTCCATATTCTGATAAGGTAAACAATCGATCTACGTTTACCCGTTCCACTCCGTTCATTAATTTATAGACTTCTATCATATCTCCCCTCAGCCGTCTCTTCTCCAGGCTAAAGAGCCCCAACCTTTTTAGCCTTTCTTCATAGGAGTAGCCTTCCATCCCCTTTACCATTTTGGTGGCTCTTCTCTGAACCTTTTCTAAAATCGCTATATCCTTTTTAAGATACGGCGACCAGAATTGCACACAATATTCAAGGTGCGGTCTCACCATGGAACGATATAGAGGCATTATAATATCTTTTGTTTTATTTTCCATTCCTTTCCTTATCATACCTAGCATTCTATTTTCTCTCTTGGCCGCCGCTGCACACTGGGCCGAGGGTTTTAACAAGGTATCCACAATGATGCCTAAATCTTTTTCCTGGGTGATGGTTCCTAATGTGGAACCTTGCATCGTGTGACCATAGTTTGGGTTGTTCTTCCCTAGGTGCATAACCTTGCACTTCTCCACATTAAATTTCATCTGCCATTTTGATGCCCAGTCTTCCAATTTATCAAGATCCTTTTGCAATTTTCCACAATCCTCCTGGGTTTTAACAACTTTAAATAGTTTTGTGTGATCTGCAAATTTGATAACCTCACTTGTTGTTCCACTTTCCAGGTCATTTATGAATATGTCAAAAAGGTCTAAATTCATTTTTGGAATGGTACAGTATTATCTAACTTAACAATTGCCTTTTTTGGCTACAAAAGACAGCTTTATTTACTCGACCTATCAGGTCTAGGGGATCCCTTAATCTCCAGGAACAAGCAGGAATGAGTCTTCACATATTGGTATGTAGGTACCGACGGAGCCTGCGTGGGAACGCTCCTCAGCGTCCAATCAAAAAGCTTTTGGGAGCATCCCTCAGCGCCTGCGTGCTGCCTTCCCGCCTTTCCAACTGTCTCTCCTCAGTTTTCGTTTTTCCGCGGAGCCGGCAGGATGTCTTCCTGTCACCGCAGAAAATTTTTTCTTTAAATCTTTTACTTTTTGTTTTCTTGTGGTCGCGGCTCTTTCCCCGACTCCACCGGTACCGCCGGTGGTTTTTTCTTTTCTTTTTCCTAAAACTCAGGGAGTTTTTTTCCCTCTGTTTCTGTCTTGAATTTTTGGGCCTGTAAGGCCTCTCCATTATGGAGCCTTCTTCTAAGAAGTGCCTTAACTGTGGAAATAGTTTTCTTTTTATACTCCAATAACTGGTGTCTAACCTGTTTGGGTCCTGACCCCTTTCCTCCAGAGCCATCAGGCTACAATTTTATGAGAAGAGATTCTCCATTTCGAGTTTCCCTCGATACCGTTTTCCTTCCAGTGTAAGGGCACCGACCATTTCTTCTCTACAGGATCAGGTAACCCACAAACAGTCTGTTAAGACTAGCCAAACCTTGGGTGGTAGGTCTCATGCCAAGCATGACTGCTCCGGCCTTGCCCTCAAGACTTCATTGGCTTCAAAACCCCAGCGGGAGTCTTCGGTCTCCAAAGCCTCTCAGGGGTTTCAGGTTGTTCCTGGGGCTCGCCCCTCACAGAACATACCTGAGCCATGCTCGGGGGTGGCATCCACTTCAAGCGGTACCGATAACCCGGCATCGGCACTGGTGTTGAGCGATCCACTCCTCACCAGGGATCGTCATCTGGCGTACTCGGTACCTTCGGGACCGATCGATACCCAGATTGACTTTCCAGTATCGGCAGCTCCGTCGATACGACCCCTGACGTCGGTACCCTCTAGACATGCATCGATAGATTCGCTTCCTTCGATGCCGAGTCTAGAATCGATATCTAGTCTGGAAGACTTGGTACCGACGCGTCTAGGAACCGACACTCACCGATTCCGGATGCGCGGTACCGAGGATAATCACCGAGACTTTTGAGTTACCTCGGTACCGTTTGAGCAGCCTCCGATGACTATTTCGATGTCGGTATCGCCTTCGATTCCGCCTCAGCTACCGGTATCGGTGTCGATGCTGGTACCTGCAGTAACATCGGGACCAGCTCCATCCATGCTTTTTCACCAGGATCGCTCCTTTCTATACCTAGTTTGGAGTCGATACCTAGCATGGGCGATACTGTAGTGACTGTCTCAGGTCATAACCGCCAGTCCCAGTATCCATCCATTAGAGATCCTGTTTTGCACCGGACAACTACATCCTCCGGTGCCCAGGCTAGTTCTTCGAGTTTAGCCTGTCCAGGGATTGTTCCCATTGGAGATCCTTCTTTTCAGAAATTTCTCCTTGACATGGCAACATTCCTGGCTATTCCTATCCCTGGCTATGATCCTACACAAGGCTTTTCTGGGGAAAAGGAAAATATAATGCGTCCTTTACATCATTCTTTACAGGATCTTCTGAAAATATGGGGAACACCTTTAAGGGCTTCCTCACCTTCTACAGCAACTGCTCTTCTGTATATGGTGCCCCCCTCTCCAGGGTTTCAAAAGACTCAACTTCCCCATCATTCCATTGTAGTGGAATCAGCAATGAGGAAGGTAAAAAGCAAGAAGAAGCATTCTTCTTTCCCGCCAGGTCGTGCATCTAGAATACTGGATGCCTTTGGACGTCAAACTTTCCAAACATCTATGCTGGCAACAAGGATTCTCTCATATATTTTTTATATGAGTCTATCCCTTCAGGAGGTCACAGAGAAATTATCTATTTTGACTCCTTTTCTTTCAGAGCCCAAGGCTGCAGACTATTCCTTACTTCTTAGTCATAGCCAGAATATCTCTAGGTTTCTTTCTCGTGCTTCCCTAGACTCCTTTGAGTCTGTTAGCAGAACCTCTGCTATAGCCATAGGAGCATGACGTAGAGCCTGGCTCCAAGCTTCAGACTTGAGCAGATGGGCACAACAAAGACTGGGTAACACTCCTTGTACTGGAGAAAATCTCTTCAATAAGGAGTCTTTGCGTCAGGTTGCTCATTGCTCCACTGACTTCCCTGTTTCTGAGGGCCATCCTAAACCTTCTCCTTCCCCAGCAGGTAAGAAATGCCCTACCAAACCTCCTTTTCCTAAAAGAAGAAGGTTTTATTCTTCTCCTGCCCATCATGCCGATGTTCCCAAACAAGGGAAACCTCGCCCTGGTCTGAAGAATCCAAACTCAAGCCAGGAAAATTAACCCTCAATAGGGTTCCAATTAATATGTTATAATCTACAGTTCACTTCTTTTCATTAGAAGTTTTTTCATTTAAACCTCTACAGTTGGATTCCTGTTTCCAGGACATCCACTTGCTCTTAGGTATGCTGAGCTGTCAGGATATTCATGTCTATGGGTCACAGGGTTTTCCTCCTCTTCCTACAATGAAGAGAGGTTTGCCAACTATCTCATGATGGTTTTTCTGTACCACCATGAATTTTTCCTTCTACAGACTTACCATACGGCAAGTCTCCCCTCAGCTCCTATTTTTTCTTTACCTTCTTTTCCAGGGTTCCCCTGTAAGAGTGGTACCATACCAATGGAAGGCTTTCTTAGCCTTTCCAGTCTTCCTTAGCCTTTCCAGTCTTCCTTAGCCTTTCCAGTCTTCCTTAGCCTTTCCAGTCTTCCTTTCCATTCCAGTGTAGAGTTTTTTTTTCTCTTGAGTAAACCCCCTTTTTCCTCTTCTGGGCAGCTTGTCAGACAGGGACAGGATATTTTCCTCTTGTTCTGTCTGTTCTCTCTGTTAAAAACAGAACGATCTCTCTGCTGTGCCATTCAGCAGCTGCCCATGCAGGAGCTTCAGTGATTGGACTACTGGTACTTTTCTATAAGTTCCAGTATTGTCTTCCACTACTTTTTGTCTAACCTTAGTAGTGCTTCCAAGATAGTGCTCATCTATCTTGGATAATCATTATAACTTCTTTTCTGCCATCTCAAAATCCTTGGAGTTGGCAGCATAGTTGAGCTGGCAGCTGGTTGTCTCCAACAGCCAGTTTTATTTCCCAACTCTCCTGCATAATGCTCTCTGCAATCCTACAGAGAAGCTTTCCACTATGGGCCCTTGCTAGAGAGCATGAGGGTTTTTTCTCTGACTATCTTATATGGTTGAAAGGCTTCCTCAGTCACCTCCCATGACTGAGGGTTCTTTACACCCTTCTATTTTCTTTTAATAAAGGACATAAGCCTTTCCTACGTGACAGTCTAAAGAGTTACCAAATTCCTACAGGAAATATGCTCTTTTTCCTTGCAGCTTATCCTGATGGTATCCTAATCCTTCATGGACAGCATATATTTAACTAAATAATGCATGATACCCCACCCCTTGTCCCTCAAGTGGGTCTACCTGGGGTCTCTTCCCATGCGTATTCTGTCCCTTCACCATGTTAGACTTCTACTGGACTCAGTACTTGCTGTTTACAGACTAATATTATCCTCTGTTTTCTCACAACCATCCTGGTTATTTTACTGGGTAGCTTTCTACTCCATCTTAACCAGAGGGAATAGATTCTCTATATCTTCTCAAGTAGGTTCCACCTTCTTGTTATGAGATGAATCATTCCTTTTCACATCTTCCATGTGAAGATTCCTGTAGACATATATCTTTCTGCTTAATGGCAGACATTTATCTTTAGACCTATATATATATTCATATATGTACATATGTCTATATGCTTTCTTTAGATGCATGTGTGTGTGTGTGTATCTGTCGAGATACTTCCTTTAGGTCGATATGTATTCACATACTTATCTCTCTGTCTGTGCTCATAAAGGTGTTTTTTCCTTCCTATCTGTTCCATACAGTGGGTTTTCACATGTTCATACTATTTCACAGTATGTTTCGGCTCTTATGCACACAACCACTGCTGTGGTACTGACAGCTCTTACCATAACCTTAGGTTCAGATATCCCTGAAGCTCCCTATTCCTTATCTTCCTACCTCTCGTCAGTTAGGAAAGACATGGGGGATCTTCAGTAGATCTGAGGTTTCCAACTCCTCAGACATCTGTCCTTCCTTGGGATTACGGGGTTTTCTCTATACCCCTTCTTCCCTCAAGGACTAAGCCAGTTTTGTACAAATCGGTCAGTCTTCCTCTTTTGCTCCTAACTATAATTAACTCTGTAGCCAAAAGAGTTTTCAGCTTTTTCCATAAAGCTTTCTACTAAAGACCTACCGTTTTTGTACTTCCCCAGTTGAATCCTGGGGTCACCTGTCAGTTGCAGATTTTGACCTTCAACTCCAGTGAGATCACCTTGGAGATTACTCTACTGGATCCCCAGTAGATTCCATCAGCCTCTCTACTTCCTGCAATCCAGTAGGTGAGGTCCATATTGTGATTGTTCATTTCAATATATTTCATGATGCTTATCATATATACAGGGACTCCTTGTCTGTAGTCCTATCTTAGGTCAGCTGTCTCCTACAGCTCCTCTCTTCAACACCTACCATCCATCCTCGGGATGCCTGGGCATATGAGGTAGAGCATGTTTCAATCACCAACATGCTAGGGCTCCAGGCATCTTAGCTTGGGAGTCCCCATATGTGAAGACTCATTCCTGCTTGTTCCTGGAGATAGCACAGTTACTTACCTGTAACAGGTGATCTATGGGAACAGCAGGAATAAGTCTTCACAACCCACCCACCTCCCCTAGGAGTTGTATCTCTCTATCTCTCTTCCTTTCCTCTTTCTCTCTTTTTGTCTCAGCTATAAAACTCAACTGAGGAGAGACAGTTGGAAAGGCGGGAAGGCAGCACGCAGGCGCTGAGGGATGCTCCCAAAAGCTTTCTGATTGGACGCTGGGGAGCGTTCCCGCGCAGGCTCCGTCGGTACCGACGTACCCATATGTGAAGACTTATTCCTGCTGTTCCCAGAGATCACCTGTTACAGGTAAGTAACTGTGCTTTGGTAGGGTTTCCCTAGCCTTTTAAGGTTGCTCTGTACGTCATCAAACAATGACTGGTCCTCACCAGTAATTGGTTAATCGTCAGCATCTACGTCACATGCCGGTCTCTTTAAAAAGTGGAAAGGCTTTGTTCATTTGTGATATTGCAGCTGTTAACTACCATGGCATCTTTTGTAACCTGATGCAGGGTCATGGCATTCTGACCCGAAATGTGCCACGTCATATACCATCTTGGATTCTGTGGATTTCAGCTCATGAAGAAGGAGGAGTTTAAAGCAGTTGAATTCATTCTGCAGCTAAGTGTTTTAAAATCACATTCCTTTTGTTAATTTTCAAAAACCAGTCACGGCGAGGGGTAGGAGCTGATTCCTCCCCCTTTGATTGAAGGTTCCGACAAAAAGTAGTGATTAAAATTGAGGCTTTTCTTTATGCACATCAGGGTTTATGATTTAGACTACTAATTTTGACATATGTGAAAGATAAGCCTCCTTTGATACTGTTCCTCATAGGAGGCTTATCAATAAACTCAGTAGTTTGGGGATGGGTGCCAAGGTGGTGAACTGGATCAGAAATTGGTGGACTGACAGACGACAGAAGGTGATGGTAAATGGAGCTCACTCGGATGAAAGGAATGTGATTAGCGGCTGCCCCAGGGTTCGGTGCTGGGCCTGGCATTGTTCAATGTATTTGAGTGATATTGCTGAAGGACTGAATGGAAAAGTCTGTCTTTTTGCAGATGACACACAAATTTGCAACAGAGTGGACTCCCCTGAGGGAGTGGATAACATGAGGAAAGATCTACAAAAGCTGGAAGAATGGTCTAATGCTTGGCAGTTAAGATTTAATGCGAAGAAGTGCAGTGTCGTGCACTTGGGAAGCATAATCCAAGGGAAATGTATGCGATAGGGGGCGAGAGGTTGGTGTGCACGGACCAGGAGAAGGACCTTGGTGTGATAATTTTTGAGGATCTCAAGGTGGTAAAACAGTGCGACAAGGCGGTGGCAAAAGCCAGGATGATGTTGGGTTGCATACAAAGAGGAATTACCAGCAGAAAGGAAGAGATACTAATGCCACTGTATAAGTCACTGGTGATGCCTCACTTTGAATACTGTGTTCAGTTTTGGAGACCATATCTTGCAAAGGATGTAAAAAGATTGGAAACTGCTCAGAGGAAGGCGACCAAAATGATTTGGAGCCTGTGTCAGAAGCCTTATGAGAAGAGACTTGAAGACCTAAATATGTGCACTCTGGAGGAGAGGAGGGATAGGGGAGATATGATTCAGACCTTTAAATACTTAGAGAAATAATGAACAAACAAACCTCTTCCAAAGACGGGGAATCTGTAAAACTAGAGGGCATAACATAAAGCTGCAAGGGGGTAAATTGAAAGGCAATGTTAGGAAATACTGTACTTTTTCACGGAAAGGGTGGTGGATGCTTGGAATGCCCTGCCGATGGAAGTGGTGAGGACAAATACAGTGACAGAATTCAAAATGGCATGGGACAGACCCAGTGGATCCCTTTTACAGCAACAGGATAAAATAAAAATAAACTTAACTATTTAATTTCTCAACAAACAGGGGTGTCCTACACGGAGTGGTGGGTTCACACCTAATCAAAGACATGGGAGGGGTGGCCTGCACGGAGTGGCAGGTGCACCCACTCTTGCCATTTTACTGGGCAGACTAGATGGACCATACTGGTCTTTATCTGCCGTCATTTACTATGTTACTATGTTACTATATGCAAACTATCCAAACTGTATTGACTATTGGAAGGACATTTCAAAGCAGTGGCTATGTTTATGGTTTGTGTGAGATAACCTCTCTAGAAAAGGCAAAGCAGTGAAATGATGCTAAATCTCTAAGTTCATGTCTCATTAATTCCTTCTATTCTCCAGGAACAAGCCCTCGCATATGGGTGATATTGGTGCTGACGGAGCCTGCTCAGTAACCTCTCCCCAGCTTTTAAAGGTCCCCTTCCCACCTAAGGGTGCCATCTTGTCTCAGTCTCCTTTTCTGCACGGAGCACAACAGATATGTCTGTTCCCCCCCCCCCCAAGTTGATGATTTTTTTGTCTTTATTTTTTCTTTCTCCAGTCACGTACTGGTCCCTTCTCGTCCCAGAGTCCGCTTGCCTTGGCGTCGCGTTCTCAGGTTCTGTTCATTTTTTCTAAATTTTTGTCCTTCAGTCGACACAGCTTTGTGTCTTTTTCTTGACCAGGCCCAAGTGAGTTTGATCTTGTGGGGGTAGTCTTCCCTGCCATGGCCTTGGTCAGTGACTTTAAGCTGTGTGACTGCTGCACACACGTCATAGACATGCCTGCACAACTGCTGCCTATGATGCCTTGGGCTGCAGTCTCCCAAGACCCTGAAGAGCCAGCAGTAGCAGCATGAGTCCCTCTTTCACAAGACCAAGCAAGCCTCGGAGTCGTCTGCGAATCCATGCTCCAAAACTTTCACTGGGACCTTGGACCCTTGTGAAGACAGAACCGTCTCAGAGCCCTGTGGCCACGATGCTTTGAGCCAGAGCTCCTTTGACGAGGGCTGCTCCACGAAGAGCTGAAAATTGTCAAAGACCCTCAGGCGATAAGTCAAGGAAGATGGGGAAGTCCCACGGACCCTGGACTTGCAGCCCCTTATGCGATGCAGAGGACTATGGCTGGGACAGGCCTACCAAGTTACCCCGATGGGAGTCGTTGATGTCTTGGGATCAATCTTGGACGCCTGAGGTGATCCTTGTTGAGGACTCTCCCTTGATGGAGCCGCATTGGCCCCACGTCCTCTGTGGCTGTGCTGCCAGGATGGTGGCCTTAGAGCGTAGTTTGTCTGCCTTCATGGCCCAGCAGTGGGCTCTGATGCTTGGTTCCTCCAGTTCATCACTCCTAACCACCAGTCCCACATAGAGGGACTCTCCAGAAGTCAGCCAATCCTCGAGCACCATCAACCTTGAGAGACTCCTCCAAGATCTGTTCTGGTCCTGATCCTTGGGGCTGCTGTCTTTCCCACCGAGCATCCAGGGCCAAGGGCAAGACCCTGATGCCAGGAGAACCCTCGATACTTCCACTGACTCTCCGTCAGACTGGGAGACAGAGGATGATGGGTCCTTTGACATCCACCACCACCAGGATATGCCCTCAGACCCATCTCCCCTGGAGTCTTGGCGCCAGTCCCCACCCAAGGAAATGGCTTTCCTGGACTTTGTGCAGGATATGGCTGGAATCCAGGCTTCCAAAAAGCCCAACTGCCTCATAATTCCATGGTGGTGGAGTTCACCATGTATAGGCTCAAGAGCCAGAAGAGACACTCCTCAGTGCCCCCGGGTAGGGAGGCCTGCGCCATGGATGCCATGAGCAGAAAGTGCTTCCAGGCACTGTTCCCTCTAAGCTGTGCGCGTGTGCGCGCGCACACACCTCGCCGAGTGAGCGCACATACTTTACAACAGAGCGCACAAAAACTACGGTTCTGATTCTGATAGAAAACAACACAGACGTCTTAAAATTTAAAAGTTGTTGTGTATTTATGGTTTTCACAAGTTCTACAATATTTTCTAGTGCAATCAATGTGGTGTACATACTGTATTCTGACGTGTAGTCAAATTTTAAAGTCTATAACTCCGAGTGTCGTTATGTGGCGCACAAAACTTTTACCTTCCTTCAAAAGCTGCACAGCTGATATTTTATGCGCACACAGCCTACAGAAAATTAGAGGGAACATTGCTTCCAGGGCTAGATGACTGTCAGCCAGATCAGCCTACAAGCTGTATATGGGCATGTACTTGTGGGACCTGGCAAAGGAACTCGCCAGGTTCTCAGCTGGTCTCTCGGAGGAACCCCCTCCAGCAGTTCAGGACTCTGGTCTCTGCAGTCTGAGAATGATTCAAGTTTACTTCTCGAGTGACCTATGATAGCTTCGCCTCTGCTGCTAGAGTGGCCATGGCGGGCATTCATGCCTGTCTCAATGTCTGGCTGTGGTCTTCTGACCTGGAGCAATGGGTACAGTACAGGCCGGTCAATATCCCATGCTGGAGAGAGAACCTCTTCGGCAAACCCATGGCAGATAAGGCCACCAAGCTGGAGTCTGATTTCCTGACAAGGACTAGGTTCTCCAAAAAGACCGCTGACCCTTCCTGGAAGAAGGCTTTGGGCAGAAAGCCCTCATTTCTGGCTTATAGAAACAATTCTCCAACAGGGTCAGCAGGCCAAGGGACAGGGGCATGGCCCACATAAGCCTAAGCCTAAGACCCCGCCCCAGCCCATGCCTGAGGCACAACCTGGAGGGTTTTTTGTTTTAATTTCTTGGGCATAGCCTTTCTTCCCCCAGGAGGCACAGCCCTGCAGCAAACAGGGTACTATACACCCACTGGTGGCCCTCCATCACCACTGACGCCTGGGCCCTTCGAGTAGTGAAGGAGGGTTCTCCAGGACCAAGCAGGAAGTCAGTCCTCACTTATGGGTTACATCGATGTTGATGGAGCCCCCGTGCGGAGCATTTCCCCAGCTTTCAAAGAAAGCCTTTGGGAATACTGCACGCATACGCGGTCCCCTTCCCGCCTAAAGGTGCCATCTTGCTCAGTCTTTCTTTTTCCGTGGAGCCCATCGGACGTCCGTCTGTCCGTGTCACCCGGAAAAGTTGACGTTTTTTCTTGCGATTACTTCGCCCTTTTCTCCGGATTCGACGCCGGTTCCCCTTCCCGCCAGGTTTGGTACACCGGTATCGAGCCCGTCTTCTATTTTTTCGGTTTTTGCCCTTCGTGGCTGGCGTTCGCGCCCTTTTTTGCCTTTTCCCTGGACAGCTGGTCCTTTGACCTCATGCGGGCCCTTTTTTCCCCGATGGCTTCCAGTGGTTTCAAAAAGTGTGATCGGTGCAAGAAACTGATGTCTCTCACCGACACACACGACTGCTGCCTTCGGTGCCTAGGCCCAGATCATGATCCTATGATCTGTGGCCCGTGTAGCAAGATATCCACCAAGGCACTCCGAAGCCGTCAGCATCAGAAAGAGAGGATTTTCTTGGACTCCGCCTCTGGCCGGGCCCAGACCTCGTCTGAGGCCTCGACGTCTCGGGAGTCTGATCCCGAGCATTGCTGGGGCTCCTCGGACAGGGGGTCCCCGATTGGGAATGTAAGAGGAAGAAATGGCTCGTGAGGGTGGTGTCGGAAGAGGTCCCTGATCCCTCGAGAGCCAGGTCTAAGACCCCCGACTGCCGCCCCGGGCCCTTGGAGCAGGAGAAGCCGTCCAAAATGCCTCGCGTAAAACCGGAACCCGTCGGACACGTAAGTCCTGTAGTCCTCGAGGGCTCTCCTCCGAGGGAGCCAACGTCGGGCCCGGCGCCACCAGGACCCGAGTCGGTGGCTGCTGAGTCTCCTGAGCTTGGACTCAGGCTAACAGCCTTGGAGTGCAGACTGTCTGCCTTCATGGATCAGCAGCGGGTACTGATGGCCAGCCTCGCTGGTGCATCTGCCCCGACCACCGGGACATTGACATCGAAGTCGACCCCGGAGACTGAGCCGATACTAGAGACCATGTAGGCTCGAAGTCGTCCTCGGTCACGGTCACCCTCGACCTCCCGCTCTGAATTGAGGGTGTCGACACCGGTGCCTTCGGTGTCAGGGCACAGTCGGAGCCCCCTGACGACTCTTCGGATGAGTCCGCGTGGGAGACGGAGGACGAGGAGTCCCCCGATACCTTTCGGACTCACTGCAGTCCGAGCCCTGGAGTAGGTCCCCACCGGAGGACACCAGGTTCTCGGAGTTCGTCAGGGACATGGCCAAGGCGTTGGCGATTCCCGCGGACCCTGAGGAGGAGCCTCGAGCCGAGGAGCTCGAGGCCCTCCAGTATGACTCTCCTCCGAAGGAGGCCTTTACTGTGCCGGTCCCTCCAATGCTGGAACGGCTCCTCTTCCGGATGTGGGAGGCACCGGCCTTGGCGCCGGTTTTAAGCAAGCGGGTTGATTCTATCTGTCGACTCCGTAAGAGCCCTGGATTCCAGAAGGCGCAGCTGCCGCACCATTCCATGGTGGTGGAATCGGCCATGCATCGTCTCAAGAGCCAGAAGATGCATTCTGCGGTGCCTCACGGCAGGGAGGCCCGGAACCTGGATGCTTTCGGCAGAAAGTGCTTCCAGGGCTCGATGCTTGCTTGCTTGCTGTGTCCAGTCCTACCAGCTGTACATGGGCATGTACTTACGAGACCTGGCGAAAGAGATTGCCGGGTTCTCTGCTGGCCTCTACGGGGAACCTTTGCAGAGGTTCCAGACTTTGTCCTCAGGAATCCGGGACTGCTCGAAGTTCTGTCCCGAGCGGCCTACGATGGCTTCGAGGCTTCGGCTCGTGTAGCGGCAGCCGGCATTGGAGCCCGATGCCAGGCATGGCTGCAGTCATCGGACCTTGAGCCCTGGGTGCAGGACAGGTTGGTCGATGTCCCTTGCCGAGTTGAAAACCTTTTTGGCAAACCCATGGCCGAGAAGGCGACTGAGCTCGAAACTGAGCACCTGACTAGGACAAGGCTGTCCAGAAAAACCTCTGCCCCTTCTCACAAAAAGAAGGGCTCCGGATAAAAAGCCCTTTTACCCGAGAAAGGCAGCTGCCTACAAACCTTTCCCTCAGTACCAGGCCTCCCCAGCTCCCCAGCAGGGTCAGTAGGCCAAGGGGCAGGGACATGGGCCCCGTAGGCAGAAGACCCCCAAGCCTCCAGCTCCTGCTCCTGCTCAGCAGGGAGGGGGCTTTTGACTCCCACAGCATAGCCTTTCCACCTCTGCTGCCCCATTCCTGCACAGGAGGTCGTCTAGCCCTGTTTGCCCACAGGTGGCCACCCATTACAGGGGATGCTTGGGTATTGAGCATAGTCAACAGAGGCTATATGCTCCATTTCCAGCAATTGCTCCCCTGCCTACTTCCCAGGAGAACCTCTAAGGCCTCCTCTACACAAAGACCTCCTCCTTCAAGAACTTCAAGGTCTGCTTCTGGACAAGGCGGTGGAGCCTGTACCTCCTCGCCTGCAGGGGCACGGTTTCTACTCCAGGTACTTCCTCGTGCCAAAGAGAACCGGTGGCCTCGGGCCTATTCTAGACCTCAGGAACCTCAAGTTCTTGGAGAAAGAAAAGTTCAAGATGCTTACTCTTGGAACACGGGGAGATTGGCTATGCTCCTTAGATCTAAAGGATGCGTACACTCACATCCTCATTCATCCAGACCACAGAAAGTACCTCAGGTTCATTGTGGGAGGAAACCATTACCAGTACAGAGTCCTGCCTTTTGGCCTAACCTCCGCCCCAAGGGTCTTTACAAAGTGCCTGGCTGTGGTGGCGGCCTACTTGAGGACTCAAGGTGTTTTTGTCTTCCCCTACCTGGACGACTGGCTCATCAGGGGTCAGACTTACCAGGAGGCCAGGCAAGCCACCTTTCGAACTGTATCACTCCTTCAACACCTAGGCTTTGTCATAAACTTCGCAAAGTCCACTTTGCTCCCCTCCTGGAACCTATAGTTCATAGGGGCGCGGCTAGACTCTCTGAAAGCAAGGGCTTACTTGCCAGAAGACAGGGCTCATGGAGTTGGCATCCTGGTTTCTCAGCATGCCAAAGGTTTCTGCCCGACTCTGTCTACAGCTCCTAGGCCACATGGCATCGACAGTAGATGTGATCCCCAATGCTCGCCTCCACATGAGGCCTGCACAGTGGTGCCTCAGAACTTAGTTGAAGCAAGCCACAGGGAGCCTAGCAGACAAGGTAAGGATGTCCAAACCCTTCCTGAATTCCCTGCAGTGGTGGCTACACCCCCCCAACTTACTTCAGGGGGTGCCTTTTCAGGTGCCTGTCCCCACAGTGGTGTTGACGACAGATGCCTCCTTGCAGGGCTGGGGTGCACATTGTCTGGGCCGGTGCACTCAAGGCCTATGGTCTCCATGGGAGGCCACGCAACAGATCAACCTACTAGAACTTTGGGCTATCCGTTTGGCCCTCACACTTTGTCCGTCTGAACCAGAACAGACTGGTGAGCCAATCAAGTGGCCATGTTCTATGTAAACAAACAGGGAGGCACTGGGTCCAGACCCCTGTGTCAGGAGGCACAGGCCCTGTGTTCTTTGCGCTCAGGCACAACATGTTTCTCAAAGCTTTGTATCTCCCTGGCCCGGAGAACTTCCTGGCGGACAGGTTAAGCAGGATTCTGCAGCCCCACGAGTTACAACTGCACCCATTGGTGGTTCAGAAAATTTTCCTGAAATGGGGACTTCCATCCATGTCTCTCTTTGCCAGTCCCCTGAATCACCAGCTACCCAGGTTCTGTTCCAGGCAACTGCACCCCCTGAGGTTAGCAGCGGATGCCTTCCTGATTTCTTGGTCCCAGGGCCTACTATATGCGTTTCCTCCCACACCTCTGGTGGCCTGAACTTTGTTCAAGATTCTAAGGGACAAGAACTCGGTGCTTCTGGTAGCTCCTAGATGGCCAAGGCAGCCCTGGTTCCCACTTCTGCTTCAATTAGCAGTGGAAACACCACTATCTCTGGGGTTGCAACCCGATCTTCTCTCTCAGGATCAGGGTTCCCTTCTGCACCCCAATCTCAAATCTCTCAATTTGATGGCCTGGAGGCTGCAAGGGTAGTGTTGGCTCCCTAGGGCTTGCCTCAGGAAGTGGAAGAGGTGGTCTTGGCTTCTAGAAAGCAATCCACCAGGAAAACTTATGCCCTGAAGTGGAGAAGGTTCTCCTTGTGGTGTCAGCAACGCGAGGAAGATCCTTTCGCCTGCACTGTGCCAGTAGTGCTTCAGTACCTGCTGCACTTGTCCAATCAGGGCCTTAAGTCCAATTCTGTTCGGGTCCACCTCTCTGCTCTGGCAGCTCACCACTCTCTGGTGGAAGGACACTCTTTGTCGGTTCACCCCTTGGTGTCCAGATTTCTCAGAGGCTTGCTATTGCTCAAGCCTCCTCTCCGTCCACCGGCCCCTGAGTGGGAGTTGAATGTGGTCTTGCAGCAACTGACTCGCCCACCTTTTGAGCCGAAGGCTACATGTCCTCTCCGCTTCCTTTCTTGGAAGACTCTCTTCCTGGTGGCCCTGACCTCGGCCAGGCGAGTGAGTGAGCTTCAAGCCCTGGTCTGTGACAGGCCATACACTCGCTTCTATAGGAACAGGGTAGTCCTTCGGACTCATCCTAAGTTCCTCCCAAAGGTTGTCTCCTCTTTCCATCTCAACCAGGAGGTGGTTCTTCCAGCGTTCTTCCCTAGGCCCCATGCCAGCCGGGCTGAGACGGTTCTGCATACCCTGGACTGTAGAAGGGCCTTATCCTTCTACCTTGAACGTACACAGGGGCATAGGAGGGCTACTCAGCTCTTCGTATCTTTTGACCCTAATAACTTGGGGTTACCTGTCTCCAAGTGTACCTTGTCCATCTGGGTGGCTGACTGTATCACCTGGGCTTACAGGGCAGCTGACCTTCCCTTGCATTGTCTGGTCATGGTCCACCGTGTCAGGGCAATGGCTGCCTCAGTGGCTCATCTCCACTCTGTACCGTTGGCAGACATCTGCAGGGCTGCAACTTGGTCCTCAAGCCAGACATTTGCGGCCCATTACTGCCTGGAGAGGGATTCCTGTAGGGACAGTGCTTTCGGTCAAGCAGTGCTCCGGAATCTCTTTGAGGTTTAGGCAACTCCTACCCTCCAGCCCTCTGGTTGGGCTACTGGTGGAGGTATGTTTTCAGTGAAATCCTTTCTCTGATGCTGCGGCTATTGGGAGCTCATTTTTCAGCTCTGGGTCCCCCGGTAGCCTGAAGCTTGGGAGTCCCATAAGTGAGGACTGACTTCCTGCTTGGTCCTGGAGAAAGACTAGTTACTCACCTGTAACAGGTGTTCTCCAGGAGCAGCAGGAATCAGTCCTCACAACCCTTCCTCCTCCCCTGGGAGTTGCAGTTGTACATAGTTTGTTTTTACATTTTTTGTGCTGTCTTTTAGCTATGTCATGACTGAGCAAGATGGCCCTTTAGGCGGGAAGGGGACTGCGTATGCATGCAGTATTCCCAAAGGCTTTCTTTGAAAGCTGGGGAAATGCTCCGCACGGGGGCTCCATCGACATCGATGTCACCCATAAGTGAGGACTGATTCCTGCTGCTCCTGGAGAACACCTGTTACAGGTGAGTAACTACTCTTTACCTCCTCCACCTGATTCAGACACCCCCGCAATTCTTCCCAGAAGAGTGCACCAGGACTCCCCTTCACCAGGCCCTGTTCCAGCAGGAACTCTCAGGCCTCCTAGCAAACCAAGCGGTGGAATCCGTCCCCATTCACCTCAGAGGCAGGGGATTCTACTCTTGCTACTTCCTTGTCCCCAAAAGGACTGGAGGAGTTTTTCCCATCCTAGACTTGCAGGATCTCAGCAGATTTCTGGTGCGGGAGAAGTTCAAAATGCTCTACCTTGGAACATTGCTACCATACCTCCAGCAGGGAGACTGGCTATGCTTCTTGGATCTGAGGGATGTGTACACTCGCATCCTTATCCACTCCCTTCACAGGCCGTATCTTCGCTTCGTGGTGGGAGGTGGTCATTATCAGTACAGGATGCTACCCTTTGGCCTAGCCGCCACCCCACAGGTATTCACCAAGTGCCTGACGATAATTGCAGGCCACCTCAGGTTCCAGGGGGTCTTTGTGTTCCTTTATCTGGGCGACTGGCTCTAGTAAAGGGCCGCACTGTCGCCAAAGTGCAACAGGCAACGGACCACACCATCCTTGTCCTAGAGCACTTGGCATTCATCATAAACTACTGCAAGTCTCATCTCCAGCCGACTCAGTCTGAAGTTCGTAGGGGCGCAGCTGGACACTGTCCAGGCCATGGCTTTCCTCCCAAGAGAATAGGGCCTTGCACCTCCAGGTACTCGTAGTGGGTACCCAGCGCTGTAGCTCGGCATTGGCCCGCAACATGCTCCACCTGCTGAGGCACATGGTGTCAATGGTGTATGTCACTCCGGACGCCCACTTGCAGATGGCCCAGTGGGCTCTCCGCTCCAGTGGTCCCACACCACAGGGCACCTACGGAACAGTGTGACAGTCACCCAGCCCCTGGCTGACTCTCTCAACTGGTGGCAATACCTCCAGCACCTACTGGCAGGGATGCCTTTTCAGACTCCCGCACCTCGGAGGGCCCTCACAATGGATGCCCCCAAACTGGGTTGGGGAGCCCACTAGTTGGTAAATTGAGTTTAACAGGTTTTTTTTTATACCATCTTTCTACAAGTCAAAACGGTTTACAAGTAACTCAGTGTAACATGAGACTACAAACAGAAGTGCACGGTACATTGAACATAATGAATACATTGTAACTCACGCTATAACAAACACTGACAAGTAGTCAAACTATATACATGTTGTGATATAGCACTGTCATTGCTTAGAGTTCAAAGTGAATGTTCTGTGCATGGAGATGCTGTGTTGGTTAAGTGTTTGTTGCTAGGCCATAGAATTCTGTGAATACTAGTGTTTTCAGGGATTTTCTGAGTTCAGTGTAAACCACCTTGATTTAAGGAAAAGTTGGGGTATAAATACTGTTAAATTAAAAAAAATATATATATTTAAATAAATAAAAAATACCTTTGCACTCAGGGCAATTGCTCGTTGGCGGAGAACCTCTAGCAAATCAACCTCCTGGAGCTCTGGGCTGTGGTTTTGGCCCTCTGGGTTTTTCACCACCACCTAAAGGATTGAGCGGTGCTGATCCACACTAAAAACCAGGTAGCGATGTTTTACATCAACAAGCAAGGCTGCACAGGTTTGTCCCTGCTTTGCCAGAAAGCAGTGAGTATCTGCTTTTATGCCAGCAGCAACGGAATGCTCCTACAGGCAGTATACCTCCCAAGCCAGGACAGTGCCCTAGTGGACTGTCTTAGCTGTGCTCTCCAGCTGCACGAGTGGAGGCTGGACCCCAGAGTGGCTGACAGGCTATTCCGACACTGGGGGCTCCCACAGATGGACCTCTTTGCCAGCCCAGCTGTCCTACTTCTGTTCTGGCAGCCGCACCCCGCTAGAGTTGCAGAGGATGCATTTCCTGATTTCATGGGCAGAGGGGCCTCCTTTTATGCCTTCCCGCCCATGCCCCTGATTGCCAAAACCCTCTTTAAGGTCCAGTGCAACAGGGCCACAGTGATCCTGATAGCTCCACGGTGAGCCAGGCAGCCGTGGTTTCCCCTGCTCTTCTCCCTGTCCATGACGTCCCCACTTCCCCTTGGGTGCAACCTAAGCCTAGTCATGCAGGAAGAGGGCGCTCTCCTGACACTTATAGCCTGGCTGCTGAACGGGTAGCCTTGGTCCCCTTCAATCTCTCCAGTGAGGTGGAGGAGGTCCTTCTGGCTTCCCATAAGACCTCCACCTGTTGGGCATACACCTTCAAGTGGCAGAAGTTCTCCGTCTGCTTGGAGAAGCAGATCAACCCCTTCTCCTGCGCCGTTCAGCTGGTGCTGCAGTACCTACTTCATCTGTCTCAGGCAAGGCTGAAATTCAACTCCATTAGGGTGCACCTTAGCATGCTCGCAGTGCACCACCTTCTAATCAAGGGCAGCTCCCCCTCTGCTCAACCATTAGTGGCTTGCTTTGAGGGGCCGCCTCCTATCGAAGCCCCCATCTGCCCTCCAGTGGCAGTATGGGACCTTAATGTTGTGCTCTCAAAACTCACCGCATCACCTTTTGAGCCTCTTAGCCCCTGCCACCTCAAGTATCTCAGTTGGAAGGTGGTATTCCTCGTGGCGCTCACCTCCACTCGTTAAGTGCGAGTTTCAAGCGTTGGTGGCGGATCCACCATACGCTAGGTTCTACAGGAATAGGGTTGTGCTCTGCACTTACCCTAAGTTCTTATCCAAGGTGGTGTCTCCGTTCCATGTTAACCAGCAAGTGGTGCTTCCCACCTTCGTGAGGCCTCATGCCAGCAGGGTGGAGACTGTTTTCCACATACTGGACTGTAAGCGGGCGCTATCTTTCTACCTACAGTGCACCTAGAGCCACTGCCGAGTTTCTCATCTTTGTCTCACATGGCCCAAGTCAGTTGGGGGCAGCAGTCTCTAAACGTACCCTGTACACCTAAGTAGCAGATTGCATCGCTTTAATCTACAAGCAAGCTGGTTGTTCGCTGGAGTGCCGTGTCACGGTGCACAGCATCTGGGCCATGGTAGCCTTTGGGGCGCACCTTCATTCTGTCTCCTTGTCAGAAATCTGCCGAGCTGCAACCTGGTCCACTGTCTATACCTTCGCAGCTCACTACTGCCTGGAGAAGGGAGTTCCATTGGTTCAGTGCCTTCGGCCAGGTAGTACTCGGTCATTTGTTTGGTGTATAGACAACTCCTGCCCTCTGGCTCTTTGCTGCATTCAGGCTACCAGTCCTATGGATGCTTTGCTGGACACTTGGGCCACTCATGGGTCTCTTGATCCGTTTGCTGCTGCTCATGGCTCACCTTTTTCCTGGTCAACCATGGCTTTTTACAGGTTTTTCGGTAGCTTGTAGCTGGGGAGTCCCATATATGAGGACTGACTTCTTGCTTGTTCCCAGAGAAAATGTAGTTATTCACTTGGAGGAATCAGTCCTCAGAATCTACCCTCCCTCCCCATGGAATTGCTTCTTATCCTTTTTGCCGTCTTGTGTTATACTGGTGCAAGATGGCACCCTTAGGCGGGAAGAGGACCACGCATGTGTGGTGCATCTCCTAAGGGCTTTCTTTGAAAGCTGGGGAGACATTGCCATGCTGGCTCTGTTGGTGCTGACATCACCCATATGTGAGGACTGATCCTGCTATCCCCGGAGAACACCTGTTACAGGTGA
The DNA here is from genome assembly GCA_033557465.1 of Ichthyophis bannanicus. Classification (NCBI taxonomy): domain Eukaryota; kingdom Metazoa; phylum Chordata; class Amphibia; order Gymnophiona; family Ichthyophiidae; genus Ichthyophis; species Ichthyophis bannanicus. The sequence continues at coordinate 1,601,076,088 of CM066031.1, forward strand.
GTTACTTACACTTTCTCCAGAATTTCTTTGTGGGTTAAAGCAGAATTCAATGCTCGTCAGGCTGATTTTTATTTTGAGTTATCAAAGCAAAGTGGAGTTATACCCACTAAAAAGTTATCCTTTTGACAAAATTTTTATTCTTTTTAATTTTTTGGAGACGACCCTTTAGCCATGGAGCCCCATCTGTATGAGTTTTAATTCACCTCATGTGAAAAAGCAGAGGAGTTTATCTGTAACAGCTCTAAGAATTATGCAACTTTGTTTTCCAAGTAAATTAAACCTAGAGGACCCAACTGAAGACCAGAATTTTGCTGTAATTTGGTTTACAGAGTCTGAATTTTCGCCCCAAAATCATCAATGTTGAACCCCCGGTGATGGGCCCCCCCACTATTGTTTCCCCCCCCCCCCCCCGTTATAAGTCCCACCGCTTTGACCCGGTGAAAAGCGGGATATAAATACAGTTAAATAAAATAAATAAATAAAATTTTGCATAGGGCATCTAGGTGGGAAATGGAAAGTCCCAAGTATGCATGTTCACACTTTCCCATTTTTTTTTTTTCAAAGATTTATTTAGTAAAACATACGGCAAAATACAAAACAATGCAAACAGTCGCGGTTTTTCATTAACCAACATAACAAGCAGACATACCTCGGGCGCTTGTCCACTGCCCGGGGGTTAACAAGGTACAGACAAAGTATTTTTTCCCCCCCGTCTTAGTTACACCCCTCCCTTCACCCCCCCCCCACCCAGGACCACAGGGACCACAGAGTTCCTTATATAGCAGAGACCCTAGTCCAAGCTCAAGACAGCACTACGAGATTTAGGCCGCAGCGCCTGAATATAGGGCATCCACACCAAAAGAAAGGAAGCCCAGCTCCGGGGGTGACGCTGCGCACTCCTCCGCTCTAAGAGCATAAACTGATGGAACCCGTTGCGCCACTCCCAGAACGAGGGGGCCGTCGGTTCCAACCATCGCCGCAGTACAGGATTCTTCCCCACCAGACATGCCTTCCGTATCAATAGTTGCTGCCATCGGCCCTTCGGACAGAGTGGTCCCATCTGATCCAATGCCACCAGTGACCCCGTCCAGCAAACCTGCTGCTGCAAGACAACCCCCAAATAGTGTGCAATCCGGGTCCAATAGCGATGTATACAGGGACAACCCCACCACATATGGCCCAGATCTGCTAACAAACAAGGACATTTCGGACAGCCACCGTATTCGGTGAGACGACTACGTAATGCACGCCGCGGGGAGAAGTGGGCTCTCAAGATGCATTTAAATTGGATTTCCCGCCAGTAGGCACCCTCTGCTAGTCGGGCAACGCGGCCCAGCGCGGCACGGACCGAGCCCGGAACCACTTCGCACCCCAACTCCCGCGCCCAAGAAGCCTCTTCTGCTGAGTAATCCGGCGGCGTCGCCAAGAGTACCAATGCTTTTTTAAATAGGGCTATAGTGGGTGGGGCCCCTGTCCCGAGGGCAAAAAATTCTAATATCCGCGCGGAGTGGTCGCCCCCCAATTCTCGCCCCGCTACTGAACCCACATAATGGGAGAGCTGCAGGTATGGGAACAGAGAGGCTCCAGGGCACAGGCCATACTCCCGACACAACACATCTAAAGGTTTACACCGCCCCTCCAAGTCAATTACGTGGCCCAACAACCGTATCCCCGCCTGCGCCCACCGACGGAAGGGAACCGAATCGGATCCCGGGAGAAATTGTGCATTACCCTGCAGCGGCAGCCAGCTCGAGGCCTCTGATGAGCAGCCCCACACCTTATTCAACCATTGCCAAGTGCGCCGCGCGGCGTTAATCAGCACGCTATGCGTTACGTGAGTCGGCAGGACCGCACTCCGTAGGTGTAATACTGCCAGCAAAGAATGCGGCTCCACCAGGGCCTCTTCCAATGCCCTTGGAGTATATACCTCGGTACTACCCAGCCAGTCCCCCAAGTGCCGGGCCTGGCAAGCCAGGGCATAGGTCCAGAGATCCGGTACACCCATGCCTCCACATCTCCATCCCCCTTTCAGGCGGTTCATCGGTATACGTGCTCTGGCCCCTCGCCACAGAAATCTGTGAAACTCACGCTCTATACGTCGTAGGTCACGGCGTAACAACCAGACCGGCAAAGTCTGTAGCCAGTACAGGATCCTCGGCAGAATCACCATCCCCAGGGCTGCCACCCTGCCCGGCAGGGATAGCGGGAGGGGGGACCACGCCTGGAGCTGAGAGCGAACCCCGACCAGGATGCGTTCGAAGTTCCGCTTGTACAGTACTGACATGTCTCTGGTTAACTCGATCCCCAAGTAAACAAAAGAATCACTAGCCCATCGCAGGGGGAAGTGCCCTCCCCAATTCCCCTGGAGGCCGCCCCCAATATCCAAGGCTTCTGATTTATCTCGGTTGATTCGCAGTCCCGCGAATTCCCCATAACGGGAAAATTCAGCCAGCAGACACGGCAACGACTGTTGAGGGTCTCGTAAATGGACAAGGATGTCATCCGCAAAGGCTGCAACTTTGAAACCACAGGGCCCGATACGAACCCCACAAATGTCATCAGACTCTACTATGCTCCGCAACAACGGGTCCAGCGTTAACACAAACAGCAGCGGAGAGAGCGGACAGCCCTGACGCGTCCCCCTCTCAAGGTCAAAAGTATCCGACAGTACCCCATTACAGAAAATACTAGCCGTTGGGTTGGTATACAACAGCTCCACCATTCGGATAAAGGAGTCACCCAGGCCATACTGGGGCAAAAGAAATTTCATATAGTCCCAATTGACCTGGTCGAATGCCTTCTCCGCGTCAAAGCTGATCAGCAAAGATTGTTCGTCCCGCGCGCGTACCCATTCTATGGAAGCTAAAATCTTCCGCAGGTTCCGCACTGCATAGCGCCCCTGGATAAAACCCACCTGCGACTCATGCATGAGGTCCCTAACACGGAGGCTAGGCGATCCGCCAGCACCTTCGCCAGTACCTTCATGTCGAAGTTCAGCAGCGAAATAGGTCGGTAGGAGGTCGCCTGTGTGGGGTCTTTGCCGGTTTTAGGTATCAGGGTTATAAGGGCGTGATTAGCCCCCCACCCAAAGCTCCCCTGCTCCACCCTCCAGCGGTATACTGCAGTCAACACAGGGGTAACTCGTTCGACTAGAAGCTTGTAGAACTCTGCCCCATACCCATCCGGACCTGGCGATTTATAGCAGCTAGCCCCCGAGATCACTTTGTGGACCTCCTCTTCTGTTACCGGCGCATCCAGAGCTACCCGCTGCTCCAGCGTCAGCCTAGGCAGCCGCAGCCTCTGGAGATAGTCTCCCATTAACGTTGTGGAGGCAGCCGATCTCCTGTAAAGCTGCTGAAAAAAGGAGCGAAACACTTGAGCTATAGCCGGGCTGTGTTTATGCAAACGGCCCTGCTCGTCACGCAAAGCCACAATGGAGCGAGACCCTCTACAGCCTCGAAGACATCGCGCTAGAAGCTTGCCCGGCTTATTCCCGAAACGATAAAGCTGGTATTTATAATAAGACAGGGACTTCTTTGCTCTTTGGTGGAGTAGCTCATTAAGGGACGCCTGCAACTCCCAATATGAGCGTTTGTTAGCCATTGTGGGAGCCCCCACACATCGGCGCCGGGCTTTTACGAGCTGTTTTTTCTAGTTGGACTATGCGGGACGCAACTAACTTGCGTTTCCGTGCTCCATAGGCAATAATGTCACCGCGAAGGACCACCTTCGCTGTCTCCCACAACAATTCAGGCTCCTCTCTATGCCGTTCATGGATATCCATAAACTCCCCCCACCTCTGTGTCAAATATGCATGAAATTCGGGGTCCGTGTACAGCCCCAGGGGAAACCGCCAAACTCTCTGCGAGGCAAAAGGATCCCCCCATTGTAGGTCCACCCAAACCGGGGCATGATCTGATATCGCCGCCGGGCCAATCTCCGCTTCCCCCACTTGTACAAACAACCGCTCGGAGAGTAACACATAATCTATTCGTGCGCTGGAATCATGAGCGCGTGACTGGTGAGTGAAATCCCGCTCCAAAGGATGGAGCAGGCGCCACGGGTCTATAAGTCCCAGCCGGCTCCGTAGCCCCTGGAGAGCCTTCGTAGCCGGGACCCGCCAGCCGTCCCGCCCACCCCGGAAGTGTCCAAATCGATATCCAACACCCCATTGTAGTCCCCCGCCAGTATCAAAGGGGCATCCGGCATCTGTTCAATCTTAGAGGCTAGGCGGGCATATAAAAGTTTGTCCAGGATATTCGGGGCATATACATTGCCTAGTATCACGGATCTCCCTTCCAAGTTACCGTAAACCAAGAGGTACCTGCCTGTCGGATCCACGTATTGTTGTATGAGTTCAAAACGCAGCCTTTTATGAATCAGTAGGACCACTCCGCCTTTTTTCCCGATTGCCGGGGCGCCCCAACTCTGCCCCACCCAAGCTCTCAGCAGCTTCGCATGTTCCTCAGCAGTCTGGTGGGTTTCCTGTAAAAAGGCGATATCGCACTGCAGGCGGGCCAAAGCCCGCAACACCTTATGACGTTTAATTGGGCTTCCCATCCCACACACGTTCCAAGAGACAAGCTTCAGCTCAAATCAGAATGCATTACTACAACTAAGCCGATATTCCTAAGAATGCTTAGGTGAACCCCCCCAGCCTGGGGTCCACCCCTACTTGTTTTAAGGGTCTCGAGCCCCTCTATACTGGTGGCCCCAAAGTCTCCCCCCACCCATACCTGTCCCCTCCCTCTAATCCCCCCTGAACCCCCCTCCCCCCCCAAACCTAACCCTATCCCATCCCCTACCGTATATCCCCCCCTATCTCTTCCCCACTCCCATCCTTGAACCCTCATGGCCCTCTCCTCCCACCCACGGCTGAGAGAGCCCCTCAAGGCCACTCCAAGTGCGACCGACCCCCCCTTCCCCATCTGCAGTAAGGCAAACCCACAGATGGTCCCACTCACCCACTGCACAGCGTGTCGCACCCAGAATACCTAACGAACCCCAGTCCAGACAACCCCGGGTCTTGCTAAGGCCCAATACGTTAGGCCATGTTACTGCGGGTGATCGAGCCCCCCCTCCCCCCTCGTAAGGCACCCTAGCAGTCAGGGTCCCCGGTTGCGAGGCCATGACCAAGCCCATCCCGACCGGGATGTGCACGCTACTAAGCAGTGTCTAAAATTGTAAAACCCACGACCCAGTCACGTGGGCTCAGCCTCGCCCCTCCACAGTCAGTCCCGAGTTAACCTCAACCACTGGATATAGCTAGAGGGGAGCGGGCCGCAGCCCCGGAGGTTAATGTGTGCCGCTCCCATCCCCCCCCCACACCTCCCCCTCATCCACCCCACCATCCCCCAGAGCCTAGCCAGAGGGGAAGGAGGGGAGGAGCCCAGAGCCATCTATGTCCCAGAGCCCCGGAGCGCCACACCCATACACACTAAGACAACGCCATACACTGTAGCAATGCACTCACCGAATGAACCCCCTCCTCCGCACACCGGGACAGCCGGTAAAGTCCCCCCTTCGTCAGGGCCCCCTCCCCATCCCCCCCCCCCCCACCGGTCACTCTATCTCAGTTCTCCCCCTAGTTGCAGTCTCTGCCCTCATTCTCCCAGACGCAGCACTAATAAAAGGAGAGGGGGGAGAAAGGAAATACCGACCAGTATCTTGGGTACGGTTACCGTTCAAGTGGCAGAGAAACAGCAATAAACAGCCATAAACAGCCCAACAAAACAACCAAAAAACCCCGAAGGGGGATCGCCCTTGTAGAGTCCAGGCAATTAGTAAATACTCCCGCCATCACTCTCCACGCCCACATGGTAGAACGGAGGAATGAGGAGGAAGCCGTAGCTCTCAGGCTCGGTACAGCCGCTAACTCCCCACGCCCAGACTTAACCAGCATTATAAAGAAGGCAATCCTATATCAAAAAACAAAGGGAATGGGAGGGAAGGGGGGAGAAGGGAAACATCTGGCCAGCGGCCAGCGGGTGGCAACAGTAACAGATAACATTAACAGGGCATCTCACTTGCAACACTGTTACCGGTTCCAGCATAAAGAGTTTGTAACAAGTCAAGTCAGCACCAGGGACACAAAGTAGCTGGGCTACAATGTCCCCAGCAGTCCAGTAGAGCAGTGCACACTTCCAAAAAGGGACCACAGGATCACACGCTGGCCATTCTTCTATATGGCAGTGCTATGGAGTTACCGCCGTCGTCTCCCGGGCAACGAGCTGATTGACATAGCCTTCAGCCTCCGCAGCTGTTGTGAAGGCCCGATGGGTCCCCTCATGCATCACATGCAGTTTAGAGGGGTACTGGACGGAGAAGCGGACTCCTGCACCGATGAGCTTCTCACAGAGGGGGGCATACTCCCGTCGCTTGCGACTCAGCGCTATCGAATAGTCCTGCGCCACGCGGATTCTGCAGTTATTATACACAACTTCCCCCTTTTGTCGAGCGGTTCTTACAAGCAGGTCTTTCTGCGGATAGGACAAAAACTTCGCGATCACGATTCTGGGGCGGGTATCTCGAGTCTGTCTGGCTCCGACACGGTGCACTCTTTCTATGTGCAGTTTGTCTCCAAGCGCAGCATCCCCCAACATGCACTTGATGAGCTCTTCCAAATAGCTCCGCAGCTCTTTGTCCGAAACAGCTTCGGGGATTCCCATAAAGCGGAGGTTGTTGCGTCTTGACCTGTTCTCCAGGTCGTCTAACTTAGCCTCCTGCAGACCCAGTAAAGTTTTTAGGCCTGCCACCTCGGAGACCAGCCCCTCAACTTTGTCCTCCGCCTGTCCCAAGCGCTCTTCGGCCTCACACATCCGGCCCCCTAAGATGTCCATCGATGAGCGCAGCCCATCCATTTTTTCTTGTAGGGCTTCAAATTGGGGGGACAGAGCCGCTACCACTGCGGCCGACAGTTCCTCGAGAGAGGTTGTAGATCTAGGCGAGCTGGGCGATGGAGCCGACTCCGCCATTTTACTTGTGCCGGCCACCCGCTCCCGATCTTGTCTCAGCGTTTTAGCCGCTGCCGCCATCTCCGTCGCTGAAAGAACCACGCTGCGGGACACTACACGCAATTCTGCACCCAGCGGGCACACTCCCGTTCAAATGTTGCGGTATTGCACGGTACAATTTTGCCGGTCCGGGTTGGGGGTGTCGGAGCGCACTCAAGATGCGACCACTACTCTAGCCGCATCACGTGACCTCCTCCCATTTTTTTTTTATAAAAGGCTCACTGAACATGGAGAATTTTGTAGAATACTGTATTTTCATGTGTCTTTACTCATACATGTTATCTGATGCTTCCAACCAGTTGTAGATGTTGGATTGATATATTTGAGTCATAAAACTGGAAATACATACTTACTTTTCTGGCCTTCCCAAAGCATGTCCCAACATGCCTTCTTGAAAATGGCATGCTGTGGGTTGTGCTCATGTGACTCGCAGCTTTCTAAAACCACTACTTCTTGTTTAGGGCATTCATATGTGTAAAAACCACACTTGTCTTCTAAAATGACCACCTCAGTAAATTTAGGACATATTTTTTTATTTGGGGCCTTTTAGTTGGTAGGCACATTTATTGTCAGCATTTGCTATACATAGTTGTTTAGTCAAACTGTTTATGGACATATGGATAGTTTTCAATTATTGCACTTTATTTATTTATTTAACCAGCCAGATTTTGACTGACTAATTTTAAACCACTTCTCAGATACATCCTACCTAACTAGGATATGACTGCTGATACTAGACTTAAATTTAGCTGATCATAGTTTGGCCTGTTAGGTTTGTCTGCAACTGGCATGCCTAATTTTGACTAGCCTAGGTAGCTGGCTATGGATGAAAATTCATGCTGGCCAGCTAGCTTTTAGTCCTTGCTGAAATCCTCCCCATAAAGCTGCTAAACTTAAGTGATGTAGCCACTAGAGATTAACGGGAAATTTTCAGTGAGAACTCCAGTTTTTCACGTTTACATTTTAAAGCATTAGTAAATGTGATCTTAAATTTTGACAGTGATATTTCAGGTGTTTCCAATTTTTAAAGGGATTACTTCTGTATATAGAATGTGAATGTTGGCTTAACACAATGCATAATATAGAGATCTAAGGATATTTTGGATACACTGGGCAAATAAAAAAAGCATCATGAAAAGAAATCTGATTACATATGTAGAAACAGTAAAACCAAGCACGCGCAAAAATCCTCTTTTACTGAGGGATAACTCTTTTAACGCATGTTATGTGCATATCTCTAGGAGGCAATGCTTTATGCAGTTTAACTTGAATTTGTGCTTTTTAATGTTTAATTTTGCAGGCTAAATTGCAGACTGTGTCATGGCCACAGCCTCACCAAGATCTGACACCAGAAATAACCATAATGAAAGACGACAGCTGCATGTAACTGGTAGGTTACTGTCACCAGGTGTCATATAAAAAAAGCAAGATTGTAAAAAAAATTAACTTGAAGTTATGCCATTTTAATAATTTGCATAGTAGTATAGTTTATTTTAGGTTGCTATTGACTTTCTTTTGTAAACGATTAAAGACTTTCAACTAAATTGGTGGTATAGAAATGTTTAATAAATGAAAATAAAATAAATGTGCCCATTCCCCATCAACAATCAGGGTTGAATCGGGCGCACAAGTAGGATGTTATCTGATGGCACTGGGATGGAACAGCTCTTCCAGAACTTGAAGTAGGGGAAAACTGAACATGTACGGCCCTTGCAGTGTGCAGTAGTGTTCTTAGATTTGTTTTCTTAATTTGGCTGAATGAATGTGAGGTGTCTCATATTTGGGGTGAGAGCATGATTAAACTGAATGTAAACACCGTGGGTATATAGCCCCATGAGCCCAGAAGTATTGTCTCAGTAGCTTTTGAAACCGCTACAAGGCAGACAGAGCTTTTGCTGCCTGGGTACAGAAACTGGCTGACTTGGCATACTCCAGAAGGTTCTTTCCTGTTGATGTTGCCTCTGTTCCATCACACAGTGATTTAAAAAGTCCCATTGTAAAGGAGCAACTTATTCCTCTGCACTTCATCCCAGAACAGTTTGCATGCTTCTGACTGAATATAAAGAAACACATGTGGTTGATTCTCCCTCCCTTTCATGTCTATAAGGACAATTGCTATAATTCCAGTTTCATAGTATTTATGCATCCTATTCCTTGTGTGGGGGTTGTTCAAAGGTTGTGATTTGAGTGTATCACTGTGCCCACTCCCCCTCAATAGTATAACACTGAATGTGTTAAATTGCTTTGATGGGAGATTTTTTGATTGCCCTTCAACTATCAATAAGTATGTCCTGGCTCAGCATAAGGCAGCTTCTAAGCCACACCTCAAGGTAGTGGGAAAAGCATAGTCATCTCAGCACAGAAGACTGGACATATGGTGCCCCTCTGAATGCAATCTTACATGGTGTCTATGCTTTCATAAGATTTGCCATAGTGGGCCAGACCAAAGGTCCATCAAGCACAGTATCTTGTTTCCAACAATGGCCAATCCAGGTTGCAAGTACCTGGCATGATCCCAAAAGATAGACATTCCATGTCGCTTATCTCAGGGACTAGAAGTGGATATCCCCAGTCCATTTTAATGTAAGTAGCCTTGAACTCTGAGAAGGGCATGAGCTAAATCAAGTTCTCTTGCCCTTAATGATTTCTGGACTTTTCCTCCAGGAACTTGTCCAATTTTTTGTTTTTAAACCCAGCTATACTGATAGCCTTTACTGCATCTTCTGGCATCAAATTACAATGTTTAATTGTGCATTGAGTGAAAAAACGTATATCTCTTTATGCTGCTGGGACCAATCCAGATGAGTGGGTTATGCTCCCTTTCCAAGAAGTGGAGGCAGACTTGAGCAATTCAGTAGTGTCATCACTTGGTATATCTTTTTGTGCAGCACTGAGAGAAGCCAGTAGTTTCTGCCTCTAGAAGGTGGCAAGGCGTGTGGACTGATAGCTTGACTTTCCAGATGCACACTATGGTACAATAGTACAGCGACCTTTTAGGATTGAGTCTTGAAGGTTTTTGCCATGAGGGTGCACCGTGACACCTTGAGCAGACAGCTGCCCAGGATCCAGTGCCGTTTCCATAGGTTACGAGTGCTTGGTGGGCTTGAAGAGGAGCAGGAGACCCCAGGGGCCTCTGGGCAGCAGCAGGGGGTAAGTAAGTTGTGCCCAGTCTCCTTCCCTCTTGCTGTCCTTATCTGCATGTCCTAGATTTTTCCCTTATTTTTATTTTATTCTCTTCCCCAGAATTTCTCTTGTTTGTTTTTTTCCCCATTGTTTTCAATGGGAAGATTTTTGGCTCAATATCTATTACTTTTTATTAAAGCAGCTTCAAACTTTAAAAACAAAATAAAATAAATGGACTAATTGACTAATTGCATGGGTAATCCCTTTGTGGGGACTGGAAGCCGCCTACTACTACTTATTTTGTAAAGTACTACAAGGAGTACATAGCTGTTCATATAGAGCTTCCCCTCTGGGAACTTGGGGTCCAAGAGTGCTGCTTTCATGAGCAGCTGGAGAATTCACAGCTCCTACATTGCCTCAGTCTTTCTGGGGTGCTGAACATTTTCCCTATTGGGGTTTGGTTGAAGGACCCAAGTGAAATTCCTGTCGTCTGGAAGGTAATTCTGAAGCAGATGAAGAGGTGGTCCCCCAGGGACAGTTAGGATCTCTGATCTGTCTTTTCTCTACTGGGCCCTGTTCATGCTCTTTCAGGATGGTATGACTGCTCTGCAGGTGGCAGAGACAACTTTCGGGTGGTTTTAGCAGGTGAGTCACCTTTGTACTGCTGAACTGCTGCATTTCTACTTTTTCCCCAACTCTGTGCAGCATGGCTTAGGATTTGAGGGAGAAAACCCGCAAAATGGGCTTTTGGGGTCCTAAATTTCTGTTTTGGCTGTTCCCTTGGTGCCAAGGTAAGCAGAATCAACCCTTTAGGCCCCCTGGGGTGGAGTCCTTTTCATGGCTGTGGCTAAACCCATGACAGTCATGGTGGAGGGAGGTGCTGCGTGTGAGGAGCCTAATTTTGGAGGGTCAAGATCCTTAAGGACTGGGCATTAGCTGCTGTGGGCTCTCGGGTGGTGCTGTGTGCATGCCTGGAGGCTAGCCCTCTGAGGGTCGTATTCTCTAATAACCTGGTAGGTCTAGCCATATGGCTTTGGCACCTTGTTTTCCCAGGTTATAGGTTTGTTCCCTGGAACACCTAGCATTGGTTGGACCAAATGATCTTTCTATATCATCCTGTTAGACCAGTCCAGACAAGTGGGCTGTGTTCGCTTACCAGCAGATTGGTGGAGAGAGAGAATCAATGAAAAGACCAGGTTTTCAATGACGACATTCCCATTTCTCTATCCACCTCAGCCACCAGAGGTCTCTTCAGTATTTCTTTGCCACCAGCAGATGGTGGATGGATTTTCTCCTCTCTGAAGAAAATCTGAAGATTGAGAGGAAAAGATCGACTTCCTATTTGTTCCTGGAGAATCAGTCCTCATATATAGGTGACGTTTGCGCTGACGGAGCCCTTGTGGAATCATCCTTCTAGCTTTCAAAGAAAGCCTTTGGGAGATGCCACTACACATGCATGGTCCTCTTTCCGTCCAAGGGTGCCATCTTGCTCAGTCTCCCTTATTCTGTGGAGCCCTTCAGACGTCTGTCTACTCTTCCCCCGGAAAAAGTTGATTTTCTCAACCTGAGTTTGACTCTCCTCCGGTAGTGCACTGGTCCTCTTCCTGCCACCTGAGCCCACTGCCCCGGCATTAAGTCTGGTTTGTAGTTTTTCTTCCTTCCTTGGCGCCTTCGTGCCTCTTTTTTCCAACTGGCAGCATCGCGGGTCTTCGACCGCATTGGGATACTTTTTCTCTCATGGCTACCAGTGATTTTAAAAAGTGTGATCAGTGTGCCAAAATGTCCCTGACTGACCCACACAACTGCTCCCTTCGTTGCCTGGAACTGGAACATGACCCCATGGCATGCAGCATCTGTAAGATGTCCACCAAGGCCCTCAAGAGCTGCCAGCAGCAGCATGATACATTTTTTCTGGAGTCCCCGGCATCTCTGAAGGCCAAGGCCTCCTCCGAATCCCCAGAATCCGGAATAGCCTTACAGACCCCGACTGACGCCGTGGTTCTTCAGAAAGGGAGTCTCCCTCGAGGGAACTCAAGAAGAAGGCCTCGAAGGCAGTGTCCCCTGGACAGCTTAGACAGGCCGGGTAAGTCCCGAGTCAGGTCCCACAGTCCTAGATGCTCGTCTGAGGGATCAGAGAAGGAGCGACCTGTGAAGGTCCCCCAAAAGGACTCTACCTCAAGCTGGCCTCAGTGCCTGACACCATCTTCGACAAGGATTCCCCTTCAGGGGAACTGGTGTTGGGCCCAATTCCCTCAGTGCCCATGCTGATGGCTGCGGAGCCTTCTGGCTTGGAGTCCAGAATGGCAGTTCTGGAGCGCAGCCTGTCTGCCTTCCTGGACCAGAAGCAGGCGCTGTTGTCTGGTACCACCAATTCCTCCACCCAGACCACCGGTCCCTTGACGTTGAGGATGTTCCCGAAGGCCAAGCCAATCCTCAGCCAAGGTCTCGATCTGTTCTCATTCCATGAGGCTGCAATCTTCCCCAGCCAGTGCACTTGGCGCTGGCCATGTGGCCTCTGAGGCCCGCGGGCGGGGATCAGCCCTGGAGTCTGCAAGCCATCTTTCCCTGAGTCTCCAATGGACTATTTCTGAGTGGGACATGGAGGATGCGGAGTCCCCGGACACCCATCGCCACTGTGATGTCCCCACAAACTCCCCTCCCTCAGAGCCCCGGCACCAGTCCCCACCCAAGGACATCACATTCCTCAATTTCGTCAGGGACATGACCAAGGCCCTAGCGTTCCCGACGGAATCGGAGGAGGACCCTCGGACAGAGGAGTTAGAAATCCTCCAATACAAGGCCCCTCTGAGAGAATCGCTTATGGTGCCCATCCCTCCCATCCTGGAATGGCTAATGCTCCATATATGGGAGACACTGGCATTGGTGCCAGTGGTGAGCAAGCGGCTCTACTCGATGTATCAAATCCACAGGAGCCCAGGCTTCCAGAATTCACAGCTGCCACACAACTCCATGGTCATGGAGTCAGCCATGCATCATCTGAAGAGTCAGAAGCACTTCTCGGTGCCCCCTGGATGCCCTCGACAGAAAGTGCTACCAGGGCTCGATGCTCATCAGCTGGATCCAGGCATATCAGCTGTACATGGGCATGTACCTGAGAGACCTGGCGAAGGAACTTGCCAAGTTCTCAGCTGGTCTTTCCGAGGAACCCCTGCAGCGGTTCAAGAACCTGACGAAAGACGTCCATGAATGCTCCAAGTTTGTCTTGGGCAGCCTATGATGACTTCGATTCAGCAGCTCGAGTAGCAGCAGCGGGCATTGGTGCCTGACGCCAGGCTTGGTTACAGTCGTCCGACCTCGAGCAATGGGCTCAGGACAAATTCGTCGACGTTCCATGCCAAGGAGAGAACCTCTCTGGCAAACCCATGACAGACAGGCTGGAGAACAGAGTTCATGATGAGGACCAGACTCTAAAAAGACCACTGCCCCTTCCTGATGGAAGGGCTGGGGTTAAAAATCCTTCTACCCGAGGAAAGGAACTGAACTGTTAACAGAAACTACCCACCTTTTCAGGCCTCCCCGGCTCCTCAGTGGGGTCATCAGGCCAGTGGACATGGGCAAGGCCCTCGTAAGCAGAAGGCTCAAAGCCCCAGGCGTTCGCCCTAGCACAGCCGGGGGGGGGGGGGAGCTTTTGACTCTTTGGGCATATCCTCTCCACCCCAAGGAGGTCAGCGGCCCATAGGGGGATGTTTCATTCACTATGCCCAAAGATGGCCAGTCATCACCACAGACTCTCGGGCACTCCAAGTAGTCAAGGAGGGCTACCTCCTCCACCTGGCCCAGATACCTCCCCCTTTCTGGGAGAGTCCCCCCAGGTCTCCACTTCACCGGGGCCTTCTACTGAAGGAACTGGTAAGTCCTCGAAGACAGAGTGGTAGAACCTGTTCCCCACCATCTCAGGAGCAAAGGGAAAACGAACAGGAGGCCTAAGGTCCAGCCTCGACTTTTGCAATCTGAACAGATTCCTGGTGAGGGAGAAGTTCAAGATGCTCTCCCTTGAAACATTACTGCCTTACCTCCAGCAGGGAGATTAGCTATGCTCCTTGGAACTGAAGGATGCCTACACACACATCCTCATTCACCCCAACCACAGGCAGTACCTGAGGTTCATGTGGGGGGGGGGGGGGCAGTCATGACCAGTACATGGTGCTGCATTTCGGATTGGCTTCTACTCAAAGGGTCTTCACCAAGTGTCTGGTAATTGTGGCCGCCCACCTCTGCCTTCAGGTGGTCTTTTCCTTCCCCTACCTGGGCAATAGGCTCATAAAGGGAGGCACGACCTCAGAAGTGCAGCAGGCAACCGCACGCACCATCCAGGTCCTGAAAAATCTGAGGTTTGTAATAAATTACCCCAAGTCCCACCTCCTCCCGACACAGTGTCTGGAGTTCATAGGGGCAAGACTAGACACTCTCCAGGCAAAGGCCTTCCATGGGACTGAGCTGTCTGGCTCAGGGCCCTGGCCCTGGACATACATCGCTGTCCCTTGGTGTCCGCTCAGCTCCTGCTGCACCTACTTGGACACATGTCACCCCAGATGCCTGCCTCCACATGAGGGATGAACTCTGGTGCCTTTGGGACCAGTGGATGCAGGCCACAGGCCATCTCTGTGACAGTTTTAGTGACTCGCTGGTTGGCGGAATCCCTGACCTGGTGGCAAAATCCCCAGTACCTCAAGGCAGGGATGCCCTTACAGACTCATTGCCCCTTAAGGGTTCTCACGACGGACACCTCCCTGCTGGGATGGGGAGTCCACTGCAAGAACCTCTGCACCCAGAGCAGCTGGTCGCAAGGCGAGAGCAACCAACAGATCAGCCTCCTGGAATTGCAGGCGATATATCTAGCCCTCTGAGCCTTTTGCCTCTGCCTACAGCGCCAACCAGTGTTGATCCAAACAGACAACCAAGTGGCTATGCTCTATGTGAACAAGCAGGAGGGCATGGTGTCCCGTGTCCTTTGCTCTGAGGTGATGGCCCTCTGCTCCTACGCAGTCAGCAGGGCAAACTCCTATGAGCAGTATACCTGCCAGACCAGGACAACGCACTGGCCAACAGATTAAGCAGGGTCCTCCAGCCCCACAAGTGGCAGCTAGACCCCAGAGTGGCCAGCTGGCTCTTTCACTTCTGGGGTTAACCATGGATAGACCTATTTGCCAGCCAGGACAACTACCAGTTGTCCTGCTTCTGCTCTCGGCAAGCCCACCTTTCCCAGATGGTGGCAGATGCATTTCTCATCTTGTGGTCAGAAGGTCTCATGTACGCCTTCCCACCCACACCACTAATAGCCAAAATGTTATTCAGGACCCTCCGCGACAAGGTTTCACTGTTCCTGATAGCCCCTCGGTAGCCCAGGTAGCTATGGTTCCCACTACTCCTCCAGCTGTCGGTGGAGACTCCCATCCCATTGGGGAGCTCCCCAGGGCTCCTGTCACGGGGGGGGGGGGGGGCTCAGCTCTCTTGCACCCCAACCTGGAGTCCTTGTCATTGACAGCGTGGCTGCTGAAAGGTTGACTCTAGCCCCTTTCAACCTCTTGGAAGAAGTGGAGGAGATTCTGCTGGCTTCTTGTAAGTCCTCCACCAGGAAGGCATACACCTTAAAGTGGTGCAGATTTTCAGTTTGGTGCACAGAGCATAAGATTAGCCCATTCTCCGGTCTGGTGCAGCTGGTGCTGCAGTACTTTCTCCATCTATCACACTCCGGGCTCAAATCGAACTCCATCAGAGTGCACTTCTGTGCCCTGGCGGCACATAACAACCTGGTGGATGGTAAACCTCTCTCGGCCCAGCTGTTGGTGACCTGCTTCATGAGGGGTCTCCTTTTATCGAAACCCCAGGTACATCCCCCTGCGACCTCAGTGTTGTACTGGCGCAGCTTGGAGAGGAAGTCCCGTTGGGGCAGTGCCTTCAGCCAGGCCATACTCTGTAATTTGTTCGGGGTTTAAGCAACTCCTTCCCTCCAGCTCTTCTTCTGCAGCTACCGGAAGTGTGATCTTCCAGGTACCCGAGGTCCTCGGGCTGTCTTCGGTTACCAGTATCTACTCATTGCTTGCTGTGGCTTTTTTCTATAAGTTTTTGGTAACCTGTAGCTGGAGATTCCCATATGTGAGGGCTGACTTCCTGCTTGTTCCTGAAGAAAGCGTAGTTACTCACCTGTAACAGGTGTTCTCCAGGGACAGCAGGAATCAGTCCTCACAATCCACCCACCTCCCCTTGGAGTTGCCCACTGTTTTTGATATTTTTGCCTTTTGCCTGAGCTATGTCATCTGACTGATCAAGATGGCACCCTTGGGCGGGAAGGGGACCACGCATGCATGGTGGCATTCCCAAAGGCTTTCTTTGAAAGCTGGGGAAATGCTCTACGCAGGCTCTGTCGGTGCCGACGTCACCCATATCTGAGGACTGATTCCTGCTGTCCCTGGAGAACACCTGTTACAGGTGAATAACTATGCTTTTCCAGGCGATGTCTCTTTCAAGGTAGCCAGATTGGAGGTGGGGTTTCTACTATGTCTATGTAGGTTTCCTCTATATGACTTTTCTACCTTAGCTCCTACATCTGCTACTCTAAATTCTAGACATACTTATTCCCTGAGAAGCCAGGAACTCTTTGCAGCAAGTGCACATACATGACCTTACATCAACAGGTCGCTGATACATGTGCCACTCCATGCAAGAGACTGCATAGTCCCCATCTCTCTGCTGGACTACTCTTTTGCATCTTTGTGTTGGTGAGTGTAGTTTAGAGTTTTAGGGAATAGGGATATCTAAACTAATATAAAGGCTTTTTGAATTATTCTGTATATTTTGTGCTATTATTCTTTGTTAGTTTCACAAAGAACTGCTGATCTGTAAAGGTCTACCTAAACTAACACATTTGAAACCTCTAAAGCAAGTTGAGAACTATTTTTGCTTTTCTATTGAAATACAAAACTTGATGTTTCCAAATCCACAATTTCTGCTCTATCCCAAGTTTTAAAGCCACCAAAGTAGTAATTAAATTACTCAGAGGATTTGTCTGCTCTTGGCTTTCCTTTAGTGACAAGTAAAATGCCTCTGACACTGACATGCACAAAGTATGACAGCCTTCTGGTACAGATGCAACTTCAGCACTGATCAGCAGAAGCCATTTTGACTTCAGTGCAGTGCTACAGCCTTTTCTGTACTGCTGTCTTTCCTGCACAGGGATGGTGCAGACGCCCTCTTGTTGAATGATTTTTTTTATAGTGCAGATCTCCAGGTTCTTTTTTGCTGCACACTTAAAACCTTACAGCTGCTAATACACAGCCACTGGCATTGATCACAGTTTTGGTCACTGTGGCAGATATGTTTTCCCTGTCAGTTTTAAGTTCCTCTAGAGGAGTAGCCACATTTCTTCTTGCAGAAGATATTCAAGGACTTCCAAGGGGTTCTGAAAGATTCTACCAGATGCAACCTGGTATTAATATTTTGTATCACTGACCTCTTGATTTTACAGAAGTAACATTCATGCAGAGAGAGACAGCCATTCCAGGATCCATTTCACTTCATTTTTTGAATCGCAAGGCAGAAACGTGCTACCTTTTCCTTCCATGAGGTCATAACATATCTAAAGTGGCCTTAAGAATTGTCATATCTTGCTTACATTTCATAGATATCCTCTCCTGAGGGTGACAAACTTGATACAGAGGTTTGAGCGCAGTGCATGTCATGAGAAGTTCTATTTCCTCTGCAACATGAAATGGAACCCAGACCTGATATATTTGGTCTTCAAAAATCCATAGAAACTGTAAAGGCTTCAGTAGCAGTCCCTAAACGGTATGTGGTCCATTGAATGAACAGCAGCTTCAAATATGGAAAACTTCAGCAAGGACTCTGTTTTCAAAGTGTTGGATTTGAGAGAGAGTCCAACCAACTCCTAGATTTAACAAGTGCAGCGTCCATATCATCCTGCTAGACAAGTGCAGACCAGTGGATCATGCCCCCCTGTCAGCAGAGGTGGAAACAGAAAAAATCCAGAAACCTCTTATGACATCATCCCTGCTACTATAGCTGTTACAACTAGGGGCATACTCCAATATTTCTCTGTCTCCAGCAGATGGTGGATGCAATCTGATGCAGCTCTGTGGAAAAGGCTTGAATAACTGCTCTCTGGGGTGACTTCCTCACTGGAGCTGGACAACAGAGGTATCCTTTGACCGCCTGGCGTTTCTCACATGGAGGAGGGGCAATTGGTTCAGTTCCCAGTCCTTAACAGATTAAGGGCCAGTTGAGCAGTCAGAATTTAGGTCCATGACCAATGTTCCCGCTAACCTGCGCTGGGTCCGCCGCCAACATTCCTGCCGGCGGGGGGATCGACGCTCTGCTCCTCCCCCCACCGGCAGGAATGCTGGTAGAGGACCCGGCACAGATTAGTGCAGCACCCTCGCAATGTTCTCTTTAATCTGCGCTGGGTCCTCCGCTGACATTCCTGCCGGTGGGGGGAGGGGCAGAGCGTCAATCACTCTGCACCTCCCCCTGCCGGCAGGAATGTTGGCGGAAGACCCAGCGCAGGTTATCGGGAACATTATCCATGACTCTTCGGAAAGAAAGCGTGGAAGAGCCTAGGACAGCCTTTATGCTCCCTTCCCTCCTTTTCCCCTTCTCTCTGGCTTAATACCGAATATTGGGATGGAGGTTCAATGAAGGTACATGCCTGCAAGACTCAGTGGCAGGGAATTAGCGTTGAGCCCAGTGTCTCCTTGGTAGGGTGAGAACCTTGTTTTAGTACTACTAGCTGCAGACCTTTTGTTTCTGGGGGCAACCCAACCTTATCCATGAGGTGATTTGACTGTCTGGTTCAGCACCATTTCGATGTGAGTCATTGGTTGAATGCAGCCTCTTGTATGCTGGTTCCTTCCAAGTGCTCACACTGTTTATACGCCTTAGTAACACTTGAGCTGTGTGTTAAAGCTGTGCCCAGTGCTGCGCTCATCGTGTATATGTGGTGAGAAGTACATGTCTTCTGAAAGTGCAGGTTCTGCGCATGGGGTTGCCTGGATGTGCTGGTAGGTCACAGCTGAGTGCCTGCACTCCTGGCATGCATCAGTGGAGGTGGCATATCTCAGCTGGGTGAGCAGACATTCCTGACCTGCCATAGAGGCCACTTGACCTGACCAGCACAGAGTTACATCATTGGACTCCCTCTGTGGTCTGTGCATGGATGATCCTGAATCCTTTGGGAATGACTTCCTCTGAGCTGGCGAGCCAAGATGCTTCTTCATCACCCTTGCAGCGGGGTGGCAGTGGAGGCAGCTGTGGTGAAAGACTTCAGTGATTCTCAGCAGGGACTGGCAACTATGAGCCTGCCCCATCCTTGCAACAGCAGGGGTGGGGATGGGATGTATGCTGAAGGTTAGTTCTCAGCCCTGGCGAAGAAACTACGATCTCCTGGTGATTGCTCTTCACTCAGAAGGAGGAGGGACACATTGCAAAGGGCGGTCAGAGTCCTGTGAGTTTCCACGGAGAAGCAATCTTGGCAGAGAATGGAGCAGGGAACGCTGATCATCTCCCCCTCCTCACAATCATGGATGAAGTGAAGTTCTTATCCTCCTTTTTTAACTTGAGGAAGGTGAGAATTTGCCACCAGTGATCCAAGAGGAGTTGCCCATCTTCAGTCTGTTCAGGAGGGGGTTAGTTGACAGCATTGATCGCTCAAGTATCTTCCTGCAACTGGCTGCTCTGGTTGTGGAGGTTTATTTCTGTACTTGATATACCATCTTTAGCCAATAGCTCTGAAATTGTTTTGGAGTGCTCTTCCTCCTTCAGGGAGTTTGGAAGCTGCCCAAGCTTTTCCCTCTGGAAGTTATTTGAAACATGGTCCACAAAGCATGGGACCTGCCTGATTCCTTGTTGAAGGGAGTCAAGATTATGAACAACCTTTATGCCCATAAGAACCTAAGATATGTCATACTGGGTCAGACCAGTGGTCCATCAAGCCCAGTATCCTGTCTCTAAAGGTGGCCAATCCAGGTCACAAGTACCTGTCAGGTTCCAAGTAGGTAGACAGATTCCATGAAGCAGTGAATTTTTCCAGTCCACGTCAATGGAACACCAGATCTAGTGCAAGAGATAAGGGTGTTGGGGCCACTTGGAAATAGTGATCATAGCATGATCGTCTTTGATTTAATTAGTGGAGGAGGGATAGTAAGGAAATCCACAGTACTACCTTTTAACTTTCGAAAGGGAGACTATGATAAAATGAGCAAAATAGTTAAGAAAAAACTAAAAGGAGCAGTTGCAAAGGTTAAAGACTTACATCAAGCTTGGGGGGTGTTGAAAAATACTATCTTGGAAGCCCAGACCAGCTGTATTCCATGCTTTAAGAAAAGTGGAAGGAAGTCCAAAAAACTGCCAGCATGGTTTAAAGGTGAGGTCAGAGGCTGTTGCCAAAAAAGCATCTCTCAGGAAATGGAAAAAAGAGCCAAACGACGAAACCTGGAAACAGCACAAGCACTGGCAAGTCAAATGCAAGGCATTGATAAAGCAGGCAAAGGGAGAATTTGAGAAGAAGCTTGCTGCGGAAGCAAAAACGCAAAATAAAGATTTTTTTCAAGTACATTTGTAGCAAAAAACCTGTGAGAGAGAGTCAGTTGGTCCATTAGATGATAGAGGAGTTAAAGGGGCACTAAGAGGGGACAAGGCGATAGCGGAGAGACTGAATGAATTCTTTGTTTCTGTCTTTACTGAGGAAGATGTAGGGATGTTACCCATAACTGAAGCGGTATTTAAAGGTGTGGAAGAATTGAAGGAAATATCGATACATCAGGAAGATGTATTACAACTATTAGATAAACTGAAGAGTAGCAAATCACCTGGGCTGGATGGTATACATCCAAGGGTGTTGAAAGAACTGAAATATGAGATTGCAGACCTGCTATTAGTAATCTGTGAGCTATCATTAAAATCATCTCTAATACCTGAAGATTGGAGGATCGCCAATGTAACACCAATTTTTAAAAAGGGTTCCAGGGGTGATCCGGGAAACTACAGACCGGTGAGCCTGACGTCAGTACCGGGAAAAATGGTAGAAACCATCATAAAGAATAAAATTACTCAGCATGTAGATAGCCATGGCCTAATGGGAGACAGCCAACATGGCTTTAGACAAGGAAGATCTGGTCTTACTAATCTGTTATGTTTTTTGAAAGTGTGAATAAACAGGTGGACAAAGGTGAGTCGGTTGATATAGTGTGTCTGGACTTTCAGAAAGCCTTTGACAAGGTCCCTCATGAGAGACTTTTGGCAAAACTAAAGAGTCATGGGATAGGAGGCAGTGTACTACTGTGGATCAGGAAGTGGTTAAAAGATAGAAAGCAGAGGGTTGGGCTAAATGGCCAATTTTCCCAATGGAGAAAGGTGAATAGTGGTGTACCCCAGGGATCTGTGCTGGGTCCGCTGCTTTTTGACATATTCATAAATGACCTGGAAAGTGGAATAACGAGTGAGGTTATCAAATTGGCAGATGACACAAAACTAAAGTTGTTAAAACCCAAGAGGATTGTGGAAAATTGCAAGAGGATCTTGATTGATTGGAAGACTGGGCATCAAAATGACAGATGAAATTTAATGTGGACAAGTGCAAAGTTATGCACCTAGGGAAGAACAACCCAAACTATGGTTACACGATGCAAGGTTCCACATTAGGAACCACCACCCAAGAAAAAGATTTAGGCGTCATTGTGGATATTATTTATTTTATTTATTTATTTAACAATTCTTATATACCGCACTATTTGCAATCAGCGCGGTTTACATGTAACAAAAAACATCCGACAAAATGCATATGTCTGGTCATTACATTGAACAGGGAGTGGGATTTGGAGAACAAGTATCAACTATCAACAAAGGTGAACTATTCGGCCCAGTGTGCAGCGGCGGCCAAGAGAGCAAATAGAATGCTAGGTATCATAAGGAAAGGAACTGAAAATAAAACAAAAGATATTATAATGCCTCTGTATCGTTCCATGGTGAGTCTGCACCTTGAATATTGTGTGCAGTTCTGGTCGCCATATCTTAAAAACGATATAGCGTTATTAGAAAAGGTTCAGAGAAGAGCAACCAAAATGGTAAAGGGGATGGAAGGATACTCCTATGAAGAAAGGCTAAAAAGGTTAGGGCTTCTGAACATGGAAAAGAGATGGCTGAGGGGAGATCTGATAGAAGTCTATAAATTAATGAACGGAGTGGAATGGGTAAACGTAGATCGACTGTTTACGTTTTCAGAATATAGAAAGACTAGGGGACATGCAATGAAGCTACAGGGTAAACTATTTATGACTAATAAAAGAAAATATTTTTTCACTCAACGTGTAATCAAACTCTGTGATTTGTTACCGGAGGATGTAGTAAAGGCTGTTAGTGTAGCTGGGTTTAAAAAAGGTTTGGACAAGTTCCTGGAGGAAAGGTCCATAAACCATTATTAAGAAGGGACCCAGGATATCAATGCTTGACCCAGTACAAGCATTGCGGAACCTGTGTCTTTTGGGGAAACTGCTAGGTACGTATGACCTAGATTGGCCACTGTTGGAAACAGGATACTGGGCTTGATGGACCTTGGTCTGACCCATTATGGCATATCTTATGTTCTAATGTCTGATGGACTTTTCCTCCAGGAACTTATGCAAACCTCTTTTAAACACAGCCACACTAACACCTGTTACTGCATCCTCCGGCAATGAATTTCAGAGTTTGGTTATGCTTTAAATGAAAAATGGTTTGACTTCCTCCAGGAACTCATCCAAACATCTTTTAAACCCAGCTACACTAACAGCTTTTACTATATCCTCTGGTAACTAATTTTGGTACATGACTACACTTGCCTCTTATAGATGTGCATATTGCTTTGGTCACTAGGTGCACCACCATCACTATAGAGGATGGAGCCACTCTCATAGACAGTTTAGATTGCTAGTTGGAGGCTATCCTTGAGAACCAGTTCATAGCCGCCTCCTTTATCCTCCAGGCAGTAGTCTGTTGGTGGGTGGAGCAGATGGCTCATGCCCTCCTCCATCAGATTCAGTTGCTGCTTCAGGATTGACTTCTTAGGCCTTCTGGAATTGGCAGCAGCCTTCCTGTTGGACACTCCGTATGATCTGGTCTGCTTGGTGGCCAAGGATACTGCCTTCTAAACAGTGGGAGGCTTTGACTTTGCTATTGGGCAGCAGATACAGCCTCCAAATTCCAGTAGTTTGAGCTTTCTTTCAAGGGGCAACTGTTCAGGGAGGACCTGGAGATGCTGGTCAAGGAGCTGGGAGAATACAAGCCCTTACCAACTTCTGGAAGATAAGTCAAGGGGTCTGGGAAGCAGTTTGTCCCTCTTCCTCTGCATCATCTTTGTCCTACATACCACTACTAGAATTCCTAAGGCTTCTAGATCTCCTAGCGGTATCACCTGGGAAAGCCCTCATTCCCCTTTTCCGGCTCTCTGTCCCGGACTCTGTCCTTTTTGCAGAGCCTGTGGGCCCTGGGATTCTCCCTCTTCCAGAAATAACCCCTCACGTCCGGCACAATGGTGGGTTGAGAGCCATGCTGGGGTGCATCCAGTGGGTGGCTGACTCCACCTCCTTTATTAGGAGTGGGCCCGAGTTACTTCAGACTGCTAGGTGCTAAGTACTCTCCATCATGGCTATGTTCTGGAATAAGGGCTCCTTCCCTGGATATCTTCATGGCCTCTCTGTGTGGTCCTGAAGCCAAGACGACTGTGGTCTAGGCTTCTCTTGGAAGACTGACTGGTCTCCAGGCCATTGTTCCTGTGCCCCCTGCCGAACGGGGCAAGGGCCAGTAGTTAATCTACTTTGTGGTGCCAAAGGAACATCAATGCCCACTTAAAAGGTCTTTCACTGCTGCATGGAGACTCTAAAATCTATTATCCAGGTGGTTTGGAATGGGCAGTTTTAGCTTCCTTGATCTGGCTGAAGCTTATTTCCTCGTTCCTGTTCACAAGGTTCAGTAGCATTTTCTGTGTTTTGCCATTTTGACCTTCACCTTGTTGTCTGCTGTCCCCTTCTGCCTTTCCACTGCCCTGAGGACGTTTTCCAAGATGATGATGGTGGCAATTGCTGCTGCTCTGGAGCACAAGTGGATCCGTGTTAAGCCAGTTGTCAATGTGCAGATTATCTGAGCCAGGTCACAGTCAGAAGCCTCTCTGTCGGCCAGAGTGTGACAGTTTCTGGAGAGTCTTGGCTGGGTGTTCAGCTACAGTAAGATCCATCTAGAGTCTTCTCAGGTGTTATATCTTGTGGCTCAGTTTGTCTCGCACAGGCAGGGTTTTTCCTACCCAAGGAGAGATTGGGTAAGCTGTTTGCAGCCTTCCAGAAGCAGCAGGCTCCCCAGTTTTGGGATTTCCTTCAACTCCTCGGCTCA
This sequence comes from Ichthyophis bannanicus, assembly GCA_033557465.1. Classification (NCBI taxonomy): domain Eukaryota; kingdom Metazoa; phylum Chordata; class Amphibia; order Gymnophiona; family Ichthyophiidae; genus Ichthyophis; species Ichthyophis bannanicus. Next base: position 1,601,100,615 of record CM066031.1, read on the forward strand.
GTGGCAGAAACAATCAAGCTGATCCCCTTGCCTTATGTTCATATGAGACTGCTGTAAAGGTCTTTACTGTCTCACTGTTCACCTCATTCCCAAGACCTCAAGATCAGATTTCCCCTCCTTCCAATGTGTCAGCCAGCCTGTGCTTATGGTTTGACCATCTAAGGAAGGGCATGCCCCTGGACAATCCCTCATGGCTTTTCCTCTCAACAGATGCCAGCCTATTCAGCTGAAGGGCCCTTTGTGAGAGGCAGATGACTCGGGACTGTTGGAATGGTCAGGAAGTGGCTTGGCCCATCACCTGAATCGAGGCAATCTATTCATCTAGATTTCTTTCACCTCCGTGCCTTGATTTGGAGCACAGTAGTTTGGATATTCATGGACACTGCCACAGCACATCTTTTTATCATCTGGAAAGAAGAATATCTTTCCTGAGAGACCACCTACAATATTGCTTACAAAAATGTTGAATTGGACTAAGGGCGGATCCTAGAGTCATGCCACTGGCAACACCCCTTATAAGTCGTCAATGCAAAATGTTTTCAACTGTCTTGAAATCTAAGTATACCATATCTAGCACTCTTCTTCCAATCCAATTGTCTGGACACCCAGTCAAATCAATCTGCTTCGCCTGACAAGACCTATTTCTAGTAAAAGCTGTGGATTCCAAAAATCACATCTTCTGCTTTTAACAGCGTTCCCATGAATTTACTCATCACAGAAGTCAGACTTACTATTTCCTTCCACATTTTTGGGGACAGAAACCATTCACCCATCTCCAGGTCTCTGGGATCACTCTAGACTCTAAAGAAGCATGGAAAAAGTCAGCCAGTGGCGTTACTAGTACTTCCCTAAATCCCTTAAGTACCCTTGAATGAATCCTGTCCACCCTTACTCCTTTGTCTATCTTTAGTTTAGCTAGCTCCTCATGGATACAGTCTTATTATAATTATTACTACTACTCATTTGTGTAGCGCTACAAGGTGTATACAGTGTTGTACAGACACAGTCCCTGCCCATCAGAGCTTACAATCTAGTCAAGACAGACAACACAACAGCTGAGGACAAGGATATATCTAGGGGAATTGTAAGGAAACAGAGGACACTAAGCAGATCAGGATCCAAAAGCAGCCTCAAAGAGGTGATTTTTCAACCTAGATTTTGAAAAGGGCCAGAGATGAAGTCTGATGTGTACAGAGTCAAGTAGTTTGGTCCAGGCATAAGGAGCAGCAGGGTGGAGGGATCGAAGTCTGGAGTCAGTAGAAGGGATCTGCAGAAGAGCGGAGTTCTCGAGGAGGGGTGTAGAGAGAAAAGAGGAAATGTAGTGAGGAGCAACAGAATGAGAGCACTTAAAGGTCAGTAGGAAAAGTTTGAACTGGATATGGAAACGGATAGGGAGCTGATGAAGCAACTTGAGAAGAGGAGCTGTATCAGCATATTGAGATTATTTAACATTTCTTTTATACCACCTTTCAAGGTATCAGAGCAGTTTACATTTAACAATTGGAAATAACTTGTTTACATTGAACGTTAACTTGCCATTGCTAAGTAATAATGTACATATGTTATTTCTTATTACTTAATGACTTAAACTATTTACCGAGAACAGTTATAGATTTTGTGATTTTATTAAACATGGTTATGTTTGTGTCTGATCCAAGTACTTCTTGAAAGATGTACATTTTTAGCTTTCTCCTGAAATCAGTTATGTTGTGCAGATTAGCCACGCAACTGAGTTTTGAACAGATTGAAGGGGAGAGAGATGATTCAGAGGGAGACCAGTGAGGAGGTTACAGTAGTCAAGACGGGAGATGACTAAAGAGTGGATAAGTGTCTTAGTAGTGTGTTTGGAAAGGAAGGGACAAATTTTGCTGATCTTACAGAGAAAGAAGCGTCAGCTTTTAGCTATTAGTTGAACGTGTGTGGAGAAGGAGAGGGAGGAGTAAGACTCCAAGGTTGCGAGCCGAGGAGACAGGGAGGAGTAGTGTGTTATCCACAGAGACTGAGAAAGGAGGAAGGGGGGAGATGGGTTTAGGGGGAAAAATAAGAAGCTTGGTTTTGGCCATGTTCAATTTCAAATGGTGGTGAGACATCCAGAAAATAGTTTGAGTTCTACCTCTCTTCCATTTCTTATTTGTATTTTGTTTCAGAGATCCCATTCCCGGCCCTCATATGTGAACACAGAGTAAATATTTGTTAAGCAATTTCACTTTATCCTCATCAGCCTTTACGTTTTCGTCCCCTTCACCCTTAAGTCTCAGAATGCTACTTTCCTTATCGTGCTGGACCAGCCCAGGTGAGTGGGGTTATGTCCCTTTTCAGCAATAGGAGACAGACTTGAGCAACTTTTAGTGATGTTATCACTCTGTATATTTACTGGTGTAACACTGAGAGGAGCTGGTATTTGCCTCCAGGAGATGGCACGGTGTCTGAACTGATGCAGCAGTGCAGATAGGCCTGTCTTGGCTGAGATGATGTGACTGAGACCTCTAGGTCCAGCATTGCTGGGAACTTGGGTACACTCCTGTTTCCTAGAACAGACAGCTTGCCCTATCTTCTGCATTGTTACCAAAGGCTCCTAGCGCTTGGTGAGCTGGAGAGCAAAAAGGGGAGCCCCCAAGGGGCCCCTGGGGGGGGGGGGGGAGGAGAGGGGGCAGGGAAGTGGTAAGTTTGGGCCCAGGCCCCTTTTCCTTATTGCTATCTTCTAAGTCTCTAGTCAAATTTGGCTGTATTTGGCTCTCTACACTGCCTAAATAAAGCAGTATCTAAAAAAATATTTATTTTCAGCAGCTGAGCTTTGCTTTCCCTTATCAGGTTTCAGTCTGCTGGCTTTGCAGGTATGGGAATCCCCTTTTCACCATGGTCTTGTTCGTTCTCTGCCCCCCCCCCAATGGTTCCCCCCCTTCAGTTTTTACTTTTTTTTTGCCTCATGGAGCTCTTCTGTGATGCTGGGTGCCCAATGTTGTTCCTCTTGCAGCTCTTGTCAGGTCATCTCCATGGCAGGATGTTTTTGATTTATTTATTTTTAAAAATATTTTATATTTTTTTGGCATTTTCAGGGACTCGAGGCTCAGTGTAGTTTCTGATACCTCCATTGATTCTTCCATGATTTTCCTGCTTCAAAGAACTGCAGCTATTTTGGATGCCGACATGGTCCCTGCAGATGGAACATGATGAGGCTGCAGGCTCTAACCTGTGGACACCCTAGGGTTCTTTTTTCCACTGGCTTTTAGTAGCAGCTTCTGAAGCAGCTCATGGGGCTTCTTAGCTGCTTCACAGCCTGCTCCATGAGGATCCAGGACCCAGGCCTCCCCTATTGGGAGGTCTGGGCACTTGAGCATTTCTGCCATTGGTGGTCTTGGGACTGTGGTCTCTCGTGTCACTCTTTCCCCCACCAGGAGCCCTGCCTTTTCCACTGTAGGGGATGTTTGGTATGATGAAGAGGAATCCTCCCCAGAAGATGAGTTTGAGAAAGGAGGGGAGGTTCCCAACATGGAAACTGATGATCCTTCTCTGATCCACCTGTTTCATAGGAGAGACCTCCCTGTACTGCTTCAGGGCATGCTGATAGCTCTGAGTATTCAACCTTCTCCTGTTTAAGATTCACAAGTGGATCCCATCCGGTGTCCCATCCGGATCCCATCCGGTGTCCTAGATTTGTCTTCTACTTTGAGTCCATGCATCATCAGCTCTTAGTCTCCCAGTGAGAGACTCCTGAACTGGACTTCAGGGACCTTAAAGTGCTATCTCAGTTATACCCTCTTCCTCAGGGCAAGCTGAATAAGATTTTTGGGCTCCCTCAGGTGGGTGCCCTGGTCACGGCAGTGACAAAGTGTATGACCTAGGTAGAAGATGCTGCACTGCACTCAAGAAATCTCATAATAGGAGGGTAGAGGCCTTCTTTAAGAATACTATTGTGGTCTCTGCTTTGGGTTTTCAGGCAGCAGTGTTTGCAGATCTGGTGGTCTGAACTTTCTTGTGCTGAGTCCAGCAATTGCTGAACAGCCCAGAAATAGTGAAACTGGAGTTAGGTACTGTGTATGTGGCAGACACCCTATATGACTTTATCAGGGTGTCCTTGGCAATGATGCTATTGCTAGGCAGTGGCTGTGGCTTCACAGTTGGTCTGCTGATTTGCCCCCAAGCTGCACTTGAGCAAACCTCCCTTAAGCGGCAGGTTCTTTGGCAAGAATCTGGGGAAATTTGGTGGAAGAACTTGGAGACGCTCATCCGCAAAGGCTCCCTAATGACAGGCCTAAAGGTGACAGGAATGCACTTCTAGGGCCTTACATGGAGCCTGAAGACACCCTCTGGCTGCTAGAAGTCTGAGTAGGGCCTTCTCAGCTTATTTGTATTTATTTTATTTAATGTCTTTTCTATACCGTGCTCTTAAGAATCAGTGTGATTTACATGAAACAATAACGGAGCCTGCACTGTATTTACAAAGAACAGGAAATGCAATTTGGACATAACTAGGGTAACTATATACAGGTTGAGCAATCAAGTCACGGTATACAGTAGGACCGTAATTGCTTAGAGATTATTTACAAGCCTGTTGTTGTTAAGTGCCATCGAGTCGGAGTCGACTCATGGCGACCCTCTGGATAGCTATCCTAAATTGTGTTCGGTCTTCAGTCAGGCGGCTCATTGTTGACAGACTGGTACCCGTAGCTGCTGTTATTGTATCGATCCATCTCATTGCTGGCCTTCCTCTTTTGCGTTGACCTTCTATCTTGCCAAGCATGATGTCTTTCTCTAATGATCTCTCTCTCCGCTTGATGTGTCCAAAGTATGAAAGTCGAAGTCTTGTCATCTGAGCTTCTAAAGAAAGCTTAGGTTTGATCTCCACTAGTACAGACTGGTTTGTTCTTCGGGCAGTCCATGGTATACACAGTATTTGCCGCCAGCACCATAATTCAAAGGCATCAATTTTCTTTCTGTCTATCTTTTTCACTGTCCAGCTTTCACATCCATATGATGTTATTGAAAATACCATGGCTTGAACAAGTCAAATCTTTGTATGGAGAGAGACATCTCTGCTCTTCAGAATCTTATCTAGGTCTTTCATAGCCATTCTTTCACAAGCCTAGGGGATTATATACACTGCACTGTATCTACAGGTGATGTAACTTGGACGTAACTAGGGTACAGGATGAGAACCAGAATTGCTTGTGATGCTAGGTCTAAGACAGTTGAGTCTTTTTTAAGCTCTGTGCTCTGGAGATGCAGTCGTGGCTCCTGCTAGAGCCAGTAAGCCCCAACAATGGGATACAACAGATCCCTTCCGAGGTACAGTTGGCTCCAGCTATTCCTAGAAGTGGACCCAAATAACATCAGACCAATTGGGTCCTCAGTATTACATTAGGGGTAAGTGCTGGAGTTTGCAGAACCTCTGCAGACCACCTTTGTGGTGTCTCCCTGCAGTTCCCCGCTGAAGCAAGTGGCAGTCTAAGAAACTCTACAGTGCCAGGTTTAGGAGCATTATTCCATTTATTTTGTGGTGTTCAAGAAGGGAGGATTCTTCCGGTCCATTCTGGATCTGCAGTGGTTAAAGCCAAACTCTGAGTTCCACATTTCATGATGTAGACCACCATTGTCGGTTCAGCAAGGGGATTTTTACCTTCCTAGATATTGCCAAGGCCTATTTTCATATTTCCATCTAGGAGCAGCACCAACAAATCCGCTTCTGTGTCCTGGGCCATCAATTCCCATTTTGTGCTCTGCCTCTGGTATATATCATAAAGGTGGACACCATCCAATGGGATATCTTCTTAATAAACTTCACTCTTATAATCACTCAACACATGTTTTATATATGTAACATAAAACAAGAGAAGGTCTCAGACTTAATAGCACCTCATGCTGGACTAAACACATCCACTTCATACGCTGCTGCCTGGGGGATACTAGTATAAAGGGATGTCACATCCAAGGTTACTAACCAAATATCACTGGAACTAGCCCACTAAAAGTGGTCCCGGGTCTTGAGAATAAGAGGATACGATGCGTGTGGCAACGCAATAGTAATTTAAAAGAACGTTTGAGTCAGCAATATTACGTTCCCCAGTACCTTTGAGTTCCTTGCTGGGTTTGGAGAGGGGATACAAAAAATGTGGGTCGTGCACAATTTTGTGATATTACTGTGGAAGTGGAAGTGGGGTTAAATATTTGTTGAGGGATAGTACAACTTGTGACTCCACTTTTGTAGTGTATATTAAGTGTCCTTGTGACCTGTTTTACATGGGGAAAACGATTCGCTCCTTTAAGATAAGGATGGATGAACATCTGAGTCGACTTAAATGTAAAGTTAAAGAGGCGCCAATAGTACAGCATTGTTTAACTATGGGCCATTCCTTTGAGCAGTTGAGGTGTTCTTGTATAGATCGCGTATGGGTGGGTAGGGTGGGTAAGTCTCAAGAAAAATTGTTGCTTATAAAGGAGCAAAAGTGGATTTTTCTTTTGAAATCAGTGGTGCCAGATGGTTTGAATGTGTCTATAGATTGGGCATCTTGTGTGTAAATGTGCTGGAGTTTGAAGCGTTAGTCTTTTGTTTTGTTATCAGGAGCGTTGGGGTGGGTGGATGTTTCTTGTGTGGACCTTTGGGAAATATTCGGTTATGGTTTTGGGAATTGCGGGGCTATAGTAAGTAGCTGGCGATTGAATGTGTCTACGTTTATGTAGTCATAAAGTTATATAGACATCATGAAGAGGTTGACTTTTTTCAAAAGGGGGTTTAAATCACCGGTAACTGCCCACATCTCGCATGCGTGGCGTTTTTTTGAGGATCGTGTTGTTTGAGATGATCCGAGAGGGAGACGCATGTAGCAGTTATTGCTGTTTGGGTAAGTTGATCGGTTTGATATAAAGGAAAGTTTTATTAATAGGATGTATGGGAGTTTTTTAAATCACTTACGGTTGTTTTTATGTTTGTATATTTTTTAGAATTTTGAGTCTGGGTAATCCCCTGAGGAAACGTTACAAGTGAAACGCGATGGTGGCGCCTGAATAAGGCGTTGGGATTCACTGGGATTCATCATCACACTGACAGGAGCTGAGTCGGGTTAAGCACGAAGCAGACACGCTGTTGCAGTGAGATTTGAAGATGAGTTTTTTTGCTTATCGTGCTTACTGTGGTATGCTCCAGTAGTGGTTGTTTTTGCAAGAGAAAAGGTCATTGATGCAAAATAAGCACAAACGTTGGATGTGTTTTAGTCCAGCATGAGGTGCTATTAAGTCTGAGACCTTCTCTTGTTTTGTTACATATATACAACATGTGTTGAGTGATTATAAGAGTGAAGTTTATTAAGAAGATATTCCGTTGGGTGGTGTCCACCTTTATGATATGTATTGAGTGACTTTTAACGTTATTTGACAATATATCACTCAGAGAAATTGACCTATTTCAGTTGTTCTGCCCTCTGGTATGGCTACCGCTTTTCCACCCCCTTCTTGAAGGTCATGGGTGGTGATGGTGGCTTTCCTCTGCAAGCAAGGCATTAGTGTTCACCCATATCTGGACAACTGGCTAATTTGGTTGGACTCCATAGAGAAATGCAGCTCTGGTGATTCAGTGTTAGAATGGCTGGGGTTGGTGATCAAAGGGCACCCTGATACCTTCCTAGGACTTGGAATATCTCAGAGCTTGATTCAACACACTCCTGGATTAAGGGTTCCCCTCCCTGGATGGAGAATCCCTCAAGCTGCAGAATCAACTGCTGGTGTTGACCCTGCAGATGGTCCCTTGGGCCAGAACGCACAGCACCCTCTGCAGAAGCAACTGCTGTCTCTTTGGTCCACTTGTTCTCAAAGATTTGATAGCTCTTCATTTTCCTCTAGAGATCAAGGAACAGTTGGCATGGTGGTTGCAATCCTGTCATCTGTTTGGGATGCCTCTGGAAGAACTGGATTGAATGATAATCACCATAGATGCCAGCCTGAAGGGCTGGGAAATTCCACTATCTGATCACCACAGGAAGCCTACTGGCCAATGGCCCTGAACCACCTGACCTAATCAACTAACTGGAGACTGGTGCAATCCACCTAGCTTTCTAGAGGTTTCACTTCCTTTTAGTGGGCAAAAATGGTCAGTGTGTTCTCAGACAATGCCATAGCAGTAATATGCCTACAAGCAGGGCAGAATTCACAGCTCTGGGGTGGCTCGTGAGGTGGTAGAACTGGGGCATTTGGGCAGAAAAACATCTGATTGCTTTGTCAACAGCCAATGTAGCAGGGGTCAGCAACATGCAAATAGACTTGAGTTACATAGAAATATGACGACAGAAAAAGACCACATTTATTTATTTATTTATTTAACAATTCTTTTATACCGCGCTATTACAATCAGTGCGGTGTACATTGAACAAGAAACATCCTACAATGCATACAAGTAACATTGAGTTTTACATTGAACAGGGAACTTCAACAATAGGACAACCGGGGGAACTATGTACAGATTAACTTAATGGTATATACAGTAATAAAAACTCGTTTGGATTATTGCAATGTGGTTCGCTAATAGCCTATCTAGTCTCCTTCCATATCAACAACTACAACAGTCCCCTTTTTTCCTTTAGAGATCCTCTGTTTGTCCCATGCTTTTTTGAATTCAGATACTGTCCTCATCTCTACCACCTCCACTGGGAGACTATTCCATGGATCCACCACTCTTTCCATAAAGAAATTGGAAAGTTGGAACATGGTAGATCCTGGCAAGTGGGTGCTGAGGCCTTCCACTGTGACCTGATGGCCACTTGGGAGAATGCCAAAATGGAGAACTACTTCAACCATGGATGGACCTGCAGGCAGTGGGCTTGGATGCCCAGCTTCAAGTATGGCCACAGGAGAGGATTCTGTATGTCTTTTCTCCAGGGCCCTTGATGAATGTGCGCAAGATTTGGTCTCACCTGGGCTTTGATTCAAGTGGTGGCAGATTGGCTGGACAGACCATGGTATGTGTATCTCCTGTGCCTCTTGGTGGGGACGTCCCTCTCCTGTTACCTCGAGAGAAGGGTCGCCTTCAGCAAGATCCAGTGGTGGTGGTGGTGGTGCCACCCCCTCTGGATAAGTGTCATAAACTGTGTTCGGTCTTCAGTTAGTTGGCTGCTGCTGTTGTATCGCTCCATTGCATTGCTGATATTCAATATTGCCAAACATGATGTCTCTTTCTTTGCATGAGGTGTCCAAAGTATGAAATAAGTCCTGTCATTTCAGCTTCTAAGGAAACTTTAGGTTTGATCTCCTCTAGTACTGATTGATTTGTTCTTCAGGCAGTCCGTGATGTAATACGGTATTGTTTGCCAAAGCTGTAATTGAGGAATTGATTTTCAACCGGTCTGTCTTCACTGACCGACTTTTACATCTATATGACAGTCTTGAAAATACCATGGCTTTGGATAAGTTAAATCTTTGTATGCAGAGATACTTCTCTACTCTTGAAAATCTCGTATAGGTCCCCTTTATAGCCAGTCTGTCAAGAGCAATTTATTTATTTTATTTATTTATTTATTTATATTCTCTTATACCGCACTATTCTGCATCAGTGCGGTTTACATTGAACAAACTGAAATTACATTGAACAGGGCATTATAACTTGGAGGTAACTATTTTGCAGGGAACATGGGCTATGGAGGGTTAAGTGGCTTGCCCAAGACCACAAGGAGCACCTGTGGGACTAGAAACCCCCCAGTCCTTCCGGCCCAAGGTTGCTGTCCTCTAGTGGGATTTGAACCACCGGCCTGAAGTACCTTGCCCCAACCACTAGGCTACTCCTCCACTCCAATGTGTCATAGGATTCCTTGACTGCTTGTCGTTTATTGATTTATTGATCTAAGCAGGTTAAAATTGTCTAGTATTTCTATTTCTTCTCCAGGGATGAAGTGATTTGATTTTTCCAGCTGTTGGCATCTTTGTAGCCTTCAGATTAAGGTGCAGACTTCTCTAATGATTTGTTTTACATAGGAATTAAACAGGATAAGGAAAATGTGCAGCCTTGTCATGCACAGTTGCTGATTTTAAACAATTTTGTTGCTCCTTGTTCCATTCAAACTGTTGATTCTTGATCAATGTAAAGATTGTGCATCAGAACTCTCAGGTGTTTTGATATATACCCATGCTTCTTAATGTGGCCCAGAGCTTTTCATGATTAGCACAAAGAAAGGCCTTGTTAACACACAGATACTCCTTTGGTATTTTTTTTTCTTTCAAGGATTCATATCACATTTGCGATGTCTCCTGATCCACGTACTGTCCCCTTTTCATCTGAGAAGGACCTTTAGGCAGACCTTTCTCTTGTTATGCTGGATGTGAGGAGGGCGTTAGCCAGATACTTGGAGATCATTAACTCCTTTCCTGTGAAACTATTTCAGTGGTCCTTGGAAAGGAAGGTGTTCCAAATCCTCAGTTGTGCACTGGATTAAGGAGGCTGTACGTTCAGCATACTTTCTGACTGGGAAACACATGCAAGAGGGAATCAGAGCTCACTTCAGAAGGGCACAGACTTCCTGGGCGGAGACCCCTTGGTTTCTGAGCATCTTTGTGAAATACTACAAGTTGCATGTGGGGGCCAGTGCAGATGGTGCCTTTGGCAGAGCAGTTATCACCAGAGAATTTTCCTCCCACCCTGGGCTCTGACAGCTTGGACTGTCTAGCAGGATGAGAGAGGAGAAATTTTGATTTTTCTTTCCTTGAATCCCGCTAGACCAGTCCAGGACTCCTGCCCTGGAAGACTTTTTTTTTTTTTCCTCCTACAGTTCTGAGAGCCCTGCTTCCACTTGTTGACGTGTCAGTTTCAGTGTCTGATACAGAGCTAATTATTGTAAGAGAACTTGTTCTAAATGTTCTAAGTTATGATTTTTTTTAACTGTATATGTTTTTTAAAAATTGAAAATTGACCAATAGATATGAACAATTCTCTTCTACAGTACACTATTTTCAATGATTCCAAAGCCACACCACCCTTTCGCTCTCCCCTGCCCTCCCCCTCCTACCCCATTCCCTTCCCCCTCCTTCCACCACCCTCCTTTTGAAGCCATGTCCACACTACCCTCCATTGGCTTTCCATCTGTGCTATTCTCCTTTATGTAGCATGGTCAATCTATACATACTATACAATGCACCCACTCTCCTTTCGTACCTCTCCAACCCCGGCAGCAGAGATATATCGCTCCAGGCTGCCACCACCAAGTGCTGTCACAAGCCTCTTCGGCTCAGTGGACAACCTGGTTCCTGTTTATGGAGAAGATACATCACCGGGTCCCTCGAGAAGGTCCATCCCAGTAACCCCTCTAGTACCCCTATAATCCTTTCCTAGTACCGTTACACCTCCCCCCAACCTCCCACTCCCATGTAGTCCCCAGATTTCGCTCCCACTTAAAGCACAAACCCCTCTTTTTCCCTCCCCACAGCCCTAAGCCCTCTATAGTGTTTTAAGGGTCTCCTTCTTGCCTAATAGCCCCAGGCCCAGTTCTTCAAAGCCGGTCTACTCCTTACCCAAGTTGTCCTGCACCCTTCTTTGTAATAATAAATGCCTGATTTGTAGATGCCCTTGAAAATCATGATCCCCTAGGGAGTACATGTCACGGAGTCCCTCAGAGGGTAAGAGTACCCCACTCTGGAACAGCTGGGCTATTCCCACTAAGCCCTTCTGCTCCCAGTCTTCAGCAGTTCTTTTGGGGGCCCAACCTTTCTAAGAAGCAATCCCTCAGCTGTAACAAAGGGTGTCAATGATCCTCGTAGTCCCCTTGTGGCCTCGACAGCAGTGGTTCCCGCTCCGGCTGTCGTCTGAGCTTCCAGTCCCCCTGGGCTGTGCCACAGGCCTGCTAACGCAGGAGAAGAGGTGGGTACTACACCCAAACCTAGCCTCATTATACCTAACAACCTGGCGGCTGAATGGGTCTCCCTAGCCCCGCTGGACCTCCAGGAGGAAATCCTCCTCGCGTCGAGGAAAACCTCGACTAGACAAGCTTATGCCTTCAAGTGGCGATGCTTCTTGAATCTGGTGCTCCGAGCTCCAGATCAACCCATTCTCCTGCTCCACTCGGTGGGTCCTTCAATACTTCCTCCATCTCTTGAAGGAAGGCCTGAAGTCAAACTCTTGTCAGGGTGCACCTGAGCGCCATCTCAGCGAATCACCTCCCCATTGAGGGAAAACCTCTCTCGAGGCAGCCCTTGGTCTCCTGCTTTATGCAGGGTCTCTTTCTCTCCAAGCCTCCCATCCGGCCACTTCCAGCAGACTGGGACCTGAACGTAGAGCTCATGCAGCTTACGCATTCGCCCTTCGAGCCGATGGCAACGTGTTCGCTTCGGCACCTATCCTGGAAGATGGTCTTCCTGGTGGCTCTAACCTCAGCCCACCGAGTCAGTGAGCTCCAGGCTCTCATGACTGAAGCCCCTTATACTAGATTCTATATGAATAGGGTGGTCCTTCGTATCCACCCCAAGTTCCTGACGAAAGTTGTCTTGGATTTCCATCTCAATCAGGAGATAGTTTTACCGACCTTCTTCCCGAGACCCCATGCTGACCAGGTGTTGGCGGCTTTGCATACACTCAACTGCAAGAGGGCTCTTGCCTTCTATCTGCAGCGCACCCAAGCTCATAGCAAATCTAGCCGACTCTTTGTGACTTACAATCCCAATCGACTGGGGCAGGCAGTCACTAAACTCTCTATTTGGGTGACAGACTGCATTGCCTTCACCCATGAGAAAGTGGATGCCCCATTGGATCGATGAGTCACTGCACACGGTGTCCGAGCCAAGGCAGCTTCGATGGCCTTGCTGCGTTCAGTGCTCTTGTGGGACATCTGCCGGGCGGCAATCTGGTCTTCAGCGAACACCTTCACTGTACACTACTGCCTGGAGAGGGAGTCCCGTCGGGACAGCGTCTTCGACCAGGCCGTACTCCATAATTTGTTTGGGGTATAAGCAACTTCTGCCTTCCGACCTTCCTTCATGGTTACTGAGGGCTTCGGCTTCTGCTCACGGCGAAGGTGGGCGCCCCGCTAGATCGAGTCACCGCACACGTGGTCCGGGCCAGAGTGGCCTCTGTGGCTTCGCTACGCTGCGTGCCCCTGATGGACATCTGCTGGGTGGCGACCTGGTCTTCCATGAATTCCTTCGCTGCTCACTACTGCCTGGAGAGGGAGTCCCGCAGGGACAGCGCCTTCGGCCAGGCTGTCTCCATAATCTGTTCGGGGTATAAGCAACTGCTGCCCTACGACCCTTCTTCGTGGTTACCAAGGGCTTCGCCCCAAGGACCCGAGGACTCGGGCTCCTTTGGGCTTTGGCTTCTGCTCATGGCCTCGCGGAGTCGTTTTTTGGTTACAGGTTCGGTAGCCTGTAGCTGGGGGAGTCCCATAAGGGAGGACTGACTTCCTGCTTGTTCCTGGAGAAAGTGTAGTTACTCACCTTGTAACAGGTGTTCTCCAGGGACAGCAGGAATCAGTCCTCACTACCCTCCCATTTTCCCTGATGAGTTGCTGGATTTTTATCCTTCCCTTGCCATCTGCTTGGTATGGCTTAAGCTAAGGGACCTAACTGAGCAAGATGGCACCCTTGGGCAGGAAGAGGACCACGCATGCGTGGCAACAATCCCAAAGGCTTTCTTTGAAAGTTGGGGAATTGCTCCGCACGGGCTCCGTCGGTGCCGACGTCACCCATAAGTGAGGTCTGATTCCTGCTGTCCCTGGAGAACACCCGTTACAGGTGAGAAACTACGCTTTCTGTAGAGTGTCCATATAGAACATTAAGCTTTTCTCTAAGTTCTTGTTAAACAAGTCTAGTTTTCTCCCCAGTTCCCTTACTGATTAGGGACTAGAAAGGACATTTCTTTTGTGAGTGAACCCCTTCAGTACCTTTTTAACTCTTAGCAGCAGTTACCAGATTTGTTTACTAACAATTGAGCAACATTATTCCCCATGATCTGCAGAGCAACTTCCAGGAAACACAAACAATTGCCTTTTCTTCACTCTTGACCGAAGTACATTGTGTCCGAACCATGCTGTTCAGTAAACGTGCTTGTACCTGAATCTGATGCATTGGGGAAAAAAGGGATTATAGTTGTTTTTATGGAAGGGCAGACTGGATAGGCCATATGGTCTTTTTTTCTGTCATGTTTGTTTCTTTCTGAACAGAAATGATTTTTTGCCAGTCATTTTGCTGCTGCTGGTGTTACTATTTGTGTAGCACTACTAGGCATACACAGCACTGAACACATACACGTAAGACGATCCCTAACCCAAAGTTTGCTATCCATTCTGTTTGTGTGTTTTTGATACATTTTGGGGACCTGTCATGTAGAATTCTATTAGTTATATTTAACATGGAACTTTGAAGTCTCACATTTAGATTAATTTCATAGTCATTCAGCATTAGTGAACAGCTCCAGAGTTTCAAGAAAACTTTGATTCTCCAGGACCAAGCAGGAAGTCAGTCCTCACATATGGGTGACGTCGGCGCCGACGGAGCCCTCGCGGAGCAATTTTCCCCAGCTTTCAAAGAAAGCCTTTGGGAATTGCAGCGCGCATGCGCGGTCTCCTTCCCGCCCAAGGGTGCCATCTTAGCCAGTCTTCTTTTTTCCGCGGAGCCCTACAGACGTACCCGTCGTGTCCCCGCGAAAAAGTTGATTTTTATAATATATTTCTCTTTTTTCCTTCGGTTCGACGCCGGTCTTTTTTCTGCCCGGACTCGCGACGCCGTCACGAGTCTTTCTCTTATTTTTCGGTTTTTCTGATTTTACTCAGTTTCGTTTTCGGTTTTTCGCTGGCAGCCCGGTCCTTTGACCTTGCAGGGGCCCTTTTTCCCCCGATGGCTGCCAGTGGTTTCAAGCGGTGTGGTCAGTGTGACAGAAATATGTCACTCACTGACACACACGATAATTGCCTCCGCTGCCTGGGCCCGGATCATGAAGAAATGATCTGTGGGGCCTGTGGCAAAATGTCCTCCAAAGCGTTGAGAAGTCGGCGGCACCAGCAGGATAGAATCTTCGCTGACCCCAGCCGTACCCGGACCTCGTCGGAGGCTTCGGCGTCCAGAGGTTCCAGCTCTGACCATCGCCGAAGCTCCTCCGACAGGGGTTCTCCCTCTGGGGACCATCGACGGAAGGCGAAACCCGCGAGGGCGGCGTCGGTGGACGCTCCTGGCTCCGCGAGGGCCAGGTCGCATAGCCCCGATAGCCGTCCCGGGTCCTTGGAGAAGGAGCACCTCCCGAAGCGACCTCGCCTGGAGTCGGAGTTGCCTGCTCGGGTAAGTCCTGTAGTCCTCCTGGACTAGCCTCCGAGACTGCCGACGTCGGGCCCGACGCCGTCGGGGCCCGAGTCGGGGGCTGCTGGGTCACCTGAGGTCGGACTCAGGTTGACGGCCTTGGAGAGCAGACTGTCTGCCTTCATGGACCAGCAGCGGGCACTGATCGCTAGCCTCGCTGGCGCCGCTGCCCCGACCGCCGGGACGTCGACGTCTAAGTCGACCCCGGAGACCGAGCCGATCCTCGAGTCCATGCGAACTCGAGTCGATCCTCGGTCGAGGTCACCCTCGGCCTCCCATTCGGGACCGAGGTCGTCGACGCCGACTCCCTCGGTGTCGGGGCGGCCGACGTCTGCGCCCGCCTGAGCCGACCCCACCGATTCCTCCTCGGAGTCGGTCTGGGAATCGGAAGAGTCACCTGATTCCTTTCGGACTCGGTGTGTCCCCTCGGACTTGCCTGAGTCCGAACCTTGGAAGCAGTCCCCTCCGGAGGATGCCCGGTTCTTGGACTTCGTCAGGGATATGGCCAAGGCTTTGACCTTCCCTGCGGATCCCGAGGAGGAGCCTCGAGCCGAAGAGCTCGACGCCCTCCAGTATGACTCTCCCGCCAGGGAACACTTTACTGTACCGGTTCCTCCCATGCTGGAACGACTACTCTTCCGCATGTGGGAGAGTCCGGCCTCCTCGCCGGTCTTAAGCAAGCGGGTCGATTCCATCTATCGAGTCCGCAAGAGTCCTGGCTTCCAAAAAGCACAGCTACCACACCATTCCATGGTAGTGGAATCGGCCATGCATAGGCTTAAGAGCCAAAAGATGCACTCCTCGGTGCCTCCTGGCAGGGAGGCCCGTAACCTGGATGGCCTTGGTAAGAAGTGTTTCCAGGGCTCTATGCTTGCTTGTCGTGTCCAGACCTACCAGCTATACATGGGCATGTATCTCCGAGACCTGGCTAAAGAGCTAGCCGGATTCTCCGCTGGATTGTCCGAGGAACCTTTGCGGAGGTTCCTGGCCTTAACAACTGGTATTCGGGAATGCTCCAAATTCATGTCCCGAGCAGCCTATGATGGCTTTGAAGCATCGGCTCGAGTGGCCGCAGCCGGCATCGGTGCCCGCCGACAGGCTTGGCTTCAGTCGTCTGACCTTGAACCCTGGGTGCAGGACAAGTTGGTCGATGTCCCCTGCCGAGGTGAGAACCTCTTTGGCAAGCCCATGGCGGAAAAGGCTGCACAGATCGAGACGGAGACTCTCACCAGGACTAGGCTTTCTAGAAAGACCTCCGCTCCTTCCCAGAAAAAGAAGGGCTCAGGAAAGAAGTCCTTTTACCCGAGAAAGGCGGCTGCCTATAAACACTACCCTCAATATCAGGCCTCCGCAGCTCCCCAACAGGGCCAGCAGGCCAAGGGACGGGGTAACGGGTCCCGTAGGCAGCAAACCCCCAAGCCTGCACCACCAGCCCCTGCTCAGCAGGGTGGGGGTTTTTGACTACATCAGCATAGCCTCTCCCCCTCCGCTGGCTCCTCCCAGCACCGGAGGCCGGCTGGTTCACTTCGCCCACAGGTGGTCCAACATCACTTCCGATGCCTGGGTGCTTCAGGTCGTACGAGAAGGCTATCTTCTCCACTTCCATCAGGTTCCTCCCTCTTATTTTCCGGGAGAACCTCCACGACTCCCTCTGCACAGGGACTTACTCCTTCAGGAGTTAGCAAGTCTCCTACAGGAACAGGCTGTGGAACCGGTACCCCACCACCTGAGAGGTCAAGGCTTCTATTCCAGGTATTTTCTAATACCAAAAAGAACAGGAGGCCTCAGACCCATCCTAGACTTGCGCAACCTCAACAAGTTCCTCGTGCGAGAAAAGTTCAAAATGCTTACCCTTGGAATCCTTCTGCCCTACCTCCAGCAGGGAGATTGGCTATGCTCCTTGGATCTAAAGGATGCCTACACGCACATCCTCATCCACCCAAGCCACCGCCAATACCTACGGTTTGTGGTGGCAGGAAATCATTACCAGTACAGAGTACTGCCCTTTGGCCTGTCCTCCGCACCGTGAGTCTTCACAAAATGTCTCGCGGTGGTGGCGGCCCATCTCCGGCTTCACGGCCTCTATGTCTTTCCGTACCTCGACGACTGGCTCATCAGAGCAGCGTCCGCTCCGGAGGTCACCAACGCCACGCACCGCACGGTGACCCTTCTGCAGTACTTGGGCTTTGTCATAAACTTCGCAAAGTCCACTTTGCTCCCCTCACAGGATCTCGAGTTCATCGGCGCAAGACTGCACACTCCTCAGGCGCGAGCTTTCCTGCCTCTCGACAGGGCTCAACGGCTCATGGATCTAGCCGGCCGTTTTCGCAGCCAGTCCCTGGTCTCCGCCAGGCGCTTCCTGAGACTGCTCGGCCATATGGCTTCCACCGTCCATGTGACCCCCAATGCCCGCCTGAATATGCGGCCTGCTCAATGGTGCCTTCGCAAGCAGTGGCAGCAAGCCACCGGCGGTCTAGCCGACTTAGTGCGCATCTCCGAGCCGCTGGCCTCTTCTCTCCAGTGGTGGCTTCATCGGCCGAACCTGGTACTCGGCATGCCTTTTCAGTCACCTCAGCCAGCTCAAGTGCTGACGACAGATGCGTCCCTCCTGGGTTGGGGAGCACATTGCCAAGGGGCATGTACTCAGGGTCTTTGGACCGCGTGGGAGTCTGCTCAACAGATCAACTTCCTGGAGCTCAGAGCAATTCGTCTGGCGCTCAGGGTTTTCTCCCACCTGACTTCTCACCAGTCCGTCCTTGTCCAGACAGACAATCAAGTGGCCATGTTCTACGTGAACAAACAGGGGGGCACGGGCTCCTTCCTTCTCTGCCGCGAGGCTCAGAAGCTCTGCTCTTGGGCCGTCAGTCACGGCATCCTTCTCAAGGCAGTTTATCTCCCAGGCCAAGAAAATTGCCTGGCGGACAAACTCAGCTGGATCCTCCAGCCGCACGAGTGGCGCCTGGATCCCTTGGTAGTTCAGAAGCTCTTTCTAAAGTGGGGCCTCCCCACGATGGATCTCTTTGCCAGTCCTCTCAACCGGCAACTTCCTCGCTTCTCTTCTCGTCAGCCACATCCCCTTCGAGTTGCGGCGGATGCTTTTCTACTCTCATGGTCGGAGAGCCTTCTGTATGCTTTTCCTCCCATCCCGCTAGTCTCTCGAACTCTTTTCAAGGTTCTCCGAGACAAAGCTTCCATGATCCTGATCGCTCCTCGCTGGCCCAGACAGCCGTGGTTTCCACTCCTGCTGCAATTAGCGGTGGAGGATCCATTCCCTCTGGGGTTTCAACCGGATCTCCTCACTCAGGATCAGGGGTCTCTGCTACACCCCAATCTCAGATCTCTCAATCTAATGGCCTGGCTGCTGAGAGGGTAGTCCTTGCTCCCCTTCTCCTGCCGGCAGAGATGGAAGAGGTCGTCTTAGCTTCTCGGCGACCTTCTACCCGCAAATGCTACGCCCTTAAATGGCGTCGCTTTTCCGTTTGGTGTACCCAACAGTCTCAGGATCCCTTCTCCTGCTCGGTGTCGGTGATCTTGCAGTACTTGCTCTACCTCTCTAATCTGGGACTTAAGTCCAACTCCGTCAAAGTTCACCTCAATGCTCTTTCAGCACATCATGTGCAGGTGGACGGCAGACCTCTTTCCAGCGACCCTCTCGTAGCGAGGTTTCTCCGAGGTCTCCTTCTACTTAAACCACCTCTGCGCCCGCCAGCGCCTGACTGGGATCTGAATGTGGTTTTACAGCGGATCACCTGTCCGCCTTTTGAACCTATGGCTACCTGTTCTCTCCATTTTCTTTCTTGGAAAACATTGTTACTGATAGCCCTCACTTCCGCTAGACGCGTAAGTGAATTGCAGGCCCTCGTGTCTGATCCCCCTTACACTCGGTTCTACAAAAATAGGGTAGTCCTACGGACTCACCCAAAATTTCTTCCAAAAGTGGTCTCCCCTTTTCACATCAATCAGGAGGTGGTACTTCCGACCTTCTTTCCCAGACCACACTCCAGCCGAGCTGAAATGGTCCTACATACCCTGGACTGTAGAAGAGCATTGAACTTCTACCTTGACCGTACGCGGGAGCACCGTAAAGATGCTCAGCTTTTTGTGTCTTTTGACCCCAATAAATTGGGGCTCCCGGTCTCCAAGCGTACTCTGTCCATCTGGGTTGCTGACTGTATCGCTTGGGCTTATGGGGCAGCCGGACTCTCGTTAGAAAGTCGAGTCACGGCTCATTGTGTTCGGGCGAAGGCTACGTCGGTGGCTTACCTCCGCTCTGTTCCGCTGGCAGACATCTGCCGGGCCGCTACTTGGTCTTCGAGCCAGACTTTTGCGGTCCATTACTGTCTCGAGAGGGAGTCCCGCAGGGACAGTGCTTTCGGACAGGGCAGTCCTCCGAAATCTCTTCGAGGTTTGAGCAACTCCTACCCTCCATCCCGGATGTGGGCTACCGGTGGGTAATAATTCAGTGAAGATTCCTTTCTTCTGTGCCGCTGAGCTAGAGGGAGCTCATTTTTGTGCTTAGGGTCTCCGGTAGCCTTAAGCTTGGGAGTCCCATATGTGAGGACTCACTTCCTGCTTGGTCCTGTAGAAAGCGTAGTTACTCACCTGTAACAGGTGTTCTCCAGGAGCAGCAGGAATCAGTCCTCACAACCCTCCCTCCTCCCCTTGGAGTTGCAATCATCTGCTTAAGTTTTTTTGCAAATTTTTATGCTGTCTTTTAGCTATGTCATCAGACTGGCTAAGATGGCACCCTTGGGCGGGAAGGAGACCGCGCATGCGCGCTGCAATTCCCAAAGGCTTTCTTTGAAAGCTGGGGAAAATTGCTCCGCGAGGGCTCCGTCGGCGCCGACGTCACCCATATGTGAGGACTGATTCCTGCTGCTCCTGGAGAACACCTGTTACAGGTGAGTAACTACGCTTTCTCTCTGCAGCAGGTCCTGCATTTTTGTATAAATCATGACTTGCTTCGGTTTGTTTTTCATGAGGAGGAATGGCTACACTTCTGCAATTTTTCATTGCATTGTCTCCCCAGAGCTGTGTTTGAGGTTTCCCCCTCTCTTTTGAGTCAATGTAGCTTGGTGTGTTTTCTTCTCCTTTATTTAAATTATTAGGTTTTCAGTGTTTTATCAGCTATTTTTTGTCATCTGTCAGCTGGTCTTAGGCCACTGGTTCTGAGAAGCCTCTGATCATGGTTTTGTCCCCTCCCCCCTCATCTGTCTTTAATGGGAAAATTCTTATTATGTTGCATCGTTTCTTTTATGGTGATAGCAGAAAAAGTGGTCCAGATCATAGGCAGGCATCCTTAACTATCCCAGGATCTGCTACAAATATCTTGCTAAAAGAATTTTATCAGTCTGTCTGCAGGATTTTTGTCACTTCTAGTTTTGTCAAAAACAGCTCTTAGCCTAGTATGTGAGACTACTGGCAAACAGCTTGTCTTCAGAGAAAGCCAAATAGCGTAGCTTGTTACAGGTGTTCTCTGAATTTAACAGTTTACCAGTGGCACAGACCCTCCCTACTTCCCTTCTGGAGTTGAACTGATTAGTTTAATTGCAGAACTGATGCACATGTTGCATGCCTACAGAGGTCTTGAAGCTTGCCTATCCCAAACATTTTTCTGTGATCCCATTTTAGCAGCATAAAAGTCATGAGACCCCAGGTGATAATACAAGCAAATTATTCCTCTGACAACAATAAGCAGAACTTTCATTGTATTTCCTAAAGATTCAGTATCACACAAATATAAATCTGTGCTTTTTAAGGTATTTATATGTAATATATTGTGCTCACTTCGCCTGGAACACAAGGCTTGCAAGATGGGACACAGCTTCTCAAACTGGGTAACTTGGACCGTCTCTTACATCTATATGTACAGTGCTGCGTAGGCCTTAGAGCACTATATAAATGATGATTGCAGTAGTAGTTTGTCAGTTGTGGGTGTTAAGAGTGGGTGCAAGGACTGAGTGACTGGCTCATGCCTGCCTGCCTGCTCGCTCTCCCTCCATCTCCACCACTTTTTTCTGTGTTTTTATCTTTTCTAGGCTCCTTTCCTCCCTTACCACCCCCGCTCCCCCCGAGTCATTTCTCCCTTGATGCTTGCAGGCGTCATCCCCTTCCCCCCTCAACTCTTTCTACTTCCAGGCCAATCTTCAAGGCTGAACTTTCTCTCACCCATATTCACTTCATATGAATTCCACCCCATCTCCTTTTCAATATTGTCAGCTGAGCTGGTAGAAGGAACAGAGGTAGGGTGCCTGGGACCCTTTCATTCCCCTACTTGCCGGGGATGGGGGGGGGGGGGGGATGGAGATGAGAAGGTAGAGCAATGGCTATTGGCAGTAAAATAGTGCCGGTCTGGCTGTGGCAATGAAAATAAGGGCAGGAGTTTGAATTCTCAGTAAGCAGAGATGGTTCAGGGCTAGTGGCTATAAGCAAAGTAGGCTCGAATGGCAGGCACAAAGTGCTGACCTGACCAAAAGTAGACCTGGGGGTGGATGCTGAAGCAATGGGCAAGCTTTTGCTATCTACTTTACCTAATTTCAGCTAATTCTAGTGACAGGAACACTGGGTGTAGGAGTATAGGTGACATACTGTAGCAGAGCAGCTAGCTCCATTCTCTCAATTCCCACGCATATGGCTGTCATGGCTGGCCTGTCCATTAGGCGAGCTAGGCAGCTGGCGGCAGACGTGGGCAGCTGCATTGCCACCCCCCCCCCCAGCTGCCGCCGATTCCATTGGGTGGGGGAAGGTGGGCAGCAGCAGTATTTCTTAAAGTGGCAGCAAAAGGCTCCTGCTTTTGGAAATACTGCCGCTACCCGCCTCCCCCTCCCACGATGGAATTGGTGTCAGCTTGGGGGGGGGGGGCGGCCCCAGGGTTTCTGCCTACGTTGACAGAAATTCTTGGGCTGGCCCTAGTGGCTGTTGTGAAAATATGGGCTTGATGTCAGCATACATCAGCATGACATTATGCTTAGCATAGGTGTCATGGCTTTTCCCAGACCTTGGATTGCAAGAAGCTTTGACCTTCTGGTGATGTCAGTCTCCAGACTTAATGAGTGTAGTTTACCTGATGAGATTAGCTCTGACCCCTTGGTGATGTCAGTCTCCAGACTTAATGAGCATAGTTTAACTGATTAGTCTGAAGGACAAACAGCCCCTCCTTGCTAATCAAGTGATAGCAGACCTCAAACAAACCAAATTATGACAAAGGGAGGTGCTGAAGAATTTCACTATAAATACAGAGAAACACAAAATCTCTCTTCCTATTTCATCGGACACTCTTTACCCCCCCCCCCCCCTTCTTTCTCTTCTCTTCCTATTCATTGAACACCCATTTCTGACCCCACCCTTCTCTCTTTCTCTCTTCCTATTCTCTCTCACATACAGACAGACACACAGATTCATTGAAGTACACTGAAGCAGCTTTATAACAGCTTTTTACATCTGTTCTGTACCTACGTAATAAGCCTATTTCTATATAAAAACCTTTTTCCAAGCCACACCTGTTTGGTTGTCTTATTATGCTACAAACCCTACTGTCTCTGTAAAATGAACCCAGGACCAAACAGAGAGTAACCAAAAGTAAAGAGCGGCGAAAGATTACATTTTAGAGCCCCCATAAAATGTAATCTTTTGCCGCTCTTTAATTTTGGTTACTCTCCGTTTGGTCCTGGATTCATTTCACAGAGACAGTAGGGTTTGTAGCATAATAAGACAGCCAAACAGGTGTGTCTTGGAAAAAGGTTTTTATATAGAAATAGGCTTATTACGTAGGTACAGAACAGATGTAAAAAGCTGTTATAAAGCTGCTTCAGTGTACTTCAATGAAGCTGTGTGTCTGTATGTGAGAGATAATAGGAAGAGAGAGAGAAGGGACGGGTCAGAAGTGGGTATTTAATGAATAGGAAGAGAAGAGAAAGAAGGGGGGGGGTGTAAAGAGTGTCTGATGAAATAGGAAGAGAGATTTTGTGTTTCTCTGTATTTATAGTGAAATTCTTCAGCACCTCCCTTTGTCATAATTTGGTTTGTTTGAGGTCTGCTATCACTTGATTAGCAAGGAGGGGCTGTTTGTCCTTCAGACTAATCAGTTAAACTATGCTCATTAAGTCTGGAGACTGACATCACCAGAAGGTCAAAGCTGCTTGCAATCCAAGGTCTGGGAAAAGTCATGACACCTATGCTAGGCATAATGTCATGCTGATGTATGCTGACATCTCCCACACCTTTTTTATTTTTATTTATTATTTGTGCCTGGAAATGGTGGAAGCAAACCTGTGGTACCTGTCCCAGCTGCAATTACATGATAGTAGGCAGCTTGTCTAATACCTTCTGTATTAAATACCTTGCTATGTCCAGCAGGTCCCCTGTCCTGCACAGTACTGTCTCTAGTGTTCTAGAGATAAGCAAGTCCCATTATGAGTCCAAACCTCGTGTCTTAGGTAGGGCAGCCACTACTGGGTGGGTAAACCCAATATGCCACCTCAGTGCCCGCCTTAGAGAGAATGAACAGTGCATAAGGGATGCAGGAATTTCTGAGGAGGTTAAAGCCGAAAGGTACCAGGATGCTATGAGTGAGGGTAGGAAGCAATACTAGATTGCAGCTGACTCTGGTATTCCATGTAGTAGGAAATGCCAAATTAACCAAATTAGCAGGCCAAATGAGCCTGGATGTAGAGGTAGATGCTGGAGAAATTAAGTGTAACTACCTTAAAATGTTGAAGGTATTCTGTAGGACATGCGCTGCAAGGAGATCTACATTTGTTTCATTTTACAACACAGGAAAATTATGATAATGCATAGCAATATTTGTACAGCAGTTAAAATAATAATAGGGTGAATAAAAACATTAGACATGATCAGCAGTAGGTGAGTAACCAAATAACAATTCCCACACAGACACATGAGCATCTTGTAGCAAGTGTTCAACAATTTGTCGAATGTGTCCATTCTCATAAGTGATGGTGTGATTCACTTCAGTGGACGTTGTTTTAGGTGATCAATATAGGCATGGAGTTCTGTAAAGTTGAGCAGTTTATGTAATGTCTCTTCTCCCATGCCAAGTGGTAATGGATGCACAGCATATGAGATAGTCTGGAATGTCCATAGAGTCATTGGTAACCAGCGGTGTGGAATAAGTTGTCCCGTTAATGGTGATGGAGACCAGTGGTGTATGACTGCACCAGGTATTGTTTAGTAAATAGTTTGAACTGTACAGCAAAGTGTTCTTAGGAAGGCGGATGTCATGCATTCTGGGAGCAACTGAAAAAGAAACATTCTGGGGAAAGAACAGATGAAAACAAAAGTGCCCAGCTCCAAGGTAATACAAACTGTGTGAGGTAGTCAGGGAGCAAGATGAGGAATTGTTCCAGCAGGAGGTATCAGCCTCCTTAAATTGGTGAGGTTGACACTTGAACTGAAATGTAGTCTGCTCACACAAACTGGGGTCCATCGGCTTGAATGAAGTCCAGGTATCGTCCAGTGGCTGCACCCAGGTGAGATGGTCCAAAGGATACACAAGCATATTATCAAACTGCACACCAATATTAACAACAGGATAAATAACTGTGTGTTGTCCTGACCATGGGATCAAAGTACAGATAGAGCAGCCTTGTGGTGAACAAATGGGAACACTAACTGTCCACCAATCAAGGTGAGCTATAGCAAATTCAGGTGTTTTGGTACTAGTCATATGGACGAGAGATGGTGGCCAGTGTCCTAACTTAGCAGTGATCAGAATTTCCTTTAGTATAGTAATAAGCTCGATCTGTACTTGATCACAGGCAAGAGCCCAGGAAATATTCTTTCCCAATCTATATTCTGCATGTGCTAAGGTAACAATTTTCTGTTCTATAATGGGAGATATAAGAGCAAAGGTATCTACAACTACATTGGACAGTTTAGAGGAAGCTTCATTAATATGTTGTGAGGTAAAACCATCAGCAGCATGCTGAGCAGTGGATCCCATTTTATTACGGAGCACCTCTATATCAATTATGTTAAGGGCACCCAGTGCCACCTAAAATTGTATCAATTG
Organism: Ichthyophis bannanicus; assembly: GCA_033557465.1. Classification (NCBI taxonomy): domain Eukaryota; kingdom Metazoa; phylum Chordata; class Amphibia; order Gymnophiona; family Ichthyophiidae; genus Ichthyophis; species Ichthyophis bannanicus. Next base: position 1,601,125,897 of record CM066031.1, read on the forward strand.
CTTGGCTCGGGGTGTTACTGACTGCATATCAAACCAAGTATTGAGCATTTGTATGTGGTTGGCAACAAACTGAGAGCAATTTGGATATTTGTGAATAACTAGAAACAATTTGGGATATAGATGCCAAGTAAGGAAATGGTATTCTACATCGTATAAAACATCGTGTGGTGCATCATATTTAATCTGAAAGGGATGTCCTTCCTGAAATGGGTGGATATCAGAAAGGGAGTACAGAAAGAGCAGAAGACCTCAAACAAACCAAATTATGACAAAGGGAGGTGCTGAAGAATTTCACTATAAATACAGAGAAATACAAAATATCTCTCTTCCTATGTCATCGGACACTCCTTACACCCCACCCTTCTCTCCCTCTCTTCCTATTCATTGAACACCCACTTCTGACCCCACCCTTCTTTCTCTCTCTCTCTTCCTATTCTCTCTCACACACAGACAGACACACAGATTCATTGAAGTACTCTGAAGCAGCTTTATAACTGTTTTTTACATCTGTTCTGTACCTACGTAATTAGCCTATTTCTATATAAAAACCTTTTTCCAAGCCACACCAGTTTTGGTTGTCTTATTGGGCTACTAACCCTACTGTCTCTGTGAAATGAACCCAGGACCAAATGGAGGGTAACCGAAAGTAGGGAGCGGCAAAAGATTACATTTTATGGGGGCTCGTCTCGGATTTCGCAGCATATCTCCAGTTGGGTAAGTAATAATTTTGTCTAAACATTAAAGTGGATTTCAGACAGGGTGAGACAGGAAAATCAAAAGCCCTTGTGACCATTTACAATTTACAATTTTGGGTTACAAGCTGGATGACACATGAGTGAAAAGACTCTGTAGACAGGCAGAGTGACACTATTTAGTGAAATGTTCCAGTGATACTTTTGTTTTGTGGGTTAGACAAGGTGAGATTTTTATTGTCAAAAGGCTCTGTAATAATCCTGAATTTTAATTTTTACCTACACCTAGTGACATTACATAGGGTGGCTTGCAATTGTCTTATTTTTATGTATAGGCTTGCTACAGATTTTTCTATAGTATTTGAGCTGCTAAGAAAAGACAGTTACACAGTTAAATATTCCCTCATTGAATACAATATGCATCTTTCCTGGTAAAACTAATTTAATTTACCTCCTGTCCCTTTGCCTTTTATTTCTCAGTCTCCTGTCAGTATGTATCTTGGTGAGGGCAGGCTTAAAGTTTGCTGCAACTGATACAGTATTTGACAACTCTGTTAATCTCCTAACATCCTTCTTACTATAATTTCACCCTAAACTTCCACCCTGTTAAAAGGTGGTAAGCACTTTTTATTCAGGTATAATTTTAAGGCATGGTCTTTTTGCCAGTACTCTCTACTGAACACCCATAAACGTTATGCCATGCCAACTATAATTCTAAGTCTCACTTCATAAAAGTGAGCATTCCTCCTTGCAAGGTTGCACATTGAGATAGTCGCATAAAACCAAATAAAAACATAATAAACGTAGGCCCCTGTACCAACTACTGTCTTTTCTGCAGCCTCAAATATGGAGGCCTTTGATTTTAAGGAACTGAAAAAAATTGTAATGACATACTGTAAGAGAAAAGGTGGTCCCTTTGAATGGGAATTCCCTGAGGCATCATGGTATAATAATCAAAAACAAATGTTAAACCATTATCAAGAATTCAAAAAGAAAACAAAAGAAAATGCCTTTTTATCCAAGGCATGTGCAGGGGGCTCATTAGCATGAAACAGGACAATACTGAACTGACTACTCGGTGTACACAATTAACCAAAGACCTAGAGGAGGCACAAATTTGCATCTCCATGCAACGTGCTCAGGTGATACAAGCCACAAATTCCTTTATAACTGTTAGTGAGCAATTAGAAGCACTTAAACTTGAATTGAGGCACGTTAAGGATGAATTGGCCTCTGAAAGACAAAAGAAATATAAGCTCTGGCCATCCACTATTTCACCCTCAGCCCCTCCTGCCTATGACACACCCTATAAACAAAAGAATACGGAAGTATGTATAGCTGGGCTTAGGAATGGAAAAAATAAAGCTGAATCAGACAGCACAGAAGAAAATCCTAATAGTTTATCTCAGCCAGAACAGAGCAATAACAAGGACCTGTGTCAGGAGGATAATTCAGATGACTCAGACCCGGCACCCAGTACCGAACTCAGAGCACCAGTTAAAGTGATGCTGCAGGACCCATTAAAAGATAGGGACATTGAAAGGATAGTTGAGAAAGCTGGCCCTATGCCTTTTAATGTAAATGAATGGTGCAAATGGGCCACTGATATTCTGATTCAATGGGGTCTAGGGAAATACAGAAGGAAACAATCGGACTTTGATAGACTTATGCATCTGGCTCTGGGGCCACACTATTATAAAGTTGGCTCTCTCACTCACCCATACCAGTTGGTTAAAAGGGGTATTGAGAAAACTATTTCACTGTTCCCCAATGCAAGTATTTAAAATTATTTCACCTCTACCAAATGATACACTGGAACAGTTTGCATATAGAGCCTGGATTTTAAAAGCAGTTCTTAATGAGCAGGAGTCCTGGCCCAATGCAGAAGATTATGGGGAGAGTACGCATAAGGCATTTTTATTAGAATTGCTATCCCCTGAGATTACAAAACACCTGTTATTTTCTGAAGACCCTAAAGCAGGGGTCACCAACCTCCAGAGGGCCGCGGGCCGCACAGCCGACTACCGGCAGACTCGCGGGCCGCAACCCCCTCCCCCCCCCCCGCGCGAAAAAAAACCTGCTCATACCTGTACTTTAATTATTCCATGTCAGCTCCCTCCCTTCTTCTGCAGCCGCGGCTCCCTGCCTCTTAGGGAACCGCGGCTGTGCTTGTAAAATCATCGCGGAGCCCTTCCTGTCTTGACGGGCTCCGTGCAGCATTGTCCCGCCTCTAAAGGAAGTTGTTTACCACTTCCTTTGGAGGCGGGACAATGCTGCACGGAGCCCGTCAAGACAGGAAGGGCTCCGCGATGATTTTACAAGCACAGCCGCGGTTCCCTAAGAGGCAGGGAGCCGCGGCTGCAGAAGAAGGAGTCAGTGAGTTTGCCTTGGCGGGCCGCACCGGGGTAGAGTCTCGCGGGCCGCACGGAGGGACCTCGCGGGCCGCAGGTTGGTGACCCCTGCCCTAAAGCAACCCCTTTTGATACTTTAATGCTCAGAATTGGGTCTGTTTGGAAGACCCAGCCCTCCCAGGTCATAACAGTATCAGAAGCACGGAAGTGGCAAGCTGAGGGATCCTCAATACACAAAAAACACAGACAAAGGATACAGAGGACAGACACCTTGGAGAGGACAAGGCAGAGGTACTTTTAGAAATTCCTCAGGTTACATTCCCTTTCAAGAGCTCAAAGCACAGACAGATGGATTAGAAAAGGAGAAAATTAAATGGGAACGGGACAAACACATACTGCAGGTAGAAATAGATAAATTAAAACAGGACTTACAAGCAGCACAGGACAAACACAAGGCTTGTGCAGAGTGGTGTCCTGACCTCCTGGGTTCAGATATCAAAATGTCTCAAGCCTTCATAGCCCAGCCTGCCTCCGTTCCCTCAGCAGAGGACTCGATTCCAGAGCCTCTGGATGATGAAACAGATACAGGCCCAGAATACAGTTTAAGGCTTGTAACATCCTTGATACTGGACTCTTGTGGATGTCACAATGTTATCAGCAGAATAGGGGGTCAGGATAAACTAGCTTTGATTGACACAGGGGCTGGAATTAGTTTTACAAACAGAGCTTCTCCCACTGCAGATCAGAAAAATATGGAACTTTATGTAATTCAAGGAATTAATGACACAGCTTCCAAGTGTGTGGCTGTCCCAGTTAAATGGGGTATCCCTGTGCACAGTGAACAAAACAAGGAAATGTTGGAAACCACTACCTCCACTATAGTGAACCCACCAAAAGAAATAATTGGAATTGACGTTCTCAACCAGTTAAATTTGGTGGTGGATATGGCTAATCTTAAATTGTGGCAGTATTCAGGAACTTGAAGTGCTTCTAAAACTTTAGTGCATGAAGTCATTCCCATGCAGTTAGCAACTCAGTGCACCAAGGCAGCTCAGCAGTATGATCTGTGTGTAATTCCCTCAGAGGTGGCTGATATTCCAGTCTGGGCACAAGACAAGTTAGATTGTGGGAAAATTCACACAGAAATACTGTTGGAAAGTGAGGATCCTCCACCACAGAAACAATATATTCCTCTTCGTCTCTCCGGGCCAGTCCAGGAACCGATGGGTAGTCAGTCCCATTCAGCAGCTGAGGACTGATTAACAAAGTTTTGCTGACTGCTGCTCCAGCTCCCTCTGGTGACCATAACTTAGTCGTTCAGTCCTCAGCAGCTGAAGAGGACGTGGCTGCTTAGCTCCCGGTGAAACGAAGAAGATTTAAACGAGTTGTTTTCAAAGTGTTGGATTCTCTTGCTGGTGGTCCTAGCAGGGCTGCTAAGGCAGGGTTTGGCTGCCGAAAACAAAAGATCAGAGATTTAATACAGGGGTATACAGGCAGAGCCTGCCTGGCTTAGTGCCCTCAGTCATTCCCACAGGGGGAGTGAGTGCGCCCGGGAACCCCGGGTTGCAACCCTCTGCCCGCAGTGCCTTATCTTCTCTCCCGCGAGCAGCGGAGGTGAATAGAGGGGCCGGTAGCAGTGCGGATTAGGTAAGGAACCTTTTCGGGGGTCTTCCGTCGCGGGACGCTCTGTTTCCTTCGGGGGTTTTGCTTAGCTGCATGCGGGCCGGAGCGGCGGCATATGCTGAGTGCGGAAGTCGACGGGAGCTGTCAGGCCCGGGTATTTGTCGTTTTTGTTGCTGCACGGGCAGTGTGCTTGAGAGATCTTTTGGATCGATGGAGGCTAAAACGTCGTCGGGGCCGGCTTTAGAGGGTGTTCTCGGCTCAGAGGAAAAGGCGGGAGCGGCGGCCATTTTGCCGACGGCAGGGGCTGCTCCCGTGCTTTCTGTCAAAGATGGCAAAAGAAAAAGCAAATCTAAGAGGCCTAATTTGGAGGCCGGTTCCAGATCGGTTCCTAGCCCCGCGGCCCAGAGCACTTTAGCGTCCGTGTTTTCCACGGACTTTATTCTGTCCTTACACAAAGCCTACTGTTTAAGGCTTGAACAAGGCTTGTCTCAATCAGTCTCGGGATCTGCGGTTATGGGGAAAGCAGAAGCCCTGAGACAAGAGGTGGCTGAAAACTTCTCTTCCAAGACAGGGGAGACGGAGGCCACGCCTGTTGCGGACGGGGCACAGATTAGCGAGCCTAAGGCCACAGAGGATGGACTCCCCCTCTCGGAGGGAGAATTGGAGCCCTGGACCCTTGGAGAGCTGGAGGATGGTGAAATAGTGGCTGGAGAAGATCCCAGCATGTTTAGGGTCTTCCATAGGGAAGAGCTGATGGCGCTTATTGCGCAGTCGTTGGGACATTAAACATTTACCTTCCAGTAGCGCAAGAGGATCCGTTAGAGGATCCCTTGCTCCAGGGTTTTAAACCTGAAAAGTGCTGTTTCCCGGTGCATCGCATCATTCGGCAAATGATTGATTCCGAGTGGGAATGTCCGGAGGCGTCCCTGCGGGGTAGCTGGGCGTTGGCCAGGCTTTACCCGATCCCTCAGGAGGACAAGGACTTGTGCGGATGCCCAAGGTGGATGCCTTAGTAACAGCAGTGACCTAAGAAGACCACGATACCGGTGGAAGGCGGAGCCTCCTTAAAAGACCTGCAGGACCGCAAGTTGGAGACGCTGCTCAAACAAGCGTTTGATACTAGTGCGTTATCTCTTCAGGCTGCCATCTGTGGGGCATGTGTTTCGCAGGCCTCTATTCAATGGCTGCAGGGCGACGTTGGGCCAGAGAAGGAAGAAGCCGGCTCTTCGGATGCCACAAGGTTGGAATCGGCTGTGGCCTATATGGCAGATACCTTTTATGATTTGGTACGGATTTCGGCGAAGTCCATGGCCTCGGTGGTTGCGGCTCAGCTGTTCCTCTGGCTGAGGAATTGGGCAGCAGATTCGTCCTTCAAGTCTCGCCTCAGCAAACTCCCTTATAAAGGCAAGCTGCTTTTTGGGGAAGCCCTCGATAAGATAGTGAAGGATTTGGGTGATACCAAAGGCGGGAGGCTTCCGGAGGATCGCCTGAGAGGCGCTCGGCCTGGCACGGTGACTAGAGGGCAGGGTCGTGAAGGGCTTTGCTTCCGGGGCTCTCGGTTTACGCCTTACCAAAGGGGGTGCGTCGCGACCCGAGGGCAGTCCTTTCGAGGAGCCACGGGGGTTCGGCAGAGGTTATTTTTCCTCTCCACAAAACGCCTCCAAGAAGCTGCAATGAAGGGCTGCCGGCTCAGGCGGAACTTCTGGTGGGAGGCCGGTTGCAGGAGTTCCTTTCCGTCTGGGCCGATATTACCACAGACCAATGGGTTCTGGAGATTATCCGCGAGGGATATGTGCTAGAGTTCGCACAGCCCCTGTTGGAAGCTTTTCTGCCCTCCCCTTGCGGATCCCCCGCAAAGACGAAGGTGGTATGTGACACGCTTCAGCGGCTGATCCAGCTCCAGGCAGTGGTGCCGGTCCCCCGAGACCAGTACGGGTTAGGTCGATACTCAATTTATTTCGTGGTTCCCAAGAAAGGGGGGGGGGGTCTTTTCGCCCCATTCTGGATCTCAAGTACGTCAACCGGTGTTTTGCGGGTCCCGCACTTTCGCATGGAGACCCTGAGAGCCGTCATCCAGGCGGTGAAGCCAGGAGAGTTCCTGTCCTCGATAGATCTGATGGAGGCATATCTTCATATTTCGATCAGACCGGATCATCAGAGGTTCTTACGGTTTGCGGTGCCGATGGGCCATTTTCAGTTTCGGGCGTTGCTGTTCGGGCTGGCTACAGCTCCTTGCACCTTCACCAAGGTGATGGTGGTGGTGGCGTTGCGGAAGGAGGACATTCAAGTCCATCCGTACCTGGACGACTGGCTGCTCCGGGCGGATTCCCGGGCAGAGTCGATCGCCGCTACCGAGAGAGTGGTGCAGTTCTTGGAGGGGCTCGGTTGGGTCGTCAACCAGGCCAAGAGTCAGTTGGAACCCGTACAGCGTCTAAAGTACTTTGGGCCATTGTTCGACACAGCGAAAGGGGTCGTTTTCTTGCCCAAGGAGAGAGTGGCTGAGTTGTGGAGACAGATAAGATGCTTTTTGAGGGGTCCGGCGCCCACGGCATGGTGGTACTTGCAGTTGCTGGGGACCATGGGCAGCGGTGTTGGATTTGGTGCCTTGGGCCAGGGCGCACATGCGGCCTCTGCAGCAGTCTCTGTTGACCAGAGGGTCCCCGCAGTAGCATTCTCTGGCCAGGAAGCTCGTATGCCCCATGGAGGTGCGGCTCAGCTTACTGTGGTGGTTGGACCCGCAGCGGGTTTCCGCGGGTGTCCCGCTTGCAGAACCGGAATGGGTGTTGGTCACCACAGATGCCAGTCTGTCCGGCTGGGGGGCTCATTGCTTGTCTCACGTGGCGCAGGGAGTTTGGGCCACGGAAGAGGGTACTTGGTCGATCAATCGGCTGGAGATGAGAGCGGTCAGCCTAGCGCTGCAGAGCTTTCTCGAGCTCATCAGAGGGAAAGCGGTGCGCGTTTTCTCAGACAACGCAGTCACGGTGTCCTATATCAACAAGCAGGGCGGTACAGGCTCTGCGGAGCTGTTGGAGGAGAGTCAGACACTGATGCAGTGGGTGGAGGCCCACTTGCTGGCTATCTCGGCAGCGCATGTCGCGGGAAAGGACAACGTTCAGGCCGACTATCTCAGTTGGACCCTCCTAGACCCCAGAGAGTGGTAGCTCAACGCGGCGGTGTTTCACGAGATAACTCTCCATTGGGGCCAGCTGGTCATGGATCTGATGGCGACCCTCGAGAATGCCAAGGTGTCGTGTTTTTACAGGCAGGTACAGGGTACCTATGTCCGAGGGGTTGGACGGGCTAGTGCAACCCTGGCCGTTGGATCAGTTGCTGTATGTGTTTCCTCCGTGGCCGCTGATCGGACGGGTGGTTCAGAGGATTGCGAGGCACACAGGGGATGTGATATTTATAGCTCCGGACTGGCCCAGGCGGCCCTGGTATGCGGCCCTGGTGCGGCTGATAGTGGATGGGCCGTGGCGGCTTCCTCTGCAGAGCAACCTGTTAGCTCAGGGTCCGGTGCTGATGCCTCAGGTGGATCGGTTCTTGCTTACAGCTTGGCTATTGAGAGGGCGCGGCTCAGACGGCAGGGGTACTCAACGGCGGTGATTGCTACCTTGCTGGGTTCCAAGAGGAGATCTACTTCGCTGGCGTATATTCGTGTCTGGTGCGTGTTTGAAAGTTGGTGCCCAGGTCACGGGGTTGAACCATTCTCTGCGTCTATTCCGAGCATATTGTCTTTTCTTCAGGACGGTCTTGATAGGGGCCTCGCTCTCAGCACGCTCAAAGTTCAACTGGCAGCGTTAGCTTGCTATAGAGGAAAGGTTGGTGGCAATGTTCTGTCTACACATCCGGATGTACGGCGTTTTCTCAGGTCCGTGAAGATTCTTCGGCCTCCTTGGCGGTCGGTGGTGCCAGCTTGGGATTTGAATTTAGTTTTGGAGGCGCTGTCTCGGCCACCCTTTGAGTCCGGTTCCGCGGTAAGTCTGCGAGAACTGTCTTGGAAGACGGCCTTCCTTGTCACCTTGTGTTCGGCGCGGAGGGTCTCGGATATTCAGGCGCTCTCGTGTAGGGCGTCTTACATTCAATTTACAAAGGAGAAGGTGGTGTTGCAGCCGGTGCCGTCATTTTTGCCTAGAGTGGTGTCCAGTTTTCATCTGAATCCAGGCGGTGTCGCTCCCGACCTTTTGCAGGGATTCGGGAGGTGACAGTTGGGATACCCTTCGTCGGTTGGATTTGGGTAGAGTGCTCCGTAAATATCTCAGAATGACGGAGTCATTTCGGAGATCGGATAGGTTGTTTGTGATTTTTGGAGGGCCTCGTAAAGGGGAGGCCGCTTCCAAAGCTTCCATTGCCTGTTGGGTGACGCGGGTAATTGGAGCAGCTTATGAGGCTCGAGGTAAAGTGGCTCCGCAGGGACTCAGAGCGCATTCCACCAGAGCACATGTGACGTCGTGGGCGGAGTTCGCGTTGGTCCCACCAGTGGATATTTGCAGGGCGGCAACCTGGTCGTCTCTTCATACGTTTACCAGACACTATCGCTTGGATGTGCAGGCAAGAGCGGATGCGAATGTTGGCTCCGCGGCTGTCTTAGGGGGGTTTGCCAGGCCCACCCGTAGTTAGGAACTGCTTTGGTACTTCCCATTGGTTCCTGGACTGGCTCGGAGAGACAAAGAGGAAGGAGAAATTAGACCTTACCTGCTAATTGTCTTTGAGTTCTCTTCGGGCCAGTCAGGGCCCACCCAGTTTAGATGCGAGCTTTTCTTTGGCGGGGAGTCCTACGCTGTTGGTGGTGGCAGTTGCAGAAGCGAAGTGTGTTTTTGCCTCCAGATGTTAGGTTTGGGGGACTGGTTAGCTTGGTTGCGGTTCCCTCCTGGGGGGGGGGGGAGGGGGAGGGTGACTTGAGGCGCACTAGTAAAAAAAAAAATAATAATAATAAAATAAAGGCAAATGCCCAGAGCCAGCCTGGGTAATTTTTGTTGAGCTCAAACCTCTAGTAAGAGAATTCCTCACTGTGCTCTAGAGTTTGTTCTGGATTAGGTCAGATTTTTCTGAGTTTTTGTTAAGAACGGTTTTAGAGTTGGCGATTTGAGGGAAGGCTGCTTTGTCAATAGGAGACTGAGTTATGGTCACCAGAGGGAGCTGGAGCAGCAGTCAGCAAAACTTTGTTATTCAGTCCTCTGCTGAATGGGATTGACTACCCATCAGTTCCTGGACTGGTCCGGAGAGAACTCAAGGAAAGACAATTAGCAGGTAAGGTCTAATTTCTCCTTGATGGTAGTAGCCAATGTGAAGGAGGCAGGCGACTAGCAGGTTTTACAATTGTACAATTGGACCCAAATAACCAAGTGGTACTGCAGAGACAGTATTCCTGTGGGTCAGCACAGTACTGTGAGCTGGCTTCTTTTGTGGCTTGTATGCAACAATATCAGGATTCACACCCAGAGATACAAATCATTTTAGATTCTGATTATGTCTTTAAAAGTGCCATTGCCCTGAGGAAATGACATCACCCAGCTAGACGGCAGCTCGAAGACGGAGCTCCGTCGTGGTGGTTAAAGAAACCTGCATAAAGCTAGACCCCAATTAAGTGCAGAACCTAGAAAGTGAATCTTAGTGCTTTCTGAGAGGTGCGGTGATGTCGGGGCCGCGGAAGAGCTCCACGGACCTGAAAACCTTTGCTTTTAAAGCCGTGAGCGGGAGCGCTGTGGCGAAAACCAAGATGGCGGCGGCGAGTGCGAAAGCCTCGGAGGAGCCATGCGGGGCTACGGAGCTTGGGGGTACCCGCGAAACTGAACTGGCGGCCCTTAAAGGTGAGCTGAAGGGCTGGTTCACGGCCCTGCGGCAGGATCTGGCTCAGTTTAAGGCCGAGGCCCAGAATTGGATGGTTGAGCTGAAAGAGGAGGTGAAGGAGGTGGGCCAAAGGCTGGTGGATGTGGAAAGTAAGGTGGAGGAACACGATGGCGCACTGCTTACTCTGCAAGGTAAACTGGATGGTGCCATGAATGAGCAAGAAGACCTCTGGACTAAGCTGGAAGACCTAGAAAATAGGTCGCGAAGATCTAACATGCGCATTCGTGGCCTGCCGGAGAGTACAGAGAAAGAGGACTGTCTGAAACTGGTTGTACAGATCAGTAAACAGATCTTGGAGCAAGCGGGAGTGGAAAGCCCCGGACTATGTTGGACACTAGATAGGGCGCATTGTGCTCTGGGACTGCAGCGAGATGGCAGACCGCGGGACATTATAGCATGCTTCCACGAGTATGCTACGAAAGCCATGGTGATGACAGCAGCGCGGAAGCTCTCGGAAATCCGTTGGGAAAATCATAAAATTGAGCTTTATGCTGACCTTTCTGCAATCACTATGCAAAAACGGAGGGCCTTAAGAGGCTTAACAAGGCGGCTGCGAGAGGAGCACATTAGATATAAATGGACCTTCCCTTTTGGCCTGTTTAGTGTGGAGGGAGTCTCGTCCCACGTGCGCTCCCTAGCAGAAGCGACGGAAGTCATGAAACAGGCCGGTTGGCTGGATAGCACGAGTTCTCTGAGTCCCCCAAGAGAGCAGCGACAGCCCGAGGAAGGCCGCTGGAGGAGAGTATCGCTGGGAGAGAAGCGGCTGCGGAAGACGAAAAAGACCACGGCCCCCGGGGGAGCGCCTCGATGAACTTGGGACTATCTTTTAGATTTATGCCTGTCTTTTTGGTGTTTTGATGTGGGCTATATTGGGTGGGGTCAAGAAGTCTTGGGGAGTGAATGTTAGGTGTGGTGTTGCAGGGGGGAGGAGTTGTGTATTGTGGATATGCTGTCGGGGTGGGTGTCATGCCTTATAGAATGGGGAGGAGGGGTGACGAAGAGATGGGGGTGCAGGGGGCAGAGGGGGTGGGGGCTACATAGGGGGGGGGTGGGGATAGGGTAGAGGGGGAACTCCATCCTACCATAAAACAGACAGGTACCTATCTTTCAGTAATCACAGACTATGGCTGAAGTACGCATACTTACACTGAACGTCAGGGGGCTGAACTCCCCGATTAAAAGGCAGCGAATGTTTAAAGAATGTGTTAGGCTGCGATGGGATGTTATTTTCCTTCAGGAAACCCACTTAAGGAGAGGAGATGAGTGGAGGGTGCAACATAAGTTCTCTGGACGGTGGTTCGCTTCTAATAAAGTGGAATTAAAGAAGGGGGGCATGGGGATCCTGATAAATGAGAATCTACAGTATACTCTGAGAGACGTTCTCAGGGATAGAGAGGGCCATTTTCTACTTAAGCTTATGATTCGAGGGAAGCTGTTCACGCTGGTGAACGTGTATGGGCCCAATTCTGCCCAAGGGAAGTTTTATGAAAACTTGACGACTGTAGAAATGTTTGCGGAGGGGGAAGTGATAATGGGGGGGGGGATTTTAATCTGACTGTTAATCCCCACCTGGATAATTCTAAGGGGGGTGGTGGTGGTAATGCAAGGGCCAGGCGGAAGTTCCAGCTGATGGGTAAGGTCCTGGGTATTAGGGACTCTTGGCGGGAGTTGAGAGGCCGGAAAAGGGAGTACACTTTCTTTTCTCCAGTACACTCCTCCTTTTCAAGGATTGATATGGTGTGGGTCTCTGACACTCTGCTGGGTGAGGTGGTCGATTGTGGGATCGGGGAGAGGACGTGGACTGACCACGCGCCAGTCTGGATAGAGGTGGCGATTGAGTCTGAACAGAAGCCCCGGAGTAGGTGGATGCTAAATGAGGCCCTCTTGGAAAACCCTGATACCCGAGAAAAAGTTGCTACCGCCATCAATAATTACTTGGAATTGAATGACAGGGATGGTTGCAGGGTAGAGACTCTGTGGGAGTGCTTAAAGGTGGTGGTGCGGGGTGAGTTAATCTCCCTTGGAACGTATATGAAACGCACAAAAGAGGAAAGGAAATTTTCCCTTAGACTTCTGATTAGAGAAGGGGAAGGGCGCCACCAACGGGGGGAGATCGATGACGGGGGGCTCCAGGAGTTACAGGAAGCAAAAAGGGAGCTGGGGGAAATTGAACTGGAGGAGATTAAGTTTGCCCAGGACCGACTGAAGCAAACTTTTTTTGAGCTTGGCAACAAGCCTTCTAAGTGGCTAGCCTTCCGTCTGAAACAGTGTAATAAGCGGAATTTTATAACCAAGATTCGCGATGAGGGGGGGGAGAGAGGTAAGGAAAGGGGCACAGATTAGGGAGCAATTTGCGCGGTTTTATCAGCAGCTCTACCGGGCGGAGGAAGCTGGGACACCGGCGGAGCGGGCTCGCTATTTACAAATGCAGTTGCCTAAGTTAGCTGATGAGGAGGCTGAGTTGCTAGCGCGACCCATTACCGCGGATGAAGTAGGGTCAGTGATTAGAGCGTTACCAGCCCATAAAGCACCAGGGTTAGATGGCTACACAAATAAATTTTATAAAACCTTCCAGGAGCTGAGCGGTATTCTGGCTCGGCTTTATAACTCCTTCCGAGAATTGGGGCGGCTTCCAGATACCTTGCGTACGGCGGGGGTCACCCTGATACCGAAGGAGGGGAAGGATCCTACTTTGTGTAGTTCCTATAGACCTATTTCGCTGCTGGGATCCGACTTTAAAATTTTCACCAAAATTTTGGCTAATAGGCTGTTACCCTTTATGCCCGGTTAGTGCATGAAAACCAGGGCGGGTTTCTGCCAGGTAGGCAGACAGCTGATAATATTCGGAAGGTGTTAAATATGATTTGGAAGGGCAAGACAGCGGGAACACAATTGGTCTTACTGACCATTGATGCTGAAAAAGCGTTTGACCGCGTGTCTTGGCCCTATCTGATGCAGGTGTTGGAGTTAATGGGGTTAGGAGGGGGGTATTTAAATTGGGTTAAGGCTATTTATTCTAAGCCCCTTGCGCGGATCCGGGTTAACGAAGAATATTCTGCCGCCTTTGCTTTGGGGAGGGGAACGCGTCAAGGCTGTCCGCTCTCACCGCTTCTCTTTGTGTTATCAATGGAACCCCTGGCTCAATTGGTGAGGGAGTCCCCGGCAGTGAAGGGGGTCCAGGGGAGGACATGGGAGAGTAAAATCTCATTAGTTGCTGATGATCTGCTCTTTTTGCTGACTGAACCCCGTGACTCGGTGGCTGCGCTTTATCACATTCTATTGGACTTCGGCAGATATTCGGGTTTTAAGATTAATGCTACAAAATCCGAGATCTTGAATATTTCGGCCGACGCCCAAACCCAGCAGATGCTTCAGAAGAGCTTACCATTTAAATGGGCTAAACAGAAGATAAAATACTTGGGGATATATTTAATGGCTAATGAGTGGGAGTTAGGAAGGGTGAATTTTGGTCTGATGGAACAAAAGATGAGGAGGGAATTGGAATTTTGGGAAAGTAAAAAATTATCCTGGCTGGGGCGAATTTTAGCCGTTAAGATGGTGATTTTGCCCCAGTGGCTGTATTTGTTTCGAGCTTTACCGGTGGGGATGCCCAGACCCTTTATGGGGAAGTTACAACGGATCATTATGAGGTTTATTGGGGGAGGGAAACGTAACCGCGTTGCCTGGCCTTTGCTTACTAAGAGTAGGCGGAATGGGGGAATGGCCATTCCCGATGTGAACCGCTATATGGAAGCGGCACAATTAAGCGCAATAGTCGATTGGGGGGCGGAAGATAGCAAGGAGTGGGTGCGCATGGAGGCGGACGACTTAAAGGTAGGGAACTTAGCTGATTGGATTTGGTTGCCAAGGAGGATGCTCAGGGGGGTGCGAGATTGCAACCCCTACATTCAGAGAACCCTACACCTCTGGCATCGATGGCGACGGAAGTGGCTGGGTACGGGTGAGGTGTCTCGATTGATACCCATACTGGATAATCCGGACTTCCCGCCAGCGATGGGCTGTAGTGAGTTTACGACCTGGGCCCACAAGGGGTTAACCCACATAGGACAACTCTTGGAGGGGAGAGAGATTAAGGCCTTTGCGGTTCTGGAGGAACAGTTTGGCTTGGAGGCTCGAGATCTCTTTCCCTACCAGCAGATCTGCCACTATCTGAGGCATAAGATAATACCCGAGTTACAGGGAGATTTAACGGGTGTGGAAACAATCTTCTTAATGGGGCAAACGAAGAAACTCGTAACTAAATTTTATAATATGATGGAAGAGGGCAGGAGGCAGCACTCTTTCCAAAAAGCTTGGGAACATGACTTGGGGATACAATGGGAGGAGGAGGTGTGGGACGGTATTTTTCAGAGTAGATACAAAGGTGTAATTAGCAGCCAGTTTTATAGAAAATAATTATAAAATATTGTATAGGTGGCATTTTACACCGGAGAAGTTGCATGTTATGTTTCCGGGACATACTGATCGGTGCTGGCAGGAGTGTGGGGAAAGGGGGGCGTTTTTCCATATTTGGTGGTCTTTTAAACCTGTTTATGAACGATGGTCAGAGGTGTTTGGCTTGAGTGCTATTTTGGGGAAACTGATCAAGCCAAACCCTGCCGTGGCCTTGCTGGGGCGGAGGCCCGAAAACCTTAGTCAAGCAGAGAGTTTCTTTGTCAATGTGGGATGTGTAACGTATAGGATGCTGATTGCACGGAACTGGCGGCAGGTGAACCCACCTACGATGCGGGAATATGTGGTGTCCCTGGACTCCACTTATTTACTTAGTAAGGCGACTGCCATCAAGAATAACTGCTCCAAGATGTTTTTCAAAGTCTGGGGAAAATATTTGAGCTGGCAATGTACTGGCGTGTAAAGATTTGTATGCTTGTGAGAGTGGTAGGATGGGAGGGGGGTGGGGGGGGATTGTTGGTTTATAAATGGCGTTGGTTTATAAATGGCGTTGTTGATGTGACTGAACATCTACTTTTGTATTGTGCTATAAAGTATAAAAAAAATAAATAAGAATAAAATAACAAGTGGAGAAAGCAGGAAAAAAAAAGTGCCATTGCCCTGTTACCCTGGTGGCTGGCAAATAAATTTAAATCTACAGATGGGTCCACGGTGAAAAATTCATCACTGTGGACTATGGCACAAGAATTGAGTGAGAAGTTTCAGAGAGTACATTTAATTAAAGTGAAGGCACATAGGAAGAAAGGCCCTTTAGTGAAAGGAAACATTAGCAGACTCACTAGCCAAGGAAGCATGCCATGTAGGCCTCATATGGCCCTGGTATGAGCAGACACGCATGGTTGCTATTGCTACATGTTCCACAGATTATGATCAGATAATACCACCAGTGGAGGAGTGGAGTGGAGGAGTAGCCTAGTGGTTAGAGCAACTGCCTCGTACCCAGAAGATCAAGAGTTCGATTCCCACTGGCACTCCTTGTGACTTTGGGCAAGTCACTTTACCCTCCATTGCCTCGGAAGAAAAGGCTGGCAATCTACTTCCGGTGATACATTGCCAAGAAAACCCAGAGGTAGCTGGGTTGCTATGAGTCAACACTGACTTGATGGCACTAAAAAACAAAAAAACAAAAATACCACCAGATTACTTCGTAGTACTGCAGACAAAGGACCCTGAACTTTCCAATTTGAGGAAGTTTGTGCAGGACTCCCCAGATAATCTATATCAGCACATACCCTTTCTCACACACACTATAGAGAAATATGTATGTGCAAAAAGAGAGGAAGGCTTGGTTATAGCTATCTCCAGAGCTCGAGGTAAAGAGTGTATGCATTGGGTTCATGGTGCAGGCCCTATGGGACACCCTAAAGCAGAAGAAATGCAGACTGTCCTTAATAGGTTGGTATGGTGGCCAGAAATGAAACATGATATACAGGATCATGTTTCCTCCTGTGTAATCTGTGCTTCATTTGTGAGGCAACCTAAAAAGAGAAGGGGACAGTTAATGAGAGCACCTCCTCGTGGCCCATTTGAGAGATTGCAAATAGATCATGTGGGCCCTCTTCCATTAACAGCTAGGAAAAATAGATTTTTACTCACTGTTGTTGATTCCTTTTCTCATTGGGTAGAAGCATTCCCTGTCCCAGATCAAACTGCTTGAACCACTGCAGAAATCTTAACTATGCAATTTTTTATGCGTATCAGAGCTAATGTCTGTAAATCCACAGGCTTTGCACCCTATGAAGCCTTAATGGGAAGGCCAATGCCACGGTTGGAAAATCTGCTGCATCCTTTTCTTCCAGAGGACCAGACCGTAATTCTTACCAATGAGTGGATGAAATCCCTGCAAGAACATCTAAAAGAAATTCAGACCACTGTGCTAGCTAACACAGAAAAAGCTAGAGATTATCTGCAGGAGGTGCATGTAAAAGGTTCCGATTTAAGGCCCCTCAAGGTTGGGAGTAAAGTGATGATTCTGAGACCTAGACCAAACCTCCCCTTTGGAACTGCAAAGTGTGAGGTACCGTACTTAGTTACCTTAGGCCCAAGCCTATACCAGATCCTAATGCCCGACAACCAGCAGTATTGGAAACACATCACCCAGTTGAAACCATATGGGTAATGTGTGTTTTATTAGTCTTTGTTTTCAGGTACCACCTGAAGACAGCACGGACAGCTGCTTTCTGAAGACGGCGCACGGACAGCTGCTTTCTGAAGACGGCGCACGGACAGCTGCTTTCTGAAGACGGCGCACGGACAGCTGCTTTCTGAAGACGGCGCACGGACAGCTGCTTTCTGAAGACGGCGCACGGACAGCTGCTTTCTGAAGACGGCGCACGGACAGCTGCTTTCTGAAGACGGCGCACGGACAGCTGCTTTCTGAAGACGGCGCACGGACAGCTGCTTTCTGAAGAAAAGTCGCTTGAGGATGGAACTATTTACTTCTGCTGAATAGTTATGTAAATAAGTAGTAAGCATTATTTCTGTTGTTGCATAGTATAAGTGGGGAGCACTAGTTTACTCTCTAGTAGAGTGAAACGAGTTAGCTTTTATTATGTCTCGGTTTCCTGTTCTTGTATCTGCTCTCTTCTACCCAAGTCTCATTACAGGAACTATCATCTGAATATGCACGATTGGTTGGGCTAACTCCACAGGTGGGGTATATCGCTATCAAGAAATACCCCCACCTTTCCCGGAAGGAAAGGATCTGGTCATCCTGAGTTTCTGTTCCGTACAGGACAAGCCAGTGTTCTATAGATTGGGAAAGAATATTTCCTGGGCTCTTGCCTGTGATCAAGTACAGATCGAGCTTATTAGTATACTAAAGGAAATTCTGATCACTGCTAAGTTAGGACACTGGCCACCATCTCTCGTCCATATGGCTAGTACCAAAATACCTGAATTTGCTATAGCTCACCTTGATTGGTGGACAGTTAGTGTTCCCATTTGTTCACCACAAGGCTGCTCTATCTGTACTTTGATCCCATGGTCAGGACAACACAGTTATTTATCCTGTTGTTAATATTGGTGTGCAGTTTGATAATATGCTTGTGTATCCTTTGGACCATCTCACCTGGGTGCAGCCACTGGACGATACCTGGACTTCATTCAAGCCGATGGACCCCAGTTTGTGTGAGCAGACTACATTTCAGTTCAAGTGTCAACCTCACCAATTTAAGGAGGCTGATAACCTCCTGCTGGAACAATTCCTCATCTTGCTCCCTGACTACCTCACACAGTTTGTATTACCTTGGAACTGGGCACTTTTGTTTTCATCTGTTCTTTCCCCAGAATGTTTCTTTTTCAGTTGCTCCCAGAATGCATGACATCCGCCTTCCTAAGAACACTTTGCTGTACAGTTCAAACTATTTACTAAACAATACCTGGTGCAGTCGTACACCACTGGTCTCTATCACCATTAACGAGACAACTTATTCCACACCGCTGGTTATCAATGACTCTATTGACATTCCAGACTGTATCTCATATGCTGTGCATCCATTTCTACTTGGCATGGGAGAAGAGACATTACATAAACTGCTCAACTTTACAGAACTCCATACCTATTTTGATCACATTAAAACATCCACTGAAGTGAATCACACCATCACTTATGAGAATGGACACATTCGACAAATTGTTGAACACTTGCTACAAGATGCTCATGTACCTGTGTGGGAATTATTTGGTTACTCACCTACTGTTGATCATGTCTTTAATGTTTTTATTCACCCTATTATTATTTTAACTGCTGTACAAATATTGCTATGCATTATCATAATTTTCCTGTGTTGTAAAATGAAACAAATGTACATCTTTGTGCAGCGCATGTCCTACAAAATACCAACAACATTTTAAGGTAGTTACACTTAATTTCTCCAGCATCTACCTCTACATCCAGGCTCATTTGGCCTGCTAATTTGGCATTTCCTACTACATGGAATACCAGAGTCAGCTGCAGTCTGGTATTGCTTCCTACCCTCACTCATAGCATCTTGGTACCTTTCGGCTTTAACCTCCTCAGAAATTCCTGCATCCCTTATGCACTGTTCTTTCTCTCTAAGACGGGCACTGAGGTGACATATTGGGTTTACCCACCCAGTAGTGGCTGCCCTACCTAAGACACGAGGTTTGGACTCATGGGACTTGCTTATCTCCAGGAACAAGCAGGAATGAGTCTTCACATATGGGTATGTCGGTACCGACGGAGCCTGCGCGGGAACGCTCCCCAGCGTCCAATCAGAAAGCTTTTGGGAGCATCCCTCAGTGCTTGCGTGCTGCCTTCCCGCCTTTCCAACTGTCTCTCCTCAGTTTTTGTTTTTCCGCGGAGCCGGCAGGGCGTCTTCCTGTCACCGCAGAAAATTTATTCTTAAACCTTTTTACTTTTATTTTCTTGTGGTTGCGGCTGTTTCCCCGACTCCACTGGTACCGCCGGTGGGTTTTTTCTTTTCTTTTTTCTAAACTCAGGGAATTCTTCCCTCAGTTTCTGTTCTAAATTTTTGGGCCTGTAAGGCCTCTCCATCATGGAGCTGCCTTCTCCTAGGAAGTGCCTTAACTGTGACGATACAGTTTTCTTCTTAGACTCCAATAAATGGTGTCTAATCTGTTTGGGTCCTGATCCTTTTCCACCAACAGGCTCCAATTTTATGAGAAGAGACTCTGTATTTCGAGTTTCCCTCGATACAGTTTTCCCTTCCAGTGTAAGGGCACCGACCATTTCTTCTCTACAGGATCATGTAACCCACAAACAGTCTATTAAGACTAGCCAATACTTGGATAATAAGTCTCATGCTAAGCATGATGACGGCTCCGGCCTTCTCTCCAAGTCCCTATTGGCTTCAAAACCCCGGCGGGAGTCTTCGGGCTCCAAAGCATTTCAGGGGTATCAGGTTGTTCCTGGGGCTCACCCCTCACAGAACATACCTGAGCCATGCTCGGTGGTGGCATCTGCTTCGAGCGGTACCGATACCCCGGCATCGGCACCGGTGTTGAGTGATCCACTCCTCACCAGGAATCGTCATCGGGCGTACTCGGTACCTTCGGGACAGATCGATACGACCCAGATGAGCTTTCCACTATTTGAGCCATGTGCGGTGGTGGCTTCCGCTTCGAGCGGTACCGATACATCGGTGTTGAGTGATCCACTCCTCACCAGGAATCATCGGGTGTTCTCGGTGCCTTCGGGACCGATCGATACGTCGCAGATTGACTTTCCAGTATTGGCAGCATTGCCGATACGACCACCGACGTCGGTACCCTCTGGGCATGCATCGATAGACTCGCTTCCTTCGATGCCGAGTCTGGAATCGATATCTACGGTAGTCTAGAAGACTGGGTACCACCGTGTCTCGGAACCGACGCTTACCGATTCCGGATGCACGGTGCCGAGGATAGTTCCCAAGGGCTGTTGGTTACCTCGGTGCCACTTGAGCAGCCTCCGATGGCAGCTTCGATGTCGATTTCGCCTTCGATTCCAGCACAGCTACCGGTATTGGTATCGATGCTGGTGCCTGCAGTAACATTGGTCACTAGAATGCAAGTCGTTCACTACTAACTTAAATGAGCATTTAGAAGATCATTAAACTTCTACTTAAGTTTCAATAAAATTAATTGACTCAATTATGAAACAAGGTCTCAGACTTATCCGGCACTACTTTCCGACTCACGTCCTGGAAAGAAAAGTGCCGTATCACATCAATGACCTTATAAAAATTCACAATGAATGAGTCAGTCCCATGGTTCAACTCTACCATACCATACTTCAATCTGCTCTACCAACTGGTATTGTATAACATTGGGCTGAACTCTTCACTGTGCTTTCTTGATCCCGACGCTTGCCTCAGGTACCACTCTCGCGTTTCACATTAATGGTTCCTCAGGGGATCCTATAACTGGTCTCATAACGGTGCTACCGCATATGCTGCCAACGCTCACTTTTAAACCACAGCCCTCCTCAGTAAATGGTTTGTCAATCTCATTCTCGGGCCGAAGAGTTCAGCCCAATGTTATACAATACCAGTTGGTAGAGCAGATTGAAGTATGGTATGGTAGAGTTGAACCATGGGACTGACTCATTCATTGTGAATTTTTATAAGGTCATTGATGTGATAAGGCACTTTTCTTTCCAGGACGTGAGTCGGAAAGTAGTGCTGGATAAGTCTGAGACCTTGTTTCATAATTGAGTCAATTAATTTTATTGAAACTTAAGTAGAAGTTTAATGATCTTCTAAATGCTCATTTAAGTTAGTAGTGAATGACTTGCATTCTAGTGAACATAGTTTATCGTTCCTAAGAAGACCGAGTAGTAGCGTGTTTGCAGTAACATTGGGCCAAGCTCCATCAATGCTTTTTTCCCCTGGATCGCTTCTCTCTATGCCTAGTTTGGAGTCGATACCTGGCATGGATGATAGTTCTGACTGTCTCAAGTCATAACCGCCAGTACCAGTATCCCTCCATCACAGATCCTGTTCTGCACCGGACAAGTACATCCTCCGGTGCCCAGGCTACTTCTTCAAATTTAGCCTATCCAGGGACGGTTCCCATCGGAGATCCTTCTTTTCAGAAATTTCTCCTTGACATGGCAACCTTCCTTAATATTTCTATCCCTGGCTATGACTCTTCTCAAGGCTCTTCGGAGGAAAAGGAAAATGTAATGCTTCCTTTACATCACTCTTTGCAGGATCTTCTTCTGAGAGTATGGGAAAAACCTTTAAGGGTTTCCCCACCTCCTACAGCAACTGATCTTCTGTATCAGGT